>CM076248.1:0-1200000 GCA_038380765.1 Odontothrips loti | reverse complement strand
CATGGACATTGGCCTACGTACATGAAAAATTGGACAATACCAAAGAAATAGAAGTTCAGCTATTGGAGAAATATGGCCCTCTAGACTTCAAGTTTGCTAGTGAAGGAGAGGGCGTGGGTACCGTCAAGAAAAAATTGGAGGACGTTATTTCTGTTGCCAACACGGAGCCCACAGATTTGGCCACCCTTAAAGTCTCCAAACAGTCTAAAACTTTTGCAGATGATTGGATAAAGTAAGTGTTACAAACAATTTCATGTGTATAAAATATAGCGAATTCTTTTCAGATAAAATATTTAATGCCTGTGCTTTTACTAATTAAATAATTCTTTTGTTAGGTCAAAAATCCAGACCTCCATTGTGAGAAGGAGAACTCTTCCACACCAGGATACCAACCGAAGGTAAAAATGCATCTCTGAGACTGTTCCCCATACAAGCTATTATTACAATAAAAAATAAAAATTGTTCTCTTCTTTCCAGATCAGCACATAAAAAGAACCCAAAGAAAAGAAGGACCAATTAATTTGAAATGCTAATGATGTAGTGTCTCTGTTTCTGTTCTTCTGTGTTAGGTATTGTTATTTTTTTTTTTACAAAGACAAAAATTGCTTTTCTTTAATTTGATTCAACTTTGTACCACTTATGATTGGAACTGTACAGTAGGGGTTAAATAACAAAGACTTCAGGGGCCAGCTGGATACATTTGTTCCAATTATTTATAGCATTTATAGCATTATTTATAGCATATATTATTAATATTTGATGAGAACATTTATTTTAAATCTTAGCCAATAAGCTGCCTATCTTGAACAATATGTTCACTTTTGATTTGAAAGAAACTACCAAAGGGTGTTACAAGTTCCCTTGTTGATGATACATGCTAACTAAATAATACAATCCAGAAGGTCAGTTAAATGGAAGCGCGGTCACCACTCAGAAAATTGAAACACAGAACCGTCATATCTCAGAACAGTCATAACACAGAATTTTCTGAGCTGCGGCCGTTCTGTGCAATGATTTTCTGTGTAATGACAGTTCCGTGTTATGAAATTCTGTATGTCGACTGCTCTGGTAAATAATTTTCTGCCTTACGACGATTCTTTCTAATGATTTTCTGTCCTGCGACGGTTCTGTGAAATGATTTTCTTTATTGTGACTTTTCTCTGTACTGATTTTCTGGCGGACGACGATTCTGACATATGATTTTCTGTGTAATAACCGTTCTGACATATAAGGGTTCTGCCAAATAAATGTTCTATATAATGAACGTTCTGTGTAATGACCGTTCTGGGATATGAGGATTCTGTCATATAAATATTATGTTACATAATTTTCTGAGCGGTGAAAGATCTGTGCATTAATTTTCTGGCACACGAGGATTCTGACGCACAATTTTCTGTGTAATGACCGTTCTGAGATATGAGGGTTCTGCCAAATAAATGTCCTGTGTAATGAACGTTCCGAGTAGCAGGGGTTCCGTGCGCTGTTTTTCTGGTACTCGAGGATTCTGTCATATGATTTTCTTTGTAATGACCGTTCTGAGATATATAGGTTCAGCCAAATAAATATTATGTTATATAATTTTCAGATTGATAAGGATTCTGTGCAATAATTTTCTGGCACAAAATGATTCTGTCACACGACTTTCTGTGTAAACACCGTTCTGAGATATGAGGGTTCTGCCAAATAAATGTTCTGTATAATGAACGTTATGAGTAGCAAGGGATCTTTGCGATGTTTTTATGGCACACGATGATTCTGTCACATGATTTTCTGTGCAATGACCGTTCTGAGATATGAAGGTTCTGCCAAATAAATATTCTGTTAAATAATTTTCAGAGTGGTGAGGATTCTGTGCTATAATGTTCCGGCACACGAGGATTCTGTCACACGATTTTCTGAGTGATGACCGTTCTGAGATATGAAGGGTCCGCGAAATAAATGCTCTATGTAATGAACGTTCTGAGTAGTAAGGGTTCTAGGATATGAATGTTCAGGCAAACAATATTCTTTGTTATGACCGTCCTGTGTGATGACGGTTCTGAGATATAAGGATTCTGCTAAATAAATATTCTGTCTTATAATTTCCTCTAAGATAACGATTCAGATATGTGAATATTCTGGCAAATAAATGTTCTTTGTAACGACCGTTCTTTGTAATAAGGATGCTGAGTTATGAATATTCTTGCAAATAAATGTTCTTTCTAACGACCGTTCTCGTTCTGTGCAATAAGGATTCGAAGCTATAAATATTCTGGCAAATAATATTCTTTGTAATGACCGTCCTGAGATATAAATATTCTGTGTAATGACTGTTCTGAGATATAAGGATTCTTTCAAAAACATGTTCTGTGTAACGACCGTTCTGAGTAGCGAAGGTTTTGAGATATAGGATCCTGCTAAATAATTGTTCTGTGTGATGAACGTTTGCTTATACGAGGTCCCATGGGCCCCAGTGGAACCCGCTCGACGCGGGCCGGTGTCCGGCGGGTCTGCCTACCTCCACGGCCGTCAAGTTGGCCAGCTCAGTTGGGCCAACTGAGAATCAGCCGAGGCCGAAACCGACCGCGCTCCGTGACCGACCCCGCTCTATGTGGCCACCCGTTAAGGCCCGACCGGCCGAGGCCGTTGTCCGGTGGGTCTGCCTACCTCCTAGGGGCAGTTTTAACGGAATCGATTATACGTGGCCCCATGGGCCCTAGTGGGGGGTGATAGACCCAGGCCGTTGTCCGGCGGGTCTGCCTACCTCCCGGGGGCAGTTTCAACAAAATCGCTTATACGTGGCCCCATGGTCCCCAAATGGGACACGATCGATGCAGGCCACTGTCTGACGGGTCTGCCTACCTCCCAGGGGCAGTTTCAACAAAATCGATTATACGTGGCCCCACGGGCTCCCAATGGGACACGATCGATGCAGGCCGTTGTCCGACGGGTGTGCCTACCTTCCGGGCGCAGTTTTAACAAAATCTATTATACGTGACCCCATGGGGGTCCAATGGGACACGATTGATGCAGGCCACTGTCCGACGGGCCTGCGTACCTCCTAGGGGCAGTTTCAACATAATTGATTTTACGTGGCCCCATGGACCCCTAGTGGGGCCCCATCAACCCAGGCCGCTGTCCGGCGGGTCTGCCTACCTCCCAGGGGCAATTTCAACATAATCGATTATTCGAGGCCCCATGCCCCCCCCTTCCCCCAGTGGGGCCCGCTCGATGCAGGCCGCTGTCCGGCGGGTCTGCCTACCTTCCAGGGACATTTTCAACAAAATCGATTATACGGGGCCCCATGGCCCCCCATTTTTTTTAAATAACAACTATTTATTAACACTTTATCACAGTGTCCAATTTACATTGATACCAGTATGGCAGTATACAATACACTTTAATGATTTAACAACTTAACATTTTATTAATAATGTAATATATAATAACAATTTAACACTACCAAGAAAACATTATCGCTTCCCACTCTGACTTCTAGGATTTCTGCAATCCTGTCATGTCAGCTCCTTGCTGCCATGCCTCTCCGCCTTCACCTTGCATTTCGCCATATACACCCTGAAGGGCAGGGGGTGGTGACCGACCTCCGCGTAGTTATTCTCATATTGTCACGCTTTTAGGGCCAATATCCTCGCCCCCCCCCCTCCTTATTGTCACGGGGCTAACCTAACCTTTTCATGCATTTAAGATAGGGCTGGCACACTTGACACGGACCCTCCTCCCCCCTGTAAGTTTGACGTTATATGTGAACAACCCCTAGTGGCCCGTGGCCCGCAGCCCACCCGCCACCGCGTGCCTTTCAGCATCCGGGGCTTGCATCATAGCCTGGAATATTTCTTATAAGTATCTCCAGTTAGACAGAAAAGTTGTTATTTTTGTAATTATAAGGGATGTGTGCGTCTAAGACCGTTCCTTCCTAACAGGATTAAAAATAAACGATGCCTACTTTGGTCCGTATGAGGAAACGACGTTCGGTTCACACAGATGTGTGTTTTAGTGAATTCAGATTACACTCTGAATTCCTTATAACAGCACATAAAGAGAATTCTTTACGCCAGCAACTCATCCGGGGCTTGCATCATAGCCTGGAATATTTCTTATAAGTATCTCCAGTTAGACAGAAAAGTTGTTATTTTTGTAATTATAAGGGATGTGTGCTTCTAAGACCGTTCCTTCCTAACAGGATTAAAAATAAACGATGCCTACTTTGGTCCGTATGAGGAAACGACGTTCGGTTCACACAGATGTGTGTTTTAGTGAATTCAGATTACACTCTGAATTCCTTATAACAGCACATAAAGAGAATTCTTTACGCCGAGACGGAATTCGGAAGTTCACAAGGACAACAGATATTACAGACAGTTCCTTTAAATGAAATTCATTTGTAAGTACAGTGCTTTCCACACATTCCCGGTTGAGTTCCTTATATGTCACCGTCACTGTAAAGGTGAACTGTCGGCGGTACGTTGGGTTGCGTACTCATTCAGGCTGACGGCTCTCAGTCGGTAAGGTACGACCAAGCCTTGCTATGGAGGACATTCAAGATCCGGAAATACTTTCGGCAATATTCGAAATATGTCTGGAATCTTACCGATAATTTTGCTGAGCTAGAAAGACTGGAAAAGTTTACGAAAATCTCTCTGGAATCAAGAGGGAAACAAAATAATCGCAGTCATGATTGTTATGTGGTGCAAATCCGCTGCTGGGCATACAAACCTTACGTAACACGAAAGGCTCAATATCGGTCCTGACTGTGTCGGTACGCTGGTAAATCAGGTTTCGGACACCGACACCATAGTGCTAATCAAAGTGTGTGAATACCGTATGCTTGGGAGCGCATGGATGTCGTTCATACGCCTGGAAACGAATGTTTTTGGCAGTCCCGCAACGCACTATCTCCGTCTCTTTCTGTCTGGTAGGCGTATGGTATTCACATGTTTTGGTTAGGAGTGCATAGGCGTTGCCCATTAAGTATGTCCGAGTTTCCCTCTGCCTCAAGACCGCGAACGGCAAAGCGGAGCGCCTACGAGTGTCAGGGTAGGCCAACCCGCACGACACACGTGCATGCAGAAGCCGTGGTTGCCTACCCAACAGGCGCCATTTGTGCTCAGAGATGCCAAATTACGTTTGCGCTTCGACAACATCGTGTACATACCTCATAATTGATCCCATAGTCACACGTTTGAGTTTGAAGACGCCTGACAGTGTCAGACACATTAAAATGCATGCCTCTTTGAGGACACCTATACCAGGTGTGCCGCGTCAGCCGTGCCAAGGTAAAGCTAGTCAAGCCCGCAAAGCAATAGCGCCATCTCTTTCTCCCTCACTTGTCTGGTCGAGACAGGAAGAGCCGATTAGTGCGTTGCGGGCTTGCCTACCTTTACTTTGGCACTGCTGACGCGGGACACCTGGTATTAACTCCCATGTCTGACACTAGTGACGCTTCCATGAGTGACTAGTATTAGTCGCCAACAAGTTTCATAACGGTTCTTCACTGCGTAGAGCGTCGCGTGTTGACCGAGTCCAGTTTTTGAACTTCTGCGGGCTCTGAAGTGGGTTCATACACTCGCTCTGCAGAAGAGTCATTGGAACGCCTGTGAGATAGGCCAGCCCGCGGCTTAGACGACTGTGGCGAGCAACGAGAAGCATACCTCACAGTAGATAGGGCCACCTGCTAAAAGTGTTAAAATGTAACGGGGTAGGTTCGGAATCCCCCATATGAATTTTGGTACCTCAGTTCTTTTTTTTCTACGACCGCCATAAGGGGTCGCGCAACGAGCCGGAAGATTCCATGTTACGCCCTACCCGGGATTTAAACAAAAATTCCGATCACACAGAAACAAAATATTGCTTCAGTAAATTACCCCACACGGGGCGGGGGACTTTGTAGTGTATATCACTACGCATACAGCACGGTCAGTAGGTTGCCTATCACTGCCTTATGCTGTTACTCCTCACAACTGGTGGAAGGGTGCCGGGTAGTGTTCTGCATCGGGCGGGCATGGCCGGGCTTGGCTCGGTTGTGGCCCATAACCGAAATCTTCTGCGGGCATGCTTCATGGCGCAGAACATGTTTTATATGAATAAAGAGTTAGAAAGAAATTTTATATTTAGTGTAGTTACAAAGATTGTGTTTTATAAAGAACAGTCATTAGATAGAAATGCATTTATAAAATACCCTAAATTTCCGCGTTACGTGGAGCAGCATTTTCCTTGGGTCGAGTTTGGACTGCCATGAGCGCGGTATACAAACACGTTTCTTTCAAAGTGTAGATCGTGGCACACCAAGCTCTCTTTACATATGTGCTGAAAAATAGCAGTGCCTAGATGACGCGAAACCACTCGCTGGCGTTAAACACGATAAGCGGCACGAAAGAAACATTTTTCTAATGATATGTGGTTGTAAAGAACACTCGTGTTAATACCGGGTATCCAGAGAAAACTCCCTACAGGGCGCACAGGCCCCCTGCTGTCCGTCATCGCAGCACAGCCGTGCCCGGCGGGTCGGCCTACGTGGCACGGCTGACGCCCCCGACGACCACGGGTTAGGCAGCCCCGCAGCACAGCCGTGCCCGGCGGGTCGGCCTACGTGTCACGGCTGACGCCCCCGACGACCACGGGTTAGGCAGCCCCCCCCCCCCCCCCAAAAAAAAAAAAAAGAAAAAAAAAAAGAAAAGCAACGATATCCACAAATCACCATCAGATTTCGCTCTTTTAAAAAGTTTGTTTGACAGTGGAACACAATAAATTCAACACATATCTGCATATCTGCGGACGTGTTATATTTACAACTTGGCAATGCTCAAGTTGGCAACTAATCAGCACACTGACGGGTGCGGTCAGAAAGCAAAGTAAACAAAAAACCGCGCCTTCCTTCCCGTATTTTGCTGATGTGCGTTTCGTGCGTGTTCACCGTGATCTGAAGGTAAGGGGAATAGTCAATAATCCTTTGGGATAAGACTCGAGTTCAGATAGGGTTACAATGGGACAGGCAATAGGGTGCATTGGGACACTGCGGTTTCGACTCCACGATAATCAAAAAGAAGTACCCTAAGATTGCCACGCTATTCTAAGCTACTTTTCACATCAATTTCAGTTAAATCAGTACGTTGTGGCGTCCCACGAACAAGAATAAAAGGATTTCGAGTAAACGGGTGCACACGGCTGTTATTTGAGGTTATGGTACAACAGTACTGTACCGTCAAGGAGTGAATAAAATCTACTTCAACACCCATAGCGATCAAAATCTCAGCTTCAGCGAGTACCAAAGATTATTGACTATTCCCCTTACCTTCAGATCACGGTGAACACGCACGAAACGCACATCAGCAAAATACGGGAAGGAAGGCGCGGTTTTTTGTTTACTTTGCTTTCTGACCGCACCCGTCAGTGTGCTGATTAGTTGCCAACTTGAGCATTGCCAAGTTGTAAATATAACACGTCCGCAGATATGCAGATATGTGTTGAATTTATTGTGTTCCACTGTCAAACAAACTTTTTAAAAGAGCGAAATCTGATGGTGATTTGTGGATATCGTTGCTTTTACTTTTTTTTTTTTTTTTTTTTCGGGGGGGGGGGGGGGGCTGCCTAACCCGTGGTCGTCGGGGGCGTCAGCCGTGCCACGTAGGCCGACCCGCCGGGCACGGCTGTGCTGCGGGACAAACCCGTGGATACCGTTCCAGATACATCTATATAAATGGACTTCTAACGAAATGTTCATTCAGAATAGGAGTCTCGAATGGAGAGGACAGTAATTGCGATTCCAAGGACTGACAGTTTAAAATACTTGCTGTTAAAACGACACACCGCTAACAAGATGCGCGTTTCCAAACAGCAATCGTTAAATCGTAAAATCATACTAACAAGACATTCAACGACTGAATCCTCTAATCTGCAGTTATATAGACAACGCGAGCACTTTCCTAGACTTGCAGTTCTACAGAGGCGTTGTTTTAATAACTGTTCTCTAGACAGTAATATCAGAGAACTCCCTTCGATTCCTGTCCTTATAAACGATTTTCTGCGCCATGATACCTCTCCCGAGAGAGACATACGACGCTCGGTCATAGCCTTGCCCCGGCCGAAAATTCCGGTTACGATGTCTGATTACGATTCCGAACTCCGATTACGACATCGCAATCTAAGTTGAATCCCGATTACGTTCGTAATTTGTAACAAGTTCCGGTTACGGTTCCGAGGTCAGTTCCGCTTCGGAGCCCGGTCACGATCGGGATGGTTGACCCAATCCCGGTTACGATTGCGCCCGTCCCCGTCCAACGCTCGCTTCCTCAAACCCACGATTCCCTGAGAACACAATAGCTTCAGAGCGCTCCTCTTTATAACTACAGCTATAGTTAAGCATCTAATTGCGTCTTACTCATAGAAAACAGCGCTTCTAAAGACTTTGACTTATAAGGACGCGCCATTAACAAGATTTACACTAACAAGGAAAATATTTATAAGGAAGAGGACGCAAAATGTCGCAGCATAGCTGCAGACGCGCGGTTCACGAGCCAGCAGTAAGTCTTTATAAGGAAGCGTCCTTACAAAATCTACAAGGACGCTTCCTTATAAGCGCGAGTCCTTATAAGAACTGCTGGAATTTGTCTTTATAAGGATTTTCCTTATAAACGACTTTCCGGGCTACGATAGCAACTCAGCGACCTGTCGGTGGCACCCGTTGGTGTCCGGGTACACTCGCGATCGGTGACGTCGCCAGAGCGATATTTGCCCCGGCCGAAAATCCCGGTTACGATTCCGGTTACGATGTCCGGTTACTTTTCCAAACTCCGATAAAGACATCGTAATCTAAGTTGAATCGTTCGGAATTTGGAACAAGTTCCGGTTACGGTTCCGAGATCAGTTCCGGTTTCGAGCTCGGTCACGATCGGGATGGTTGACATAATCCCGGTTGCAGTTACAGTTACGGTTACAGTCGGTTTGTCGATATCACCAGCCGTTCTCGAGGTGCCAGAAAAATGTTTTGTGATCAAGTTCATATTGAAAGTGGCCTACTTATATCTCATGTACACATACCAATTTTTAGCTCGAAACTCCCAATACTTTATATTTTACAGTTATGAGAAATGAGACCGCAATGCATCGTAACAAATCAGATCGTAACCGAGACGATTCCGATCGTGATCAGGAGAGTACGGTCGTAATCTGAAAAGGTCCTATCGTAACCGGACATTTTCGGCAGATTTCCGATCGTAATCGGGATAGACCGGTCGTAATCTGAAAAAGTCCGATCGTAACCGGAGATTTTTAGTGGATTTTCGATCGTAATCGGGAATTTTAGGAGGATTTCCGGTTGTAACCGGGAATTTTCGGTGCATTTCCGGTCGTAACAGGGATTTTTCTCCGGCGGCGTAACCGGGATTTTCGCCTCGGAGACGTCGCCCTGGCAATCGGCCGTCCCGTGACCGCGAGCAAGTCGTCGACGGCAAGCTCTCGGTGGCACCCATTGGTGTCCGGGTACACTCTAAGGCGACCAGCGATGTCGCCGGAGCGATATTTGCAACGAAAGACCTCGCCCTGGCAATCGGCCCTAGCGTGGTCGCGAGCACGTCGTCGACGACCTCTTCTTGGTGGCACCCTGCTTAGGTGTCCGATTACGCTCCCGTTCCAAAGCGATCGGCGAAGTGTTCCCGGCTGAAATTTGTACTTTTCGTACTATTCTCTGGCGGTTCCATAGTCCGGCCACCGACTCGGAGAGTAGCGACGGTTTAAATGTCGGCAACAGTTATGTCACCTGCTGTGTCCGGCTCCCGCCAGAGGGCGACACCGGCACAGCAGGCCTGCGGTCGGCCGTTCGCCACCGCACCGGATTCAGTTCAGTTTCAGTCTCGTTCTTGTCTAGTCCTGGTCACCAGCTGTAGTGCGCCGCTCGCCGCTCCAGCCTGGGACCCGGACTTCCGTTTGTGCCACTGTTGTTCTGTATTGTATATTGTGTTTGTGAATAAACGGTGCATCATCACCAAACGACGTCTCTTCGTTCTTCCCGGACCCAGACACAAAATCTGGCGACGAGGATAGTTCGAAATCACGTGTGTGCCGGCCGCCACACGAACCACGGGTCACCGAAGAGTTGTTGTGTTTGTGTTTTATCTGTATCGACTTGTGTTTTTTGCTGGACGACGCTACGACAAGTAGCGAGTATTTTATCGTGTGACCGACAACAACCCGTGCCATCGCCGGGACAGGACGGTGAGCCGCACGCCACCGGACGAACGTGGTTTGCTGGTTTTTGTGGCTGTCTATGGGCTAGAACCAAGTGTACGGGTGGGCCAATCGCCACCACGACACAAAAGGGAACAAACCAGCAACCCAAGTGCGACCGTTTCACACCGCCCAGACCAGACCGTACGCAAACGCGAGCCGGCGTCTGCCGCTGTGTACACGCCGAGCCACGTCGTCTGCTGGCGGTGTACGCGCCGAGCCGCGTCGTCTGCTGGTTGGGTACGCGCCGAGCTGACCGACCCGGGGCTACGGCTCCGCCGAGCGGCAAGCCATGGCGCAGCCACCCACAGCGGTGGTTAACGCCCACATTTGCCAGGGAACTCTGTATGTGGCGACAGGCCAGGGACCGTCCCTGCTGGGACGATACTAGTTCTGCGCGTTGGGGTTCGAAGGGCCCAGGGCCTTCTGCCGCCAGGAGTCCGCGGCTTCCACACAGCCGCCACGAACCGGGCCGCGGAGCCGCTCGCCGGCGGCCTGAGCCCCGACACCCAGCCCCGGGAAAGCAAACAGCCGGGGCCGGACCAGAGACGGAGCCACTACCAAACAACATATGCTTGTTTCGCCCAAGACCGGGGCCGTTATACCGGCCCGGCCGTGAGCCCGAACGGGAAGCCAGATGTCAAGCCGCTGCATTGCAAACCGCGAGTGCGCGGCTCGGATCGTCAAAAAACCCCGCCTGCCCTTGCTAGAGACAGCGAAGACGGTGATGCAACATGAGCTCCGCGGCGCTCTCCAGCTCAAGGGTCTGGTTCTGGAGCCCGGACCAGGGCCAGTGGCTGTCTCTGCCCCAGCAGACCGCGATGCTCGACTGCCACACGTCTGCGGTGCAGACGACGCCGGCAGTCGACCGGTCGTGGACGCGAACGACCCTTCATCAGCACGAGTACCGCGTCGGCAACGACGCCAGTGACTCGACCGCGGTGACGCCAAGTAGTATAGTACGCCGGAGGCCATCTGTTATAATTAATTTTTATTTTTATTTTTGCTTGGGGTTACACCCTGCCGGGGTGTTATGTTGCTGTGATTTGGGAAGAGGGCAGGACTTCAAGGGGGGGAGGGAAGGTCTGCTGTGTCCGGCTCCCGCCAGAGGGCGACACCGGCACAGCAGGCCTGCGGTCGGCCGTTCGCCACCGCACCGGATTCAGTTCAGTTTCAGTCTCGTTCTTGTCTAGTCCTGGTCACCAGCTGTAGTGCGCCGCTCGCCGCTCCAGCCTGGGACCCGGACTCCCGTTAGTGCCACTGTTGTTTCTGTATTCTGTACTGTGTTTGTGAATAAACGTGCATCATCACCAAACGGCGTCTCTTCGTTCTTCCCGGACCCAGACACAAAATCACCTGTCCCTGAAGTTTGGGTAAAACTTAGTAAGAATGGGTTTCGCTGAGTGGCATACTGGAGCGAGGTGACAAAATTGTTTCAGGTTGAAATTTGTACTTTTTGTACCATTCCAGTCGGTTCAATAGTCCGAACATAGGCTCTGAGAGTGGCAACGGTTTCAACTAACGGCACTCTAACAGCCGGTGGGAACAACTTTGTCACCTTACCTCAAAATGCGACATATGACATAAGTCGCCAAGTTTTTGCCAAACATCGCCCATTGAGGGTAGGCAGACCCGTCAGACTTAGGCTGGCATCACTTGGGCCCCACCTGGAGCTATGGGGCCCTCGTAGAAGCGTTATTGTCGAAATTACCCCTGGAGGGTAGGCAGACCCGCTGGACATCGGTCTGCATCGGTAAGGCCCCGCCTGGGGCCAAAGGGGCCTCGTAGAAGCGTTATTGTCTATATTGCCCCTGAAGGGTAGGCAGAACCGACGGACATCGGTTTGCATCGGTTGGGCCCCGCCTGGGGCCATAGGGGCCTCATAGAAGCATTACTGTCTCAATTGCCCCTGAAACGCTGGCAGACGCGCCGGACATCGGTTCGCATCGGTTCGGCCCCGCCTGGTGCCATGGGGGTCTCTTAGTAGCGTTATACCGACTACCAGCAGCATGCTGGGTTCCGACTGACAGACTGCCACCGGAACGACTGCCTCTAGTAACTCTAGGACCGCCATACAGGGTGAGTTTGTTCGACCTGACCAGACTTCGGGAGCGTATAGCGGACACCTAGACGAGTACTTTGATATGGGACACTTGGGGTCTGAAATCAAAATTACGACCGCCAGAGAGAAATTAATTTTGCGGACCGAGCGCCTACAGGTAGGCAACCCATCTGGTGGCTGGCCTAGGAGTGGCAGGGCACAGCGTAGCGCTGGCGAAGCGGAGGCCGGCCGGCCGGCGAGGCGCGTACTCCTGCGCAAAAAGTGATAGCCTTTCCGCCGCCTCGCCGAAGTTAATAAGTTCATTGTCAAGCTGATGAAAAATTTAATTTCTCAACTGTCACAAATTAAAAAAAAATTTAGTCATACTCCGATCACAATTACGTGCTGTTTCACTGGATCGATAACAAAAACTCTAAAGAAAACAACGAACAATAACAAACAACAATAATCTTTGACTAGAAATCCTAAAAAATATCCATTCCTTGGCCGCCTACCGGATAGGTTGACGACCTGTAGGCGCTCGGTCCGCATAATTAATTTCTCTCTAGCAGTCGTAATTTTGATTTCCGACCCCAAGTGTCCCATATCAAAGTACTCGTCTAGGTGTTCGCTATACTCTCCGGAAGTCTGGTCAAGTCGAAAAAACTCACCCTGTCTCACCCGATCTGTACGCGTTGTACTATCTATGGTTCAGTCCAGACTCCATAGTGCCCTACGCGGCGGGCATCACCCCCTGGCGATCATCGCCCCGCGCGTAGATACGCCGCGGCCGCGTGCTGAGTCAGCCAGACCCGCGCGGCACGCACTATAGAATGTGGTTGGTTGCCTATTCAGCGCGCCGCGGCGTCGGCTCGGACGCCGTACCGTTTGGAGTACCCAGACGGGGCGACGAGCCACCGTCTGACAACAGTTCTTCTAAATAAATTTCTGTGTAACGACCGTTCTGAGTATTAAGGGATCTGAGATATGAATAGTTTGGCAAATAATTTTCTTTGTAGTGACTGTTCTGTGTAATGACCGTTCTGAGTATTAAGGGATCTGAGATATGAATAGTCTGGCAAATAATGTTCTTTGTAGTGACTGTTCTGTGTAATGACCGTTCTGAGTATTAAGGGATCTGAGATATGAAAAGTCTGGCAAATAATGTTCTTTATAGTGACTGTTCTGTGTAATGACCGTTCTAAACTATAAAGTTTCTGTGAAACAAATGTTACTTGTAATGACCGTTCTGCGAAATAAGGATTCTAAGACATGAATATTCGGCGAATTAAATATTCTGTCTTATGATTTTTTGTGTGATAAGGATTTTGAGATATAAATAATCTAACAAATAAATGTTCTTTGTAACGACCGTTCTGTGCAATAACGATTCTGAGATTTGAACATTGTGGCAAATATTATTCTTTTTTATAACCGTTCTGTGTTGGGACCGTTCTGAGATATGAAGGTTCCGCCAAATAAATATTCTGTTCAATAATTTTCTGAGTGCTGAGGATTCAGAGCAATAATTTTCTGGCACACGGGGATTCTGCCATATGATTTTCTGTGTAATGACCGTTCTGACATATGAAGGTTCGGCCAAATAAATATTCTGTTAAATAATTTTCAGAGAAGTGAGGATTCTGTGCAATAATTTTCTGGCACACGAGGATTCTGTCATACGGGTTTCTGTGTAATGACCGTTCTAAGCTATGACGGTTCTGCCAAATAAATCTTTTGTGTAATGAATTTTCTGGGTAGCAAGGGTTCCGTGCCATGTTTTTCTGGCACACGTGGATTCTGTCATGTGATTTTCTGTGTAATGACCGTTCTGAGATATGAAGGTTCTGCAAAATAAATATTATGTCAAATAATTTTCTGAGTGGTGAGGATTCTGTGCAATAATTTTCTGGCACACGAGGATTCTGTCACACGATTTTCTGTGTAATGACCGTTCTGAGATATGAAGGTTCCGCCAAATAAATATTGTGTTCAATAATTTTCTGAGTGCTGAGGATTCAGAGCAATAACTTTCTGGCACACGAGGGTTCTGTCATATGATTTTCTGTGTAGTGACCGTTTTGAGATATGAGGGTTTTGCCAAATAAATATTCTAGGTAATGAATTTTCGGAGATATGAACGTTCTTTTTAGTAAACATTCTTTAAAATAAAGATTCTGAGTTATGCTTTTCTGATACACGTCCGTTCTTTTATATAATTTTCTTTTAAACAACCATTCTGTCGCGTGGTATTCTTCCTGATGACAATTCCTTATAATAATTTTCTGCGCTGTGACGTTTCTGTCAAATAATTTTCTGTAAAATGACTGTTCTGAGATATCAGTTTTGTAGTAGTGACCATTCTTTCTTATGAGTTTCTGACTAGTGAACAGTTTTAGCGACTTTCCTGACAAATGACGGTTCTTTGTTGCGAGGATTATGTTAAACAACTGTTCTGTCTCACAATTTTCTGTGTGTTGAGGTACCACGAGTTAAATGCCAAACTCCAATTTTGTAATCACAGGACGATCTGAGAAACCTTAAATCCAAGCAGTGTCCGCCAACCTAAATTAAGACGAACACTGATATAAAAAGATAAAATAAATAAGTACCAAGTAAATCCTCTAGCACAATCACAGAAAATACCTACTGAACATGGATTGCACAGGCAGAAAGAAAGTATCGTTGCCAGCAACAATGAATTCCCAAAGATGCTAAAGTAGAGATATTGTACGCAGTTTCTGGAAAACAAGCAGGCTTATATATTAGACACTGTAAGATGAAAAGGTGAAACTCTGTGTCTCACCTTTCTACTGGTAAGGTAAAATGTATCACATCTGAAGGGGCGAAACGCCTCACCTTTCGATTTACAGTGGGTGCAGTTATCACCAAAACTGGTTCAAAACCAAAGTTCGATCCTAGAGTTCAATAATATCCGAATGCCACACAGATGCAGGCCATACTAAAACCACAGGAAGGCTATAACAGCCTGTCACCAGATAAGAAATGAATTTGGCTCAAATTAATAACGCTGACACGCAATATACCAAACACAGAAAACATAACCTTTGGTTCACAAAAAAATAATGAAAAATTCACAACTGCTACGGTCGCTGACCACGTGACCCTTTCCAGGCGAGCGGCGCGAATTCCGAATGTCGGCGGGAGCGCGACGCGGCGCGGCGCTCGAGACGGGCAGTCGAGTGCGGGTTTCCGTTTCATGGGTTCAAACATGAGTCCATAGATCGGAATCTACTCAATAACTCTGGGAGATATTTTAGGG
This sequence comes from Odontothrips loti, assembly GCA_038380765.1. NCBI lineage: Eukaryota > Metazoa > Arthropoda > Insecta > Thysanoptera > Thripidae > Odontothrips > Odontothrips loti. Next base: position 1,184,458 of record CM076248.1, on the reverse strand, counting down.
GCTTGTTCTGCCATGTTCAGGGACTCTACCCTGCAAATTGGAGCAAAATCGGTGATGACGTATTTTAGGAATCGATAAAAACGATAAAACAACAAAAACACGTAACTCCGACCATGAAGTGCGAAACATAAAACCGACGTCCAGAACTATTTTCCATGCACCATTCCGATGCAGAATTTTGTGCTGATTCAAAATCTGTTCGGGTTTTTGAGATATCTTAAAAAATGGCTGAGAAAATCGCGTTTTACTGAAACACTGCACAGTGACGATTTTCGGCATCTTTTACAGTTTGGGCGAAACTTTGAGGTAACTTTAAACGCTCATATCTCCGAAACGGTTCAAAATTTCTCAAAACCCGTTGATATCTGTTGGTTTGGTACCTATTCGGGTCTACACTGTAAATTTCAACGAAATCTGTGATGGTAATGCCAACCGTTTGCCGAACTTGGCGCGGATTTGCTCAGCGGTCACGCGCTCCCTTAGAGGAGGCACGACAGTTATAAAATTTAAATCCAGAATCAGCTAGTCGCAGACTGCAGGCTACCGTTACCTGTGAGCGGGGTGCCCGTCTTGCTGGAACCACATGTGCCGGCGGATATTTAAAGGGACGTCCTCCAGGAGCCCATCCAAAAAATAAGGGCCGATCAGCTGCTTGTTGAGAACTCCGCCCCAAACGTTTTTCGTCCAGCGCCCCTGGAAATGCTCCTCCGCCACACAGTGTGGATTGTCGTCCTTCGGAGCATAGTGGTGCTCATTGTGGGAGTTGCACGTCCCGTCACTGCCTAAGATTGCTTCATCAGTGAAGCAGACGCGATTGTTGAACACATCACCCTCAAACAGGGGGTGATTGAGGGCGTTGTCAACCTAGAATAACGATAAAAATTTTAGATTCTGTAATTCACCCCCCCCCCCCCCTGCAAGGCGCGCCGCGGTTTTTCCTTACTTGATCCATGTTCCACTCGCAGTATCCAAACCGCCGTGGGGGTCCCCTGGCAGGAGCTGCTGCAAGTGACACCTTTTGAAAGGGTGCATTCTCAAGTCGTGCTTGACCACTCTGTGCACCGAGGATTTTGTGATCCCCGTGAGGGATGCCACGGCGCGCACGCTGGTGTGGGGGTTGGCTTCCACACACTGGCGAACCAGTGCGACGGCGGCGTCATTGCGCACCTCCCGTTCCCTCGGGCCTAGCAAATCACGATTATTTTAATTTCATTTTTTTATTTTCAAGGCTACGAAGGCTCAACAACCTACCAGCTGGCCGTCCCTTCGGGGGCTGAAATTGGCCCGTCCGTCTCAAATTCTGAAAGATCTGAACGAACTTGTCGTAGTTAGGGTGATGCCGGTCCGGAAAGCGCTCGGCATAAATTCTGCTTGCCTGACGCCCATTCCTTCGCGCTTCGCCATAAATCATAATCATTTCTGCCATTTCTTCATGAGTCAACTCGTGCGGCTGCGGTCCCTCCGCCATGGTGGAGGTTGACAGGCAACACTGCTGTCTGCTACCTCACTAGCGTTTCGGTTTCGATACGGAAATGTTGTTATTCCCCTTCACTGCTCCCGCCCCCTCCTCACCCGCCCGCCCGCGCACCTGTGGTCAGCAGCGGCGTTTGGCAGCCGTAGCCAGGCGCCAGCAGCAGACGACGCAGAGCCGCGCGCTGGCAGTGGTGTTTGGTGGGGAGGGGAGGGGAGGCTGTGCGCACTGCCAGCCGCCCAGCGTCGCTGCCGCTCGGCACGCCCGGCTCTCCTGCTGGCCTCGGCTGGCCGTAGCTCGACTCGTCACGGCCGCTGTCTCCCGTCGGGAGCCGCCTGCATCGTAGCGCCTGCAGAGTCAAGGGTAGGCCACCCATCCGACTGCAGTGTATTAGCCGGGACACCCGGTACAAGAGGAGGCCTATTGTCATCATCAACACCTAAATCCATACAGTACAACCTGCTATTTAAAGTAGGAATAAACATTTTGTTGAGAGAATTAAAATGTTACACTGGTACCATGGTGTAGTGAGCTACGCCTTCTATTACATCGTGGAATTCATCTACAGATATGTCAGTCGGAGTCACAAATGAAGGCAGCTTGTTAAAGATACACAGCTCCTTGACACCAGTTTTCTTAGGATCGTTAAGATTCACATCACGAATATATGACTCCGGGGTTCTAATCATAGCCGGATCTTCAAACAATTGACTATCTAATACTGACTTAGGACATGAACAAATACGGCAATAAAAATGAGCAGTGAAGCACTCTACGAAACCACAAATGGCATTTAAACCTTTGTTGTCACCTGTGATAGCTGCAACAACAAAAAACAATCTGACATGTCCCATTTCAGGAACATAAACTTCACTACCATGAGTTTCAAGAAATAAGAGTTCCTTAAGTAAAGGTTTAAAAGCATTTTTGTTTCCGTACAAGGAGCGATTATCAGCATCGAACAATAAAGCCAAAAATATATTCTCAAGCTTTGAAACACATTCTGGTGGAAAAACAGGAATGCTAACGTAGGTGCATCCCAGTGGCTCACAGTGAGGCCCGAGGGCACTGTTTGGCTCAACATCATCATAGTACACATTGACAGGTATAACAATATCACCATCTTTAAAATTAGAACATTTTCTTTTCCAGGCTTGCCCCTGCACTATGTTACACATCCAATCAGTCTCTTCGGTGAGCGAGTTCAAATACTTCAAAGTATCAGAGAGAGCATCAGGAAGTTCAAAGAATCGTTTAAATACTTTCCTAAGAGGTATAAATAGTCCTAACACATCCTTCATTTGTAAAGTGACACCATTCTTAGTTCTGACTCTCTCCTCTCTAGCAAATTTTTTTTTAAGATTCAGGTGGTTTGTAATCCCCACAAGTTTCAAAGTATTGGAGACGCTTGTATGCAGTGCGAAAGTGATCAAACGGTTCTTGCATTGTTTCTAACATTGATTCAACTTTCTTCTTGGTGTTAGAAGGCAAATAATAATAATAATAATAAGTATTCAGGCGGGGGATCCTCATCAGGTACAACAAGAGATCGAAAATTTCGGAAATTCAAATTTTTAAATTTCAGACGGAAATATTTCCGATATAAATGGAAATTTATCGAAATTTTGGAGATATTAGGAAATTTTTATTTAATTGTTCGTTTTTTAATGATTGACGTGGATTCCAGACGCTTACAGTAAGTAATGAATCTATCTAATAAACTCAGTATCCCATCATTTGCTTCGCCGCAACGAAACTGAACTATACTATAACTAATTCTATAGTAGGCGGAGCCGACGAATCGAGTGGCGTGGACCAGTGAAAGTGCAAATTTTTACGGAGGATGCAACATTGGATTAATTGAAACGCTCCCGTTTGTTTGTACGCTTTGCGGGTTGCTGTTCTTTTCAAAAGTTCATAAACTATCACTTCACAAAAAAAGGTTTAACTTTTTTCACCCCTCTTTCGACATCTAGCAGACCGCATCAGGAGACCAGAGTGGGTTGTAATAGAGCACAGGAGCACACGCTCGGTTTGAGAGGATCTGAACTTAAATTCGCTTTTGTTTCGTTTCTGTGACGTGTTCAAAATTCCAAAAAGCACAGTGGAGAACAGAAATTGCTGACTTCGGGTTTTTAGAGTTTCGTACCCTGGTTTTGCGTGCACTTTGCTTGGTCTAAATAAAACGGAGCACGGATTCTGTAGCAGACGATGTTCACGAAATGGAATCATTTGAACAGAACTGATTTAATGCGTACATGTTCAGATGGCTGTGAGAAAACCGCGTAAATCTTTTATTTCCATGCCTTACTCATCTTTTTAAAGGTTTTTGAGCAAAAATTTCCATAAATTTCCAGAAAGTAAAAGTTTCCTGGAAATTTATGAATTAAAATTTCGGAAATTTTGGACATATTTCCGGAAATCTATTTGAAATATTTCCGCCTTTCCATCTCTAGGTACAACATACCATCAGGCACAATCCCATCAGGTACAATTCCCATCAGATATAACGCAATTTTATTTTCCTCCGATTTACCCGAAATCCCATCGGGTACAATTCCCATCAGGTATAAATCCCATCAGGTATAATCCCATCAGGTACAACAGGTAAGACGTCTCAAAAACGGTACGTCCGCGCAGCGACTGCGCGCAGGGGGGGGGGGTCGCTCGACCTGGCCAGTCAGTCCAGGCCTGCTGTCACCGCTCCGTCCGCTGTCTGCTATCCGCTCCCCTCCCACCGTTGCTCATGGAGACACAGTTGCTCATGGAGTACCCAGCATTAAGGGGAGGGGTAAGACGCACACTTGGGTTGACGGTTACTCCTTCAAAATCAATTCGACAAGTAGGGGCACTGTTTACCTGAACTGCACCGGTTGCAATTTGCGCGGCAAGTTGGTGACAGGCGAGCTTGTCCCTAGCGCAACCGCTGCCGCTACTCAACCCCTCCCTCCTCCCGCCTCATCTACGTCGGTTACAAGTAAGTTTTCTCGGCACGATTTCAATCGATCAAACTACGAGGGCTAATATTATGTCTCATTCCCAGATGACTGTAGTGTATGCCTCGCGAATGTGCGCACGCACGCTTCTTTTCCATGCGGGTACAAGATCTTGTGCGGTACATGCCCCGACCGACTTAAGGACACGCCCGGAAACACATGCCCGGCATGCAGGGCGGATATTGTTATGGTGGCACAAATTTTTAAATAAATATCAATAAAATACATTTTAAATATTTTCATATCATATGGGATTTGTACCTAATGGGATTTCAATAAGAAGAAATTAAAAACTGCGTTACATCTGATGGCAATTGTACCTAATGGGAATTGTACCTGATGGGATTATACCTCATGGGATTGTACCTATTGGGAGCTTGTACCTGATGGGAACGACTCATTCAGGCTTGCCTGACAATGGTGTTTGCTCCATAGAGAGTTCTTCCTCAAAAGATCTGATCTTGCAGTGAAATTTGAAGAGTGAACTTTGAAGATTGGATTACAGGAGGCTGGCTTTTCAATCCTTAACACAAATGGGTAGAACCAAAAAGATTTAAAACCCTCCTGTGTACCATTTTCTTTTAAGTATCTGAGGGGCAGTGCCCAATGTTGTGGGGGTAATTGACCGTACCCTTCAACTCCCCACAGTATAACTCATCCATTCTAAAGTTATGACATTTTCTAGTTTGCTATCTTTCTTCATCCATGCTGAAACAAAAATGGAATCGAGATTAGCACAGGGTTCTGTCCACAATGAGATTTTCAAAATATACATAAATGAACTAGTTACCTGTTCCGACATCTTGACGTTACTGCTTGTTCTCTATACATTGATAAGTGCAGTCAAACAGGTATTGTTTTCCTATTGCTGAACTGACAACCTCACGGTACAGTAACTGATTAAGTAAGAACACCATTCTTCCTATCCCAACTACAGCTTCCAATACAACATAAGCTGTTAAATATAAAAGTCACCCTAAATAAAGGGCACTAACATTTGTTGTAAGCATTTATCGAAGAGAAATGGTATATTGGCAGTTCTCTCGAACCGCAGCCCTATCCTACCCAGATCTGATCAGATATAAATCTACTCCCACAATTCCCCAGTACACTGTAACTCCATCCAGGGAAATGTTTGCAACAGCAGTTACCAATGAACAGTGACCCGGCACCTAAGATAAACTCGGCGAGAAACCTTTCGGTTTTTCAGTGAGACGAAAGGTCGGGGTTTGTTAAGTTACCTCAATATTCCGTCACAAAAAAAAATCAAGGGTGGTATAATGTACATATGAAGAACATTCTGTTACCTACCCCAACTAACTTCCAATGCAACATGAGCTGCGAAATATTACAGCCACAGGAAATATTTGCAGATGCATTAATTTTAATTATTTCTCAAGATGAGAGAAACAGTATTTAGGCCGTAGTATTCAAACACAGCCCTTTCCAATACCTTTCTTATACTACCCAAATTGATCAGATATACATCTATTCCCTCAAATTCCCAGTACATCAGAATTCCATCCAAGGAGATGCTTGCAACAGCAGTTACCAATCGACAGTGACCCGGCACCTAAGATAAACTCGGCGAGAAACCTTTCGGTTTTTCAGTGAGAGGAAAGGTCGGGGTTTGTTGAGCTACCTCATTATCCAAAGAAACTGTCCGTCGCAAGAAAAAACAAGGATGGTATTATGTACATATACAGAGATTAAAATTTCTACATCTGATGATTTTCCATACACTGTCATTAAAATACAACAGCCAGCAATATCAAAGCAATCTGCAGAGTGCACTTCCAAAATGGCACATTGTCATAATCATAAAGACCTCAATAGATGTTATCAGTTTTTTCACCTGCACAATTTTCTGAAGAAGTAATCTGAAAATCGATGAAGATGCAGGGTCTCTTAGTTAAACCAACAAAATAAGAGAGAATAGAGAGAGAGTAGGGTGAGAGCGGGATGAGGGTGAGATGGGGAGGAGGGTGACAGGGGGAGGGGACGGAGTGGGAGGGGAGGGGAGACAGAAGGGAGGAGATACTGGATAGCTTGACACGAAATAACTTACCACCTTCGATATTGGCATCTCAAAATGTGGCACAGTGTCAGATTTCCCTAATAGTGAAAAACTAAAACAGAAGGGCACAACAATGGAGAACTGCTACGAAACATTTGCTTTTCCACGGTAATCCTTCCTGCCAAGTGCTGTTCCAACCTTCCTGCCCATGCTCTCATCATCGTAATACAGACACACCCTCACACTTAAAAAATTATTGCTGCGTTATTATTTTACGATTCAAAACAATAGAGCTCAATCGGATGGTAGTTTGTTTACCCGGGCACCTGTAACAACCACAATATTTTATAGGAACACTAAAACTAACTAAAGTAAGATGAAGTTTTTTATGAACAACCCAGTGCAGACCAAGTGTGACCAATATCGAGTGTTCAGGTGGAGGGCTTGAAACATCTCCTCCCTTCTGTCTCCCCTCCCCTCCCACTCCTTCCCCTCCCCCGGTCACCCTCCTCCCCCTGTCACCCTCCTCCCGCTCTCACCCTACTCTCTCTCTATTCTCTCTTATACTTTGAAAGAGCCACATTATTATTTTCAGCTCGCAGACTCATACTACAATGAGCAGTATGAACAAGAAGTACATTGGAACCACATGTGGCTCCCTGTTTGTATTCCAGGAGAAGGAGTAACAAAAATAGTTTCTTCTGTGCCTTAAGGAAAATAATCTGTTTATGCCGTCCTGAGGACTCAATGAATTTTGAGGACCTTTATTCGTCCTCAGAATTATTAAAGTAATTTGACATGAGGCGTTCCATATTCTAGTTCATCACTCATTTGAATCACTGAGAAGTTGATGAGTACGAGCAGTTCTGCAATGAAAGCACTCCACAAAATTGTAAAGAAAATAATTCCAGCAAGGCAATAACTGAAAAAAACACCTCCAAGCATTTCTTCCTTTTTGTTGTCAATGATGGGAGGGCAATGCTTCCTGTATGCCTTCCTGAGGCACTGGTTTGCACTAAGACTTTACCTTTCCAAAGGAAACCAGCGAGGCTTTTCACTAAGTCCTTATCTCTAGCAACACCAGGCTTCAAATATTTGAGAGCAGTCAGGCTTCAGAATGGACTCCTCCTGAAAAATATGTACATATATGAACCTGAATTCATCATACAAATTATGGGACGTTGGTGCCCAGCTTAAAAATCCATTGCGGAAAAGAGGTATGGAAATATAAATTGAAATATAAATAGGAGTTCCCAAATCTCGGGTTCGGTGGGCTCACAAATATGATGCACCAAAGAGAAGTTAGCATCAGAGCTTACTCGCTTGCAGCCAACTCTTGGACCTGAACAAAATTAAATCAATAAAGTAGTGAGAAAACAATTAATTTAAGGTGGTTCCATATTCTGTATGTTCATACCTGGCAATGGGAAAAAGTGGTGAAAAGATCTAGTGCCAGGAATGGGCAATGCGATACACTCTTCATAAGATTTTCTCTTTGCATCCACCTCTGTTTTCAGAACATGGAAAAATGTAATCCTTTCCCTGAGTGGAGAGCTGCAGCAGAAGTCATATAGCTTCCTAGCATTCACAATCTGGTCTTTGACTGGGCGTTGTAATCTTGCTCGTACTGCAGGTCTTTTCACAAGACCTGAAATGGCATCGCAGGTTGATTTACCATGGCTGGTTGCGAAAGAAAACCATGTTGCCTTTATGCCAAACATTTCCTCGAGTCTGAAAAGAAAAATTCAGTAAATAAATTTGAATTATTGTTCAAAAAGTATTTAAGTTTCAAACATGAGCTGAGTCTTACTTTGTGAGAAATATGAAGATCTTAAAATCCTTGTACTGTTGGCTACATCCGTCAGTGACATATGTTACTTCAGAAATACGGGGCAAGTTACATGAAATGTACTGCATGGTTTCCTCCTGGAATTTTTGGACCAAATGAATGTCATGATCGAGGTCATCTGATATAAAGCACAAAGCACAAGAAAGAAATCGACCATTGCGAATCCACTGGTACCATCGTGGAAGTTGTGGGATGAACGGTTCAAAAGTTAGTTGTTATGTGCAATATTTTAAAAGAAGCAAAATTCATCAAAAATTATATCCGCTTTACCTGTTGGTATTTCAGGTTAGGCTTCACACAAATAACAATCCGTCTTCGAAGTTTACTGAGATAATATTAATTGCGTCTATACTCCACCAACGCTCTCTTACAAGTGACCGAGTCCAGACCCGGACATACAAAAAGCACCGGAAAGACCAAAGCACTGCACACACTGTGGATGTTAACCAGAAGGCCGTGATAGGATGGCGGGAAAGGACTCAAATACAAACGGGCCAACTTGCTACTTCTACACCCCTCCTCAAGTGAGCACTTTTAATAATATATCATGGTTACAGACAATAGTTACATCTCAGTCATACCCATCCCCGTTCGATGACGAGAAAATACTTCAAGGGGCAGACCCTTAGTCATTACATCAGCTACCTGTTCTCCCGTTGGTTGATACACAACTGAGATCACTCCCTTTTTATTTAGTTCTTTAACAAAATTAAACTTAATATCAACATGCTTCAGTCTTTTCATATCCCAAGTCTTTAAAGCGTGTATACACGCTTGATTGTCTTAAAATACAGTAAATGGTTCTTCTAAACCAATGATATCTAACTCACCTAAAAGTTGTTTGAGCCATAAGAACTCTCTCACCTCTGTGGCCAATGCAACAAATTCCGCCTCAGTAGAGGGCAGGGCAACTGCCCGTACAAAAAAATGTGGATTGAGAATGTCGACAGAGTGTCTCCGCAGAAGACAAGACAGAGACGGCTAGGAGACACCAGTAAGCCATTATTTTCGTCTCCGGGTCGTCCCGTAAATGTCTACATCGTATCTTTTCAGTGTCTCACTTTGTGTGTTTTTGAGTCACTTTCAAGACACACTCGAGATAAGATTGAGCGATAACGAAGACCTTCGGGAGGCGTTCTTGAGACGTCCGAGAGACACCGTCGAGACACTCCACAGACGTCGGAGAGACATCGGAGAGATTTTCATGAGACACGCGGGAGACATTCGCGAGACGTTCATGGGACACGCGGGAGACGTGGGACAGACGTTCATGAGATATGCGCGAGACGTCCTTGAGACGCGGGGGAGACGTGCGACAGACGTTCATGAGATATGCGCGAGCCGTCCATGATACGCGCGGGAGAGGTGCGACAGACGTTAATGAGACACCCGCGATACGTCCATGAGACGCGCGGGAGACGTTCGACAGACGTTCATGAGATACCCGCGAGATAGTCACGAGAAGCGCGGGAGACACTTCTGAGACGTCATAGGTTCAGGAGACGCTGCATTTTATCCTGGACCTCTTTGTCTTTTCGAATTCTGCTCATTTCAATGTTGCTTTCGTGGCATTCTGTAGACTTCCAGTACAGCTTAAATTGGTGTACACTGCAACATTATAGAAGGATCAATCAGTACAGTGAAGCAACAAGTACTACACAACAGCCAGAACAGAAGTAACCCAGTGGCCCAACGCTAAAGCGCGCCGCTGACACGGCGACGCCGGGGATACTCCCGTTGCTAGTGGTGCGCAGCGCAGGGAGTATAGACAAAACCGCCAGCAGCCAAAAAAAAAAAATGCAAACAATAATACTCACTTTTCACAGACTTAGTAATTTTTTTGGGCAGACCCACTGTGTCCCTTGTGCCACTGCATGTTAGGTAAGGAAGCCCCAAAACTTCCTCTGGCACTCACTTCATGAGAATTTGGTGGAATAACTGGAGAGGCTTTTCACGAAAAGCCTTCTTGTATCCCCAAGCTAGGTCTTCCCTCACATACACCTCATGCTTTGGTGACAACTTCTTCTGCAAAACAGACTGATCAGTTAGCTTTTGAAAATAACTTACAGATTTCTCTAAAAATATAAATCATACCAACAACATGATTACCATTTTTTCCTTGCTCTTGTTTGAAGTAATACGTGGTAAATTATCGACCAGTTTCTTTATATGGGCCTTGCGTAGGGAAACAGGCAGCCGCTTCACCATCTCTTCTTCTGCTGAACACCAGGGTTGGGAACGTTACTTTCAAATCGTAACGCGTTATCGTTACCGTTAGCCACGAACTCGAGTAACGTAACGCGTTACCGTTACCGGTTTTCGAAAAGTGTAACGCGTTATCGTTACAGGTAACGCAGTAACGACGTTACCGTTACACGCAGAGTGTCCCCCGAAATAAACAAAAAAATGGTTCTCTGCATGAATCAAAGACTCCTCGTACTTCTTGCAATATTACACGTGTTGAGTTGTCTTCAATTGTAATTTATGAAGCGTAAAGATATAAAGGTAACACTATCAAGATTGGGCAAAATTATGTGGTCTTCAAACTAGCTCGCACTGAGAGAAATGATTCGGCGTACGGACCAAATGTTTGGTTATCAGGACTAAAGTGGAAACAAATCAAACACTTTTGACGTAGGGACGAAAACTTAAAACGCAGGGACGAAAACTTCGGACGTCGTCACTAAAGCGTTAGTGACGCCGTCTGAAGTTTTCGTCCCTACGTCAAAAGTGTTTGATTTGTTCCCACTTCAGGCCTGATAACTAAACATTTGGCCCGTACGCCGAATCATTTCTCTCAGTGCGAGCGGGCCAGTGAGCTCTTGGCGTAGTGTTGCGGTGTAGCCAGGCCAGGCGAAGGAGCGCTGCTGTCCGGCAGCTAGGCGCAGCGAGACGCCGGAGAGCGAAAGAGGTTGACACTTTCGGGCGCGAAAGAGGGCGTGAATGACATGCTATGCTTACCCGTAGATTTACGCGATTTATATATTCTTGTAATGGTGACGCGTTACGATCGTTACAGGGGGCCGGTAACGTAACGCGTTATCAACTGATGCTTAGTTGCACAGGATTTGGGAAGATTGCTTCGAGTTGTAACTGATTTACCATAATTTCTAAAAAATCTGTGCTTACCCTCACCTCTCATGGAGGAGTAATGACAGAAAGGAGCTGAACTATTAAAAACAGTTCCATAATGAGAAGTATAATGAAATTTAGGTGTGAGATGTTTGCCAGTAAGTTTTAAGTACAATTCATGATGTTCCTCGATAAGCACATCTAATTCAGGTTTCAAATCCGATAGTAAAGAACGAGCTTGGAAAATATCAGTCATATCTTTATGCATTCTCCAATAATCATCATCTTCCGGAACGAAGTCACTAAGAAACACACCAAACAAACGAATTAAAGAATACATTTCAGCTGCAGTGAACTTAAACTTATTTTTGGTGTGAAAGTCGTCCTTAGTAAGTAAAGGCCTATTACTGCCATCAGCAGGTCCATAATCAAACAAGGCCATTCTAGAATTCAATTTATCTACGTTAAAAAAATTAAAATCATTAAAATGCTTCAGCACAGGAATTTAAACATAATGGCTTACTCCTACTGCCCAGTCATGCATCGCATCTAAAGCCTTATTTTCAGTAACATGAAAAGAATGAACCTGATTAAACACACATTCTTATTTGATTCCAGTTTCAGTCACATTATTAATTTCTAGATCGGCTTCGTAGTTAGCAACAGTCCAAAAGAGATCAACATCCTCCCCAACCATTGGGCTTGTCAACTCTTGAGGGGCTTTACATACAGCGCAGGAATAATTACATGTGAAATCCTCTGCAAACCCATTGATGCCATGCACACCTAAATTATATCAGTGCTCGAAACAAAATAAATTCTAAATTCCCCTATATTAGTCTGAACAAGTATACCCTCAGACTCAAGATAATTGAATTATTTTACTAAAGGCTTAAAAACTACAGTATTGTTACTGATCCTTCCAACCTCATCACTATTTCGATCAGCTGAATCAATAAGCAATGCCAGTAAAATGTTTTCAAGTTTTGAGTTACATGAGGGAGGAAGAACCGATATCATAACATAGCCTGCTCTAAGTTTTTCTGAGTGACACCTTAGACAAGCAATTCATTGCATCTCATCATAATAGAAGCTCAAAGTGAAGACAATAGGGGCCGTTCAGAAACCACGTGGTCGTCTGAGGGGGGGGGGGGGGGTCGGCCTCTAGGCCACGGAAGGGGGAGCGGGGGTTCTGGATGCATGCCACGTGACCGATTTTGTTTGTTGTACCGGTCAATGTTCTCCTTTACGTACAGCAATGCATGTATTTAACGAATATTTTCAAATAACACTCCATTTAAAAGAAAGATTTCCATCAAAGTACTAGTAAACTACAGACCTACCCGAAATTTCATCTTTGCTATACTTGTTCTTCATTTTTTAGTCACTGAAGGGCACATTGACTTAAACATTGAGCAAGGAGAATTTCTTTCTTTGACCACGTGACCTGGGGGAAAGGGGAAGGGGGATCAAGGCAATGGGCACGCCTGGTCACTTGGGGAGGGGGAGGGGTAAACAATTGCCAAAAACTGACCACGTGGTTTGTGAATGGCCCCATACTTGTGTGAAGTGCAACCCCGTCCAAACTTTCAGTCAGATATCAACACTAATACAACGCCTCGTTGCTATTCTGAAAGACTGCCAAGAGTTCCAATAAATTGAAACAGCTTAAATCAAACTGAACTAACGCAAATCCAATCCTAGAATGCAAATTTGATGTTAACTTACAGTAAATACTATAAAATAAACTGCTTTTTGATGGGATGCTAATTATTGTAAGGTAACTATAGACACTTCTGTCAGAAGTGAATTCTAATTTTTGGTGTTTTACTAATCTAATGAAAACTTACAGCTGTCTGGAATGCAGGTTGTGGCTGCTTCGTAGGAGGTGTGGGCTGTCAAAGTTAAACTAATTAGGCATAGTATGTATCCAGACTAGCGTTTTACTTCCCATGCTCCTTTCATTTTATGAACAGCATGTATGCAAAAAACATTTGCCTTGAACCCCTACTTGTAAAATAGTGTACACTTAAGTCAATTTGATTCCACAAATTAATTTGGTGGCAACTTACAGGAATAATGGTTGCTGAAGATGCCGAGGATACTGAGAATACGGAGGACGCGGAGGACTCTGAGTAAATTTTCACCACTCCATCCATATTGCTCGTCGCTACGGGGGCTGGGCCAAAGAAGAAATGATTTGCCCTGCTTATGTTCTTTGCATTTGGCTGTGGAAAGAACATATAATGTTAGAAGTATTTGAATTGATGATGCAAGTCAATGGATTCTGCTAATTATGGCGGTGCTTACACGAATGATGGATGAGGATTCTGGGTCTGGGCTGGATGGGTTGTAATTTTGGGATGGCACAGTCATGTGGCCCTCTGCGACAAATAGATCCTCTCTATCATCCTTTTCAGTCACCAGTAAAAATTACATGAGATGTAGGATTCCCCAGAGAGATTAAAGTTGTAGAATTGAATATTAAAACGTGAATGGCAACTTACACACATGATGGGCGAGGTTTCCAAAATCTCACTGGAATCAATGCCTACTGCAAATAGGTTCACCTCGTGCATTTGCCGTTGCTTTGCCTTCATTTAAAAAAATTACATTGTTGTTAATTTTAAAGTGACACTATAAAGATAAACGTCGTAGAACGGGACACAGTGAAGAACTACTTGACTGATACACAGTATGTGCAAATATTTTTTTAAAAAGGTCACAAAGAAAAATCGATTAAGTCATCTGGATCAGTTGTGAGTTTCAGGTGTTCCAACATGATGAGGGCCCACTATTGAGTCATAAGTCTGCTTCCTATTTTCATTTGAAAAGTACAATTATTTGGCAACCTATCTTTACTTCTTTTTTAACAGTTTGTTTTTTGTTTTTTTCAGATCAAGTGTGGTCAGAATTGTTGGAACAGCGTTCCTGATCTTGCAGCCTCGATTGAAAAATGTGCATGGGAACTTTTCTCATTGTTTTAAAAAGGATTTTGAGGAGTAGTTTATGCTTACCAATCCAACTAGGTGATTGAGCTCTGCTGTCTCCTTTTCAAACTCCTTCTCCATGTTTGGAAATAATGCCTGCAAAATGCAGAATTTGGTTGGCATTGAAACAAGTTATGTTTCAAACGGTTAAACTTCAGAACACCAGTCTGGCTTCAGAAGTGGCAATCAGTTCTTTAGTCAATTTGTAGCTGAGCCATTTGCTTCATTTTGTTTCATGTCAGGAAACCTACCCTTCCATTTTCTGGGACTGATCCAGATGTGTCACTACTTATCACCACTATGCTAGTGGGAGATTGTTGTGGATCCTGGAAATATGCAATGATGTGTCAGGTTTGTACCCAGATTTGTCAGGATCTTTTTTAAATAGTTGTTTATTTAACTTATTCATGCTGCTTTTAATTTTGAAGAAAAGAAATGTACTCACACTGCTCACTAGATCGGAATCATGGACTGTAATGCCTGGATGGCCCTTGCTCATCCTTGTGTTTGGAGATATATTCTGGAAACATAACGCGCCAGGTTTGTAGTATTTGCATCTTTCAAGGTTGCTGTGGTGATTGTATGTAGTTTTAACTCATTCATACTGATTTTATATGCTAAGAATAAAAACTCAACTCACACTGCAGATGGTCAAACCGCAATCGTCCTGGTACCAAGTTGGCCCCCCATCATCAGCTGCGAGGGCCACAAGTGCAACCTCATCAGCAGAGGCAACATGCATGCTGGTATTTGATGACGTTCCTGCAGTGGCGCTCAGTGCCTGGTGCACTTCGGCATACACTTGCATCCTCTTTGGCCCCTGATCTTCATCAGAATCTGTATCTGCCGTACACTGGTTGAACATTCTGCTTCTCCTGCCGAGCCTTGCAGGTGGTCTATTCTTTGCCTGTTGAAATCATGGTGAAAATAAATGATCTGATTTCAATTAATTATATTGATCTCTTATCTATTCTTTCTTACTGAAATTGAGGCATGCTGCACTGAGGCTGGTTGGTCTGCCTGCTGTCAGTGTGAATGTCATAATAATTAGTGGTTTTACTTAGTAGAGGGGGAAAAGGGAGTTCTGTGTCCAAGGTCAAAGGTCGCGGAAAGTTCTGTGTCCGCCTCGCAAACGGTGGGAGAGTTCTGTGTCCGCCTATCCAAATCAGCAGGGAGAGCACTGTGTCCGGGCCAACCTGTTTCTCTCGCACGCGCTGCGCCATTGCCATGCAGAGCGATGAAACCAGTTTTTGGCGCACTCGCGCGCGCGCGCGCGCATGTGTGTGTGTGTGTGTGTGTGTGTGTGTGTGTGTGTGTGTGTTGGGGGGGGGGGGGGGGACTGGTAGCACTGGCGTCGTCTCACAGTCAGGAGATCCGCATGGCTGCTGGAGAGCATCCGAGCCGCGTCGCGCTTCATCTCTCTCCATGTTAAATGTGTTGTTGTTTTTGACTGTGAGGAGGAATAGAAGTATAACAATGATGACAGGTACGTAGACAATTATTACTTTGTCCTGATTTTATTTGCTTCACGGAACCATTCAAGAATATTTCTTGGTTTACTTTGCTCTCTGACTTGACCTTGCGGCACAAAGACTTCCTCTTCGCCTCGGTGGCTGCCGCTGCCACTAGCTCCGTCATCGATGCGGCTGCTCGAACCAGCGCCGCTTCCGCTAGGACCAAAGCTTCCGCTTTCCCCCACTCTCGTAGGTATGGCCCGCTGTAGAGCGGCCATTTGCTCAAGCCTCTCCACTTTTTCTCCTCGACTCTTGCGTCGAATCTCTAGTTTTGCCCTCCAACATGTTGAAGTGATCAAGTCGAGACGTTTGGTCAGTTTCTTTCGTATTTTGTCAATTTGGTCATATTTCTCGTCACTGTCTTGCTGTTGACATCGTTGTACCATTTCGCACCCCTGTAACGCACCCCTGTATTACATACCCCCCTTCGATTTCAACAGAGACCAGCGTCATCACGGAACGGTTCCGAGCAGGCCCTGCAATATGTAGCGCTACTTTTAGGTCGCGTTTGCACCTCGAATATAGGAAATCCCGCAACAGTCACTATTCGGCCGGGGTTGCCTACGTCCCAGGCGTAATCGGGATCTAATATACACGATTCGCCGCACAGAGAGAGGGAGAGAGATAGATTTGTACTCACTCGTGGACGCGCACAGTATCCTTCTCTTCATCCCCTCGCTCAACGACCCGCTGCTCACGCCCCCTCTTCCTTCTCTCACACACGAGCCAGCATTGCCGCGCAACCTTTTCAAAATCCGCCTCGGCGTGAGGGTAGGAAGCTGCGGAAACAAGGGTAAAATCGTGTAAGTTATCATGACACCTCGTTGAATAACGTTTCAATTATGGTAGGCTACGGTGACACCGTCATGAGTAAACTTCCCGTGGCCTGCCTTGTTCCCGGGAAGAGTCCAAGTCATTAGAGTATTAATTATCTTCCGATAATTGTCCTCGCCGCCCCCTTTGTAGTTCTTGCTAGTCTTGATATTCTCCAGGATCGTCTCATGGGCTTCGGGCGCGCGAAAGATGTCCCATCCGTCGTCCTTCCTGACTTCCTCCGGGATCAGGGCCTCGACATTGCCCACAAGCTTCATTATCTAGCCCTTCGCCGTCCTGAGGGTCTTCTCGGGGTCGGCGGCGTTTTTGGCACCTTCCTCTGCAGCCATGAACAGCTGGACAAGCTTGTGCTCAGGTATGACGTAAGTTTTCAGCTTCCAGCTTGTCAGCTCAGCAGCCGCGGCAGGGCCGGTTGGGACAGCGGCGGGGGCTGGCGGTTGGTTCTTAATCTGTGCGGATAAGAAAAGTCGAAGTTAGATAACTCGATTCCCGGGAATCGAATAAGATACTTACATAATCAACTGCACCAATCATGTTTGATTTGAGGAAACACTCAAGTTCAGCGGTGTATGTTGGTTGGGTCAACGCATTCGGGAAGGAGTTAAGAATAGTGCTGAGTGAAACAACAGCCCTTACTGCTGTCTCGTTGATTGGCCCTTGGATTTTCATGGCTTCCTCCTTGCTGAGGTTGTGGACGTCTTCGTAGTGCGGACCCAGGCGCTGAACGTAGGTTGTCCCCGGGGGTTTCCCGCACCCGGGGAAAAGGCAGCGGAAAGAGGACCTTTTACCCGTCTTCCGCATGGTGACCAAACACTTTCCCACGCGTTTGGCAACTTCAGGATCAACATGGGAGACCTGCAAAAAAAAAAGGAAAAAAGTAAGTACTGTGATTACACATTCTACGTTTTAAATACCTGTCACTCACATCCACTGTCGTCACCATGTACTTGAGCTTGTCGTCTGAGTCTTCAGTGTTCTTCCGGAA
This sequence comes from Odontothrips loti, assembly GCA_038380765.1. Taxonomy (NCBI): domain Eukaryota; kingdom Metazoa; phylum Arthropoda; class Insecta; order Thysanoptera; family Thripidae; genus Odontothrips; species Odontothrips loti. Next base: position 1,166,730 of record CM076248.1, on the reverse strand, counting down.
AGAACAGCGCCTCTTTGGTGGTGGCTTCGGTGCGCTGGACGCGTCTTCTGGTGCCGGGCCCTCTTCGTAGCCTTCTTCACCTCGTTCCCCTCATGAGGCACCGGGGAGGGGGAGGCCATGTATCCACGTCGCTCTCTTCTGCCTCCATCATCGCTGATTTGAGGCTGAAGGTCCGGTCGTTAATTGTGTCCTCACAATCCTCCAGCTTGTCCTCACTGTCTTCGCTGTCTACTTGAAAATAGTTGACAGACTGCCGTTCTCGCTTCGCTGTATCCATGAAAAAAGAAAGAAGGTTTTAAAATTAGTGCGCTTTTGAACCCTTAAATGAATAACTTACATGAGACAGGTATACCTGCTGCGTCCTGGAGAGCTTCTGTTACAAGTGCCTTCACCTCCGACGAAGAGCGGCCAGGAACTCGAGGGGTCCACAACTCTGACGAAAAGTGTACACTGATTGTGTTGATTGTGTCGATTGTTGCTACTAATTTGCAGAAGATTTAAAGTTTTAGTCTAGTAATGGCGTTTTACGGCTGTTCTTAGCCCTAAAATGCAGCTGAAGCCTCATGTTTATGCCGGTTTTTTTAAGATTTTTAATCGATGATTGTGTTTGATTGTCTGAAAATGTGTACACTGATTGTCTCGAGTTGTGGGCCTCTCGCAGGAACTTCAGCAGTGTTTGCCACACACTCTTTCTCTTGAGCGTCCGGCGGCGTGCAGGATACATTAGGCAGCTCGGAAACAAATTCTACCGGAGCCTCCTCTGAAGATAGAACTGAAAACAGTAAGAGTAAATGAAAAGAAGAAATAAGCAAATGAAGACACCAGCACACCTAACACTTAATATGTCGGAATCCGTGCACAGCACCTTTCTGAACTCTGGTCTTTTGCTTTCTTTTTTTTTTTTTTACCGGGCTAAAGTTGGCCAACTTTTTTATTGGCCAACTTTTTTTTTTGGCCAAATTTTGACGATACGATCAAATGCGGGAAAGTCCTTTTATGGGTTGCTGAACAACATATCAAAAGATGGCGATGAAAATTTTTGGGAAATTTCTCACATTTTCGCCAGGACTTAGAAACAAAATTGCCACATCTTGACACACGACCACATGCCGAAAAGACGTAGACGCAATATCTACACAAATTGGCCTGTTAAAATTCATGCGGCTGTTACGAACTATAGTTCCAATGCCAAATAATTCAAAAAAGACAGATTTCGAATTTTAACAGGCCATACATTTCCTCTGGCGACGTTCGAAAAGCCGTTTCCGTGCCAGTCTCGTGGTCAGCAATGTTGGGAGTTCAATATCTACACAAATTGGCGTGTTAAAATTCTTGCGGTTGTTAAGAACTATGGTCCTAATGCCAAATAATTCGAAAAAGACAGATTTCGAATTTTAACAGGCCATACTTTTCCTCTGGCGACGTACGAAAAGCCCTTTTCCTGACATCAGTCTCGTGGTCAGCGATGTTGGGTGTTCAATATCTACACAAATTAGCCTGTTAAAATTCATGCGACTGTCAAGAACTATAGTTCCAATGCCAAATAGTTCGAAAAAGACAGATATTGAATTTTAACAGGCCATACTTTGCCTCTGGCGACGTTCGAAACGCCGTTTCCGTGCCATCAGTGTCGTTGTCAGCGATGTTGGCAGTTCAATATCTACACAAATTAGCCTGTAAAAATTCTTGCTAGTGTTAGGAACTAAACTTCTAGTACCAATTAGTTGGCCAAACCCTGATTTCGAATTTTAACAGGCCATACTTTTTCTCTGGCGACGTTCGAAAAGCCGTTTCCGTGCCATCAGTGTCGTTGACAGCGATGTTGGGTGTTCAATATCTAAACAAATTGGCCTGTTAAAATTCTCGCGGATGTTAGAAACTGAGCTTTTAGTACCAAATAGTTGGCCAAAGACAGATTTCGAATTTTAACAAGCTATACTTTTCCTCTGGCGACGTTCGTAAAGCCCTTTCCCTGACATCAGTCTCGTGGTCAGCGATGTTGGGTGTTTAATATCGGGTGTATATCACAGGACCTACTCAGTTTTGACCTACCGCCCATTTTTGGAGGTAGGTCTAACCTTGTTTACAAATCTGACCTACTGGTAAGCTTGACGTTGCCTTCTGTCTTGCCATGCCCAAAGCCGTTGGCAAAACAGTAGGCCTAGGATTGACCTACCTCGATCGCTCGCAGAGCGTAGGCCTTGTTAAGACTCGTGGATTGACCTACTCGGAATTGTCGGCTTGTCCTAACGCGTTGACCTACGGCAAAATAGTCGTACTCAGCGAAGCAGGTCTGACCTACCTTTATGACCTACTCGGGGGCCCCGTGGCGGCAGCGTTACTCATACTCGAAAAGTAGCCTCCCCACCGGTTCGTCTTCTCACGCGATACCGAAGCTTGAGATTGCATGCTACGAAGCGGAAATTTTCTCATACACAGCGGTTAGCCTCGTACTGGGTGCTTCACCACAACGCTCGGCCAATCACAGCACGCTTCGTTTTTCTCGCCTTCTTCACTCAATCCGGTAAGCCCTGGCCACCACTGCACGGAAGAGTAATTTTTTTCTTCTCCCTTGTATTATTGGCCTTAGCGGCAGCCAGTATCGGCTGAGCGATGTGGTTAGGCACCCAGTACGAACCTAACCGCTGTGTATGAGAAAATTTCCGCTTCGTAGCATGCAATCTCAAGCTTCGGTATCGCGTGAGAAGACGAACCGGTGGGGAGGCTACTTTTCGAGTATGAGAAACTAACGCTGCCGCCACGGGGCCCCCGAGTAGGTCATAAAGGTAGGTCAGACCTGCTTCGCTGAGTACGACTATTTTCCCGTAGGTCAACGCGTTAGGACAAGCCGACAATTCCGAGTAGGTCAATCCACGAGTCTTAACAAGGCCTACGCTCTGCGAGCGATCGAGGTAGGTCAATCCTAGGCCTACTGTTTTGTCAACGGCTTTGGGCATGGCAAGACAGAAGGCAACGTCAAGCTTACCAGTAGGTCGGATTTGTAAACAAGGTTAGACCTATCTCAAAAAATGGGCGGTAGGTCAAAACTGAGTAGGTCCTGTGATATACACCCTTCAATATCTACACAAATTGGCCTGTTAAAACTCATGCGACTGTCAAAACCTATAGTTCCAATGCCAAATAGTTCGAAAAAGACAGATTTCGAATTTTAACAGGCCATACTCTTCCTCTGGCGACGATCGAAAAGCCCTTCTCCTGACATCACTCTCGGGGTCACCGATGTTGGCAGTTCAATATCTACACAAATTGGCCTGTTAAAATTCATGCGGCTGTTACAAACTATAGTTTTAATGCCAAATAATTCGAAAAAGACAGATTTCGAATTTTAACAGGGCATACTTTTCCTCTGGCGACGTTCGAAAAGCTCTTTCCCTGACATCAGTCTCGTGGTCAGCGATGTTGGCTGTTCAATATCTACACAAATTGGCCTGTTAAAATTCATGCGGCTGTTACGAACTATAGTTAAAATGCCAAATAATTCGAAAAAGACAGATTTCGAATTTTAACAGGCCATACTTTTCCTCTGGCGACGTTCGAAAAGCCCTTCTCCTGACATCACTCTCGGGGTCACCGATGTTGGCAGTTCAATATCTACACAAATTGGCCTGTTAAAATTCATGCGGCTGTGAAGAACTATAGTTCCAATGCCAAATAGTTCGAAAAAGACAGATTTCGAATTTTAACAGGCCATACTTTTCCTCTGGCGACGTTCGAAAAGCCCTTCTCCTGACATCACTCTCGGGGTCACCGATGTTGGCAGTTCAATATCTACACAAATTGGCCTGTTAAAATTTCTGCGGCTGTGAAGAACTATAATTCTAATACCAAATAGTTCGAAAAAGACAGATTTCGAATTTTAACAGGCCACACTTTTCCTATAGCGACGTTCGAAAAGCCGTTACTCTGCCATGAGTCTCGTGGTCAGCGATGTTGGCTGTTCAATATCTACAGAAATTGGCCTTTTAAAATTCATGCGGCTGTTACAAACTATAGTTTTAATGCCAAATAATTCGAAAAAGACAGATTTCGAATTTTAACAGGCCATACTTTTCCTCTGGCGACGTTCGAAAAGCTCTTTCCCTGACATCAGTCTCGTGGTCAGCGATGTTGGGTGTTCAATATCTACACAAATTGGCTTGTTAAAATTTATGCGGCTGTTACGAACTATAGTTAAAATGCCAAAAAATTCGAAAAAGACAGATTTCGAATTTTAACAGGCCATACTTTTCCTCTGGCGACGTTCGAAAAGCCCTTTTCCTGACATCAGTCTCGTGGGCAGCGATGTTGGGTGTTCAATATCTACACAAATTAGCCTGTTAAAATTCATGCGACTGTCAAGAACTATAGTTCCAATACCAAATAGTTCACAAAAGACAGATATTGTATTTTAACAGGCCATACTTTTCCTCTGGCGACGTTCGAAACGCCGTTTCCGTGCCATCAGTGTCGTTGTCAGCGATGTTGGCAGTTCAATATCTACACAAATTGGCCTGTTAAAATTCTTGCTAGCGTTAGGAACTAAACTTCTAGTACCAATTAGTTGGCCAAACCCTGATTTCGAATTTTAACAGGCCATACTTTTTCTCTGGCGACGTTCAAAACGCCGTTTCCGTGCCATCAGTGTCGTTGTCAGCGATGTTGGGTGTTCAATATCTACACAAATTGGCCTGTTAAAATTCTCGCGGGTGTTAGAAACTGAGCTTCTACTACCAAATAATTGGCCAAAGACAGATTTCCAATTTTCACAGGCCACACTTTTCCTATAGCGACGTTCGAAAAGCCGTTACCCTGCCATCAGTCTCGTGGTCAGCGATGTTGGCTGTTCAATATCTACACAAATTGGCCTGTTAAAATTTTTGCGGGTGTAAGGAACTGAGCTTCTAGTACCAAATAATTCGCTTAAGACAGATTTTGAATTTTAACAGGCCATACTTTTCCTGTGGCGACGTTCGAAAAGCCCTTCTCCTGACATCATTCTTGGGGTCAGCGATGTTGGGAGTTCAATTTCTACACAAATTGGCCTGTTAAAACTTATGCGATTGTCAAGAACTATAGTTCTAATGCCAAATAGTTCAAATAAGACAGATTTCGAATTTTAACACGCCACACTTTCCCTATAGCGACGTTCAAAAAGCCGTTACCCTGCCATCAGTCTCGTGGCCAGCGATGTTGGCAGTTCAATATCTACACAAATTGGCCTGTTAAAATTCATGCGATTGTCAAGAACTATAGTTCCAATGCTAAATAGTTCGAAAAAGACAGATTTTGAATTTTAACAGGCCATACTTTTTCTCTGGCGACGTTCGAAAAGCCCTTTCCCTGACATCAGTCTCGTGGTCAGCGATGTTGGGTGTTCAATATCTACACAAATTGGCCTGTTAAAATTCATGCGATTGTCAAGAACTATAGTTCCAATGCTAAATAGTTCGAAAAAGACAGATTTTGAATTTTAACAGGCCATACTTTTTCTCTGGCGACGTTCGAAAAGCCCTTTCTCTGACATCAGTCTCGTGGTCAGCGATGTTGGGTGTTCAATATCTACACAAATTAGCCTGTTAAAATTCATGCGACTGTCAAGAACTATAGTTCCAATGCTAAATAGTTCGCTAAAGACAGATTTTGAATTTTAACAGGCCATGCTTTTGCTCTGGCGACGTTCGAAACGCCGTTTCCGTGCCATCAGTGTCGTTGTCAGCGATGTTGGCAGTTCAATATCTACACAAATTGGCCTGTTAAAATTCATGCGACTGTCAAGAACTATAGTTCCAATACCAAATAGTTCGAAAAAGACAGATTTTGAATTTAAACAGGCCATACTTATGCTCTGGCGACGTTCGAAACGTCGTTTCCGTGTCATCAGTGTCGTTGTCAGCGATGTTGGCAGTTCAATATCTACACAAATTGGCCTGTTAAAATTCATGCGATTGTCAAGAACTATAGTTCCAATGCTAAATAGTTCGAAAAAGACAGATTTTGAATTTAAACAGGCCATACTTTTGCTTTGGCGACGTTCGAAACGTCGTTTCCGTGCCATCAGTGTCGTTGTCAGCGATGTTGGCAGTTCAATATCTACACAAATTGGCCTGTTAAAATTCTTGCTAGTGTTAGGAACTGAGCTTCTATTACTAATTAGTTGGCCAAACTCAGATTTTGAATTTTAATAGGCCATACTTTTTCTCTGGCGACGTTCGAAACGCCGTTTCCGTGCCATCAGTGTCGTTGTCAGCGATGTTGGGTGTTCAATATCTACACAAATTAACCTCCTAAAATTCTCGCGGGTGTTAGGAACTCAGCTTCTAGTACCAAATAGTTGGCCAAAGCCTAATTTCGAATTTTAACAGGGCATACTTTTCCTCTGGCGACGTTCGAAAAGCCCTTCTCCTGACATCACTCTCGGGGTCACCGATGTTGGCAGTTCAATATCTACACAAATTGGCCTGTTAAAATTTATGCGGCTGTGGAGAACTATAATTCTAATGCCAAATAGTTCGAAAAAGACAGATTTCGAATTTTAACAGGCCACACTTTTCCTATAGCGACGTCCGAAAAGCCGTTACCCTGCCATCAGTCTCGTGGTCAGCGATGTTGGCTGCTCAATATCTACACAAATTGGCTTGTTAAAATTCATGCGGCTGTTGCAAACTATAGTTTCAATGCCAAATAATTCGAAAAAGACAGATTTTGAATTTTAACAGGCCATACTTTTCCTCTGGCGACGTTCGAAAAGCTCTTTCCCTGACATCAGTCTCGTGGTCAGCGATGTTGGGTTTTCAATATCACAAATTGGCTTGTTAAAATTTATGCGGCTGTTACGAACTATAGTTAAAATGCCAAATAATTCGAAAAAGACAGATTTCGAATTTTAACAGGCCATACTTTTCCTCTGGCGACGTTCGAAAACCCGTTACCCTGCCATCAGTCTCGTGGTCAGCGATGTTGGCTGTTCAATATCTACACAAATTGGCCTGTTAAAATTCTCGCGGGTGCAAGGAACTGAGCTTCTAGTACCAAATAGTTCGCTAAAGACAGATTTTGAATTTTAACAGGCCATACTTTTCCTGTGGCGACGTTCGAAAAGCCCTTCCCCTGACATCATTCTTGGGGTCAGCGCTGTTGGGAGTTCAATATCTACACAAATTGGCCTGTTAAAATCAACGCTGGAATTGGCAACTATGCTTCTAGTACAAAATAGTTAGCCAAAGCCCAATTTTGAATTTAAACAGGCCATACTTTTTCTCTGGCGACGTTCGAAAAGCCGTTTTCGTGCCATCACTATCGTGGTCAGCGATTTTGAGAGTTCAATATCTACACAAATTGGCCTGTTTAAATTCAAAATAGGGCTTTGGCTAACTATTTCGTACGAGAAGCATAGTTGCCAGTTCCAGCGTTAATTTTAACAGGCTGATTTGTGTAGATATTGAACTCCTAACATTGCTGACCCTGAGACTGATGGCACGGATACGGCTTTTCGAACGTCGGCAAAGAAAAGTATGGCCTGTTAAAATTCGGAATCAGTCTTTGGCAAACGTTTGGTACTAGAAGCTCAGTGCCTATTACCCGCGTAAATTTTAACAGGCCAATTTGTGTAGATATTGAACTCTTAAAATCGCTGACCACGATAGTGATGGCACGAAAACGGCTTTTCGAACGTCGCCAGAGAAAAAGTATGGCCTGTTTAAATTCAAAATCGGGCTTTGGCCAGCTATTTGGTACTAGAAGCATAGTTGCCAATTCCAGCGTTGATTTTAACAGGCCAATTTGTGTAGATATTGAACTGCCAACATCGCTGACCACGAGACTGATGTCAGGAAAAGGGCTTTTCGAACGTCGCCAAAGAAAAAGTACAGCCTGTTAAAATTCGAAATATGTCTTTTGGGAACTATTTGGTATTGGAACTATAGTTCTTAACAGCCACATGAATTTAAACAGGCTAATTTGTATAGATATTAAACACCTAACATCGCTGACCACGAGACTGATGTCAGGGAAAAGGCTTTTCGAACGTCGCCAGAAGAAAAGTATGGCCTGTTAAAATTCGAAATCTGTCTTTTTCGAACTATTTGGCATTAGAACTATAGTTCTTAACTGCTGCATGAATTTTAACAAGCCAATTTGTGTAGATATTGAACTGCCAACATCGCTGACCACGAGACTGATGGCACGGATACGGCTTTTCGAACCTCGCCAGAGGCAAAGTATGGCCTGTTAAAATTCAAAATCAGGGTTTGGCCAACTAATTAGTACTAGAAGCTCTGTTCCTTACACCCGCAAGAATTTTAACAGGCCATTATGTGTAGATATTAAACTCTCAACATCGCTGACAACGAGACTGATGGCACGAAAACGGCGTTTCGAACGTCGCCAGAGGAAAAGTATGGCCTGTTAAAATTCAATATCTGTCTTTTTTGAACTATTTGGCATTGGAACAATAGTTCTTGACAGTCGCATGAATTTTAACAGGCTAATTTGTGTAGATATTGAACACCCAACATCGCTGACCACGAGACTGATGTCAGGGAGAGAGCTTTTCGAACGTCGCCTGAGGAAAAGTATGGCCTGTTAAAATTCAAAATCTGTCTTTTTCGAATTATTTGGCATTAAAACTATAGTTTGTAACAGCCGCATGAATTTCAACAGGCCAATTTGTGTAGATATTGAACAGCCAACATCGCTGACCACGAGACTGATGGCAGGGTAACGGCTTTTCGAACGTCGCTATAGGAAAAGTGTGGCCTGTTAAAATTCGAAATCTGTCTTTTTCGAACTATTTGGCATTACAACTATAGTTCTTCACAGCCGCATAAATTTTAACAGGCCAATTTGTGTAGATATTGAACTGCCAACATCGGTGACCCCGAGAGTGATGTCAGGAGAAGGGCTTTTCGAACGTCGCCAGAGGAAAAGTATGGCCTGTTAAAATTCGAAATCTGTCTTTTTCGAACTATTTGGCATTGGAACTATAGGTTTTGACAGTCGCATAAGTTTTAACAGGCCAATTTGTGTAGATATTGAACACCCAACATCGCTGTCCACGAGACTGATGTCAGGGAAAGGGCTTTTCGAACGTCGCCAGAGGAAAAGTATAGCCTGTTAAAATTCGAAATCTGTCTTTGGCCAACTATTTGGTACTAAAAGCTCAGTTCCTAACACCCGCGAGAATTTTAACAGGCCAATTTGTTTAGATATTGAACACCCAACATCGCTGTCAACGACACTGATGGCACGGGAACGAGAACGAGAGTGATGACAGGAGAAGGGCTTTTCGAACGTCGCCAGAAGAAAAGTATAGCCTGTTAAAATTCGAAATCTGTCTTTGGCCAACTATTTGGTACTAAAGCTCAGTTCCTTACACCCGCGAGAATTTTAACAGGCCAATTTGTTTAGATATTGAACACCCAACATCGCTGTCAACGACACTGATGGCACGGAAACGTGAGTGATGTGAGGAGAAGGGCTTTTCGAACGTCGCCAGAAGAAAAGTATAGCCTGTTAAAATTCGAAATCTGTCTTTGGCCAACTATTTGGTACTAAAAGCTCAGTTCCTAACACCCGCGAGAATTTGAACAGGCCAATTTGTTTAGATATTTAACACCCAACATCGCTGTCAACGACACTGATGGCACGGAAACGGCGTTTCGAACGTCGCCAGAGAAAAAGTATGGCCTGTTAAAATTCGAAATCAGGGTTTGGCCAACTAATTGGTACTAGAAGTTTAGTTCCTAACACTAGCAAGAATTTTAACAGGTCAATTTGTGTAGATATTAAACTCTCAACATCGCTGACGAGACTGATGGCACGGAAACGGCGTTTCGAACGTCGCCAGAGGAAAAGTATGGGCTGTTAAAATTCTAAATATGTCTTTTTCGAACTCTTTGGCATTGGAACTTTAGTTTTTTACAGTCGCATGAATTTTAACAGGCTAATTTGTGTAGAAATTGAACACCCAACATCGCTGACCACGAGACTGATGTCAGGAAAAGGGCTTTTCGAACGTCGCCAGAGGAAAAGTATGGCCTGTTAAAATTCGAAATCTGTCTTTTTCAAATTATTTGGCATTTGAACTATAGTTCGTTACAGCCGCATGAATTTTAACAGGCCAATTTGTGTAGATATTGAACTCCCAACATTGCTGACCACGAGACTGATGGCACGGAAACGGCTTTTCGAACGTCGCCAGAGGAAATGTATGGCCTGTTAAAATTCGAAATCTGTCTTTGTCGAATTATTTGGCATTGAAACTATAGTTCGTAACAGCCACATGAATTTTAACAGGTCAATTTGTGTAGTAATTGAACACCCAACATCGCTGACAACGACACTGATGGCACGGAACCGGCTTTTCGAACGTCGCCAGAGGAAAAGTATGGCCTGTTAAAATTCGAAATTAGGCTTTGGCCAACTATTTGGTACTAAAAGCTCAGTTCCTAACACCCGCGAGAATTTTAACAGGCCGTATTTGTTTAGATATTGAACACCCAACATCGCTGACCCCGAGAGTGATGTCAGAAGAAGGGCTTTTCGAACGTCGCCAGAGGAAAAGTATGGCCTGTTAAAATTCGAAATCTGTCTTTTTCGAACTATTTGGCATTGGAATTATAGGTTTTGACAGTCGCATGGATTTTAACAGGCCAATTTGTGTAGATATTGAACACCCAACATCGCTGACCACGAGACTGATGTCAGGGAAAGAGCTATTCGAACGTCGCCAGAGGAAAAGTATGGCCTGTTAAAATTCGAAATCTGTCTTTTTCGAACGATTTGGCATTGGAACTATAGGTTTTGACAGTCGCATAAATTTTAACAGGCCAATTTGTGTAGATATTGAACACCCAACATCGCTGACCAGGGGTCTTTCACATATTACGTAATCACGTAGGGGGGGGGGGGGGGGGGGGTCGGAGCTATGCTTACGCTTGATTACAGGGGGGGGGGGGGGCCGTCGTCCTGATTACGTTATCAACTTTGGTCCTCGCATCGCATTTTTTTGGGGGATTGGAACTGCCGCAGTGCCGCGTCGCAGTTACCCCGCTCGCGAATTTGTTACTACTTTAGATTAAATAAAGTACATTAATTATCCTGAAAATTTTTTATTTTCCACTTACCCTCTTCAAACACTTTACAAACGCTGGGTTCACGATTCTTCACATTTTCCGCAAATTCGCTTGATTACGTAATCTTGAGGGGGGTGGGGGGTGGGGGTCAGGCCGCTGATTACGTCTGTTGACTGAGGGGAGGGGGGGGGTCGAAAATCCTAAAAACATGATTACGTAATATGTGGACGGCCCCCACGAGACTGATGTCAGGGAAAGAGCTTGTCGAACGTCGCCAGAGGAAAAGTATGGCCTGTTAAAATTCGAAATCTGTCTTTTTCGAATTATTTGGCATTGAAACTCTAGTTTGTAACAGCCGCATGAATTTTAACAGGCCAATTTGTGTAGATATTGAACACCCAACATCACTGACCACGAGACTGATGTCAGGGAAAGGGCTTTTCGAACGTCGCCAGAGGAAAAGTATAGCCTGTTAAAATTCGAAATCTGTCTTTGGCCAACTATTTGGTACTAAAAGCTCAGTTCCTAACACCCGCGAGAATTTTAACAGGCCGTATTTGTTTAGATATTGAACACCCAACATCGCTGACCCCGAGAGTGATGTCAGAAGAAGGGCTTTTCGAACGTCGCCAGAGGAAAAGTATGGCCTGTTAAAATTCGAAATCTGTCTTTTTCGAATTATTTGGCATTGAAACTATAGTTTGTAACAGCCGCATGAATTTTAACAGGCCAATTTGTGTAGATATTGAACACCCAACATCACTGACCACGAGACTGATGTCAGGGAAAGGGCTTTTAGAACGTCGCTATAGGAAAAGTATGGCCTGTTAAAATTCGAAATCTGTCTTTGGCCAATTATTTGGTAGTAGAAGCTCAGTTTCTAACACCCGCGAGAATTTTGACAGGCCAATTTGTGTAGATATTGAACCCCCAACATCGCTGACAACGACACTGATGGCACGGAAACGGCGTTTTGAACGTCGCCAGAGAAAAAGTATGGCCTGTTAAAATTCGAAATCAGGGTTTGGCCAACTAATTGGTACTAGAAGTTTAGTTCCTAACACTAGCAAGAATTTTAACAGGCCAATTTGTGTAGATATTGAACTGCCAAGATCGCTGACAACGACACTGATGGCACGGAAACGGCGTTTCGAACGTCGCCAGAGGAAAAGTATGGCCTGTTAAAATTCAATATCTGTCTTTTGTGAACTATTTGGTATTGGAACTATAGTTCTTGACAGTCGCATGAATTTTAACAGGCTAATTTGTGTAGATATTGAACACCCAACATCGCTGACCACGAGACTGATGTCAGGAAAAGGGCTTTTCGAACGTCGCCAGAGGAAAAGTATGGCCTGTTAAAATTCGAAATCTGTCTTTTTCGAATTATTTGGCATTTTAACTATAGTTCGTAACAGCCGCATAAATTTTAACAATCCAATTTGTGTAGATATTGAACACCCAACATCGCTGACCACGAGACTGATGTCAGGGAAAGAGCTTTTCGAACGTCGCCGGGGAAAAGTATGGCCTGTTAAAATTCGAAATCTGTCTTTTTCGAATTATTTGGCATTGAAACTATAGTTTGTAACAGCCGCATAAATTTTAACAGGCCAATTTGTGTAGATATTGAACTGCCAACATCGGTGACCCCGAGAGTGATGTCAGGAGAAGGGCTTTTCGAACGTCGCCAGAGGAAAAGTATGGCCTGTTAAAATTCGAAATCTGTCTTTTTCGAACTATTTGGCATTGGAACTATAGGTTTTGACAGTCGCATGAGTTTTAACAGGCCAATTTGTGTAGATATTGCGTCTACGTCTTTTCGGCATGTGGTCGTGTGTCAAGATGTGGCAATTTTGTTTCTAAGTCCTGGCAAAAATGTGAGAAATTTCCCAAAAATTTTCATCGCCATCTTTTGATATGTTGTTCAGCAACCCATAAAAGGACTTTCCCGCATTTGATCGTATCGTCAAAATTTGGCCAAAAAAAAAGTTGGCCAATAAAAAAGTTGGCCAACTTTAGCCCGGTTTTTTTTTTTTCCCTGAGGGCTAGGTCACTGAGGGACCCCTTCTTCACTCCAGCGGGAACCTGAAAGAAAGATATCAATGAATAAACAACTAAGAGCAATGTCACGGTTTCGTGATCCTCAAAGCTCTCTTCAATCTGGTTTGACTTGAGCTCCCCCGCCACGTTCGAGATCACGCATTGTGGTCGGGCCCGAAACCGTGTTTTTAAGTTTTTCCACCGTGTCTCCTCGGTCTGTCGTCAAATATTAATTTGGACACCGTTTATGAACGGTGTTAGTTCACTAACGATTTTCTGTTAACTAAACTGAACGATAACTAGCACGCGATAACTGGAAACCAACGTCTGTGATTTTACAGTTTCTGGACGAAGCACGAAACCGGGGTGTGTTAGCCGGGTTTCCTGGCCTTCGGCCCCAACTCAACAGATTCCGGCCTATCACAAAAGTGTGATTTCACTCAAACATGACACGGAAACGCACTTGTCTGTGCTAGGAAACCCGACAAAAATCCGGGGGCCGGTTTGAGTTTGACAAGCATGCGTGCACGAAACCGTGGTTTTCACGAGGGGTTAGTCACTCGTAATTTTTGTGTACACCTCTACTTTTACTCTAAGTACTTTGATGTACTTTTTCTACTTTTTCGTACTTTTTCTACTTTTGGATACTTTCGAGTACTTTCGTGTACTTTTAGGTACTTTATCGTACTTTGCGTACTTTCGAGTACTTTTGGATTACTTTAATGTACTTTCGTGTACTTTCGTGTACTTTCGCGTACTTTCACGCACTTTCGTGTACTTTCACGTACTTACGAGTACTTTTGGATTACTTTAATGTGCTTTCGTGTACTTTCGCGTACTTTCACGCACTTTCGTGTACTTTCGTGTATTTTCACGTACTTTCGAGTACTTTTGGATTACTTTAATGTACCTTCGTTTACCTTCACGTACTCCCTGATAAACTTTCTAGTACTTTCACGTACTTTCGAATTCTAAAACGTACTTTCATACTCTTCCATGTGTTTTGTGTTGCTTTTGTGTCCTTTGAGATAGCCTTACATACTTCCTGATACTTTACAATACGTTTTGATACTTTCAAGTATTATTTAGATCTTTTCGGTACTTTCTAATACTTTTGGGCTCTTTTCAAAACTTTAACGGTGGCAGCAGGGGGGGGGTGCTGCTTTTCTTCAATTTTTGGGAGCAGAAATTCAGAAAACTGGACGTCATAGCACCACCAGGATTCGTAGTGAATTAGTATGGCAAAGTGCTAAGGATGTTCCACCAGAACAGGCGGTTCCAGGCTCCCTCCTGGAACGCCATGAAGACGGCAGAAAACCTCAACTTCACCGAAGGGGACTTGGCTGCGCTTATACACAAGCTGAATAGGAGACAGGGAGACAGACGGTGTGTCGGGGCGTCTCAAACGATACAATTCTTTGTTAACACAGAAAAGGACCGACTCCCAGGGGGCGATCCTAACGGGACTCTTTGCTGAGGGCCCAGTCAAAATCACTAACTTCTCGAAAACGTCTCTGGTACCAAAAGAGGCTACATGAAACGCCCTTCCGTTCTATTTTCATCTGGGTTTGGCTTTTGAACGAAGCGTCTAGCCCCACTAGAACGCGTGTTTTACACGACAGAGACACGAAAGGAGACGGATGGAGACGGCCCGGACTCCCGGCAGAGCTGCGATGAGGCAGGCTGCACTGCCTTTAGAGCGGGGGGAGGGGGGTAATAAATATTTTCACGGTCACCACTCGGCTCAGTGGCATCCCGGCTGAAAGGGTCGGTCCGTCCACGCGTCCGGGGCTCGGCTCTCGGCTCAAAGTTGCCGCCCAGCCTGCCCCCCCCCCCCCCCCCCCCCCCCCCCCCATCGCCACCCCGACCCCACCATCCCCACCCGTACGCCAGTGCGCCAGCGTCAACGCGCACGCAAGGGACGGCACCATGTGGTTTGTAGAAAGCACCTCCCCTCTCTCTCAGTCAGCCGCGTAGGCTGGAGGAATGGAGCGCATCTGCAGGTTTGCTTTTGGCGGGTTCAAATCCTACTCTCCTTTTTCATTTCTATTCCTCTTTGAAAAAGTAAAAAAAAATACGCCTGTGTACTGTTAGGGACTGCCGTTCTTTCAAACTACTTTTGCGTACTTTTTGGTACTCTCGTTCTTTGTTATACTTTTGCCACTTCAAACAACTACCAGTACTTTGCCCTTCTTTCAGGATACTTTTAGTACTTCGTCGTAATTTCGATGTACTTTAGAATACTTTTTGTCAACTTTTCGCTACTTTTGAGTACTTTTTGATGCTTTCGTTACCTTAAACTACCGTAAGTACTTTGCCCTACTCTCAGGATACTTCGATACTTTGCCTTACTTTCGTTGTAATTTTAAGTACTTTTCGCTACTTTTCGTCTACTTTTCACTACTTTCGTGTACTTTTGGCTACTTTTATGTACTTCTTGGTACTTTCGTTACTCTAAACTACTTTAAGTACTTTGCCTTACTTTCAGGATACTTTCGATACTTTGCCTTACTTTCGACTTACTTTTGAGTACTTTTGGCTACTTTTTGTGTACTTTTCACTACTTTCGTGTACTTTTGGCTACTTTTAAGTACTTTTTAATACTTTTGAGTACTTTTCCATACTTTCGCTTACTTTATGCTACTTTACAGTACTTTGTCGTTCTTTTAAAGTTACTTCTCTGGGACGTGTACACCTACTTTACAGAGTGACTAACCCCTCGGGTTTTCATAAAACAGACTGGTTAAATCCCCTACAACCACATTGCATGCACAGACCACAGAACTGCAGCGAGGCGGTATTCCTTGAAAATGGTCCGTTACATTTTGAAGCTAGTTCGAAATTACGTAACACTATTCAATCGAAAATAATAGGAACACCGGCTCGCGCAGAAACAGGACAAGAACAGACAAAATAAACGTGACAGAACAGACAAATAACACTGTCCTAGAAACACACGCGTGACGAGAAAGTTCGACATCCTACCTCTGAAAACAATTTGTAATGTCTGTGTGGAGTCTCCTCTTTCTGTGCACATTTATTTCGACAGGGATAAATAAGGTCTTTGTTGAGCACTCTTTCTGTTTTTATTTTTTTGTGCACTCCAGAGGGTGTTTTGTAAGGTGAGGGGTTACAAAAATACATTAGAACAAATACAGACATTGCACTGCACACCTCAGGACCAACACCAGGTTAATAGGGGCGGTCATGGCAGGGTCAAGTTACAAATTGCAAGTTCGACATATCAGGAAAGTTGGCCCGTCCTACCAGAAGCCCAATAAGATTTTTTTCAGAATTTTTGGACAACGTTTAGCGTTGCCGACAGAGCCATTTATGTCGAGAGTAGGCAACCCGCAACACTTTGTCGCTTTTTCGGCTATTCTGGCCATTAATCACGGTAAGTCGGTACGTTTTTGAGTCGGTTGGGGTCGGGTCATGTTGGGTAAGTGTCTAGGGAGTGACCCAAGCCGGCAGGTCAAGTGACGACACCCAATGCTACCAACGTAAACAAAAAAACCTAAAATGTACCAAAAATGTGTACTTTGTTAGCATTGTTTGCGCTATTGCGGCACTAAATAAGGTAAGGAGAGCTACTCATCATCCCGCCCAAGCCATTTCAGCTCCCAGCGACACAATTAGTCCCTTATCAACCCATATCACAGCGTACTACATAGCATGTGTGAGAAATCCAGAAGTAGGAATAGATATTTTATTAACTGTTAACAATCGCAAGGAACTGACCAGTAGTCACTCATTAAGAGCCAACATAATTAAGAAGTTTGAAAGAAATGAAGACCCGGGGGGAGGGGGGGGGTCTGTCATTAGTCAATATTTTAACCATAGGAAGTCTTAAGAAGTGGAAAATGGCCTCTTTCGCCGGTGTTTGTGAAATTTCGTCATTGTTGTGAATTCCGTCACGCACCAAAACCAGAAATTTTGAGTAAAAGCCAAATTACACGTCATGTAGCTCTGCGACGCACTTATGTTGTCAGCATAAACCTAAGGGACAGATTGACACCAAAGTCGGCTTGAAATTGCAGTTTCAATTTTCGAGAAAAAAGTATCGTTATGGCCGAGCCTAGCCAGCGTTAGTTGCTTACTTATTTTTCTCGTGAAAAAGAATAGAGACACAATGATAATGCTTGGACAATTCAGACATGTCATGTGGGATCATTATCTATTCCTCCAAAGGGACGAGACGGAAGTACTGCTTTATAAATACGGAACCTCTCTTAGTCCTGCCATCTCGTAACAAAGAAAAGAATCACATTTTGGGACTACTATTTCGAACCACGTGGGACTACTTTTTAGAACCACGCATAGATGGCAGTGGACATTGTACGATACGACCAAAATTGAGAAATTCGAAGCAATTGATACTTTGCTCCTAGCAGTATTTCACGGAGTATAATATTACTTATTAGTTGTGTAACCGCAAGAAAACTTAAGTAAAATGAACCTCATGGCTCATGGTGCTTCCAAATTTAAACACGAGTGATACTTTGGGTTGATGTGCTTCTCTACGGCTTGGACATGGCATGGGAATCACAGTGGCAGGTGGGCTTCCCTTCCCGGAATCCTCCAGCATGGCCTCCTGGTCGGCGGTATAGATGGTGTCCTGCAACGGCGGCGGCGTGATGCTGACGGGGTCCCAGTCAATAATGTTGGTGTAGTCAGCCGCAACAAAGTTGGGCGTAAGCACCTAGAACGACTGGATCTCGTCGTCCTGGTGCAGCCTCCACGACCCGCTGAATGCCAAGCCTTCGGGCCGCTCGTCGGTCACTATGGCCAGGAGCACGGGGTGGGCGAAGTACGCATTATTCTGGATGTACTCGCACACCACCTCGCGGCACTTCTTCGAAGAGTCCAAAGACGCTCAACTGTCTCAAAGACGTGTTTGGCTCCTTCGGTCACATTTGTGTTCTTTTTGATGCGTAACCATATGAGGACGTGCACCTTCTTAATGACGGGGTTGATGTGCTTCAGCACCGCCGAACTGGAGGACATGCTAGAGGATCCCGGAGAAGGACGCTCATACCTGCAATCGTGGTTCCCGACCTCCCGCGCCATACCCAAGCCGCACAGAAACACATCAGGTTGGTGGTGCTCACTACTCCGTTGCATCACGACGGTACCATCCGTCATTAAATAAATTCAACAAGGTCATCCCTAAGTCTCATTCCAATCAACTCTTCAGGTGCACGAAGAACCGACACAGGGTCAAATAAAGAAAAAAAAAAGAGGTGGGGGAATAGGGATGAATCTCGTGTTGTAGCCACCTCCTCGTGGTAAGTTCTGGGTCGCCCAGTGGGTCCGCCACACTTGCAAGACTTGCTGGTGGCTGTGACATTTCCTACTTCTGGATTTCTCACACATGCTATGTAGTACGCTGTGATATGGGTTGATAAGGGACTAATTGTGTCGCTGGGAGCTGAAATGGCTTGGGCGGGATGATGAGTAGCTCTCCTTACCTTATTTAGTGCCGCAATAGCGCAAACAATGCTAACAAAGTACACATTTTTGGTACATTTTAGGTTTTTTTGTTTACGTTGGTAGCATTGGGTGTCGTCACTTGACCTGCCGGCTTGGGTCACTCCCTAGACACTTACCCAACATGACCCGACCCCAACCGACTCAAAAACGTACCGACTTACCGTGATTAATGGCCAGAATAGCCGAAAAAGCGACAGTGTGTTGCGGGTTGCCTACTCTCGACATAAATGGCTCTGTCGGCAACGCTAAACGTTGTCCAAAAATTCTGAAAAAAATCTTATTGGGCTTCTGGTAGGACGGGCCAACTTTCCTGATATGTCGAACTTGCAATTTGTAACTTGACCCTGCCATGACCGCCCCTACAGGTTAAAGCACATCTACTTAAGCTCAGGCATACACGCGGTACGAGCGACGAGTTGAGACGCGCGCGATGCTGTGACGAAAACGTTCAATCGCTAGACGGGCACATTCACTCATAATGAAAACATTACTCACCATAGCAGGCTTCTTCGGTGGCTTCCGCACCTTGCGGACGGGCGCCATGTCGCACAAACACACGCACAGAAAGAAAGATAACACATCCGCACACGGGAAACGAGTTCGCTCGAGTGGGAGGGGTAAAGGATTCCCGCCCTGTTTTATACTTTCGTGGTGTACCGCTGCCGCGCGCAGGTGGTACACCAGCGCCGACCAATCAGAGAGCGCGCGCAAGCGGTACACCAGCGCCGGACAGTCAGAGATGGCGCGCAGATGGGACACCAGCGCCAACCAATCAGAGACCGCGCGCGGGCGGTACACCTGCGCTGTTGTTCAACTCACCACCTGTGAAAGCAAATATTGACAAGCCTATTGCAAATGCAAATACACATCAGTGTCTTATAGGAAGCTAGATATAGGGCATCTGTAACTATTACTGCAATTAAAAAAACCATGACAATCCACAAGCATTCTCACCTGCACTGGAGTCTACCTTAACCCTTTACCCGGCCGCGTTGCCGCTTGCAACCCTAGCGCACTCTAATGGCAGCCTCGAGATTCTAAACGGACGGGCGCTGAGAGGCTGCCATGGTCACGGTGACAATTAGCAGCGACATACAGACTTGCTCACTTCGCATGCAACGCATAACAAATTATGATTTCATTTTTATAATTCACAACATAATTGTACTGTCGAAATAAATGCATTTCTGAGCCCCAGAAACAATTATTGTAAAGTTTTATTTATTTGATGAAACATTGCCCTCCGTCAATTTGAATCAGGTGGAAAAAAACAACCGCGGAACACCAAAAAAAGCGCGAAAACAGCTGAATTTTGTAAACAAAGCAGACGTCAGCGTGTCACGTAACACGTGTGTTCGAAAAGTGGAATTCCTAAAAAAAAATTAGGCAAATCGTTGTTATGACTTGAATTCACTGGTATTTCTGGAGTCACTATGGACTATCAATGAAACAACGACTGCCTCTTGACTCACATTTATTACAGACTGGCGGAACCGGAAACAATTGTGGAAGGACAATGGCGGGGAGTGTTGCCAACTTATGTTTAGGAATGTAACTTATAACATTCTCCCCTCACTCGCAAAAAAAAATTTTTACAGAAAATTTTTGTTACAAACAAGATATAAAAGGAAACGCGTTGCATAACGGTACCATAGTCCCCGTTAGAGGCTTACAAACATACGAAAGGGTAAAAAACAAAGGATTTAATTGGCACATTATCCGTAACAATAACAAAATCTCTGCCCATCAGATATTTGTGAAATTTCTTAAGGCCAAAAATTATTGCTAAAGCTTCTCTCTCAAGTTGAGAATACTTCTGTTGGGTTATAGTCAAAGTAGCTGACTTACAACAAATAGGGTACAATTTTCTGTTTACTCTATGATTAAGTACAGCTCCTATGCCATATGGGCTGGCATCAGTTGTTAAAACAATTTCTTTGGTTGGGTCAAAATGTACCAAACGAGAGTTTTTGGCTAACAGTTCCTTACTCTGTTTGAATACTTTATCACACTCATCTGTCCATAAATAGTAAACATCCGATTCTAGAAGTCTATTTAGGGGTTGGAAAAAAGTACTACGATCACAGAAAAAATTATACAATCCAAAATATGACCTCAATTCGGTCTGATTAGTGGGTGTGGGACGCTCCATGATCTCCTTTAACAATTTTGGAGAAGGCCTTGTGCCCTGAGCATCAATCACCCTTCCTAAAAAATTTAAAGTCTTCTGAAAAAAATGTCACTTAACAATGTTTATTCTTACATTGTGTTTTTCAAACTTTTGGAATAAAGCTTCTAGTCTCTGCAACAATTCTTGCCTATTTCTACCTTTAACAAGAATATTGTCAATACAGGCAACAACTCCATCAATACCTGCAATAATTTGATCTATGACGCTTTGGAAAATAGCAGGAGAACCCACAAATCCAAAGGGCAATCGAGTAGGCATCATCAAACCTAGACAGGTATTTGCAGTAAGCAATGGTCTGCTTTGCTCACCTACTGCTAACTGTTGAAAAGCTTCAAGTAAGTCTATTTCACAATACTCATCACCTCCTTGAAGGTTAGCATAAATAGAGTCGGGAGTTGGTATTGGATAGTGGTCCACCATAGCATGGGGATTCAAGGTCCTTTTATAATCTGTGATCAATCGTAAAGAACCATTTGGTTTTACAATAGGCCATACAGGCGAAGCATATGGAGCCTGGGTTGTTGGGATCCACCTCCCTTCTTGAACTTGCTTACGTAAAACATGAGTGACCTTATTTTGAGTTGCATAAGGCAAAGCATAAGCTGCGTGATACACAGGAATACTATTTGGTTTTAAAACTACATTGGCCTCAAAACCTTCAATAGGTTTAGTTAAATCACCACTAAACACTTTTGGAAATTTAGTCTTCATCTTATCAATTTCAGGTGGTAAGGCTGGTATTGGTTTGGACTCTGTTTCCAATTCAACATGGAAAATATTGAAGTCTATATCAAAACAAGAATGTTGGGCCCAAAAGGACCTCCAGTTGGGTGTAATAACATCCAACCATTCTCGACCTAATAGGGGAATAAAGTCATAGTCAGTATTTATAATTACAAGTCTCAATTTATGAAATTTCCCTTTGGAATCTAGCACAGAAACACATGTCACCAATAACATTTAGAGGGGTGCCAGTGATTCCCTTGAGACCAGAATGACAGTAATTAATTTTAGCTGATGGAAAGTAATGTTTCATATCTCTCAATGACATTATTGAACGAGCAGCACCATTGTCTAACTCCATCTTTAATTTTAACTTGTCCACTTGAACTTTCACAAACAATGGTGGTGATGAAGCACCAGACAATGAATGCACATTCAAATATTTATCATCTTCGTTGAAATCTTCCAGATGTTTCCACTTATCAATCTGTTCATTGAGAAATAAAATGTCCTCGTCTGGGAGTGGGGGTGGTGATGATGGAATTTTCCACACCCTCTCCTTCTTGTTGCAGCTGGGTTGTGAACGGGTACTGTTCACAATCTGGTGAATGAGAATGTCACCGAAGACACATTCATTCAGATCTTCTCGCACCACCACAGAGCCCTAAAGATTGCCTCGAAAGACAACAGGCTCCAAAATTTGAGAGTCTTTGTTTCCACACTGTTATCAGAGAGGGTGATTTTAGGGATTGTCACCCCACTGACTGCGCCAATTCAACCCATAACGGTATGTTTTGTGCGGGAGGGTGACTCGGCTCGTACTGACCCCTTTTTCATAGCCTTGAGGGGTGTGTTTTCCCTGAAATGGTGTGAAAAAGGCACCCCCTAAAAGGGTGGGAAATCTCGCCCCCCATGACGGTGTGAACTGCAACCCTTTTGGAGTGTCACATGGCGCACCTCGGGGGTGAGTCCCATTCCCACCTTTGGGAATGCGAATTTCCACCCTTTCGGGGGTATCATAGTAGGTCCTCGGGGGTGAGTCCCATTCCCACCTTTGGGAATGCAAATTTCCACCCTTTCGGGGGTATCATAGTAGGTCCTGTGGGGTGTGAAATATCGCACCTACAGGATGGAAATTGATGCCCAGAAAGGGAAAGGGGTCACCACCCACAGAGATGCATTTGCCCTCTAAAAGGGTGGGAAATCTCGCCTCCATGACGGTGTAAACTGCAACCCTTCTGCAGTCTCGCGTCGAGCACCTCCGGGGTGAGTCCCATTCCCACCTTTGGGAATGCTAATTTCTACCCTTTCGGGGGTATCATAGTAGGTCCTGTGGGGTGTGAAATATCGCACCTACAAGATGGAAATTGATGCCTACAAAGGGAAAGGGGTCACCACCCACAGATATGCATATTTCCTCCCTACGAGGTAACATCTTCCACCCTTCTGTGGGTGGTAGGTAGCCCTTATCGTATGTGTGAGTATTCAAAATTTGCTCTGCAATACCAAATATATAACAATCACACGCAGAACAAAGCCAGGTCAATCACCCACAAAAAAATTTGCCTGTCTTTACTTTCACAATTTTTCATGAGACACTTTTTTTTCATGGAACCAAGTTGCATATTATCTTTGTGAGTAAAATGACTCTCCTAAAGTTTCATCTTCAGATTTGAAATTCAAGGAATGTTCAATTCAGATGGCTTGCCCTTCTTTCATCTCTCACAATATTAATATAGCTTAGTAATGGGACATACACGCATTTATAGGTCTTTACTTTCAGAACAATATATTTGCTACATCATCAATCTTGAATCCATAATGATAAACAGTGATAACACTTACATGAAAGTAGTGAAAATTATGAGTAAGAACGTAACCAATTACTGACGAGTTATGCCTGTGAGTCGATAAGGTACTGCATGTCTGATCACCATGTACAATCACATCGATATGACCTTCAAACAGACCTCAAATACTTTATGAAGGGTGGTTCAATATTTTGGTGTATATTTTGAAAAGCCCCAAAATTATTTACTAGAATTTGATACCAGAAAATTGTACTTTTGAATTGGAAGCAATGTAGTGCACCACAAGCCTCAAAATACCAAGCTGGGGTCCCTTGGGAACTAATTCAACAGCGGGAACCAGGAGCATGCCATGACAATGGAACTATAGCCCATTAATCACAAGATTCCAAATTTGCTTGATTTTTCGAGGTGTGTGGCAACCCTGGAGGCACATCATTAATTTTTCTACTTTCCTCCATGTGGGTTGTTTGGTAAATTGAGGGACTCGTAAAGAATGAATCGAACTCTGTTTCAATAGAAACACAGGTGGAATGGTGTACTCAATTTAAAATACCATGTGCAGGCCGGATGTGAAATAAAATAAGAATTGGAATAATGTCTTCTTTTAAGACATATATTCTTCAGTTCAACTGTAAGTTCATTAAAAAGCATTTTATAATTTTAATAAATATGTACATCTTTCCAATTCTCGCCAGTTAATTCCAGACCAAGTTGTCTTCTTCACTGATTTCTACATCAGCCCCAGCTGTGAGAAATAGAACCCGATAAGTATCCTTTATTGTAGTATTTCAGTTTCCAGAACTCAAACCATACATCCGGAATGAAAAGAGGTGTGGGAAACAAAAATGTGGGTAAGAAGGTATTCAATAATTGATCAGTTGTGCCACGAGTTGAGAACAGGAAGCTACATTTCAGCTCCATAAGGGAGTGTACCTGATCGCATACCAAATGACCTAGTAGATCTCAAATACATTATCAATGGTAGTTTTCTTTTTGGGTAACATTTCAAAAAGCACAAAAAATATTTGCATTAGTTTTATTTTTGCATTAGTTTTATTTTGCAACTTTTTACATACACCTTTGATCTGAAATATCATACTTTAACAGGACTTGAAGTTCACACACAAAAGTTCATCAAATAAATTAAACACACACACACACACACACACACACACACGACGTTACGTGCACAACCAGAAATAACTTACATTTTACATCACACCAAAAGATTCGACACAATAATTGAAATAAATTGAAAAAGGACATGTACATACATTTCTACTTTTAGTGAAAAATATGTGATCCCTCTGCAACTAACCCCTACATAACATCAAGCACAATATGCCAGTTCACAGAAGTAATTTGCAATGACCCAAAAGATTTAACACAAATCAACATTATTACCTATATCATGATCAACGTCATCATCTTCATAAATACATTTAAAATATAAATTTGATGCCACCCAAAGTTCAATATTTATAGCATGAGACAGTCATAGTTCAGAATATTATGCTGAAAATGGTTCCACTCTAAAAACTAATGCAAATGTATAAAAGGGAATTGCTGAATTAATTTCATTTCATGCCTTCTTGGTACACATCATAACCCAATTACCACCAGCACAATGCTTCTTCAGAATCCACTGACACAGTGGCATTGCAGCACAATTCTGGTTCTTACAAATGTGCCAGCTGTTCCATCTACTCCACCCTGCAATACAGAAAAATGTAATAAATTTAAAAAAAATCAAAAATGAAATAGAGTCAAGACATGAAGGCACC
The DNA here is from genome assembly GCA_038380765.1 of Odontothrips loti. NCBI lineage: Eukaryota > Metazoa > Arthropoda > Insecta > Thysanoptera > Thripidae > Odontothrips > Odontothrips loti. The sequence continues at coordinate 1,141,613 of CM076248.1, read as the reverse complement.
CAAAATTGTTTAAGCACACTCACTTTCAAAGCTTTCATTACGGTCCGCACATTTCGCTCAACCACCTCAAGTGATGCTCCATCACCTTCTCCCTGGAAGTCAATTATCCAAGATGTTATCCATCCTTTCCTGCTTTTACGCTTATCACTCGCCCACAAGGACTTGACAACGATAGGCACACCTCGCTTCTTGCAGAACTCGTTCACATCCTGCAAAACAAAGAAAACTGTTCAATATCGAGCCAATTGTTTCCCTACAAAGCCAGGTTAGGAACACTTCATATTCTTACCGATTGCACCTTTTGAAAAGGAATATCTCGGCCATACCCGACCACGCAAGTACAAGGCAGACTCGGTAAAGAGTATGTAACAGGCATCGTGTATTAAACTGCCAACAATTTAAACAGTAAATTATAATAAGTAGTTGTTACGTCTTACGACACAAACACCAGCAGACACTACGTCGTGTACACGCCAGGCAGCTAGGCGCCAGGCGGCTCTAACGGACCAGTCTGCTGCCAACTGTAAAAGTAAAAAACTGAAATCGCAGTGCAGCTCGAACTCTATTGCTGTTAACTTATTATTCGAATGGTTTAAATACTTCACACAAATTATTCACTTTTTTGAAATGCCTTGAAAAAAGCCTTGCACTGTCATAATTTCACATGGGTAGGTTACACGCCTTCATGTTGGCACCGCAGCTCTTTACTGACCTCTCGTGACCGCTGGCTGAGACGTAAATTCCGTCCGATTCCGTACAACTCACTTCTCAAAAGAACTTAGGTGGGTGTGGGTGGCGGGCGCCTGGCGCCTACTACCGCCACGTCTCTAGCACATCTTGTTTCACGTTTTGTGACGGCAGCCGGCCACATCTGTAGCACATCTTGTTGCCACATCTCTAGCACATCTTGTTTCACGTTTTGTGACGGTATGCAGATGTGAATTCGCCACCATGATTCATTGAAATGCTTCGTAGGTTAAACTGATTTTTGTTCTAGATTCACGCAGCAATGTGGTCCCGGTCGTAGACCCCTGTCACTGCCAGGCCACCGAGCAAGCCACTCAGCTTTATTGTCACCACTACTTGTGAGTATTTAATGTTTCCCATCATGCTTGATTATTATTGCATTCATTTTAAGTTCCAATTGATTTGAAGTGCATTCTTTTTTTTTTTTTAAAGGTGGGCGGTGATTTCAATGTGATGCCGCTTGCTGGCGTAGCTTTGTCCTTTTGGCAAATCAACAGACAACTTTAACTCATTCTACGTGTTGTCACTTGCATGCCAGTTACGCTCAGGGTTGAGCTTATAGTTTGGTGGAATCCGTTGTCCACTAACCTTCTTATGCAGAGGCATGTTATCATCTGTGGCTCCATGTTCGTGAGAGTGATGTGTGTAGTATAGCGTGTGCACTCTCTGGTGTGCGCCTCTCATGTGGAAGTTCTCGTGGTTTTGTAATGCTTACACTCCTCCTGCGTCTGGGTGCTGCCACTGGTCGTGTTGGTTCCTCCACCTCTACCTTGGGCTTAGCTCTTGCGTAAAAGCCAAGTTATCATCTGTGGCCTCATGGTCGCTAGGGTGATGTGTGTATGACGTGTGCACTCTCTGGTGTGCGCCTCTTATGTGGAAGTACTCGTGGTTTTGTAATGCTTACACTCCTCCTGCGTCTGGGTGGTGCCACTGGCCGTGTTGGTTCCTCCGACTTTAAGTTGGGCTTAGCTCTTGCGCAGAGGCAGGTTATCATCTGTGGCCTCATGGTCGTTTGGGTGATTTGTGCATGACATGTGCACTCTGTGATGTGCGCTTGCCATGTGGAAGTACTCGTGGTTTTGTAATGCTTACACTCCTCCTGCGTCTGGGTGGTGCCACTGGCCGTGTTGGTTCCTCCAACTTTAATTTGGGCTTAGCTCTTGCGCAGAGGCAAGTTATCATCTGTGGCCTCATGGTCGTTTGGGTGATTTGTGTATGACATGTGCACTCTCTGATGTGCGCCTCTTATGTGGAAGTACTCGTGGTTGTGTAATGCTTAGACTCCTCCTGCGTCTGGGTGCTGCCACTGGCTTGGCTCCTCTACATCAAGGTTGGGGTTATAGTTTGGTGGAATCCTCACACCAACCTTTTTGTGTAGAGGGTGATGTGTGTGGTGTCAACTTAGCATTTTCTGGTGGTCAAGGTGCCCTGTAATCCCTGTAAGCAATGTACGGAGCTATGTTACTAGGATTGTCAATGTTCTGATGGTTCCATGCATTATCCCTGTAAGCAGTGTACAGAGCTGTTGACTTAAATGTTTTGTTATTGCCAATTGAAATTGTTGAGTAATGTATTTTAACATTCAAAATTTAGTGCCAGATAGGCAGATGTCCATGGCTGCTCAGTTAATTCTCATACATGTGTAGCTTGTCATATCTGTGCTGTGGAGGCGAGAAGAAAAAATGAAAAAAAGAATTCCCACTTCCGTTTTGACTACCAAACTGTGTGTACGCTTACTTATCTTCCTGAATATTGTCCTAACAAATCCTGTCGAATCTGCAGAAATACAACCTGTTCTGATGAGAATAAAAATGTTCATAATGTATTTTATTTAATTTATTTATCTAACAAATTCTCCAAAGGGCTCAGCCCTGTTGTGGACTGCAAAGAAGTGCAATTCAGTGGCTAAGGCCAGTGAATAAATTGGCATTTAAAAAACCCATGTTTGGAGTTGAAATAGTTGTGAACTTCCAATTTTTTTATGACAGTAGTATTTAAGGGTGTTAGCATTGTTGGCTTTAATCAAAACATCAAGAGTAGTATAGATGGGCATGTATACTACTATCAAGTAAACTTTCCTTTTGTGGGTCGAGGACTAATATCAATATAAATGAGTGATTGCTCAATACATCATCTATTTTCATTTGGTGGGGTCTTTCATGCATATGGATACAGTACAGGAGAGGCGTGTGCTTCCTGACATGGCTCTAATTAATGCTAGTTTAGTTTATGCTTGCACAAGTGTTCTGCTGTGGAACCTGGATCATCTGAGGTGAATGTCCGTAGAAAAGGTGTTTGCTTGAATTTCCTCCAACACAAAATGTACATAGATAGGGGAGAACAAGAAATCGGCAGGACTAGCTTGAAACAATTTTTTTAATTAAAAAATAGAGATCATAATGTGACAAACTGTAAAGCACTGAAAACTATAGACCAGTAACATTGAACTGAAGTTGATTTAAAATATATGAACAAAACATGAAAGACAAAATGACTTGCCTTAGGCAATTGAACATGGTGGTTAATAAAAATGAACACAACTGAATACTGTTTGAAAAAATACTGTTGAAAAAGACAGTGAACTTCTTCAACCAGTGCAATAAAGTAATGACCCTGATCTCTTCAATAACATACAGACAATACAAGGTAGGCGTACGCCAGACCGCGTCGTGGCGTAACAGGCTTCGCTCACCGCGAACCACTGTTCCGCCCCTCCACGCCTGGCGTACACCTACCTTGGCCTGCCGGCGGCTGTTACCGGGCGAGTGGGACCCTGCGGGGCTAATCAGTCAGTACTGCGCCCTGCGGGCGCCGCTCTTGCGGCGAGAAGGTCGCTACGCTTCTAACCTAACCACCAAACGTACGTGCTCCCACCATAGCGGACTTGTCTACCGTATTCAATGCTGCTCAAATAAAGCCTTCCCTAATCTTACCTTCCCTAGCCTACTTTAACCTAACCTACATTACTTTAACCTTACCTACCCCACTTTAACCTTACCTATCCTAGCATACTTTAAGCCTTAGCCTACGTTAACCTAACCTAATCGAGTCTGATACCGGAGTCGATGCTAATCCAACCTTACGTAACGTAGCCCACTCAAATTTACCCGTATGAGGAGCGAAAGGGTAAACTGGCTTCTCTGCACTCCGCAGGTTCTCCCGCGTTTGAAAGAATAGTTACGACTGGGAGTAGAGCCCCCTTTAGATAGATTCGCGCGCCCCCGTGGTGCCGGACGCTGCCGTTGTGTCCGCGCCCGGGAATGGCCAGGCGCCTGTGCAACGCGGTGCTCTGAGTCGCAGAGCAGTGTCTGGGCTGGGTGGGAGCCGTCGTAGGACAGTTCGCTCCGAACCGAAGATTCCACACCCTGCAGTCCCACAGGATGGCGACTGGAATCACACCACCCATGCGGGACTGGAGGGTCCGGACATAGAGTGGTCGTGGACGCAGGGGCGAAAGGACTGGCCGAAGGACGGAGTGGTGCCACAGCGCTTACAAGCAGAGGTGGAACGGCAGGGGGGTAGAGCACCAAGGGCGACTGGATCAAATACAACGCAGTCGCCTCTCGGTACCCCTCCCTCCCACCACCCTTTACCTGAACAGAAGAAAAACACTGAATTAGAAAACGAAAGCCAGTTAGATTGATATATTGCATGGAGGAAAAAGCAAATAACATATGGGGGCAACTTACAGATTGCAGGGAAACATGTAACACAGAAACATACTATATCAACGAATCACAAAATGCAATCATATGTACAGAGCAATAATAACGAGATGAAAATTAGGAATGATGTAGAGAGAAATCAAGAATCGTATGTACATAGGGCAATATAAGCAATGCAGATAAAGGAAAGCAATCTGACAAAAGCGTGCAACACTCAAATTCACAATCAAGAACTAAAAAATTAATAATCACCGTAATTACCATAATTGTGTACCCTACTTGTACACTTGTCTTGATTTGTTGGCGAATAAAGGATACTGACGAGATGATGATAGCGAGAGGCGCAGTTGGCATGAATGCACGGCGAGCACCAAAGCCATATCGCAATGCATCATGTCCGACCAGTTCTCTGTCTTCACACTCGCTTTGTGGTTGGCATAGACACACGGCGAGCACCGAAGCCATATCGCAATGCACCATGTCCAACCCGTAAAGTCCTTCTACCAACAACCCAAAATAGGCACCATGTTCCACGGCGAGCACCGAAGCCAAATCGCAATGGACATCGTAACCTATTTATGGGAGCGGTAAGCAAGGTATGTCAGAATAGGGAACTGTAGGTCAAATTCGAGAAAAGTACACTGTACACCACACTGGTAACTTCCTGCTCCCACACGCCTCACTGCACGACGCTGTCATAGTGGTTCCACATGGCGCCGTCGCCCTCGACGACCCCGACGAGGCGGAACACCACAGCAAGCTCCCGGGTGGCAGCACCCACAGCGGGCCCAAAGAGCACGGCCGGCATGCCAGCCTCCTGGTACATCCGCACGTTGACCTGCTCCATCTCGGCCACGGCCCGCATGGTCTCAGCGCCGCCCCACTGCTGCCCGCCCTCCAGCCCGCAAAGGAAGCCCGCCATGAGGAGCTCGAAGTTGCCGACCTCCGGAGTCGTCTGCATGGTGGCCGCGACGATGTTCCGCCACTCCTCGGCCGAGTCTGCGACAGCGAGGCGCTGCCGGACATGCCGCACTACGCGCGAACGCAGCTCCGCCACGCGTCGAGCTTGGTCCGGGTGGCCAGGAGCGACGCCGTGCAGCTGATGGACTAAAGCCGAGAACAGGCAGTGCCCGTCACCGGGCATCCGGGCGGCCGTGATGGCGCCCTCGTGCACGACGACCTCTTCAGTAGGTGGCGGGAGGGGGCGGGCAGACGGGGGTGGCCGAGGTGTAGCCGCGGGTTGAGGTCTAGGCCGCCGTGCTGGCAGAGGATCAGGTCGCTGGGAAGGGCGGGGCCGAGGTGGCGGAGGAGCGGGTGTAGGCTGCGGGGACCTCAAAGGGAAAGGACACAGTCGGGCCAGCTCCTCTGACGTGCACCAGGCCATCCGCTCGATCTTCTCCATGGCAGCTAGTTTCCTCGTGAAAGCAGGCTTCTCGTGCTCGTTGGAGAGACGAGACCGCAGGAAAGGCTGGTCGATGAGGAGGCTCTGCCAGTCTTTGCAGCGGGACAACGCCACATAAGAGAGACCAGCTGAGAAGTCCTGAGCACCGATGTTGGCAACCGCCTTCCGAAGAGTCTGGCCCTGCGACGTGTGCACCGTGATGGCCCATGCGAGACGCAGAGGCACCTGCTCTCGAGTGCATCCGACGCTGCTCTTGTTCTTCCAAGAGCGCGTGATGGTAGGGATAGGCACGGAACCGTCGGCGTGAGCCGCAGGCCCCCGGTAGCAGTCGAACCTTACCATGACCGCGACCGGCAGCTGGTCCGGGGGGCCGGTGTCCGCCGCGTAGACGATGCCCGTGACGGTGCCCAGCGCGCCGTTCACCAAGCCAGCCCGCTTCCACAGGTTGGCCCGCAGCATGACCCGCGACCCCACCGACAGGTAGAGAACCGGCTCCAGTCCGTTCGCGTCCTCAGCCCTGGCAGCCTTGGCAGAAGCGTTGTTGTTCTTGGAGGGGATGCGCGCAACGGGACGACCGAGTGCCTCCAGCCTGTCCTGGTTGTGGCTGTCCGCACCCTTGTTGGTGGAGAAGATGCGGACGGCGTCGCGGAACTCTGCACGCTGGGCGGCTGGCACGTTGACGGCGAAGCGCCCCTGCAGCAGCCGGTAGCTCTCCGGCGAGCAGTAGCCGCGCCCCACCTCGTCGAGGACTTTGCGCAGGCTGGTGTCGGACTGCCGCTGCGACTGCTTCAGAACAACAGCGTGCTTAAACTGGCCAAACAGGAACTTACCCCGGCACTTAAACTCCGGAGCGTTGGGCTGTCAGCATACATACAGGGGCGATGCCATCACAGGTGGAAGCTGCGCAAGGTCGCCAATCAGGTACACGTTCATGCCCCCAAACAGCTCCTTGACCTGGGGCCGCGCCTCACAGCACCGCCGCTCCATCATGCCCAGCAGAGCCTGCCCGATCATGGAGTACTCGTCCACCAGGAGGAACCGCAGGCCCGCGCACTCGTCCTGGAAGGTCTTGGCGCGCTCGCCTGTCAGCCCTGCGAAGTCAGACTGCAGAGGCGGGATGTTGAGCCCAGCGTGGATGGTGTCCCCGCCAACGCCGATGGCAGCACTGGCGGTAGGGGCCAGGACGCGGTAGCTCCCGGGGCCCAGGCGCTCCTCGAGCGTGGCCCGCATTGCCTGGATCACCGTGCTCTTGCCGCAACCCGCCTTGCCTTGCAAAATGACGAGCCGCGGAGGCCGCGGGGCTGCCGGGTTCAACTCGGCGGCGATCTGCATCTCCAGGATGTCCAAGACGACGCGCTGCTCGGACGTGAACTCCACGTCGGGGGCTGTGGGGGCAGATTCCTCAAGGACATGTTCGTTAGAATTCACCGAGACAAACCTATGCAACTCGGCGGTGTCGCCGTACACCAGGCGGTCCGCGCCCCAGTCGTGCTGCAGGTCCATCTCGCGGCAGCCAAGGACGACGCGCAAGAGCTGCTGGTTAGGCAGGTGCCTGGCCACGGTCATCCACTCCTCCAGGGGCTCCTCTGCTACCGGGTCGACGTCCTCGTACTCGTCGTCCTTGTCAGCGTCCGGAGCGCTGAAGAGGCGGCCCTGGTCCGGAGTGAGGTTGTGGGCGTCGTACGCCTCACGCCACGAGCCATGGCCGGCGAGCGCGTCCGCTTCCGTGTACCACGGCACGTGCAGCAGCACCTGCTGTCGGTAGAACCGCTCGTTGCGCCCCTCGTCGTCGGACAGCTTCAGCCGCGGGTGAACGCACACAATGTGGGCCTTTCTTGCCTTGGCGAAGCTGAGGGAAATATAAAAAGCACTTTATTATAGGGCGATACGGAAAACAAAGGAAGAAACTAAATAAGTATTAAAAAGAAACTTTGACAATGTATTGTGCAAATTTGATTCGTCTACTACGAACGCCAAAAAAAAAAATGCAAAGCTCTTTAGCGTACAGTGATTACCCGCACTAAACCTCTAAAGACAACAAAAACTTCACTAATGTCTAAACAACATGTTTGAAATTTTTGCTATCTTAGGAAATATGAAGAACATCGAAATGAAAATCAATCCAACGAAACTAGAAGGTTTTTCAGCTCCCGATATTTTATGTTATACAGATAAAATTAGCAAGTAGGCATAGAATTCCAATAGGCTAAAGTAGGCATGAAGCTACCTCTATGAAAGACCAACAAAATATTTAAATATGGTGAGAGTTGCTAATTTACACTTGTGAGCAGAAGTCCCCAGTAAGAAGATAGAAATTCAGACCAGAAAAGGGACGCTATTTTGAATTGTTAGATCGAGACAGAAAAAGGTTAGAATTAGTATGGGCATTTATTTTTGAACCTAAAAAAAAAACAGAAAGTATATGTATAACCTTACCGTTTGGTCTGGCGATTGTAATTAAAATCTCGCGCAAATTCCCAGAGGGTGACGTGCTGCATTGCAGTCTGCCGGCCTCGGGCTGCGTATTTCTGGAGGACGTTGCCGGTAACCTCCTGGACGGAGGCCTGGTCGTCGTCGTCACGGTCGTCAAGGGCACCGTCAGGGTCACCCTCGTCAGCCCCGGCACCAGCCACGCTTCCCTGGGGTTCAGAATCAGGCTGATTAGTGACGAGAGAAGGCCTACCGGCTGGTACCCAGGCGTTGTCGAAGAGGATGATCTTGACGAAGGTGCGGCTACTCTGGAAGAGCTTCTGTGACGTGGCCAGGTGGAGGATTTCTTGGGAGGAGAAGTCCCTCTCGCTGACGGACTGGATGATCCGCCGCTGGATGGCCTTCCTCGCACTGTCGCCGTCCACCAGGTCGCGGACCGCGTCCGCGAAAAGCTCCTGCATGGTCATGGACTTCTTCTCCGGCTTGGCAGTGTATTTGGCGAGGTAGTTGACGCACGCCTTCTTGGAGACGACGGGTTTGGCGTCCATGTTCGCCAGCCACATCAAGATGACGATGATGATACAGAAGTTGAGAAAACCGTCGTTCCTCTTGAAGACGAACACCGGCTCGCCGTTGTCGTCGAAGTCGATCCTGGACTCTGGTTCTGGGGCGTGGAAGGGGAACCTGAAGCGGCACTCCACTTGCTGGGTACGCTTGTTCTTCCGGAGGCAGTACCCCGTCGTGCACTTGTGGCGCTGCACCCTGTTCAAGAGTTGGCCCACGAAGCGGTCCCGCTCCTCCACGGGCATCTCCGAGACGCGGACGCGGCAGGGGTGCTGGATGGCGGGTGGCAGGCCCAGGCCGACGTTCCACGCCGTGATCATCCCGTCGAAGTAGGCCACCACCTCAGCCATTTCTTCGGGGACACGATCCTTGAGGCGGGAGACATCTGGGGCACCGTCCAGCCAGATGAGCGCGTGCACATGCGGACTGCCCCTGAACTGCCACTCGAAGCGCCACCAGAAGTCCTTGACAGGGAACAGCAGCTTCAGGATCTTCCTGAGGAAGAACTCCGCTCTCTTCACGAAGAACATGCTTGGGACGAAGGGATGGTCGGCGATCAAGTTTCTTCGCTCATCTTCACTGAGGTCTTCCAGGATCAGTTGTTCTTCTTGGGGGAGGTCCACGTTGAGCTGCTCCAGGATGAGGCGGAACAGGTCCGCCCAGTGCAGGTCCGCCGCACTCAGAGTGAGGAACAGCGTGGGCAAGCCCAGCTGCTCAATCATATCCAGCAGTTCTGAGAGGCGCGCGTTCCAGTACTGGCGGGTCCCCTGGATCTTCTTACCGTAGAACATGATGTCCTTGAGGAGGCCCGGCCGACTTCTCACCATGTCCTTCAACTCCGCCACCGTCATGCCCTGCAACTCGGAGTTCTTTTCCACGTAGAGGTTGCCGGAAGAAAGGGCTTGGCGGCGCATGACGGTATTGAAGGCGAAGAACCTGAAGCGCGCGTCGTCTGCGAATCGGCCGTCGTGGTACTCAAGCAGGTACTTGAAGTACTCAGCGGGCTGCAGGCGACAGGGGCGGTCCTCGTTGAGGTCCGCGTTGCCGTAGGGGAAGAGCGCAGGGAAGGCCATGGTGATGTATCCCGGCGTGTTGAACTCGTCCACAGGCCGGCCGCGGACCGTCGGCCAGTCCAGCACGGCGCTGACCTGGTCCAGCTGGTGATGCGGCTCCACCATCGGGACCCCCGAGACGGCGATGCCGCTGCTCTCCTGATCTTCGTCTGGCTGATCCTCTTCGCCACCGGCGGGCTCTTGAGGCTGCGGGTCGTCCACATCTCCGTCCTCGTACCCCGGCACTGCCTGAGACACGTCGCCGTCCGCGGGCAAGAAGGAGAGGTTCTCCTCGGAGATCTCGATGTGGGTGTAGAAACGGTGGTGCTGCACCAGCCACTGCAGCGCCTCCCGCACGTACTCCAGGCGCACCCGGAAGTCCCGGTGCCCCGCCGTGTCCTTCTTGCGGACGACGATGATAGACGCGAGGTCCTCGAGGCGGTGCGGGAGCTGTGTGGCGAGCTGCTGGATGTCCTGAGGGAAGTTGATCACGTTGCCGCTGTAGCCGAACTGGTGGCCGCGGATCTTGTACAGGCTCATGACAGGGTGGATGAGGGCGATGAGCTGGTGCTCCATGTAGCTCATCCGAAGCAGTACCTCAGGCACGGTCCCGGGGTCCATGTTGTTGTTGGCGCTGAACTTGGAGCACTCTCTGCCGCAGGCGGCTCTCGCGGTGAAGTCCAGCCTCCTCCTCTTGCAGCGGGGACAGACGGTCCAGCGCAGGCTCTGCATGCCCTGCTCGAAGATCTCCAGCGGCTCCGGAGGGTCATGGCATATTCGGCGCCGCGCTGAAGTGACAGGAGCCGGGCGGATGTGGACGTCCACCAGGCGGGAGCGCAGGTGCCGCAGGCTGTCCGCCTGCCGACGTGCATCACTCTCCCCAGAGGATTCAGCGGCTCTTCGTTTGGCGGCGGCCGAGCATACAACCCGTCGGCGCTCGGCGGCCTCCTCGGCATCCTCTTCGCGACGTCTCTTCTTGTCCCTGGCAGCATTGGCACGTCGACGTTCAGCGGCCTCCTCGGCATCCTCTTCGCGACGTCTCTTCTCTGCCCTGGAAGCATCAGCACGTCGACGTTCAGCGGCCTCCTCGGCATCCTCTTCGCGACGTCTCTTCTTGCCCTGGCAGCATTGGCACGTCGACGTTCAGCGGCCTCCTCGGCATCCTCTTCGCGACGTCTCTTCTCTGCCCTGGAAGCATCAGCACGTCGACGTTCAGCGGCCTCCTCGGCATCCTCTTCGCGACGCTTGTCCTCTTGGCACGTCGACGTTCGCGGCCTCCTCGGCATCCTCTTCGCGACGTCTCTTCTCTGCCCTGGAAGCATCAGCACGTCGACGTTCAGCGGCCTCCTCGGCATCCTCTTCGCGACGTCTCTTCGCTGCCCTGGAAGCGTCAGCACGTCGGCGTTGAATGGCCGATTCCTCCGCCTCCGCGGCCCTCGCGGCTGCTTTGCGGGCTGCATCCTTGGCGCGGCGTGCTGCGTCACTCATCTTCTTTTTCACCATCTTGATGACGTAGACGACTAGTTCCGCACTCACGCTCACTTGCACGCTCTGTCCGTTGGCTCTGACCGTCGGCTTCCACTCTGCTCGTCGGCTCGCTTACCTGATGTGCACCTACCTGCGGAGAAAAACAACACTTGATAATAATGGATGCGATAACAATATACTACCCCAGCTGGGCCGCGGCAGGGCAAATTTTCACTACGAAGTGAAGTATGCAAACCGTTAATGTATCGAGTAGAAATATATTTCGTATGCATGTTTACATCCGAATAAAACTTCAAGTATGTGGATTCAGGCATTAAAGTATATGAATCGTTTTGATGTGGCATTTGGTTTGGCAAAGCTCGCATATGGGCGGTGAGAGGCGGGTGGATACGGACGCATAAAAGCCATAGTGTCGGAACCGAACGCTTTTCCTTACAGTTTTTTTTCGTACGTACTTTTTATTTGAGCCCCCCCCCCCCCCCCCCACACGTACATTTTAGTACAAAACCGCTGCCCCCCCCCCCCCCGAACACGTGTACGTAATTTATGAACGGCCCCTAAGTCATACGGTATTCAGCTCTTCACGCCGTACTGTTGATAGGTTCTGGTTTGGATGCAGTAAAATACTCTAAAGATGGGTTGAGAGTTGACGCTCGACGCATGGAGCTGAAGCCGAATGCCCCATGGATTCATTTGCTGCTGATTTAACTTTGTTTAAAAAGTAGAAGAATCCAGGGCGCATTGGGCGTCAGCGTCAATCTAAATGTAAGTTTAGAGTTGACGCGTGACGCTTGACTCTGACGTCCAATGCGCCCTGGAGTCTTCTACTTTTAAAACAAAATCGAATCGGAAACGAAAGAATCCATGGGGCAGGCTTCAGCGTCATGCGTTAAGTGTCGACTTTAAACCAACCTTGACGGAGTATTTGACGGTACCCAAACAGGAACCAATAAAGAAGATAGTGACTGCCAACACTGTATTCGGTATAAAAAATATCGCGGTGGGAGCAGACCAATATTAGCAGGTAGCGTGCGGCATGCTGGATTTCCATGTAATCAACTCGATTGAAACAAATTCTGTCTGTGAGGTTATGTGGATCGTGCGGTGACAGCTGTGAGTACTAGCACACACATTCCTGCCCCGGAAAAGGACTTTTCATGTCGCGCGACACATTCCTCATGTTTCGAGGCAAACAAATCACGGTCTCAAAAATTAATATGAGAATTCAACATGGCGGGAGAACGCGGGCGTTCGAAGGCCTCGGTTTGTCATGTCGGATTACAGTTATCGGCGTCATGATGCTTTTCTTTGGTTCCGGATTGGACAATCTGAAATACCCTATTGACAGCTGCACTTCCTAACCATTTTAGGAAGTGCCGAAACAAATAATCATGCTATGACCCCTTATTTATTCTCGTTAGGCGGAAACTTTCTAAACCAATAAAATTACGAATCCATCTCTCTCTAAGTAAAACGCATTCAAGCAATTTTTTACGGGCAATCAGCTGCGACGGAAAGCTCTAAGAACACACATTTTCTCGGTGGATATGGAGGAAAACAGGCAAGTACCCTTCCTACCAACAAAGTTCACTGTGCTTAGTCCAAACTTACGAGTATTTACAAACTTTAAAACAAAACAAAAAAACAACGGAAAGCTGTTTACACCTACATGGAAAATACTGCTATACGACAGGTGACTATCGCGCAGTGCTTGAATTAAAAGATTTGTGTTGTGTGGTCTCTAAACCTCCCGGCATAAACGGATTTACAAATCCCTATTCGCCGCATAACAGTTATATCACAAAATTGAGACTGGGTAAAAGCACACAAAAATAAAAAATAAGAGGCGACACCCAGTACACGAACCTCCTCCTCGAAACTAAGACGTTTCGACGTAATGTCTTCTCAAAACCTGCCGTTTAGGCTGGTAAAACGCCCGGACCACTTGATTAACAAACCTGTAAAGTTCCGGCGCAGTTGTGACTTCGATGATGTAGAAGGAGAGAAGATCCGGGGCGCTGATGTCCTGACGGCGTCACCAAGAAGGAGAGGGCACTCGCGCGGCGTAAACACTAACTTCAGTCGGACCGGGGCAGACGTTGCGGCGCGCGATGTCAACAGTCGGCCGGCCAAGACACAACTGGAACGAGCCGACGGCGCGCCCGGCCCACCCGGCCGCTGGCTTGCCCCCCCCCCCCCCCCCCCCCCCCCCCCCCCCCCCCCTTCACCGCCTCGGGCGGCCCGGCTGCTGCTGCCAGCTCCGTCCTCCCCCCCTCCTCTTCCGCTGGCGTGGCTCACTGCGCCGTAAACATGGGCCCATTCCCCCCCCCCCCTCCTCCCTCCCTCTTCTGCTTGTGCGCTCCGTAGTCAGTGTAGTGGTCATTCCCTCCGTCTCCAGCTCACCCACTGCTGCTTCTCTGCACTGCCCTTGCGCCTTCGCTGTTTCCCCCGCGCTGCACTCGCCGCTGCCACCGCTTTTGTTTCGCAGACCCTGTAAAGAAGATGGAGTCTGCTTGTGCGCTCGGGCCGTACACGCTGGCTGGTGACAGCAACTTTCTGCGGGTTCTCGGGGCGCCTCCGCGGACTCGTCAGGGCTTCGTGAAGTCGGGGGCAACCATCAAGGAGGTCTCCCACTTCCTGGCGTCCACGGCACCCTCGCGGCCCACGGCCATCATGGTGGGCACCAACGACGTGCTCCAGGCCTGGCGGAGGAAGAAGTCCGGCAACGAAGCGCGGCGCGCCATTCGGGGTCAGCTGTTGGCGCTGAGGAAGGTGGTGCGGGTTCTGGGCGTGCCTGTCACCTTCTTGACCATCCCGCCTCTGCCCCTGACCCGCAACGCCGCCTTCACAGCCGAAAAGTTCAACCGACTTCTCGTATCTGTGCTGAGTGGAGAGTTCGAGGTCAAGGATGCCCACGCCGCGCTGGTGGCAGCAGCGGGACCCGTCATCGGCAGGGACGGAATCCACCTGAACGGAAACGGTGTTAAGGTGGTCAAGAGTTTCCTGCTATAAGCACGCCAGTATTCCCTACTCCTAAAACGGCCCTTTTCAGGGCCAAAATATATATTCGAAGGATTATTTTTGACAAAGACCATTAAAACCATATCTATGAACAACAGTTCTGCATCTATACTGGGAATATCACTAAGCGGTCCACTTTTCGCTGAGTCCGCCATTTCGCTCGTAGTTGACCGAGCAAAAATTTTGGATAGCCATCTTGCAAGGGTTCTTCCCGAAGTTCACTAAACGCCAACATTATTGAAAATTTAAATGAATGAAATAATGCGCTTATCTGAGAAGACGCCGAAACGTCCCCTTGTGGGAGAAGTTGACAAATTTTCAGCCAGCGTGGCACTGTAGCACTTCAAAGCTGCTAACCGTTTTTGAGCCACCGTTCCAGTACAGTGACCACAGAAGAAGAAATTCGGAAGCAAATTGCATGCCAAGTCAATTTTAGTCGAACTTAACACCCGATTTTCGAATATCCTAGGAAAGTATGGGACGACGGTGGTGCGAAAGCAACGTAATAATTGTTCTGAATAGAAAAATACTTTGAGCGCCTGACAAACCACGTGGCCTGCAGCTTTTCTAGTAGGGCATTTCACTGTATCCAAACCGGAAGCAGAAAAGAACACCATGAAGCCGAGAACCGGCGCCCGTCAGCCACGTTGTATGCTCATGTTCCGTTATAATAAGGCAATAGGGTATTCCGGAGTAGAGCTTGACCGGAAACAAGAAGACAAGAATCACAAAAGCGGATACGGGAATCTACTGTATGAAAAGTTACGCAGCACGTGCCGCGCCGTCAGCCACGAGCCGACTCGAAAATTTGGAGGCTTAGCTCTCGCTGACGATATGTCACGACCATTTGGTAGGGTCTGAGAGCGCCGGCGCTACTCCGCGCGGCCTGAGAATGCACGTCCCCGGCATTGTAATTGAGGTCCTGAGTGTATTTTAAGCGGGGTCGGTTCCCATCTTAACGTTTGAAATATTGCTTTTTTCAGCAGTTTGCCCTGTCGTTCATGCTCGTGCTCAAGAAGGCCCTCTTTTGACCACTAGCACCTGCAGTGGCACGTTGGGTCCATTTCGGCATCTTGACTGGGGTCTTTGGGTGGTTTAAGAAGGGGTCAGCCGCTATGTTTATGTTTGAAATTCTGCACGATTTGGAAGTTTGCCCTCTCGTTCCAGTTCCTGCCCAAGAAGGCCCTGTTTTGCCAACCGGCACCTGCAGCAGCACCTGAGGTCGGTTTTGGCATGCTGTGGGGAGTTTCTTTGACTATTTAAGTGGGGGTCCATTCACATGAGAAAGTGGAGGGGTTCGCTAGATCTTACGGACCCTTACGTAGGGAAGGGGGGGGGGGTCATAAATTTCCCCACAAAAAAACTGGCCCCATCTGTATCTCTCGGCCCTTTAGCAGAATGGCTACCACACCACGGCCCGGGACCCAACAGGCTGCGCTGACAGCGTTCGCGGGCCTGGCCGGCAGTCCGCAGCCCACAGCCCTCCCGGTCCCGGATTGTCCGCGGCCCTCGGCCGGGGCCCTCGGCCCCCCAGGCCTGCGGCCCGGACGGGAAAAGACACCCCGCCCTCCCGGGCCAGTCCGCCCCTGCCTACTCTAACCTAACCCACTCTATCCTAACCTAGACTAACCTACTCATTGAAAACTTCTCTTCACCATTCACTGCTACTCTAACCTAACCTACCCGATCCTAACCAGTTTCCGTCCAAGGATGCCGTGCTGTGACCACTGGTACCTGCAGCAGCACCTATGCGGTCTTCTTCGGCATTGTAATTGAGGTCTTCAGTATATGTTAAGCGGTGTCGGTTCCCATCGTTAAGTTTAAATTACTACCCCCTTAGCAGTTTTCCTATTCGTTCCAGCACCAGCAGCAGCACCTGGGGTTGATTTAGGCATTTTGACTGGGGTCTTGGGGTTATTTTTGAAGGGGTCGATCGCCGTGTTCAAGTTTGAAATACGGATTTAGAAGTTTGCCTCCCGTTCCAGTTCCTGCACAAGAAGGTCCAGTTTTGCCAACCGGCTCCTGCAGCAGCACCTGAGGTCCTTTTCGGCATTGTAATTGAAGTCCTAAGTGTATTTTAAGTAGGGTTGGTTCCGCTCTTTAAGTTTATAAAACTGCTTCTGTAGCAATTTTTCTATTTGTTCTGGCTCCTGCCCAAGAAGGCCTTGTTTTGACCACTAGCACCGGCAGCAGCACCTGGGGTCGACTTCGCCATCTTTACTCGGGTCTTTGGGTGATTTTAGAAGAGGCCAGTCGCCATGTTCAAGTTTGATATACGGTTTGTTTAGAAGTTTGCCCTCCTGTTCCAGTTCCTGCACAAGAAGGCCCAGTTTTGCCAACCCGCACCTGCAGCAGCACCTGGGGTCGTTTTCGGCTTTGTAATTGAAGTTCTGAGTGTATTTCGAGCGGGGTCGGTTCCGATCTTTAAGCTCAAAATACAGCTTGTTTAGCAGTTTTTCTATTTGTTCCTGCTCCTGCCCAAGAAGGCCTTGTTTTGACCACTAGCACCGGCAGCAGCACCTGGGGTCGACTTCGCCATCTTTACTCGGGTCTTTGGGTGATTTTAGAAGGGGTCGCTCGCCATGTCCAAGTTTGAAAATCGGCACGATTTAGAAGTTAGCCCTCCCGTTCCAGTTCCTGCCCAAGAAGGCCTTGTTTTGACCTCTAGCACCGGCAGCAGCACCTGGGGTCGACTTCGCCATCTTTACTCGGGTCTTTGGGTGATTTTAGAAGAGGTCAGTCGCCATGTTCAAGTTTGATATACGGTTTGTTAAGAAG
This sequence comes from Odontothrips loti, assembly GCA_038380765.1. Classification (NCBI taxonomy): domain Eukaryota; kingdom Metazoa; phylum Arthropoda; class Insecta; order Thysanoptera; family Thripidae; genus Odontothrips; species Odontothrips loti. Next base: position 1,124,466 of record CM076248.1, on the reverse strand, counting down.
TTTGCCTTCCTGTTCCAGTTCCTGCACAAGAAGGCCCAGTTTTGCCAACCCGCACCTGCAGCAGCACCTGGGGTCGTTTTCGGCATTGTAATTGAAGGTCTGAGTGTATTTTGAGCGGGGTCGGTTCCGATCTTTAAGCTCAAAATACAGCTTGTTTAGCAGTTTTTCTATGTGTTCCAGCTCCTGCCCAAGAAGGCCTCGTTTTGACCACTAGCACCTGCAGCAGCACCTGGGGTCGATTTCGCCATCTTGACTTGGGTCTTTGGGTGATTATAGAAGGGGTAGGTCGCCATGTTCATGTTCGAAAATCGGCACGATTTAGAAGTTAGCCCCCCTGTTCCAGTTCTTGCACAAGAAGGCCCTGGTTTGTCAACCGGCACCTGCAGCAGCACCTGAGGTAGGATGCCCCCGAGGTGAGGTTGACTCCGGTATGATGCAAGGAGATTGTGGTCCAAATTTGAGCCCTCTACGATGAACCGTTCTCGAGAAATCGCGCGGACAGACAGACACGCAGACACGCAGACACGCAAACAGACAAAACATTTTTGGGCCAGTGGGGTAAGGGCTTCGCTATCGCTCAGCCAATGATCAAAATATGAAAGACAAAATAACTTCCCTTAAGCAATTGAACATGGTGGTTAATAAAAATGAACACAACTGAACACTATTTGAAAAAATACTGCTGGAAAAATACAGTGAACTTCTTCAACCACAGTGCAAAGTAACGACCCTGATCTCTCCAGTAACATACAGACAATATGCAAGGCCTATTGACGAAAACAATATAAGCAGTGAACTAAATATACTTGTATCACAAGAAAGATGGACTGAGGGATATGAATGTGAATATCTTGACTAATAAATTAAATGACTGCTTTAAAAATGTACTATCAGTAACTATAAAATGGGAAAAGCAAAACAGAGGCACTGAAAACTATATACCAGTAACATTGAACTGAAGTTGATCTAAAATATATGATCAAAATATGAAAGACAAAATAACTTCCCTTAGGCAATTGAACATGGTGGTTAATAAAAATGAACACAACTAGAAAAAATACTGCTGAAAAATACAGTGAACTTCTTCAACCACAGTGCAAAGTAACGACCCTGATCTCTCCAGTAACATACAGACAATATGCAAGGCGTAGTAACGAAAACAATATAAGCAGTGAACTAAATATACTTGTATTACAAGAAAGATGGACTGAGGGATATGAATGTGAATATCTTGACTAATAAATTAAATGACTGCTTTAAAAATTTACTATCAGTAACTATAAAATGGGGAAAGCAAAACAGAATGGAAAAATCACATAAGCACTGAAAACTATATACCAGTAACATTGAACTGAAGTTGATCTAAAATATATGAACAAAATATGAAAGACCAAATAACTTCCCCTAGGCAATTGAACATGGTGGTTAATAAAAATGAACACAACTGAACACTATTTGAAAAAATACTGTTGAAAAAGACGGTGAACTACTTGAACCACAGTGCAACACAGTGAGGATGAACACTGGCCTACTTCTGGCATTCAAAACATTTACTACGGGCCATTCTGATCCTGTAAGTGATTGCCCCATGTTGAACCCGCTTGACAAAAATCCAGCCGTTGTCGGTGGGGACCTTGACAATGTGGCCGAACTGTCGCCGCTCCGGCTGGCGGTCCAATATCTCGAAGGACTCAGTCGACCTGAGGCCATCGGGGTAGTTCGTCAGGTATGCCCCAGAAAAGCAGCCCTGTGACAGAGGCAATGTTCATTAATGTCAGTCTAACACAGGACAGCAAATAAGGGAACTTAATGGATCACTTACCGCCACTGCATGACGAACATCTTTAACTGCATTACAATTCACATCATTTGCAACGCGACCTCTTGCTGGGAAGGCGACAATCAGGTCGAGGTCGTAGGATGCCAGGGACAGTTTAGTGGGACGACCCGAATTGACGAGTGTGCAGGCAACACACATCAGCCCTATATTCGCCAATTCAAGGGCTCGGTTAACTTTCTGGAAACAAGAGCAGTTACTGAAGTATGCAATAAGTGATAGAATACCTTAGCAATTTTAAAAAGACAGATGCAACTCACGTAGAGGCGCTCCTCCAGGCTGAAATCCAGGCAGGGGCATGGTATGTCTTGAGACCTCTCAGAATCTATCTTGTCAAGTAGAGCGCGAAGCTCAGCGTCAATGGGAAACACCCGTGGGTCTGTAATGCTTACGCTCCGTCTGCGAATTGGTCGTGCAGCCACTGAAACATAATATGGTTGTATAAGTAAGAGTGACCTGTTGACGAGAATATCTAGTCGAACACTAGACGAAATAAAACGGAGGAGGGGTCTAAGCACAATAGAATTGTTCACAGAATGCTACTGACACTTTAATATGTCTCGATGCTTATCAATTTTACTGATTCCAACGAATTAAGATCACCGACCAAAAGGAGGCCGGAGACGGCCATTGCCGGCTACGATCGCACTGTGATTTTAATCCGTTGGAATCAGAAAAATGGATGAGCAGCGAGACAAATCAAAGTGGCGAAAGCATTCTGTGGACAAATCTTTTGTGTTAAGACCCTCGTTCGTGTGCTTTCTGAATTGAAATAAGAAAATCAGGAACACCAAGAAAGCCGGTAACCCCAAATGATCACAAGTTAAATAGACGCCACTGGTACATTACTGCTATTACTTACAGAGTATGACACTTACTTTTGTCAGATGTTGAAATAGTCAGCCAGAAACATAACACACTACAGATAACCCGGAAAACACACATGCAACAGCAAAGTAGGCGGTTCGGACAACACAAGACGTCTGGTGCGTGGCTACCACAAGACTGCACTTCTCCACTTCTGCCGACTTTGAACTCGGCGGTCGATGCTGGTCAATTGTATTTTCAAGCAGAATATGACAATATGGTAAGTAATTTCGTGCATTCGAGTATTTAAATAAATCTACTACGAGTAGTAGAGACATAGCGGGGCTACTGCGGCGCGGTAGCTACCCCCCACCACACCCCCTCCTTGACGGGGGCAGTGTTAAGGCCACCACAGCTGCCCAACAACCTTCACCTCGGCCCCCCGCGACCCCGCGACATGCGGCGCCCGACTGCCTCATTGGCGGCCTACCCACACGGCGCCGGTGTCACCCATCTCACTCCTGCCGTCGCATGGGTGGCCTACTCCCTAGGCTACTGCTAATGTTAAGGTCACCACATGCACTTACCGCACATGGCGCCGATCCAACTGGGCTGAAGGTGGTACTCATGACGCTGATGGGCATTGTGGAGATGATGGTGGTGGTGGTGGTGTTATGGTGTGGAATAGTGCGGCCATCGGCGAGGTAGTGGTGTGTAGAGCCACAAAGAAAACTATAGTGATTCTGGGAATGGAGTGGTAGTAAAAATCACACCCCACTCACAAAATCACCAAAGTTTTTTTGTTTTTTTTTTTGGCATTTTATTTCGATTGCGGAGAGTACAAATATTTTTTTTTGTTACATAAAGAATAACAGATAGAGAATATATATTGAATACATTTTTTTTTCTTATAATATATGGATATACAGAATATGGGTACATTTTATAATAGGTGATTACATGGATTACACTGGTTACATTACACAATAGCCATACTTACAAATCTTATTTTTTTCATCCCGCTCCACCAGAGCACACGCCATTCCCAACTGCGTTAAATGTTTTCTTAATTGTTGTATGATATAGCGTACCTCTCGCAAACTTTCACAACAGTCCACCGAAAATTTCTTTTGCCCATCAATGGAAAGCATTATGTAATTATATTCCTCATCAACAACTATAGCGGCCCATTTCGGCGACATCTAAAGGTGGAAAGAAAACCAGACAGGTGTCACTACAATTTCTCCATACACGCGCACTTTTTTTCCTCTCCCACTACATCAGTACTTCTAACGCTTGGTCCACGATAGCAAAAGTTGACCATTCTGGTACGATGATCGTAGTACTGAAGCCATTGTCGCAACCTGTCTGCATTTCTCAAAGCACAGGCCATGCTCGTCAACCCATGACATGGCTGAAGGCATGATACTCCAGACGTTGACGTGCAATCGGGGTCCAAAGCACCAAATTCCTTTTCAATATTAATAAATGTGCGACCACACAACTTTTCCAAAAAATGACATTTGTTTTCCCCCAGAGCATAGAGTGCAATTGATCGGCTAGTCAGCCTTTTTAACTGATCACCAAGCTCCGAGTATGGCAGGGCCCCCTCATCCCAACAAATTCCATGTTTCTCGCGGACTTGACTCTCATAGGTCCGCTTTGCTTGAGAATCAAGTGCCGACCACGGAATTGGAGGTTTTACAAGAATGTGTGCAGAACGACGCCCATCAACAGACACCAGAGCCAACTCCTTCACCACGGGGTCCCCACTACCCTCAAAACCGATGTAATCGACAACGAGTTTCATTTTGAAATGTGCCGTGTCCAGGCATTCCTATTGTATTTATAACATTTTTGACTCGATCTCCAATTGCAAGATTTAACTCCCCCTCCAAAAATGTTTCTATACAATTTTCTAACATTGGCATCAGGATTTGGGTACAAAAGACTCAGATATTGTCGCATGCTACAACCCAGTGCGCAGAAATATAGATATGTCGCCACATATTTTCCACAGGTTGACGCGTTAATCCCCTGAAGTGGAGTGGTGTTATAAGTAAAGGTATGTGTGGAATCATTTGCTGCAATAAAGCCAGTCATATGCTCACCTCTTGGTGGCAGTCCAAATGCATCGAAAAACTGCAAACTGTTCTGCGTGAGAAAAAACCTACCCAATGTTCACCCCCACTCCCCGAGTAAGCTGTGTTACAAACAATCAGACCGGGTCTTGTAGTAACACACCCCTTTGGCAGGTGATCTAGCGAAAACACACCCACAAAAAGAGGTGCTGTAATTTTACAACGCCTCATTGCATTTTCAATTTGAAAGGTGGACAAGGTATCGTCTGCCGGATGTTTTGACCGAGCCATGTGAGGATTCTGTCTGCCTTTTCTACGCTTCCAAGAGTGTCTGTTCGAACCCATCGGAACTGTCCGAGAGAACGCCCAATACTTCCCAGCCCCACACACCCGAGTTCTCTTATATCACGTACCTCACATGGAATTCCTCCGACGAGGTTGGCCACGACCTCTGAATCGCCCCCACCAAAAGTATACAAAACAACAGAACCAAAACTATTTGTGAGCTGTATTATTTTTTTCGAGCGCATAATGGGTGAAATACAACTGGATGGTCCACACCACACACCGGGCTTATAAAGGCCACCTCTGCAACGAGACCATTCTTATAGCCAATGGAGACAATGGCAAATTGACAATTCATGCGGAGTCTGCTAAACGACTCCACGAGGTTTTCCATTTTAGAATGACACAAACACGTTTCGGAATTTATCAATTTCAAGAGAGCACCCCTCCCAGAGACAATAGAACACAAAGGTTACTGAATCTGCCAATGCCGTCTTAAATGCGGCGGTTAGTCCAATGTTCCCAACCCTCTGAAGAGATGCGTGAGTCGAGTGTCCGGCGGATTCTCCGTCGGGAGTTAGGTCAATTCCGAAGAGGGCAAAGCCGAGTGGGAAATTTTCGTAGGTGATTAGACACGACTCACCCGAGCGCATGAGGCCCGTGGCCGCTAGCAGGGACTGGTAACCCGCTGCGTATTGTTTTGGATTTGAACTGAAATCAAATGGTCCAATGGGATGAGGCCGACCATTCACCTGGAAGGTTAAACCCTGAAGGTCGTAATGTTTAAAAATTAAAGGATTCGTAATCCTAGTACCACTCAGGGTACTATTGTCGCAGATTCCCACCAATACTACCGATGGAAGTGGGCCACTTATGACGTTGTCCAACTGAATTGTTGTCATACCCTTCGCCACCGTCTCAGTCCGCACCTCCACATGTTGAAATGGTATTATCGCATTGTGCTCTTGAAACACACGGGCGTGTGCGTTTAAGACAGCTGGATTTATGTGGCAAAGCTCAATTGTCAAGGAGGCGCTTATAAGGTTTACCGAGGCTTCATGAGTTGCTTTGCTCATCAACACAAAATTGTCTTGGTTTAGGTTTATTGTGATTTCCAAATCGAGACCATTTGGCAAAAACAGCTCCGTCTTGCCAAGATCGGTGTGCAGTCTACCAATGGTGCAAACATTTTTTCCCTCCTTGCACAAATCAAAACGCTTCTTAAAGCCCGTATTCGTGGTTGAATCAGCCTTGAGACTGTCCCCATCGTCCAAGTAAAATCCGGCCGCGGCCAGGTGGCCCGCTGCATCTAGCTTATTCCCCGTCATTAACGATTCGATGTAGGCCCTCAGGGCATAATTTCTAGTGTTTCGCGTCACATATGTGTCATTAAGTTTTATGTCAATGCTGTCGATTATTGTCTGGTTAAAGTATGATATGATACCTGCTTCCGACGCAACCTCCGCTGCGGTGTTGTCAGACTTGGTTATACTTAAATCCAAGTCTAGGTACATGTGGCCCATAAACCTATAGTAATCCGTATTCTTGCCAAGATGTTTAAAAACAATTTGCTTTGACCCTTTGTGAATCGCATTGTGAGGTGCTAAAACCTGTCTCTCATACCCAACCTGTGTTACCTGAACCTTATTCTTACGAAAGATGTCCAGCTTCGCCTGGGCCATGGGCTCAAACTGAGACGACGTTGCCATTGTGGTGGCAGTTCACTATTACACAGCCCGATATCCATGTGCACTCTTTATATACCCTCAAAAATGTCGCCCTTTGTGCGAGCCACTCGCCGGCTCGTGCGCCTCTTTTTCTTAGGAGCTGGACGCTTCACTATACTCCCCTTCCGCTTTTTGCGCTTACCACCACCACTCATCTTTTTTGTCAAAGCATCTCGACCCTCCGTTAGCCTACGTTTCGCTATATTCGTTAAATCACTCCCACTCTGCACACTTCCTGGAAGAGTGGCATCTGCCATAATCTTGGCACCCGTGTTCAGCACCTCCCGCCCCAAAGCCCGACCCCCACTAGAAAACAGTGGCGCAACAAAGTTCCAAATTCCCTTCAAAGCATTCGTCACGACCCCACGACCCCTTTGCCCCCTCTGGAAACCTCCACGGTACACTGGACCAATCTGCTCCTCCACACTATTCCCCTCGCCCCGCCCCACCTGGCGCATGTAATATCGCGTGAATTCGTCCATTCCTTACTGATGAAAAAGTGGCGTCGGGAGCAACTTATATAGCCTTACGACGACGAGCCTTTGCGGTGGTTGAAGTGGAGAACCATAATAACTGGCTCTGTTCCGGCCGTCAGGGGGTACCTAGCCCCAGTGCGTGTGGCGAACAGCGCGGACAAGCGCTCAATTCTCATCGCATTTACGGGAATGTAATAACGATCTGGAAATGTCTGATGCGCTTGATGCTCTGAAATTATTCTAAGTAACCTGCTGCTACTATCACCCACGCGAGAATTACGCAAGATGTCTAGATAGGCAAAAAGTGGTCCGGCTGCTTCGTCGGCAGCGATGGAAGAAATGACAGTCCCATCACTCGGAAACAGCACCTCAGTTAGAGACACAAACCACTCGAGTCGGGGGTCTAGTTCTATGGGCTCTGCAAGTTCAACCGTAAAACTGGATTTCACATTATCTTCGTGAAGTTTCTCGCTGGCATCCGAGGTCAAAAATACGTAAAAGCCGTCCATTCTAGATGGTGCCTAGCTTCGTAACCCCCTTTGCATCAACCCATTCACTGAACTTTTTAGGATATCCCCAGAAGGTGACCAAGTACTGTTTTTGACGGGTTGATCTGTTGATTCGGGTCTTCAAAATCTCGTTTATTTTAAACCTATCTTTCCTTCGGTCAAAAATTACTGGGGTAAGCTCGTCGGCCACCCACCCACCCAACACAGGCTCTCCAAGCAAATCCTGCAAGTGGTACAATGGACGCTCTAAATACCCCGTCTGATGCTTTGTCTGCACTCTATAAACAGTAAAAATTTCGTCTGAAAATCCCTGTTTGTAGCCTCTATCTAGCAGGGAACCCTTTCGCTTTATGAGCACACGCACGTGGTCTCCAACATGGAACTTTGGGGGTGGTGGAGGTCCCCGCACATGCCTTAAATAGTGTCGGCTCCAGATGTGGTATGCGTCTTCTTCCCCCACCTCGACTGGTGCGAGTCCCATCCTCGAATGTCTGGAGTGGTTATAGCTAGAGACCACGTCTTGCAGAATATCAATATATCGAAAGCTCCCCTGAAATGAAAATATTTTCCACAACTTGTCCTTGATAGTTCTAATCACCCTTTCTACCAAACCTGCCTTTGCCCAATTTCCGGCCAGCTGCCATGTAATGTTTTCAACCTTCAAGAAACGCTTTAGAGCTATATTATTAAATTCACCCCCGCATCACTGCGTATGAATGAGGGTTTTCGCCCACCTGCACGCCTCAATACGCCCTTAAATGCCTGCAGACCCGCCTCCGCAGTTTTCTGCTTCATCGGCTCCACCCACAAGAACTTGTCAAACATGTCCACCACAAACATTAAATACTTGAACCCATCATTATCATTCTGAAACATGTCCAAAATGGCCAAGTCAAGTTCCCAGCAGTGATCTGGCTTAGTTGCGAGGTTAAAATTTACTGGAAAATTACGCCTTCGAGGGTGAAAAGTGGTGTATATTTCCTGAGATTGCAACCAAGGCAACACCCGATCCCTCTCATTTTTCGGCACCGCATTTTGCAATTTTTTAATACTCGAAAATCCGGCTGGTTGACTCACGTCATAGTACAACCTTTTTAGACGCGTGGCTAAAGTAGTCCCCTTCTTGTTCCTCACACCCGCCCCAGGTTTGGCACGACCTCCCGCGCTCGCTCTAGTGTTGACCATTGTGGTGGGGCACCGTCCGCACGAGTCCGCCTCGGGCTGCTCAACTTCTGAGCCCAAAAACTTTTTGCCCCACGCCTTATACTCGACTCAAAATCAAGCACTGCTTCCTTCGATTTTGACTTGGCCTTGCCCGGTTTGACGACGGTTTTTGGCAGTGGTGGTGGTAGCACAACGCGTGGTAGTGACTCGGTCTTGACGCGTGGCAGGTTTTGTAGTGGTTTCACAGAGGAGGACATGTCTCGCACACGTATCTCGGAGGGGGCTGGGGGTGGGGGCAGTGGCATAACCCCAGTTGCATTGCTGTCTGCCTTTATGTGGTTGTACAAGCGCTGCAAATCTTTTTGCATTTGCATATACTTGACATGTTGCAAATATGGGTCCTTTTCTAAGAGGCGCTCAGTCAAACTCTTTTTTACTCGTTTCTGTTTTGTCACTCCACCACGCGGTTTGGGACCTAAAATTTTTTTAATTGATTTTTCTAGCTCTGTTATTTTGGGGAGGTGCTCTAAGAGTAGTCCAGAATGCAGAGCCCCTCCCTCCTGCTTTTCTTTCTCAACACCCCCACACACTTCCCCTCAACAAGTCTGTTCATCTGATTCTGATCCAGGATAAAGTATTTGTTCATTTTAAATCAATTTCCCAATTATTCCACTTAAAAGACTGCCGAGCAGTGCTGGGATTATGAACCCACCCTTCTGAACTAGGATATGTCTTTTTCGCTTCAGAGATACCTTCCCATACGGAGCAGCCAAATTACGCAAGTCAGACTTATGCTTTGTCAACATGCGCTTACACCGCGGTGATATTCGCTGATTGCCGTTTAAAACGTTTAAAGAACATTCACTCAATGAGGTCATAAGAGGTTTGTCCGCGTTATTTATAATAGCGCGTCGCATCTTTGGGGCCGCAGTATGGAGCACCTGAAGCATTGGAATGTGTGTTTTTAATCTCTTCAGGGGACACTTTTTACTCTTTCTACTCTTTACTACCGTCTTTTTCGCCATTACTGAGCGAATTAAGCTGGTCTACACCGCAAAAGAACTGGCCAGCTGCGTCGTCGGGGAAAATACAATTTTTAAATCTGAATGGAGCCTTTTCACCGTTCGCCGCTGGATGGCAATCGATTACCAGGTACGAAAATGGTTTTGCAACCACCTCCCCCTCAAATATGTCGCGCAGCTGCCTCCAACGTTTTGGCTCAAGCTGTCTGAAAAATATATCGGCCTGGCTTCTATCCCTCGGACTACGGAAAAGAACGTAATAATGGGAGTTGACGGACACACTTTTAAAATTTCTACCTGGTATGAAAATGTTGTGCAGGATAAGCACAAGGCTTTGGCACAAGTGGTGTGTTCCCATCAAACTCGCTTTATATATAGCGTCCGAATTCGCAGACTCCTTGGTGCAATCATCCGAAATGATGAGACTGTTGGTGGGAAATTCCGAAAAACTGGCTGGCAACCCTTTATGGAACCTAACATTTGGAACGCCCTTCAACTGCTCGCGGGGGACTGCATTTTCCCCCGCTTCATAACACCAAATAATGGCATCGAATTTATTATTATAAACTTGCTCCGCATATTTTACTAACTTGATGCAAAAGGAAGACTTGCCAGACATGGACGCCCCAAACAAACACATTGTGCTGGGATGGCATAATCCCATCGGATTCATGGCTGGATATTATCTGGTTCGTCAACAAGTAGTGAAGTATTTTCGTCTGGCACAGCCTTTAAATAGCCATAGGGAAATGTCTCCCAGGGACTTTTAAGGAACATCTTATCATCAAATGAAGCTAGCGACACCTTGCTGGACTGCTTTGTGAATAATTCAAACCTGTCGGACACAATTTCAGCATATTCATGTCGCATTCGAGTTAATTCTGTGGTGCACTGGCGAAAATTTTCTTCCGTGACTGAAGCTTTCACAGCACGCTTGCAAAGGCCCTTAACCTTCTTGGTTGTTTCTCGACCCACCGTTTTTACAAAATACATTTTACTCCGTATGCAATAGCAGACTTCAATTGGTACACCCGCCATGACATCCTTCATTAGATACATTTTATTGTACCCACTTTTATCATACAGGAAATGACTTGGATCATAGTTTGATGTATCTAAAGAGTCTTTAATTTCCAACATTTTCTCATAAAAGTTTTCCCCTTCCACCGCAATTAATACACTGTCCGTATCTACTAGATAACACGAGAGGGGTGGACCAAAAAGTGGATGCAACTTGTCATAATAAAAGCTGTAAAACAATAGCTTACTAAAGTCTAAAATTGAAAAGGCGGTTACAAGGCTTCTATCCAAAGTAACGACGCGGGGTCGATATGAGACAATTGCCAAGTTTGAACCCAAAATGTGCCAGTTTGTGACATTATAATTTCGAAGTATTTTGTCCAACTTTCTACCCGTGTCAACTACCTTTAATTTTTGATATTTCATTTTGTTTAATCCCATGGATCCATAAGTTGAGTTTGATGCAAGTTTTGCTGCGGTGTTTTCAATTGGTGTGGTAGCACGTTGCCTTAACAAGTTGTTAAATTCCACCCAGTCTTTTAACCACAAGCTTTGACGGAAAGACAAAACTTTCCTGATTCGCTTAAGTTGCATCCCATGCCGCAAATAGAACATCAAAACTTCTCCATGAAGTAGTACATTGTCTTTGTCGAGTTGTGTCGCAAGTAATTTCCGCACACCTTTTGGATATTTTAGATTAAAGTGCTTCAGAAATTGCCTGTTAAAAGGACTCAGCATGTCGTAGGTAACCTCTTGGTTTATGGGGCACAGTGGTAGAAAGCGCGTTTTTTCCTTTATCTCATTGGGATAGCCAACATCAACTAGCAAGAGGTATCCCACCTCACCATTATGATTGATCAATGACAGGTCAAAATGTTCGGGCTTTTCGAGAAATTTGAAGTCTCCACATGGATATGCAAAGCCATGCATGGCAGAGCAATACAAAGAATTATAATCCCACATTGAAATAAATTTTTTCTTTTTTGTGGGGTCATATCCCGGACACAGCTCGTTGTTCGCCTTTCCAAAGCGTCCTAGGGCAACAGAAAGTCCACCCCTTATATTTTTAGCGACCAATAGATGCTGATTGTAATCAGTCATCAGCCCAATCCGCTGGTCGCGGATTCTATACAAACACGAATTGTAATAGAAGTGTGGGGATGTCATAAAGTGACTTGGGCACAGGTGGTAGTTCTTGTGATTTGTCACGCAAAATTTGTGCCAGACACAGGCTAAAAGTAAAACATCGACAATGTTATATATTTTTAAAAAATCTGAAAGGGATGCACAATTAAACTCTCTGAAAACTGACTGTGCATGCTCATACTGAGCATCCGTAATTGTCTGCCCCGTTAGGGATGAGAAAAACTGTTCCTTTGGGGGTAGGCAAGTTTCCCTTAAAATTGAGGGATCTGTAAAATATTCATATGGGAAAAAACCTTTCGAGCGAAGGAGATTCACCTGGGCGGGGGTTTTGTCCGAAAAGTGCTGATCAAAGATCTGAAAGTCATCATTTGAAAGGGTCTTTGTAATGGAATCTAGAGAGCCTGTCAAGAAATTCATGCTATCCTTATATCTCACATTATTGTATTGAAACTCTATATATTTGTTCAGAGTTTTGGGAACGGCATTAAAATAGTCTTTACCCACTTTGTATCTTTTAAAAATAGATTCCAAGAGAAACATGGCATCATATTTCGCGGAATTGTGACAGATAGCGTTGACATAATCCCTCCGCTCTTTTATCTGAAGGTTGCAACGATCACACAGTACCTTTGACAGAGAAGGGTAGTTATCATGGCGGTGATGGCGAACTTTTCTGAGCAGTGCAGTACCCAACTCATCACTAAAGGGACGGTTGCAAATGTCACACACTGTTGCCTCATCAAAACGTTTCTGCTCATCAGGTGCTAGAGGTTGGAGGGGGAGTGACAAATAATTTAGTAATTTTCTAGATTCTGTGTCAAGTTGCTCAACCAAAACATCGGCCGCGTCTATCCCCTCATAGTATTGTGGGGGTTTAACTAATGCACCCTCACTGTCAATTATGACGTAACAAAATGAAAATGGTACATGTTTCTGTCTTTTGCAAGACCAAGAGGTCTCCGGATTCGGCTGCACTGTCTCAATTGGCTGTAGAAAGGCCTCGAAATCATAAATAATTTGCCACGGGGAGCGTTCAGTAGCACCCCAACTATTAAAGCGTAAATAAGCAATATCTTTATGCAACATTTTTGGCCGGGCCTGCTGAAAGGCACTCGTATTAGAACATCCCTCCCTACACAACTCCTCATGTTCAATCATGTCAACCTGTCTTTGACACGAGAATAGGCAACTATCGCAGAAAAGCATGGAGCATTTTCGTCGTGTCACCTGTGATGACAGCAAACCCGATCGATTTGTGATTGCCAAGAAATGGTGTTTCAGTAACAGCAAACTAACTTTATACTCACGCCTACTACCATATGGAGATGCTCTATGTGGATAGATAACAATTTTATTATTTCTACGCACCGTTGCAAACACACAAACTGCTATTGACTTATTATTGCATTCAAAAATGCTTATATCATCCATACTCGAGGGAAAACAAATATCGCTCCAATCGAATTTATGTTTTCTAGACTCGTAGAAATCTAAGTTGTCAAAGTCTGCCCGCTTTACACCTTTTTCTGTCTGAAATGCGATTGCCGCTATGATGCTAAACATGAGGCATTGATTTCCCACACTTGGTGGGTTAATTAAAAATTTCATTTTTCTCATAACATCGTAGGGAATGAACGTTTCACAACCGACAAGTGAAGGTGGAACAAGTGCTACATGAAGTTCTACCCTCTCTACACTTTTCAAAATCCACCCAGACCCATTTGCATTGTAATTATCCAATTGTTGAATGCATTTCATAATAGCCATTTCCATTGTGCTTCGAGCACCACCACCATCACCACCCCCATCGTTAAGTGCAGCAGGTGATATAGTGGCCTTGTCAGAGCGAAATTTAGCAACAACACGTTTTTCTGGCGTCCCATCGTCATCATTTTCGAACTCACCATCAATATCATATTTACCGAGCAATGATTCTACATACAAAAAACAATTAGTTACATCCCCATGTGCAAGAAATCGGCTTATAATTTCTACAAATAGATTAAGTTTGTTAAACAGTACTAAGTTTAAGTCTCCTACATCGGAGTTTGTTAGATTACATTCAAATATGTACAAACTATCATTAAATGCCTTATCTTTTACAAATATTTCAGAAGCAAGGTCTGTAAAGGAAGGTTTGACATCACTTTTTTCTCTCCATTTTCTTCATGTTTAGTTTTTATGTGCTTATTTAACGACCTCCTATGTGAATACGTGCGTTCGCAATTAGGACATTTCCATTTCTGACCACCTCCTGTTTTGGTGTAATAGTGCGAGTTCCCCCCTTCTCTAATCCACTGTGGTGTGTAGTTTTACTATGCCGGTAAAGAGAAGACTTGTGCTTATACGTTTTGAAGCAGATTGGGCAGGTCCAGACCTGTTCCATTCTGCTGGTTGGTGTCGGAGGACCCAAAACCGTTAGCCCCCCTTAAGCTTAGCTCGCGATCAATGCTGTCCACCACGCGAATTGGTGGGCAGATGAGAGGAAACAGAACCAGTTGAGCTATCCTACGATAGGCGGGAATTAATTTTGGTCGATTAGTTATATTTATCTGGATTACGCATAATTCCCCCGAATAGTCGGGATCGATGAGACCAACGTGTGTTTGAATGCCTGTTAAAGTATGGCCCGACCTACCCAAAATAAGCCCAAATGTTCCCTCCGGCAATTTAGCTTTTATTTTTATATTTATTTTTGTGCACTGCTTTTCGGGTAGATTATATCTTCTGGGATGTAAAGATCATAACCTGCACTCGTTAGGTAGGCTCGGGTGGGAATAGCAGCCCTGGCATCGGATTTGGAAAAGATAATTTCCATACCTAAGACCAAAAACAAAAATTAAGACATATCTTCCGAATTACAAGACAGAACAACGTGGTTCGACTGACGCCCCGCGACCCCCTCCCACCGTAAAGTCCAACATGTTCCGTTAGATATGTCCTCATTCATTTTTGGAATCTCTTTTGCAATTTCGACAAAGCGCTTTGGAAGGAATATGCCACAGATTTCTCCATCTAGTACAATGTCCGCGGCAATCGACTCCTTATAAGTTTCATGTGAAACGACAGAAAACTTTTTTATAGCATAATTTTGACCAATATTTAGATTTTCAAATTTAATCCTTTTTGCGGGAGCGGCAAGTCGCTTTAATTTCTCCTTTAAATGGTGGGTTGCCGTTTTTCTGTAGAAGAAAGAACATACATTAGTTTTCTACCGCCCAAGAAATGCTAGACTTTGTAGAATGTTGGGAAACTTTTGCATCGTCAATGAGTTGTATAAATAGATTTTCCAACTCGTTGTAGACTTCGTCCGCCGTCTTATCGGTACACTCTATAGTGTAAATGTCTGCCCCCCAATCATATGAATCTACATTTGACAACCACTCTTCATGGCACCTGTGAAGGAGTCGTAAGTATTCAATGTCATAGTTACTCTCTTCGGCACGACCTCTCTCTCTTACGCGCCTGAGACAATTTTCTGGTGTGTCCCTCATGTAGATGTAAACATCTGGTGCTGTGGCCTTTAGTGGGTCGGCAGAGTTTAGTAAGATGTGGTCAAGTGTTGCAAAAGTGGAGGGTTTTATTAAATTTTTCCAAAAGACATGCTTTTGGGTTTGGGCACTGCGTTCGGACAGAATGAGAGGTGGAATTTCGGAGGATTGCATCATTGTAACCCCTTCGCGGAGCACAGAAAACAGTGCCAAATGTTGGAAATTTGTTTTCGATTCCAACTCGCCGGACAGGGCTGCTTCAAGTATGTTAAAGCCCCTGACATCTCTCCACGTTTCAATGGGTTCGGGGAGTAGTCCAAGGTTTGGGAACCTTAGTGCTAGCCTCTTCAACTGCGTGCTTTTTCCACTGCCACAATTCCCCTCGAAAGCCACTCGCATAAAAGATTGTTGCAAATCGAACGTGTCCATCGCTATTTACCTGAGCCCGATTCCTTTGAAGTGTGGTGCTCTTAAATTCGTCTGTCGCCAAGGGGTTGTGGAGCGACCGAGTCTGAAACATTTGAAATACGCTGGTATGTCACCCTCCACATATTATTTTTAATAACTTTGAACCCCGGTATTTCAATTTTTTGCCAGTAACACTTTAGACGAATAGTGTCCAGGCGTGGTGCTTTTAAAACAAATTTCTGCAGTTGTCTTTCACCTATCCGTACATCTCGCTCATCAAAGCGTGGCACATCAAACTCAAACTTAATGTGTCTTAGCATTGGCCAATCATGCTCTGCATAAATCCCTCTCCATCGTGCATATGCATTTACCCGCTCTAAAACCGCGCGATGTGAGAGCAGCATCTGCCTCGTGTATGAAGTCCAGCCCGCTCTAGTACTCAAAATTCTAAATATGTCTGTACCATCGATTTCTTTTACTTGCACCGCTTTTGAGTCAAGTAGAAGTCTTGCGAGGCGCTTCCGCAATAGTCTTACTCGCTTAAAAACTTTAGTGGATGGTATGCAGAGTTCCCGACCCCAACAACTCACAAGTTTTACCCTTGTACAACCATGATATTTTATGCGCTTGTAATAATAGTCTAGCGTTGGTGACCACAGCCCACAAATTCCTATTACATATGGCTTTGTGGGGTGATAAAAGTGAAATTTATTTTCACTTCTATATTTCCTGGAAAAGTTGTGGGATAGCACATTCATTTTTCTCGAGCAGCTCGCTATTTTCATGAGGTCCATATTTCTGAGATATGTGAAAATATGGAAAATGAGCTCGTTTGGAAGTTTGTGGAACATACCTCTAATGTGGCTCGCCTCGCAGTGTGTCTTTAGATGGGCGTAAGCTGGACCGTTTGTCTAAAAGAGTGGGAGAAAAAAAAAGGACTATTTTACAAAACATTTATTTACCGCTCCGGACATATCTTATACAAATTCGGTACTTAGTTTGAGAATTAGGGAATATTTTTGGAAGTCGCTCTGCTAGCAACCCATCGATCTCTGGCAAGTTACCCCGACATTTAAAACAATAAACATTCATAATTAAAAGTTTTGGGGCGTTTGCTAAAAATAGCTTTAGATTCAAAGCCACCTCATTTGAAAAATTATGAAATGAAAATGATATTGTTTGCAGATTTGGCCACTGTGTAGATTTTAATTTTTTAAACAGTGGTATGGGTTGTAAAATTATCTCTACACTCTTTGCACTGTTTAAAATGACCCTTTTACAAAAAAAACGTCTCTTACGAACGCACAGAATGCTGGCCAAACCGGGCAAATCATCGCACACAAGTATTGAAACATGCCTTCTGATCAGTTTTGACAACGTCCTACACTGGGAATATAAGCCGTCATCGTGATCTGCGAGTTATGCGGGGGAATTTAGTGCTAATCTCATGTGGAATACCGTCGCATCTATGTATTTTAGGCCCCAGTACTGAATACGACATTCTAAATATTTTAAGTAGTGGAGGAGTGGCTTTGTATCTGCGACTGTGATTTTCCAGCTGAGCGGAAATGCGTTAATAAATTCCTGATTTCGATAGTTTTGCATATAATTCTTCCCTAATTCTCGGAATCTGGTGTTTGTGGAGGAGAGGTTTATAATGTCTTGGGACGATGAATGCCGAAAGATCGAGTATATAATTTCTGTGGCGAGGTGCTCCATTTACTTTCAGCTGCTCACCTGCCTGGCACCTGGCAATGGCCTTCCAAGGTGAAGGTGGCTGCGCTGCGCTGTGGAGATCGTGCGCGATGAGTCGGCCGGTGACGCTAGACCCGTCTGGATTTATTCACCTGTGACAATAACGACAATGTGGGCTAGGTTGCGATATTGTGGGGTCGGACACTTCGCATGTATCACGTCCACACTGCCCAATATAGCACACGCACACACACACACACACACAGAGCTCGCGCTGGACAACACGCACACACGCACATGCACCGATTTCCGCGGATGGGTCACTGTGCTTTAACACACGTGAGAGGTTGATAGGCAACCCACTTGACCACACATGCATAACATCGCAGGCCAACACATACAATGGCACATTAAAACACACCCGGCATATGGACTGTCACACAAACACACACACACACACGCACGTGTGTGTTTTGGCACAGCACGCGCTCGAGAAATTTAAAAAATAAATAAATATTGATATGCCTATCAATACCTTATGGACTTAAAAACATGCGCTGTGTTTTCACGTCCGTAAGGAGCTAATAGGCAGCCCACTCTTCTACACATATACACACATGCACACACACATACACACACACAAACGCACAACATCGCAGTGCTTCTTACCTTAGGGCTGGTGGCGGTCTTGGTGGAGCTTTGGCCGCGTGCTGTCCTGGACTTTGCCGCTGCCTCCTTCGTCGTCCTGGCCCTCTTCACCTTCTTGGTCTTGCAGGTGGAGCACTTGGTCGTGGAGAGCTTCTTCTTGGCGGGCTTGGTGGCCGACGTCGAGGGTGCCGATGGCCTGGAGGAGACTTTGCGGGGCGTCAGGGTGAGGCCGTCGTGGGTAGCCAGCGTTGCTTGATGGTGCTGAGTGTGAGGCGCTAGAAGACTGTGCTCGCCGATCTCCAGCACCGTGTTTATAAAGGGCTAGGAGCTGAGTATTCGAACGCGATCGTATGCATATGGGGGTGCTGGTCACCGATAAGCATATTCGAACGCGACCCTAGTGGATGGGACTCGCCGTTAACACTCCTACCACGGCCACCACCGTGCCGGCGCTGAGCCATTCACTGTAATCGCAGTGCCCGCCCTACCCTACCATCCCTTGAGCGCCGGCTCTCCGAGACCTATATAAACTGTATGGGGACTCCTAGGAATTGTCACTCGGCGCCTGGGACCGACAAGGCGCACCACCGCGGCCAGCTCCTCTCGGGTGACGACGTCGACGGAGTCCTGGCCCCCACCCCCGAGGACCCCTGCTGGGGGACTGCTGGAGTCTTTCACCGCTGGCACCACCCCCTGGCGCCGCCACACACCTATCCTGGACGACGGTCGTTGGCGGGGAGCTGAGGACGTCGGCGGAATCCTGGCCGCCGCCCTGACCCGTCCTAGGCTCTCCATGGACCTGGCCTCGAGTCGTCTTGGGGACCCCGCTGGTGGACGTCGTGGGACATCACCGCCATACCCACCAACACCTCATACTGCTGGCACTGCCACCCCACGCCGGCAGATCCCTGTCGTGGACCTAACCGGCGGCGTGGACGACGGCCGAGTCCCGCCCCCCGCACCGAGCCGTTTTGTGGGGCGTGCAGGCCTACTGGGTGCCCGTGCGGAGCGCATGCCTCCGCCCCTAGCGAATCCCCGTCCGGTGTATCCAGTGTGTGCCATATCAGACGGCGAAGAGTCGGGTTTGTCGGAGGGGGAAGTAGAGGGTGATTATCACACTTTGCAGCCACCTTCGGCACGACGCTCACCCCCCACATCTCCACCCCAACGCAACTCTGCGCGCCATTGTGTGGGTGACGAATGCTCTAGGACTTGTGTTATTTGCAGGCAGCGTGAGTATGACATAGTTTTTCTACCATGCTCGCATTTGAGCACTTGTCGTGTGTGCTTTCCAAGTTTTAATAACTGCCCAATTTGTAGACATGTTATCATGGGATACATGCGTGTATTCTTGGCATAGAGTATAGTTTCATCCGCACTTGCACTGCTGCAATGTCCCCTCCCCGGACTGGTTCTGCCCGACCGCCACTTTGGAGATGCAGATCAATGGCACTCGCGAGGCGTGGTGACATAATCTCACGAGCTGTGTCGTGCCGCGCCGTGCCGCGCCGTGCCGCGTCATGTACCTGACCCTGAAGGACCTCGCCGAGCGGCGATTTACAGCACTGTTGGCAAAAGTGAATGCGCCGAACCTGGGTAGGCTAGCATGTGAACAGTCACTACTCATCCGTCGGATCATTCTAGACTACTGCCAATTGCATCGTATCCGAGTCGTGGGTCGGGACAGTGTGTCTGTTACAGTACGAGACCTCTGGGGATTTGGATGGGCGTTCGTAAGGCACCTCAGCATTCGCATTGAGGAGGACTGGAGTGTGGGGCCCGAAATCTGCATCACACGTCACTCAATCGGGATTCTGGAGGAGTTCATCTTGCGGAATCCGTGCATTGAAACCTTGGAGGTGATATTCATGGACTGTTGTGATGCAGTGGACAAAGTTGGTCCCATGCGGCGGGTGGACGCTGCACCCACTCGGAAGGTGATGTATCGGCGGGATTTTTGTGATTGTGATTCTGCAGTGACGGGAGCGATTAGTGCAAAGTGATTCGTGTGAATTGTGTGATTTTATAGGTGGTGTGATTCTGCGGTGAAATTGTGATTAGTGTGTAGTGATTCGTGTGATTAAGGTGGCCCCACAATCAGATCTATCGTGTCTGGTGAAGATCGCGTGTCTAGTGATTTTTCAGTGTTGTGAAAGGGTGTGGCGGGACTACTGTGGCTTATGTGATGGGTGTGATGGACCACATTTAGTCTAGGGTGATTCATGTGATGTGTGATGTGTATACATTTTTTGAATAAATGGACTTATTTTTATTCATGTCCGTTATTCTCCCTACCAATAAAATACCACGGCTGGCAGTGACCGAGCGCACCGCCCTGGGACTGGTCGGATCGACGCCGTGTGAGCAGACTACCCATGCAGCAGCGGGAGTGAGGTGGGAGGGTACCAGCCACAGCCGCAGCCGCGCTGGGGACACCGGCGCCGTGTGAGTAGGCCACCTATAGGGCACTCGGGCACCGCATGCACCGCATACGGCAGGGCCGAGGTGAAGGTCAATGGGCAGCTGTGGTGACCTTAACATTGCACTCGCCCAGGTTAGGGGCGTGGTGGGGGGGTAGCCACCGCGCCGCAGTAGCCCCGCTATGTCTCTACTACTCTACGTGTTAAAAAGATATGGTGAGGACAAATTTCGAAGCTATTATAAACATAATAAATAGTATCGTTACTGGCGTGAAATAGTCAAGTTGAATCACGTAGTGTATTCGGCACTAGGTCAGACAAGTGCTAGACTGCACGAGTAATTATTTCAATCAATTAATTTCATGATCGGTGGCAATTGAGTGTTTAAAATTTATCGAAATATAAATTATGTTTTTTAAAAATTGTTATGGTTGCACTGTGGTTTTGGGTACTTGTGGATTAATTGTTTTCGTTCTAGCTGCAGTCGAATCTTTGACTCGAGCGCAACAGCCATGCTGGATGACGCATCAGGTGGCTTCTGGCTCGGCCCTGGCTGATGAGCTTGTGCCTTTCCCGCATCAACTTCGTCGACGTCTTTTCCATCGTGCTGAGCTGCTGTGTTGTGCGGATTGTTCTACTTGTGTTCCATTTTGGTCAGTACCAGAGCCCACAGCATTGTAACTTTTGCACAGGTGGTTGCCTGAGATGAAATTCTGATTCGTGTCTATTTGGTTTCAGTTTGGGGATAGGCAATGTTTTTGTACAGGCGTTGTCCCGTTGAGAACTGTAACTCTCCTTGCTCAGACTTAAGAAGTCTGGTGCTTCATCTACGTTTGACTCATAATCACTTACTCAGCTCGCCTTTAAAATGTCCAGTAGCTGGCTGCGCTAATCAGTATTCTTCTTCAGAAGCTTTCAGAAAGCATGTTGATCGTAGGCACCAGGCAGAATTCAATGCTAGCAGGCATACTTCAAAGCAGCCTCGTTACCACAATATGAACGAGCCACAAATTGTTAATGATGCAGAAGCTGAAGGGGGGTCGAGCAGGCATCTACTTCAGCCTCAGCTGCTTATGCAGTGCTTTGGAACAATTTACCTCTGCAGGCCTCCACTCTGCGTTTGCATCTTGAGCATTCTTATGATCTACCGCAGTCAAAGTATACAGTGAGGTTGTTAGTTTTGTAACGTCCCTTCTGCGACAGGTTTGTGAGGTAGCACTTCTTCGATTGGGCGAACTGGGTGTTAGCGACCAAGAACTTGAAACTTATCTCAAGTGCCCAGAGTTAGAAAGGGCTTGTAGAACCAGCAAGACTGATAGTAAGGAAACTCTCTGTAAGCTTGGTTATGTTCCCCCTACTAGGATAGATCTTGCCAGCCTTCGTGATGGTACCAAGCCTCCCACTTTCACCAGAGGCAGGCCTTCAATGCATTATGTTCCAGTATTGGAAAGTCTGAAGTCTTACCTATCTCATGAGGACGTAGTGTCAAGTGTTCTTCGGGAAAATGTGCAGTCTGAAAATTTGCGCAATTTCTCTGATGGTAGCCTGTTTCGCGAGCACCCTTTGTTTTCTTTAAATCCTCATGCTCTCCGTATATCTCTCTACTCTGATGAACTGCAGTTGTGCAACCCTCTCGGAGGTAATAATAAGATACACAAGATGTGCTGTGTGTATTTCCAGTTGCAGAACATTGGGGGCAAGCATTTATCATCTTTGCAAAGCATTCACCTGGCATTGTTAGTGGAGTGGAAGCATGTTCAAAAATTTAAGTATGACTTAATTTTGAAGCCCTTGATAGATGATCTGAATATTCTGGCAACTGAGGGGATAAATGTGGTAACAAAAGGTGGTGGGAAGTTGCATTTTGTTGGTGCTGTGACCAATGTTTGTGCTGACAACCTTACTATGCATATGCTTGGGGGTTTTAGGGCGACTTTTAGTTCTGGCAGAGTGTGTCGTTTCTGTATGGGTCGCTATGAAGACCTATCCAAGCTTGCACACGAGGGGCTGTGCACATTGAGAACAACAGAATCACAGCAGAGTCATGTCAGAAGTGTTCAGGAGGACCCACCTTTGGCTTCCATGTTTGGCGTTGTTGGTCCATCGCCACTGGCACAATTAGCACATTTCACTGTACCCGACTGTCTTCCTCCTGACGCTATGCATGATCTTTTAGAGAAAGTAATGGGTTTAAATGTAAAGATTGTTCTAAGAGGTTTGCACAAAACTAAAGTCTTGCTGTTCCCTAGAGCCAGACAGTTGCTGATGGCTTTCCGCTACGGTGTATTGGATAATGTGAACAAACACCCACCTTTAGCACCTGACTTATTGCAGGCAAAGAAAAGTGTCCGTGGTTCAGCAGCTCAGAAATTGCATTTGTTCCATTTCCTGACCTTAGCTCTAGGTGCCCATGCACCACGTAATAATAAGTTCTGGAGGCTTCACCTTCTCTTAAATCGCATTAGTGACATTGTGCTGGCATTGGAGGTCTCTAAAGACATGGTAATGAAGTTAGCCCTGCTGATAACAGAGCACCATAAGCTGTGGTGCCAGCTTGTGAAAGGGGTCTTTCCTCCGAAATTGCACTTTTTGCTCCATTACCCTAGGTTCATGTTATTGATGGGAGTGCCCCGCAGCTTCTGGTGTATGCGCTTTGAAGCAGCACACTTTTACCTCAAACGAATGGCTCAGAAGTGTAATAACTTTATAGACCCTGCTGGAATGCTGAGTGTAAGGGTGCAGAAAAAGCGGTGCATGATGCATTCTGGTGCAGCAGGTTTACCACCTGCAATAGAATTCGTAATGCAGCAGTCCTCTGTTTCTCTGAAGGACCTACCCGAGGAAGTGCAACAGGTCATTACCGATGCTGCACCCATCAATTCAGAAACGGTCTTTGTTCAAACTGGTGCCATTAAAGTCCATGGTCTTTCTGTGAGGACTGGCTGTTTCAATATTCTAAGTGCTCGTGATGGTGACCCAAGTTTTATTAAAGTTAGCAGTGTCTTTGTTATTAGTGGTGAGGTGTATGCAGTGGGGTACTATGTTAAAATTTTAGGTTTTGATGAGCATTTCAATGCTTTCGAAATCCCTCCTGTGGTGAGCACTTTTAATTTAACTTGCGTGCTGGCCGAGAAACTTCTTCCAGCCCAGACTCTGCATCCGTACTTAATTGAGGGCAAGACACTTCTTAAGTTAAAATTCATACCATTGGAATAGCCTGTTTTCTGCAGGGGTAATGAAAAATGTGTTTCATTTTATTGCTTTTATTTTTTTTGCTCACTGTTTTCTGTTTGTGTGATCGCTTACCTGCTTGTGTTTATGTTCCAGGTTTGCAATGCGGTTCCTTGTTGAGTTTGGTGAAAGGAGGAAGGTGCTTGCTATTGATGAGCCATCTGAAGCCACCATCACGGGTGCAATAATCAGTGCCTTTGGGCTTCAGGACAGCACTGGAACTGAAGACATCATCCAGGGATGGAGTGAAGAGTTCCAGGAGTTCTTGGATGTGGATGACTTTAGCGACATGCCTGACAAGGCTAAGCTCAGGTTCATTAGAAAGAGTAAGTATGACCAAGGTGTGCTTTCATGCTTTGGCAGTGCAGTATTTATCAGACCTAATGTATTGTCCTTGTCCCTTTCCGTATTTCCAATTGGAATGTGAAGTATTTTCTTTTTCTTTCCCTAGAAACTTTGGAGGATGTGTATTTATGTAGGGCTTTGCTTGCAGCTATTGATGCTGGTTGTACTCGACACAGCAATGGAGCTGGATCGGACAACGACAATGAAGCTGCAGATGATAACCTGCCACTACGCGAGAGGCTTGGTGGCAAGACTATTCCACCAAATTATAAGCTGCCGACTTTCGACATTGTCATCAACCTTGAACTTAAGAAAGGTACACCTCTGAGTTCAGTACACAGGAAAAGGATAGTAAAGGCACTTTACACTGACATGCTGACCTATGTACCTGACATGTAAGTTAATTTTTTTGTCAAATTTTGGTCGCTGAGGTTCATTATATGTATTATTTACTTCTATTTTAGTTTTTAAATTGTATGTGGGCAAAATGTTGTAATCTATTTCAATTGTCATGCTTTTTTAGGTACCCAAAAGCAATTGAGTACTCCAGAGTGATCGAGGCGCTACTGAGGGAATATCCTCATCTTGGAGACACAGCAATGCCGGGGTGCGCCTGGTCAAATGTTGTGGACAGTAGTGTATGTTCCTTGCTGTATGGATATTCAGGGTACTTTTTAAAACTTCAGTGTCATTAATTGCCTTTTGTTTTCTTTTTTTTCCCCCCATTTTCATATCAGTTCACATGGAGGGATACACTTCGCACGAAGTTTAAGACTGAGAGAAGAAAGGCAACTGCAGATAGTGGTGAAATACAATTAACCCACATTTTGGAGCGGAGGGCGAAGTTTGCTGCTAAGAACCCGAAGACAGCTGACATCGAAGGTGCTCGTTGGAGTGCCAACATAGTCAAGAAGTCAGCCACTAAAGTATGTTTCTTTGCTTCTACTCTGCATGTGATTTTGCATATCATTCTGAAGGAAAATCTTGTGTGTGTGTGTGTGTGTGTTTGATTGATTGATTGATTGATTGATTGTGCAGGAACCTAAATATCTCCCGGAGTATGGGAGTGGACACAATAAGGAGACAACCAAGGAGCTGCAGGGCCAGATCAACACTGAGTGGAAGAAAGATCAGCCAGATGTTGACTTTATCAGCCGCATGATGGCGTTGTGTCAAGTCAACCGACGGTACCAGATGTTCAAGGAAGAAAAAAGTGTGAAGGAGATTCAGAAGCTGTATGCTCCTCTGACGTCAGCAATGCAGGTAAGGGTGCTGTTTGCTTTACAATCTGTGCACAGGGACTGTGAATGCGTATGGGAGCATGCATTGTTTGAACACACCTTCCTTCTGCTGTAGTGGATTTTGGAGAGCGACAGACAACTCGGCTTCAAGATGAGGGCCAAAAGGACTGTATTTTTTACTGAAAATAGGATTAAGATTGCAGAGGAAGTGATCTGCAAAAAAGCCGAAGGTTTGAAGATGTTCAAACTGCTCACTGCTGCCTTTGACTCTGATGGTGAGCTATGCCTCTAATGTTTTTATGTGGTCAGAGAGATTCCTAGAACCCTTTCCTCATGTTTGTGTCTGTTTCAGTGGATGGCAGGACTGCAGCCATAATGGCCTGCCTACCATGGCTGTGCAGTGAGCCAGTCAAGCACTGGGTGCTTACTTATGGGGTAAGTCTGATTGGCCTCTCCCATATGTGAATTATTCCCTTATTACATGTGCAGCAGAGTGTTGATATACCTCAATATTTGCCTATATACTTCACTTCTGGTCTTATTGCTCAGTTCTATTGAGTTAAAAATCACTATTGAACTTCCAGTCTTTGCTTGGGCTAATCTAGAATTAAATGTCCAATATTAATCCATACAAATTGGTCACATGTAATTTGGGAACGTTTTCTTTTCTTGAATTAAAGAGAAGCTAAAATGACAAGTTCTTACTTTCTCTATCTGAAGTCATGACATGAATTATTTGTCAACTGTAATACGTTGTTGCAGGTGGTTACTACTTCCCATCCTTTGATTTTGGTGCAGCCAGGGGAGGATGAGAACAACAAATTCATGAACGCCACATTTGTGCCATACCTAGATGGTACTCCCTTAGATGCAAGCGGTGGCCTGCCTGTGATGCAGGCAATCGAATGTCTGGTTGCAGCATTACAGCTGATGAATGCAGATTATCCATCGCAAAGCAAGAAGTCATGGAGACTTCTTAGTGAAGTCATATTTGGCTATGAGCCTTCAGAAGTGGTTAATCCCAGTCTTCAAAAGATTTTTAATTTGTTTGTTGAATGATGTATATTTTTTTATGATGCATGTCTTTTAGTAATATGCTCAATTATATGTCCTTTCTACCTGAAAAGTCTTATCTCTTCATACTCCTTATTCATTTCATTTAGTGATCTACAGTTTGCACATCCGTGCTTGGCATCAATTTGTGAGAGCAAAAGACAAGCATTTATTGAACATACTTAAATATGATTTGAACAGCCTCATGTGACTTAATCTTTGTTACTTTCACATTCAACTTAATGTAATCCATTTGAAGCCTATAAGCATACCTAATACACCTTAATGGTGAGAAGTAGCCAAAGAAGGGGCTGAAGGTCCATCCTAGGAGGCTTTTATAAATCACCTAAATAATAGCAAATGTGCACCGCAAGGGGTGTGCTTTTCTCGCCGTAAGGGGTTGCAGGGAGCGTACTTAAAACACCCGAATACGAGAAGGAATCTGTACCACACGGGGTGTCTTTTTCTCGCCGTAAGGGGTTGCAGGGAACGTACATAAAACACCCGAACACGAAGGAATCTGCACCATATGGGGTGTCCTTTTCTCGCCGTGAGGGTTTGCTGTTGCGGACCAGGGAGCGTACATAAAACACCCGAACACGAGAAGGAATCTGCACCATACGGGGTGTCTATTTCTCGCCGTAAGGGGTTGCAGGGAGCGTACATAAAACACCCGAACACGAGAAGGAATCTGCACCATATGGGGTGTCTTTTTCTCGCCGTAAGGGGTTGCAGTTGCGGACCAGGGAGCGTAGATAATGCGCCTCCTTTGAAGTAGGAATCGGCACCGCATGGGGTCACAAATTGTCACCCGGCCATCCTCGTATGGGTCGCTAATTCTTATCCGTAAGGGTGTCCATCATCACCTTCGGGGTGTGAATTGACACCCAAGGAGATGCAGGTGGGAGAAATAACTACCCCTCGTACTTACCCTAAACGGGTCATTCGATGGTTTCTCACCCTTTACGAGGGACACTGAGGGTAAGAATTTGGGACCACCCCTTATGGCTTATATCCTCACCCTCTCTGATAACAGTGCATACACTACGTTCTTACTGTTCACATCTTTGTCATCACACAACACACACAATTCTAGAACTGGTTCAAATTCCACACACACACAGCACTCTTCTCACTGTCAATGTCACTACACATTCGTTTTGCAATGTTTTCATGGTCAATTACAGTTCCAAGAACCACATCACCAACACTAAATTCTTTCACACTTGCAATGTGCACATGATTCTCAAAATCTTCCTCGTACTCCACTTCTTCAAAATACTGTTCTTGATGATGACATGATGCTGATGCACCTGCCCCACTAGCCTGTCCTGAGTCATTTGTATTTTCAACCTTAACCTCACTTTCTTGCTGTTCTTGTTGACAAAATTCACAACACTCAAATACTGAAAGATGATGAATGTTTTTCATGTAATGCCACTTCGCAATATGTCCTTGCTTGCCACACAGCCGACAGACATATTCAATCATTCTGCACTCATGCGGGGAGTGGTTTGTCCCTGTGCACCTCCAGCAGAACTTTGGCTTGCGTCGATCTTGCCCTTGGCCCTGGCCCTGGTTACTGTGGCCCTGGCCCCTGGGTGGGCGGTAACTGCCCCGACGCTGCGAACCTCCCCTGGGCTGGTAGGCTGGGTTTGTCTGTCGTGGCTGCTGCTGTGGGCTGTGGCTGGAACATTTACAAGTACAATTTTTATTCGGCGGCGACCACTGTTCTCGGGAATGACTAGAGTTGGACGGTTGAGAATTTGAAACTCTATATACCTGTAGCGGATTCCGCTGTTCCCGGAGGAATTTCGCCTGCGCTTGAATTGCTTCGTGCTTCAATCCTTCTGTGCATGCTTGGTCAAATTCCATTTGCGGGTCGGAAATCATTTGTTTCTGCAGCTCTTCACAAATAGTTCCAGTCATCAGTCTCTCTCTTAATCGATCTTGTAGATCAACAAAGCCACACCTGCTTGCTAACTCTCTTATCGCTGCAATGTAATCTTTGAGGGATTCATCGGCCCGTTGATACCTTTGATTGAACTTCACCACTTCCACTGTCACTAACACTTCTTCGGGCTTATATACTGCAAGCAAAATATTTTTCAGCTCTGCCAAATTCCTTGTCGTAGGCTCATGTGGTTTGCATGCCTTAACGACCAAGGCGAAGTCTGCGGGCTTGAGAGACGAGAGGAACAGGTTTCTCTTGAGCTCATTGAGCTGGGCTATGGTCATGTCATCGTTTACAACATAGCCGTTTAATGTGCAGTACAAATTAAGCCGTAAAGCAAACTCTTCCACCGATTCCGCTTTCGGATCGAACTTATCTAGAGATGGGGCCATGCTGTCGGCACCCTACTCTAACCCTCCAGACGCCACACAGGCTTTTCTTCACAATCTTCACTTCTTGACACAACTCCACACAGGACCGTTCTTCCCACACTCACTGAATTCGATTCTATCTCGTCGCCAATGTTATGACTTGAATTCACTGGTATTTCTGGAGTCACTATGGACTATCAATGAAACAACGACTGCCTCTTGACTCACATTTATTGCAGACTCGCGGAACCGGAAACAATTGTGGAAGGACAATGGCGGGGAGTGTTGCCAACTTATGTTTAGGAATGTAACTTATAACAATCGTAAGGAATCGCAAATTTCTCCAAGGTATGTTTATTTGGAGACAAAAACTGCACATACAAAGATAAGTTATAAAATGGCAACATGTTTTATTTGCTTTTTTTTTGTTTTACATTTTTTTAATGCCACGGCATGTCTATTAAATACTTGATAATATTGTGATATCAACCCGTAATTAAAAACATTACATTGGTAAGTCACAACGAAACTAAGCATATCAAATTATAAAACAAGTATCATCACAGCAATTTAATAAAGCTAATACAGAAGCAATATACACCTATTGAACATTGGAGAAGCTTGCTCACAATTTTAATTACAAACTTCAGATGATAAATGGGAACAAAGAGGAAATGTGCTGCCTTTGGGTGTGGAGTGGCAGCGACCAATACATCGGTCTGCCCTCATGGGCTTTTTCGATTTCCACCAGAATACAACAGGTATAGTGAGCTATATTTTCTTGGTGATGAACAGCAGTCTTTCAGGATTTTTTCATATACATATTTATAATATGCACAGATGCTAAATGTGGGTGAGGTTGAGCGGCAATTCCAAGCTAATGTGTACGAGTCCACAAAATCTCCGCAATAATTCTCTTTTGTGTGGGCAGCACTTTGAAGCAGCACAATTTAGAAATAGATTCCAAAGGGCACTTCAGAGGAGTGCTGTGCCTAGTCGGAACCTTGGCCAGCCTCTTACACCTACTCAAATGGACATCTTCACTGTAAATGGTTAGTACTAGAAAACTTTATTAAAGTTTTCCATTTTGTGTATTCTTTTCTGTGTAGTTCACCTGGAAAATATTCAGCACAGATTTAACTGAGAACTTATACAATTACAAAAAGGCTTGAACAAATAACATAGCTCTGGTGTGAGTGGAGGTCAGGGAATTCCATAACATGTATGGTTTGTGGTTAAAAGTCAAGCATTTACAAAGCAGTTACATAATTCATTTTTCTTCCATTTACCTCCCAAGCACCCCATGACACAATATAATACTAATACCTTCCACATATTCAAGGTATACTTCAGGTATGTACGCATGATGTGAGTGGTGAGTATGACCAAACAGGCAATGGCAGCTACTGAACTTAATTTATAACTAAAAACATGGTGTGGTTTAGTCTGTCGATTTTAACCCTCTGTGAAGTAACAATCCTATGTAGAATTTTGTTTCCAGCATCCAAAATATAGTTGTTCTTCAGCATATCACATATTTGTTCCACCTATCTTAGAAACAACTATCAGGTTTAATCTAGCAACCTTACCTTGTGATCCACACTGTCCTTTCTTCCTAAGAAACATAACAACCATCTAAATGAAGTTCTCTTGCTTCACGTGCATTAATTGGTTGCAGTTTTGTGAATATCATACTTATGGTTTCTTAATGCCAATAATGGTTTTATTAATTAAAGCTGACCAAATGGACCAAGGATTAGATGATGAGGGTGATGTGGATTCACCATGTGATAATAACATCACCATCTGCCAAACATCTCCTAGCTCCAGCCCAATAGCAATCCGTAAGCAACATTTGCCTCCACATGTCTAAAACAAAAATTGACATACTTGAGATAAAACAGACAATTATATTATGAATTTCCTTTCAGAAAACAATTCAAGAGAGCAGATACCTGAGTGTGCACGTCCGAATGGAGCTCCACCTAAGGTAAATGCAAAAGCCATGCCCAACTCTTCAGCCAAGCAAAGTAAGTTCTCTTTTCCGTAACACTTGAAATATTATAAATGGCTTTCAAGAACTTTGCAAACAATGTTGTGATTGTTTCCCTTCCTGAAGGTGCTGACAAAAGAAAATCTTTCAAGGCATTTGCTGGGGAGTGTGGCATTGATCACAATAATCTATCACAAGGTGAAGAAATGTCACTAGAAGCAGCAAGGCACTTCCACCATCAAGCCCAAAAAATTGCATGCCAACTACAAGTGGCTAAAAGAAAGCATGGCTCTCTGAAGAGACTGGCAAAGAGGAGTATGATTGCCAGTAAAGAAGAAATGCTTGTTAGTGAAACAGCCAAACTTATTTTGAAAGCTCAAGTTAAAAATGGCCCCAGAAAACCCCAAGGAAGGACCTGGAGCAGGAAAGAGAAAGCCTTTGCACTGGGCATCTACAAAAGGTCCAGAACCACCTATCTCCGACTATCAGAACACATCCTGCTACCTTCAGAAGACACGCTGAAAAGAATATTGGCAGACGTACCCCTTCAGCCTGGAATTTGTCCTGTTTTAATTTAACATCTAGAAAACTGTGCAACCAAAATTACTGAAGATGCCAACAAAATAGTTACCATTTGCTTTGATGAGATTGCACTGCAGGGGCGGATTGCCTACAGTCCGAAGCCAGGGCAGTGCACAGGTTTCGAAAACTTCGGCAGGAGGCATAGGACAGCAGGAATTGCAAATCAGGCACTGGTATTTATAGTGAGGGGTGTCTGCCAGCGATGGAAAATGCCTGTTGCGTACTTTCCTGTCCAGAACCAGACACCTGGATTGGTTCTGGCCCAATTGATCGAGGATGTTGTCCAAGGTGACCAAGGGCGGCTACATTGTTGTGACCACTGTGTCTGACCAGGGCTCAAACAACAGAACTGCAATAAACCACTTGCAAAGTAATTGTGAAGAGGGTGCATATGAAAACGTTTTTAAAGTCAATGGCCAAATCATCACCCACATTTACGACATGCCACATATCATCAAAAATATCAGGAACCTGTTGCTCGCCAGTAATATTATAATGAAGAGCCGAATGACAGTTGAATGGCAACACATTGTTGACTATGTGCGGTGCGATGAACTATACCTTGGAGGCAAGTCTGGTTTGACTGGTATTCCTCTTGATATCCCTTTCAGAACTGTAAAAGTACTTTAATTACAGATTTGATCACAACCGTCAAAAAATTAAAAAGAATATTAGTTACCCGCTGGTCTTGGACTTTAAAAAAATATTTACCGAATGCGCAATACAATCTGGCATCAACCATTCACCACACCGGAGTGTCTATTTCTGGTGGGCACTACACTAATGTGTCAAAATGTGCATCCAAGGATTTCTTCTTGTTTGACGATGCAAAGGTAGGTACAATTTACTAAAGAATTGTGAATTAGTTAATTCCTGGTAAATTTCATATTAACAGAACACTTCTTTCTTACAGGTGGGGAAGCTCACTTGGAAGCAGGCCATGATGCCTGCATCTTGTTATATTTTATTTAACATTTCACAGAAAATGTAATAAAAACTTTAAACTAAAAAGCAAATTTTGCTGGTATGCACGACACCGTGAACCTCTCATAACCTCGCTCAAGTACTGGCTTCTGCATTTTCACCTGCAGCAAGAAAGGTATACAATAACCAGATATAAAACATTCAACAAGTTAACTGGAGAAAAATCAAATCACACATCAAAATTAAACCCATAAGAAAACTAACTGCAATTACCTGCGCAATTTGACGGAAACACAACAGGGAATATTTTTGAAAGAGTTCAATTCACACTTACACAATCAGAATCTCACAACCCCTTCCAGAATCAAAATCAAAAATGGCGGATTCGGCGTTCCCGCCGGTAAAAAATCGCTTCGTTGTTGCCAACATACGATATGCGGTATCCCTTAGTCGTCGGCGTTGATGTAGAAAATTTCGTGGCTATGGTAGGCAGCAATCCAGCGCCCGTGTCCCAGTGTGTCCCAGCTTTTCTTGCCAGAGTGCGCTAGGGTTGCCGCTTGGTTACAACTCGTTTTGAACGTCCCTGTGGAGCCAGTTTTGATATTGGCGCCAAAATTTCGATGCCAACCTTCTGGCCTTGCTGGCCTCACCAAAAGGTATCCCTAAATCTGAAAGCGGAGTCAAACATACAACAAAGTGACAGTTTGCCATACTGAATGACCCAAGTGAAGCGTCAAGGAAGCAAGAGGCGACTGCCAAACCACAATAAAATGTATATAAAAATTAAAAAAAGTAAGGAGGCATTTTCTTCATCCCCAATCCTACGATGAGGAAGTCCGGCCAGCACACAAGAACTCGCCTGAAATAATATTAAAAAAAAAGTATTGTTCACTCGATCTAGCCGCCCTTCCATAGGCGAAAAATTAATTTTCACGCACGGAAATTGCTTGCGATAACGCAACACCCCTGACGGTGGAAGCGCCTACTGGGTAGGCCAGCCCGCATTCCGCATACCACCCGCGCCAGATATGTTGCCTACCAAGCAGGCGTCTTTCTTCCCTCTCATCGAGTGACATCAGGCGTCTGACTCTTGAGACGTCTTCCATTCGATCCCCAAAAGAAGAGCCATGGCTCAGCTCATGGTTACCAGGGAGCTATGGCTTGGCGTCTTGCTGACAGACCATGGCGAACTAAAGCCGGTCATGGCGGTCTTGGTTAGCAAAGCAAGTAGCCATAGCTCGCTATGTAAACCATGAACTAAAGCCATGGCGCTAACGATGAGCCATGGTAATATGAACTTGTCCATGGTTAGCCATGAGACGTCCATGGTTAACCATGATGAAACCATGGCTCCTCGGAACTATCCTAGCCATGGTCACAATGGTTATTTTACACTGGGGGTCCTTCGAGTTTCACAAGACTTTGTCCTGTGGTCGGGCGTTGTGGTGATTCCGTTCAAGTCTCCCTGCCCAACAGGCATTTCTGCGGGCGTTAAAGGGTGTTTCAACAAAATTAAAAACTAAATTTTCAAGGAGGAGGAACTCCCTATTGCTTCCATAAATTCGTCGGAATACACCTTTCCTCCATTCAGGGCCACATGGCCATAGCCTCTCCGGCTCCAGCTGTCCAGAAGAGTTGGGTAGAGCCCTCAGAGAGTAAAAGCTCTACCGACTCAGGAAAAGAGTTGGAATTCAAGGAGAACTGGAGGGGCGTCGCGGACGAAGGCAGAAGCGGAGGGAAGAGAACGATAAAGAATAGCAAGGTGGTGGATACTATACAGGAAAGCAGAATGAGAAGGAAGTCAATAAGAAGCAAGCTGAAATCGTGAAAACTGCAGTACTTGAAAGTAGCAAGAGGTCAAGGCAGCCTTCAAAGTATTTAATCCCACACACCCCTATTGAGGTAGAAACATTAGACGTCCTCAGCCCCCCAACCCAAAGGACTACTTGATGCGAAATGGGAGCCTAAAAGGATTTTACGAAATCCACGAAGGATCGAAAGTGGAGGTAAGGAACACCTGCGCATTCGATTCCGTCACACAAGTTATCACAGTCGTTGTTTTGGAGCATCCTTCATTCCGGCAGGAAATGGAGAAACTGAAAGAGGAATCCCCAGCCCTCCAGGTGGTGTCGGCGCTCGCACACCAAGGCGCTGTGAAAGAGACCTACACGCTGCGAGCTAAGGCACCCGTGGCGTTTGGGTACACAGAGCTCAAGAAAGTTAACTCAGTGTCTTCCGCTCGCAATGCTGCTAACAGAAAAGCAAGAACTACTGACATTCTGTCGTATGATTCATTCGGCAACATCCTGCACACTATTGAAGGCATGAAGCTACATTTGAATTCCTTTCAGATCGATTGGAATCGTCCAGCAAGCCACTCCATTGTCACTTATCACCGCATGCTGGAAGTTGACTATAACACCCTTCTTTCGGGTGGAATCAGTTATTTGGAGGCATCTGTGATAAATCGCTCGAAAAAGAAAAACTGCGAAGAAGCTGGTTGCACAAGGAAAAGCACTGGCGTAACTACTTTTGGAAATGTAATTTTTATTGACACTGGCTTTCTCCAGAATCCGAAGACAGCAGAGACGAACAAATTTACTCATCAGCAATATGCTTTGGAGCAGGTGCCAGATCAAATCCGCTTACAGGGAAAAAAATATATGTTGGTTGGGTTGGTGGCCAATGAGCCAAATCACTTTATTGGCTACGGACGTCGTCAACGCGGAACATGGGAGGCGTACGACGACCACCACCACCGCCCTTGCACACACTGTAAAAAATTGTGCCAAATCACAGAAACTTCACAGAACGTTTTAGCACAGAACAAGCACAGACCTCTCTGTGCACAGTTTTTTCTGTGAATGAAAGCAACAGACGCTCTGTGCACACAACACTCTGTGCACAGACGATCTGTGCACGCCACGTAACAGAAGTTTCTGTGTTTATTTTAAACATTACAAAGAGGCAATATTACTCTAAAACTGCACGCCAAATGCGCGCTTTTCATTGAACTCTGACTGCACAGGCTTGGGTTGCCTACTTTTCAAGCGCTCCCTGATCGTGGGAAAGCCTGACCCCACTGCCCGGCCCGGCAGCCCCCTTCCCCATCGAGTGCCCCCCCCCCCCCCCCCCGCGAGAAGTATGTCTACCTCGCGCCACTGGTATTTTGAATACTGGGGCTGGCGTTAAGACTACATCAGTCGTCGCGCTCCCTGCGCGAGGCTAGAAGCAGACGTCTTGTCCATCCCATAACCCTATTTTAGAGAATTACACTTAGTTATTTTCGTCTCACATTGCGTTGTGGATGTGCTAAGTACTTTTTGATATTTCGGCCCGGCACGCGTCAATTTATTTTGATACTTAGGTTAAAATTGTACCTTTATTTCGAACATACCCCTCGGGGGGGGGGGGGGGGGGTGAGGTAGCGCGTATGGCTTGGGGGGGGGGGGGGGGAGGGGCGGCGGTAGAGGTGGAGGGGGAGTCCACAGAGGGAGGAGAGGGGGGGGGGCGCTATCCGCCGGGACAAATTTTTCTTAAGGTGCTATGCACTACGCTGTAAATATCTTTCAGCGCTTTACGAAACAAAGAGCGAGGTGCCAAGCAGGTCACGCCTCAAAAGTTGTTCTGTGTGGCAACACAGTTTAAAAGTGGCAGTTTTAAAATCATCTGCAGTTTTAATGATGGACCTTTGCTAAATTATCAGTAATGTTCATTATGCTATATGAAAAAATGTTAGTCATTTCGTTCTTCATTGTCCCACTGGTTTGATTGGCTTGCTAAGTTCCAAAAAAATGTGTAGTTCATGTTCCTTTTTCTTCCTTCTCAATACTTTTTATTGTAATTGCTACACAATTCAGTTCCTCTTTTCTGTGTTTTTTTTTAAATATGTGATTTTTTGTAAACTTAACTTTGGTTTGGAGGCCAAATATGGCGACCTCTTATAATAACTACACATGGTCCCCCCTTTTATTGTAATCATGTTAAACAGGTGATTCATTTTTAACAAATGTTTATAAAATTTAAAACATATGTTATTTTAGGGTCATAGGACATTGTCTAAGAGGTCTCTAAATATGGCGACCTTTCAGAATAACTACACATATTCCCCCCTTTCATTGTAATTATGTTGAACAGGTGATACATTTGTAATAAATGTTGCTAAAGAAAAAACCAATGATTAACACCTATTTTCTCTTCTTCGATTGATCACCAATACCACAGTTGTATGACAAGCTGAGCAATCTCTGGCCAGTGTCCAAAAAGTGTTTTGTCTGTTCGTGTGGCTGTGTCCGCGCGATTTTTCGAGAATGGTTGATCGGTTGATCGCAGAGGGCTCGAATTTGGACCGCACTTTTCGTGCATCATAGACACGTCAACCTCACTTGGAGGCTCCGTAGTCAATAGATTCTAAAACAAAATTTACAACCGGTCTTAATTTTTTAAAAGTAATTAACAAGGCAATTCAGATGGTGACGCGCGCTACGATTCATGTTCATATTTTGGAAGGACGGTGCTAGATACGAACTTTTTCATGAGAATAGACCCCCCTCAAACCATCCCAGAAACCCAGAAACCCCATGAACATGTCAAAACCGACCCTAGGTGCTGCTGTAGAGACCCATTAGCAAAACAGGGTCTTCTTTGGCAGAAACTTAAAAAGGGTAACTTCTGAATCGTGGAGAATTTATTAAACTTGAACCCAGCTGAAATGCTAAAATCGACCTCATGTGCTGCTGTAGGTGCTAGTGGCTAAAACAGAGCCTTCTCGGTCAGGAGCGGGAACGGGAGGGCAAACAGCTAAAAAGAGCAGTAGTTTTTACTTGAAGATGGTAAGCAAACTGTCTTACAATACACTCAGGACCCACGACTTGTAAATGAGCGACGTTTGTGCGGATAGGGTAGTTCTAAGGGCGGAACACACACGACTACGATGCCAAGGCACGAAACAATTGTGCTCGCATACATTTATTTCATACATGACGCTGAAAACGGTATTGAGCTTTTAGCCGGGCCCGCGACTTGTGTACAAGCTGTGTATGTACGGCTGGGTAGGTGTGAGGGCGGAACAAAGTCTGACTGGGATGCCAAATCACGGAACAATTGTGCTCGCATACATTTATTTCATATTTGACGCCAAAACGGTATTTAACTTTGAGCCGGCCCCGCGACTTGTTAATGAGGGCGGCACAGTGAGTCATTAGGATGCGACATTATGTGCCATACTCAAAAGCTCTATGAGTTCGATGACGAGGTAAGTACAGTGTCTCAGTATACATGTCAGCTTATTGCCTTTCTGTTCACAGAACTTGTTTAGCAGGG
Organism: Odontothrips loti; assembly: GCA_038380765.1. NCBI lineage: Eukaryota > Metazoa > Arthropoda > Insecta > Thysanoptera > Thripidae > Odontothrips > Odontothrips loti. The sequence continues at coordinate 1,086,714 of CM076248.1, read as the reverse complement.
AGCTAAGCCATGGTGTGTCCCGTGGGGTATGTTTAACTTTCTTTCACAACTACTCTCTAAAAAAGTAACAATCACTAGTAGATGCTGTGCTCTTTGTACGTGTCAACGAATGCGAGCACACTCACAAAAAAAAAAATCCTTATTTAAATAGCAAGCAGATGATACCAACTCTAAATGTCTTCCAGTTTCTTAAGGCTTTTTAGGAATTGTCTGTGGAAGCAGAACTTATCTTTTGTTGTATTATGAGGGAGAGCCGAAGATATTTGAAAGGAAAGGCAATTTTTGAGCGGCGAGGCGGGTGCAGGAGGAGGGGAGCGGGGTGCTTTCCTTCCCCCGCCCAGGATGGCTCGCATGGCCCGCGAGGGCAACAATGCCACGATGCGAAATGCGACAATGCTCGACGCGGATCGACGCGGACGCGGCTCCCCCTACAACGAAAGCACAAGCTAGCTGACACCTCTTTCTTCCATATTAGTAATTGGTAATTTTCAAACAATTCTGTGCAGCATCTTCCAGCCCTCTTTTATTGCGTTCTTGGCGGGTATAGTGAGTCTTATGCCACACTTTTGTTCGGAGGAGGAAGGGCGCCAAGTTCTCTTCTCCTCCAGTTAAAAAGACTCACTGGAGGCTGAAGCTTCAGCTGGGCTGGTGACACTTTTGTCACCATTGGATGAGCTGCCATCACTTTGATTAATCACTTCCAGTGGATCATCTTCATTTTGAATTTCATCTTCATGTGAAGAAATACTGTTTACACCTTTCTTGCGCTTAGAACTTGTTCTGCTTGTACCTGAGCTTGTACCAGCTTTAGCAAAGAGAGCTTCAATTGGGCTCTTAGTACCACTACCACTTGACTTCCTAGCACGAATGTGGGACCACATGTGCGCATAGAAACAAGGTAGGCGTACGCCAGACCGCGTCGTGGCGTAACAGGCTTCGCTCACCGCGAACCACTGTCCCTCCACGCCTGGCGTACACCTACCTTGGCCTGCCGGCGGCTGTCACCGGGCGAGTGGGACCCTGCGGGGCTAATCAGTCAGTACTGCGCCCTGCGGGCGCCGGTCTTGAGGCGCGAGGGACGCTACGCTTCTAACCTAACCCCTGGACGTACCTACTCCCACAGTATTGTGAACTTCTCTACCGTACTTAATCGTGCTTAACTCTAACTTAACTTACCCTAGCCTACTCCAACCTTACCTACCCTTCCCTACTCTAACCTAGCCTACCCTACTCTAAACTAACCTCCACTACTCTGATCTAGCCTACTCCAACTTCCCCTACTCATTGTGGACTTCCTAACCTACCCTTTCCTACTCTAACCTAGCCTACCCTAATCTAAACTAACCTACCCTACTCTGACCTAGCCTACTCCAACTTCAGCTACTCATTGTGGACTTCTCTACCGTACTCAATGCTGCTCAAACCTAACCGGTTCCGGTCCAAGGAGGCCCGGCTTTGACAACTGGCACCATCAGCAGCACCTGGGGTCTTCTTCAGGATTGTGATTGAGGTCCTGAGTGTATTTTAAGCGTTATCGGTTCCCATCTTTAAGTTCAAAATACTGCTTTTTTTAGCAGTTTTTCCTTTTGTTCCTGCTCCTGCTCAAGAATGCCCTGGTTTGGCCCCCAGCACCTGCAGCAGTACCTAAAGGTCAAATTTGGCATTTTGAATGAGGTCTTAGGGTGATTGAAGAGGGGGTCGGTCGCCATGTTAAAGTTTGATATTCTGCACGATTTAGAATTTGGCACCCCGTTCCAGTTCCTGACCAAGAAGGCCCTGTTTTGACTCCTAGCACCTGCAGCATCACCTGGGGTTGATTTCGGCATGTTGAATGGAGTCTTGGGGTGATTTTAGAGGAGGTCATTCGCCATGTTTAAGTTTGATATTCTGCACGATTTAGAATTTGGCCCCCGTTCCAGTTCCTGCCCAAGAAGGTCCTGTTTTGACCCCTGGCACCTGCAGCATCACCTGGGGTTAATTTCGGCATGTTGAATGGAGTCTTGGGGTGACTTTAGATGGAGGCGGTGGCCATGTTGAAGTTTAAAATTCTGCACGATTTAAAAGTTTGCCCACATCTTCCAGTTTGTGCTCAAGAAAGCCCTGTTTTGCCAACCGGCACCTGCAGCAGCATCTGGGGTCCTTTTCGGCATTGTATTTGAAGTTCTGAGTGTATTTAAAGCGGGGTCGGTTCCGATCTTTAACCTCAAAATACAGCTTGTTTAGCAGTTTTTCTATTTGTTCCTGCTCCTGCCCAAGAAGGCCTTGTTTTGACCACTAGCACCGGCAGCAGCACCTGGGATCGACTTCGCCATCTTTACTCGGGTCTTTGGGTGATTTTAGAAGGGGTCGCTCGCCATGTCCAAGTTTGAAAATCGGCACGATTTAGAAGTTAGCCCCCCCCCCCCGTTCCAGTTCCTGCACAAGAAGGCCTTGTTTTGACCACTAGGACCGGCAGCAGCACCTGGGGTCGACTTCGCCATCTTTACTCGGGTCTTTGGGTGATTTTAGAAGAGGTCAGTCGCCATGTTCAAGTTTGATATACGGTTTGTTTAGAAGTTTGCCCTCCTGTTCCAGTTATTCCTGCACAAGAAGGCCCAGTTTTGCCAACCCGCACCTGCAGCAGCACCTGGGGTCGTTTTTGGCATTGTAATTGAAGTTCTGAGTGTATTTTGAGCGGGGTCGGTTCCGATCTTTAAGCTCAAAATACAGCTTGTTTAGCAGTTTTACTATTTGTTCCTGCTCCTGCCCAAGAAGGCCTCGTTTTGACCACTAGCACCTGCAGCAGCACCTGGGGTCGATTTCGCCATCTTGACTTGGGTCTTTGGGTGATTTTATAAGGGGTAGGTCGCCATGTTCATGTTTGAAAATCGGCACGATTTAGAAATTAGCCCCCCTGTTCCAGTTCTTGCACAAGAAGGCCCTGGTTTGTCAACCGGCACCTGCAGCAGCACCTGAGTCAGGATGCCCCCGAGGTGAGGTTGACTCCGGTATGATGCAAGGAGATTGTGGTCCAAATTTGAGCCCTCTACGATGAACCGTTCTCGAGAAATCGCGCGGACAGACAGACAGACACGCACGCAAACAGACAAAACATTTTTGGGCCAGTGGGGTAAGGGCTTCGCTATCGCTCAGCCAATTACTTTGCTGTCTTCTAAATCAGTTGACTTAAAGTTGCCTTCAATATATTTATTGACAGACTTTTCAAGGACTTTTTGCAGATCACAGATCACTAGCAGTTGACGCAGATGAGGGACCAGAACTTGCATTGGCAGCTGCATTGGTGCTGGTACTCAGTGCTGTAGATATTTTCTTCATAGCTGGGGTCTCTACTGTGGACACTTTTCTTTTGTTGTTTGATACTATTTTCTTTGCAGTTTCTGCGAGGTCTTTGAGAATTTGAACATGGCCAGGAACCAACTCAAATGCTGTAGGTTTGTGCTTAGATAGTAGGGTTTAGAGGGTCGGAAATTTTTCCGGAAAAATTCGAAAAAAATCCGCTTTTTTTCGGAAAAGTAATTTCATATTTTTCCTGCAATAATGGATATATTGGAAAAATGGGGGGAATGCGAGGATACATGACGTTTATGACTTGGCCGGAGTTCGGAACGTGGAAAGGAGGGCGAAGGGCGCGAAGGGCGCCACGGCGGCGCCTCCGTGGTACGCAGTTACAGCACCGTCGGGGCGCCCCAGTCTACGCCCGTATTCCGTATTGCCGCCCCCCGCGGGGCGCAGTTGATACCCCGTCGGGGCGTAACGCCTACAGGGCGCTCCCATTTATATAGTAGTACAAAACAATAACGCAGTTCCGATAGTCACGCACGCATGGATTCCTGTTTATATTTCGATAGGACGGTGCGCGATTTCATGTGGGTTAGGCTAAGTATGGTCAGGCTAGGGTAGAGTAGGGAAGGTTATAGCAGGCTAAGCTAGGTTAGAGAAGGCTATAGTGGGTAAAATTAGGCTAGGCTTGGTTTAAGTAGCAGGTAAGGAGGTAAGGTTACGGTTAGGCTAGGGTAGGTTAGAGTAGGCTAGGGTAGGTAAGATTAGGATGGGCTTGGTTTGAGCAGCATTGAGTACGGTAGAGAAGTCCACAACACGGTGCGAGAAGGTACGTTTGGCGGTTAGGTCAGAAGCGGGGCGACCTCCGCGCCGTAAGGGTGGTGCCCGCAGGGTCCCACTCGCCCGGTGACAGCCGCCGGCAGGCCAAGGCAGGTGTACGCCAGGCGTGGAGGGGCGGAAGAGTTGTTCGCGGTGAGCGAAGCCTGTTACGCCTCGACGTGGTCTGGCATACGCCTACCTTGTAAATATTGAATTTTTGTGGTTTCGTGATGTTCTTCAGAGTTCGCAAGGAGCACGTGAGGTGCCGTGTGGCTGCTGAGAAGCCACTGCTCACGGACGCCCACAAAGAAGCCCGGCTAGCATTTGCCTATGCCCATGTCAATGAGCCCGTTGAGTTCTGGCGCAGGTCGCCCGTGTCCGACGAAAAGTCTTTCCTAAGCACTGAGTCCCACACCAAACATGTGTGGCGACTTCGTGGTCAGCGGGAAGTTTGCTATTTCTCAGTTTCTTTTGAAAGTGCAAACGTTGGATATTTTCTTTTCCATCGTGTAAACCATATGGTCAACTTCAAACCACACAGAATGCAAAAACGTTTAATTTTGCCTGAAATTGACTCTACAAACACAAGAGTTGTGTGTCACACTTCGCCTACAGTGTGGTTGTTGGTCACTATACATACCCCCGGCTTTTCCTGAACTGTGACAACTAACATATTTAAGGAAAAGTGTTTTACCCGACTCTTACGTTCGTAGCAGTGTAGCATTCTGTGTAAGATCGCACTGTGAAAGCGGTATTCGATTTCCGTTTGAGCCCGACTCGAAAACCATGTGCAAACAAGAAACGAGCCGCTGGCGGTCGAAATCCGTAGCCCAGCCCAGACGTTGAGTTTCGGGCGGCCCGCGCGCTCCAAAATCCAAAACTGCGACTCTGTTTCAGTGCCGATTTTGCAGAGACACCGCTGCGAAGGGAGCGGGCGGATCGAGGCCGAGGGGTCCCTCACTCTTGTTAGTCAATGTACAAATGGAAATTTCGTCACTTTTTTCATCATTTTTCATCATTTTTCATCAATTTTAGTCATTTCATCAACTTTTAATCATTTCGTCAACTTTTCAATCATTTCGTCACTTTTTAATCATTTTACTCGTTTTTCGTCATTTTTACTCACTACATAGTCACATTTCGTCATTTTCAGTCATTTTCAGTCATTTAAAGTCATTTTTCAGTCATTTTCAGTCATATTCCGTCATTTTTATCATATTTTGTCATTTTTAGTCATAATAAAAGATCTATGTTACGCGTAAGCAATTGCCTTAAAGTAATGCGACACGGACTCCTTTGATTGATCGTTTGATAGGAAAAGACGTGCGTCTTTCGCACTTTCGTAATTCGCGCCATGTGATCGGGCCCCGAACACGATCGAAACGCCGGAAACGCGTACCCGAGCGACACTCGTGATGAGAAATTGTGTAAGCGTCGGGCCAGCATCCAAGTTTTCGCGCCGTTTTCAGCAATTGTGTGAGAAAATATATTAAGATTTAGGTGAGTGATAATTACTACTACCAAACTATTACGAATTAGCCCTTAGGGTCTTTCTTAACTTGTACTCTTTGTGTTTTCGTTCTGTATAATTTATATTACGTTTGAGCAATCGGCGGTTGTGTGCATAGCGGTGTTTAGGCTAGGCTGCTTAGTCTGAGTGTTTGGATGTTTCTCGTTACTTTTGATACCGTTTCTGATTAGTGTTTTTCCTGGTTTCAGGTACGTAAGTTCGTAGGGAAGCCCGAGGGGCCCCGGCCTCGGGCTTGGCTCACCTGCGCCCTGCGCTGAGAGCGGAGCGCCCTAACCTCATCACCTCGCTCATTACTTGGATATGCCTGGTTTGTTTATTTCTGATATTTTGTGTAGGGTAGTTTGGCGTGACAAAATGAGATGTGGATTCACCTACTGTGGTATTTTCAATCAATAAAAATATCTCTTTGATTTATTGTCAAGTGTTTGTTATACAAAGTAACGAGGGACTTGGTTTACTGTTCAATGTAAGCCATGTTGACTTTCTGTGTGGAAGCAGCATACTTTGTGAAAGATATGGTTGCAAATCGGAGAATAGGAGTTGTGTATTGTTTTTGTTTTCTCCAGATGTCAATATGCGCCTCTTTGTTTACAAGTTTGGTCTACAAGAAATCTCATTAAAAAAATTGTCTCTATATTTCAGGTAAGTTTATTGATAGTGGCAGCTTATTCACAGCTCATGTTCAATTAAGCAAAATTGTTGGCTCCACAAAATTGTTATTGTTGTTGACAGGTATACCCGTCACCAGTCCGATATGTCGGTATCAGGTGAGACCACGCCAAACGGGCAACTTCAGAGCTCAGTTGGTTTGAATCCGGATCTTGATCAAGTTGCAAAGCAACCTTCTGCAGAGGAAAACGAGGTATTGTTAATTTGTTTTATTTAACTCTGTCTTGTGAGGTGGCACCATTTTTTGCTTCAAATCGGGTGTATTAATTAAACTAATCAGCATCGGTGCGCACCGCCACCCCCAAATATTTCTGGGTAATTCGATTCTGTCGCCGGGAGGACGGATGCTGTACTTTACCGCCAGAAACTGAGCTGGGTATCTGTGTGGTCCAACGGCCAGCAGTTCGGCGAAAAGTGCTGCATACCGCCCACCAGCGAGCGAGGCCATGCGTGTGGAGCCGCGGGGGAGGCGGCACACTGAAAAACTGTTGCCAGATGTCATGGAGGCCAGTTTCGTGCCCATTCGAACAGGATGTGGTACTGGCGAACATCACCCGTGACGCGCTGCCTCCAACGCGGCCCTTTCCCGAAACTGGCCAGGGTCGAGAAACAACGAAGCACAGCGGGGAGCCGACCGAGTCGCCTGCCGATAGGCGTGGCAAATGGGCTGCCCATGTGAAATGGAGACAGTCCGGGCCGTCGGCAGGGTTGCCCGCACAGTGACATGGAAACGGCTTGCACGTGTGGAGTCCTGCCTTGCATCGCCTTTCCTGACACGCCCCGCTGCGCCACCTTCCCGCCCTGGGCCGGACACTGTGACTCGCAATGGCGCGAAATGTGCCCGAGATCTGGGCCGCTCGCGGCCTCATTGATTAGTTTGTAGACTAGATTAAGACTAGTGTGTAAGTCAACGGGAACACGGCTGGGTTCCTGTCGCCAAGCTGTGGATGAGAAATCCAACGGTGCCTGGACGCTTGGCGCACAGGCGACGGCCTGCCCGTGGCCCACCGGTGCGATGCCGCGAACCGCGAACTGCGAACTGCACGGCATTCGCGTCATCGCCCCCGTTCGGAACCTCCGCGGGCGTGAAGGCCCCAGGGACCACGGGCCCGGACATCCACAGCCTCCCCCGGCGCGGCCCCGCGCCGGGCCCAGGCGGCAAGACCCAGCAGGCAGACAGGCAGGCGGGCGAGCGGAGTGCGCTCCGGGCCGGCGGAACGAAACATCCCGTAGGCGTGCGTGTGCAGGGGAGGGGGCGGCCGGAGGACCCGAAGACAGAAGAGCCCCCTACCCTCGTCCCCCCCTCGCCCTCGATGACACCGGCGGGGGCGGGCACTAATTTGTAACACGCATGCTGATTGGAGGCCCGACTTCGGTTTTGGAGCGATCTCTGCCGGCTCGGCGGAGGCTGGACGGAAGACGGACTCGGAAGGGCCCGGGAGGGCCGAGGGCTGACTTGGAAGAGGCAGTTGTTTAGAAGCAGCAAAAGAGTCATCACCGTTTCCGAGACCGTGTCCGGCTGAAGTCCACCGCCCGCTCTCGCGAACCGCCTGCCGCTCCAACTCCGTCGCGCCGACACAACCGCGCGACGTAAACACACCAACACCAAAGGATTACCAGCGCTCACCCTCCGCCACTCGCGGCCCGCGAGTGTGACCAGCGTTCCCACTACTCACTGCTTTGGGGTCGAGCACACAAGAGCTCCCCTGAAGAACACAGTGCCTCCGCGCCCCCCCTCCCAGTGTGTGTGCGTGTTGATAGTGGTGGAAGTGCCGGAAGAGGGAGAGCGCCCCTAGTGTGTTGTGCTGTGTTGTGCTGTGTTGTGCTGTGTTGTGCTGTGTTGTGTGTGGTATTGTGTTCTGAGCGTGGGACAGTTATCGTGTGCCCGTTGAAGACGGATGTTAACTTTTGAATGTTTTGTATCAGTCAAATCTGTTTCGTTGTGTCTGCTACGTTACTCAATTGTCTCTATTTTTTCTGATTGATGCTTGTTACTGCCATAACTTTCTAGAGTAAGGTATTCTGTGCGAGCAAGTTTTTCTTTGAATTATAAGTATAGTTATCACTCTTTCCAATTGCTTTGTGGTTCTTTCTTCAATCAATACAATATCCTCCCGATCAGGCAACCAATCAATAACTCTAAATCATATCATAGTTTCCAAAATCCCACAACTGGCGCCCAACTGCGGGGCTTGATCCGGTGATCTTGCTGATTGAGGAACGAACGAAAGAGTGATAAATTAGTATTGTAAATTTCAGTCAAAACAAATGGCACGGTACAACCTTAGAGGAGGTAGGGGAGCTGGGAGCGATAGCGACGGGGAGGTAGACGCTCCTCCCGGGGACCGACTCCTAGACCAGATCAGAGAAATGATGCAGGGAATGGAGGACAGAATCAACGCTACGATAGCGGCCCGAGACGCGAGACTAGACGAACTGACCGACGCAGTTGATGAAATCCGGCGAGAGCGCGCCGAGAGGAGGCAGGTGCGCGCAAGGCGAGCGCGTTCCCGCTCCAGCAGCGCGCTGGACCTGTCCCTGGAGGATGACTTCTCCTGGGGCACCCCTGACAACCTGCGGGACGGCTCAACTCCACTCCTGCCCCGGACACCGCCACCGCGCCGGCTGCGCCGGCCCGCTACCCCTGCTGCAGCTGCCGGCCCGGCGCGGCCCATGCCGGCCCCGAGGTCGCCGCGGCCACCAGCCGACTACTACGTCGCGGAGACGACGCCACAACCTCATGTGCTCCCTGTAGTCCGCAGGGAGCCACAGTGCTCGTTCGCAGGCACCAACAAGTGCCACCCACTCGTGTTCCTACGTGAGTTGGAGGGGTACTTCGAGGAGCAGCGGACCCCGGAAGCGGCGAAGTTACGCATCGCAGTGAGCTGCCTCAAGGGCAACGCGTACGACTGGGGAAGTGCCGAGGTGGACGACGGGCACATCCGAAACTACGCGGACTTCGCGCACGCCATCCGCGCAGAATACTGGGGGCTGGCCCAGTCTGAGCTGGCCAAGAGGGAACTCTATCAGAGCGCCTGGACACCGGCCTCAGGAATGGGCATGGCAGAGTGGTTTGTGTCAATGTGCCGGCGGGCACAATTCCTGGAGCCGCGGATACCTGACCGGGAGCTGCTCCACTGCCTCAAGCACCAGTACCCGGAGCACATACGCAATGCGCTGCTGGCACGAAGCCCGCAGTCACTCAGCGAGCTCCGGATGATCCTGCGGGAGTTTGACGCTTCGAAGATGTACGTCACGGGGATGCAGGGGCCGAAGTCCGTGGCGCCGCCCCCCCGCAGCGCGCCACCGGGAGGCAGCGGCCCCAGGCCAGGGTCGCGGCCGCCCCCGATGAGGGTCAACGCGATGGCGGCGATGCCCACCGGTCAGGAGGAAGAAGAGGAAGGAGAGGAAGATGAGGAGGAACAGAAGAAGGAGAAGAATATAAACAGTGAAAAAAAACCCGCAACACTGAGGCGGCGAAAGAAGAAAAATCCGGAAAACCCGACGGACCGGCCAGAGGAGAAAAAGGGCTCCGAGAAGACGGGAAACTAGAGGCGGTCGGAGTGGCGCCTGTCCCGGCCGCTCCGACTGCCCACATTCATGTGGACACTATTTTCCCGGACCCGGAAGATGACCTGATGGAGGAAGAGACGGAGGCGGAAGTGGTGCGGCGCTGCCCTGAAGTCATCGTGGACCTGTACGGGCAGTCAGTGCGCACGCTCCTGGACACCGGGGCGGAGTGCACCTGCATCTCAGACGGGGTGTGGTCAGACTTGAAGAAGCACCAGGCCAGCATCCCCACCTTCCCCGTCATTGGCCTGCGCGTGACCGGAGCCATCGGTGCACGCAGCCAGAGCGTCAAGAATCAGGTGATGCTGCAACTCGACCTGGGCCCATGGCAAGTGGAAATCCCCACGCTGGTGGTCCCCGGTCTGCTCCGAAGCTTCATCATTGGGTCCGACTTCCTGGACGACATGGGTGGCGTGGTGGACTACCACCGGCATCAGCTATTCCTGCGCGGGGCACGCGAAAACGGGGTGGACTTCGCGAGCTACGTCAACGTGCGCCTGGTGCAGACAATCCGAGTCCACGTGCCACGCGTCTGGGACGGTGAGGACCTGCTTCACCTCCGCCCGGACCAGATTGACGGGCTCAAACGGAAGGGCTCGCTCACCGTGTGCGAGGCCAGGGTCAACTTGGCGGCCCGCGAAAACTCGCGCCCGGTGCAGATCAACCCGCCCCCCGCCGTGGTGACCGTGGAGAGCCAGATCCGAGAGGCCGTGCAAGCGTCCGAGACCACCAACGACGAGCAGCGGAACGAACTGTACCAGCTACTCCTAAAACACAAGGGAACGTTTAGCGAGCAGCCCGGGTGCATCGAGGCCTACACGCCCGTCCTGCAGGTGACCGACACGAAGGGGTTCGTGGAGCACCAGTACCCCATTCCCATGGCACATGAGCCCGCCATGGATCGGCTCATCCAGCAGTGGACGGAGTGGGGTATCATCGAGCGCGCCCCGTCGCAATACATCAGTCCGTTGGTGATCGTTCCGAAGAAGGACGGGTCAATTCGCGCCTGCTTGGACGGAAGGCGCATCTCCAGGGTACTGGTCCCCGACCCAGAGCGGTCGCAGGCCCCGGAGGAGCTAATGCAACGCCACCACAACGCGCACTGGCTCACCACCGTCGATGCCTCCATGGGGTACCTGCACATCCGCTTGCGCCCACAGGACCGGAAGTACCTGGCGTTTCTGTACAAAGGGCGTAGCTACGTGTTCTGCCGGCTCATCTATGGAACCAGTGTGTCGGGAGCGCACTTCATCCGAGCCATGGACATGGTCCTGGGTGCAGAGGTACTCAGCTTCACGTCGATTTACATCGATGACGAACTCATGACCGCTCCGACATGGGAACTGCACCTGCAACGACTGGACCTGCTTCTCGGGCGGCATGCATCTCACAACGTGCACATACGCTTGACCAAATCGAAGTTCTGTCGCCGGTCGGTGCTCTTCCTTGGCATCAAACTGACACCAGGGGGCAGTCACCTGACCCGCAGAAGACTGACGCCATAAGAAGTTTTCCGGAGCCGAAAAACGCCAAGCATCTTGCGTCGTTCCTTGGACTTTGTAACTTCTACAGGAGGTTCACGCCACTTTATGCACAGTTCAGTGCTCCATGCTGCCGCTTCTGCGCAAGGGCACGAAGTGGGCCTGGACGGCGGAGCACCGAGCTGCATTTGACCGGCTGCGAAACGCGTTCCTGGACACCGTCATGTTGGCATACCCCATCCCGAGCGAGCCTTTCCTGATCCGGACGGACGCAAGTGACGTGGCAATCTCGGGGGTCCTGTCACAGATTGACCCCCGCGACGGGAACGAAGTGGTCATTGCTTTTCTAAGTCGCACGCTGAAGGGACCGGAGCTGCGCTACGCCATTTGTGAACGCGAGTGCCTGGCCGTAGTGTACTCGTTGCAGAAGTGGAGGGGACTGATCTTGGGCTCACCCGTGAGAGTGGAGGTGGACAACAAGTCCGTCTCTTTCCTGATGCGGTGCCGCCTCAGCTCCGCACGGATGGCACGGTGGGCCATGTACATGCAGCAGTTCGACCTGGAAATTCACCACATCCCAGGAAGCAGCAACGTCGTGGCCGACATCCTGAGCCGCTTCCCGCCCACCAGCGGGGGCCCGGGGGCAGAGGAGCCGTCTGACGGGTTGCTGATCGCCCGGATCACCGCGGCAGAAGAGCGGCCACTGTGTACCCTGCTCCGCGGCCTGGACCAGCAGCAACGACAAGACCCACAGCTGCTGAATATCATCACCACCCTGGAGGCCCCGGACAACAGGCAGCCATCCGACGAGGACGCCGGCAAACCGGGCCGACGGGAGAGACTGGCCGAGCAACACCTGCTGTACGAGAAGACACTCTACCGGAAGGACCGCGGGGAGACTACCTGGAGAGCCGTCGTGCCCGAGCAGCTGCAACAGCAAGTGGTTATAGCCGCCCATGAGTCAATCGGGCACTTCGGCGCGCAAAAGGTGGTCACTCTACTGCGAGAACGCCTCACCTGGCGGGGCATGGAGAAGCAAGTGCGACGAGCCATCGGACAATGCGATCTGTGCCAGCGGGCAAAGCATCTCACCGTGCGGCACGAGGGCCAGCAGGGGGCTGTCCTCGCCGAGCAGCCCACTGATTTGGTCGTAACGGACCTGTACGGGCCGCTGCCCGCGGGCTCAGGGGGGGTACAGTACGTGCTCGTGCTCATGGACGTCTGCACCAAGTACGTCGCCCTCTACGCTTTGCGCCGCGCCCGTGCCCCGGCAATGCTACGCCGAGTGCTGGAGGACTACATCCCGGCGCACGGCCGGATGAAGGTGATACTGAGCGACCACGGCACCCAGTACACCTCCAAGAAGTGGGTGGACGGTCTCACAGCGGAAGGGGTTCGAGTGGCCTACTCCTCCATTCGTCACCCGCAGTCCAACCCGGCGGAGCGAGTAATGCGAGTGCTGGGGCAGATGATGAGAATCTACTGCCACGACAAGCACACTCGCTGGCCGCGCATGCTGCCGAAGATCGCGGAGTGGATCAACACGACGGTCCACGACAGCACCGGCAGCAGCCCCTACTTCTTGAGGCACGGCGAGCACCCCACCCGCTCCTGGCATCGCCTGTTGCCGCTCCCGCCGCCTGCCCCGGCTGACCAGGTGGACCGAGAAGAGGCCCTGCGGCGAGCGGCCACCAGAGCACGGGAGCGCGCCGATGCCCGCCAGCTCCGACACGACGCGAAGGGTCCGGCCACACAGTACGAGCCCGGGGACCGCGTGCTCATCCGGGTACCACACCAGTCAGACGCCGCGGACAAGGTCATCAGCAAATTCTTCCTGCTGTACGAGGGACCCTACGTCGTGGTGCGACGAGTGGCCCCCAACGCATACCGACTGGCGGTACCGGACACTGGCCAGGAACACGGCACCTACAACGTCGTGAACCTTCGCCCGTACCGAGCGGCAGAGGAAGACCCGCGGCCCGCCTGTGCACTAGTGAGTGTGCTGGGAGCAATGACCTGGACCCATACAAACTGACTGGAAGCGAGACAAAAACAAACGGATGACAACCAAGAGGACACCGACCCCAGACGAAAGGGAGAGTGACCGGCTGGGGGGGTGGAGACAAGGACGCAGCAGAGGGGGTTAGCGACCTGCGCATGTGGAGACGACGCACTGACGGTGTGGGGCGAGACTAATGGGAAGTGGGACACTGACCGGGGAGGGAGGGGGCGGGTCACTGGGGCGACAGGGGAGCCAAAACAGTGCAGCCACCGTAGCTGGAAGGAACCTCCTCTAAGGGACAGTGACTTATGCAAATTACCATGGTGTCTAGCCGTACCATCGAAAGTGAATTGCGAGCAGAGCGACCGCTGTTGCCAAACTTGTATGTATTTGTGTTGTGTCCTTTGTATATAATGAATATTTGATTTTGTCTTTCGCACAAGTTTTTGTATAGGGCCTAGAGTAACTGCAACCCCTGTTAGTATGTAAGATGTTAGGTAAGGATCAGAATTATCAACAGGGATGATGCCATTCAATTTGTGCTTGCCAAAATGGAATGCCATCAGGGGGGGTAATGTGAGGTGGCACCATTTTTTGCTTTAAATCGGGTGTATTAATTAAACTAATCAGCATCGGTGCGCACCGCCACCCCCAAATATTTCTGGGTAATTCGATTCTGTCGCCGGGAGGACGGATGCTGTACTTTACCGCCAGAAACTGAGCTGGGTATCTGTGTGGTCCAACGGCCAGCAGTTCGGCGAAAAGTGCTGCATACCGCCCACCAGCGAGCGAGGCCATGCGTGTGGAGCCGCGGGGGAGGCGGCACACTGAAAAACTGTTGCCAGATGTCATGGAGGCCAGTTTCGTGCCCATTCGAACAGGATGTGGTACTGGCGAACATCACCCGTGACGCGCTGCCTCCAACGCGGCCCTTTCCCGAAACTGGCCAGGGTCGAGAAACAACGAAGCACAGCGGGGAGCCGACCGAGTCGCCTGCCGATAGGCGTGGCAAATGGGCTGCCCATGTGAAATGGAGACAGTCCGGGCCGTCGGCAGGGTTGCCCGCACCGTGACATGGAAACGGCTTGCACGTGTGGAGTCCTGCCTTGCATCGCCTTTCCTGACACGCCCCGCTGCGCCACCTTCCCGCCCTGGGCCGGACACTGTGACTCGCAATGGCGCGAAATGTGCCCGAGATCTGGGCCGCTCGCGGCCTCATTGATTAGTTTGTAGACTAGATTAAGACTAGTGTGTAAGTCAACGGGAACACGGCTGGGTTCCTGTCGCCAAGCTGTGGATGAGAAATCCAACGGTGCCTGGACGCTTGGCGCACAGGCGACGGCCTGCCCGTGGCCCACCGGTGCGATGCCGCGAACCGCGAACTGCGTGCACGGCATTCGCGTCATCGCCCCCGTTCGGAACCTCCGCGGGCGTGAAGGCCCCAGGGACCACGGGCCCGGACATCCACAGCCTCCCCCGGCGCGGCCCCGCGCCGGGCCCAGGCGGCAAGACCCAGCAGGCAGACAGGCAGGCGGGCGAGCGGAGTGCGCTCCGGGCCGGCGGAACGAAACATCCCGTAGGCGTGCGTGTGCAGGGGAGGGGGCGGCCGGAGGACCCGAAGACAGAAGAGCCCCCTACCCTCGCCCCCCCCCCTCGTCCTCGGTGACACCGGCGGGGGCGGGCACTAATTTGTAACACGCATGCTGATTGGAGGCCCGACTTCGGTTTTGGAGCGATCTCTGCCGGCTCGGCGGAGGCTGGACGGAAGACGGACTCGGAAGGGCCCGGGAGGGCCGAGGGCTGACTTGGAAGAGGCAGTTGTTTAGAAGCAGCAAAAGAGTCATCACCGTTTCCGAGACCGTGTCCGGCTGAAGTCCACCGCCCGCTCTCGCGAACCGCCTGCCGCTCCAACTCCGTCGCGCCGACACAACCGCGCGACGTAAACACACCAACACCAAAGGATTACCAGCGCTCACCCTCCGCCACTCGCGGCCCGCGAGTGTGACCAGCGTTCCCACTACTCACTGCTTTGGGGTCGAGCACACAAGAGCTCCCCTGAAGAACACAGTGCCTCCGCGCCCCCCCCTCCCAGTGTGTGTGCGTGTTGATAGTGGTGGAAGTGCCGGAAGAGGGAGAGCGCCCCTAGTGTGTTGTGCTGTGTTGTGCTGTGTGCTGTGTTGTGTTGTGTGTTGTGTGTGGTATTGTGTTCTGAGCGTGGGACAGTTATCGTGTGCCCGTTGAAGACGGATGTTAACTTTTGAATGTTTTGTATCAGTCAAATCTGTTTCGTTGTGTCTGCTACGTTACTCAATTGTCTCTATTTTTTCTGATTGATGCTTGTTACTGCCATAACTTTCTAGAGTAAGGTATTCTGTGCGAGCAAGTTTTTCTTTGAATTATAAGTATAGTTATCACTCTTTCCAATTGCTTTGTGGTTCTTTCTTCAATCAATACAATATCCTCCCGATCAGGCAACCAATCAATAACTCTAAATCCGCCGATCCGAATGCTTTCTCTCTCCGATCCTCGCACGTTCTCTCTCGCGCTCCGCGCGAGCGGCTGGCGGCCCGGTGCGCCACAGGCGCTCTCCGCGCGCGCAGCGCGCGGGGCCGGGCGGGGCAGTCCCCGGCCGGCCGGCCGGCGCGGAGGGGCGCAAGTGCACAGTCGGCTCTAGCTCGTGAACCGTACGTCCGATTTCGATGCGGTCTTCACTAAACGGACCCTCTTCTCGACCGCTTTTGCTCGGAAGGCGGCCCGGCCCCGAACCGGGCGGGCGGAGCCCGCCACCCATTGGGGCCGAAGGCCCCAACGAGCCCTGCGAAAGCGCGCGAAGCGCGCTTGAGCCGGGCGAGTCATATCATAGTTTCCAAAATCCCACACACGGGTCATCTTAAAGTTCGGCCCCTTCCCGGGGTCGGATCGGGATGCGGTTTGCGGCGTTGGACGCGGCGTCCCCGACTTTTATAAGAACAAAAGTCTCGGATTGCAGAAAAGTCCACTCCTTCCCGGTGAAATCGGCAGATTTCATTGTTCTATAACGACGGCCAGAAGACAGGATGGCGCGCCGCCGATCCGAATGCTTTCTCTCTCCGATCCTCGCACGTTCTCTCTCGCGCTCCGCGTGCGGGGCGGCTGGCGGCCCGGCGCGCCACAGGCGCTCTCCGCGCGCGCGGCGCGCGGGGCCGGGCGGGGCGGGTCCCGGCCGGCCGGCCGGCGCGGAGGGGCATAAGTGCAGATTCGGCTCTAGCTCGTGAACCGTACGTCCGATTTCGATGCGGTCTTCACTAAACGGACCCTCTTCTCGACCGCTCTCGCTCGGAAGGCGGCCCGGCCCCAAACCGGGCGGGCGGAGCCCGCCACCCATTGGGGCCGAAGGCCCCAACGAGTCCAGAAACCCTCCCCCGCGAACCACTGACTCACTCACGGGTCATCTTAAAGTTCGACCGCTTCCCGGGGTCGGATCGGGATGCGGTTTGCGGCGTTGGACGCGGCGTCCCCGACTTTTATAAGAAAAAAAGTCTCGGATTGCAGAAAAGTCCACTCCTTCCCGGTGAAATCGGCAGATTTCGTTGTTCTAAAACGACGGCCAGAAGACAGGATGGCGCGCCGCCGATCCGAATGCTTTCTCTCTCCGATCCTCGCACGTTCTCTCTCGCGCTCCGCACGGGCGGCTGGCGGCCCGGCTCGCCACAGGCGCTCTCCGCGCGCGCAGCGCGCGGGGCCGGGCGGGGCGGGTCCCGGCCGGCGCGGAGGGGCATAAGTGCAGATTCGGCTCTAGCTCGTGAACCGTACGTCCGATTTCGATGCGGTCTTCACTAAACGGACCCTCTTCTCGACCGCTCTCGCTCGGAAGGCGGCCCGGCCCCAAACCGGGCGGGCGGAGCCCGCCACCTATTGGGGCCGAAGGCCCCAACGAGCCCTGCGAAAGCGCGCGAAGCGCGCTTGAGCCGGGCGAGTCCAGAAACCCTCCCCCGCGAACCACTGACTCACTCACTCACTCACTCACGGGTCATCTTAAAGTTCGGCCCCTTCCCGGGGTCGGATCGGGATGCGGTTTGCGGCGTTGGACGCGGCGTCCCCGACTTTTATCAGAAAAAAAGTCTCGGATTGCAGAAAAGTCCACTCCTTCCCGGTGAAATCGGCAGATTTCATCGTTCTATAACGACGGCCAGAAGACAGGATGGCGCGCCGCCGATCCGAATGCTTTCTCTCTCCGATCCTCGCACGTTCTCTCTCGCGCTCCGCGTGCGGGGCGGCTGGCGGCCCGGCGCGCCACAGGCGCTCTCCGCGCGCGCAGCGCGCGGGGCCGGGCGGGGCGGGTCCCGGCCGGCCGGCCGGCGCGGAGGGGCATAAGTGCAGATTCGGCTCTAGCTCGTGAACCGTACGTCCGATTTCGATGCGGTCTTCACTAAACGGACCCTCTTCTCGACCGCTCTCGCTCGGAAGGCGGCCCGGCCCCAAAACGGGCGGGCGGAGCCCGCCACCCATTGGGGCCGAAGGCCCCAACGAGCCCTGCGAAAGCGCGCGAAGCGCGCTTGAGCCGGGCGAGTCCAGAAACCCTCCCCCGCGAACCACTGACTGACTGACTGACTCACTCACTCACGGGTCATGCTAAAGTTCGACCGCTTCCCGAGGTCGGATCGGGATGCGGTTTGCGGCGTTGGACGCGGCGTCCCCGACTTTTATAAGAAAAAAAGTCTCGGATTGCAGAAAAGTCCACTCCTTCCCGGTGAAATCGGCAGATTTCGTTGTTCTATAACGACGGCCAGAAGACAGGATGGCGCGCCGCCGATCCGAGGCCCCAAAACGGGCGGGCGGAGCCCCCACCCATTGGGGCCGAAGGCCCCAACGAGCCCTGCGAAAGCGCGCGAAGCGCGCTTGAGCCGGGCGAGTCCAGAAACCCTCCCCCGCGAACCACTGACTGACTGACTGACTCACTCACTCACTCACGGGTCATGCTAAAGTTCGACCGCTTCCCGGGGTCGGATCGGGATGCGGTTTGCGGCGTTGGACGCGGCGTCCCCGACTTTTATAAGAAAAAAAGTCTTGGATTGCAGAAAAGTCCACTCCTTCCCGGTGAAATCGGCAGATTTCGTTGTACTATAACGACGTCCAGAAGACAGGATGGCGCGCCGCCGATCCGAATGCTTTCTCTCTCCGATCCTCGCACGTTCTCTCTCGCGCTCCGCACGGGCCGCTGGCGGCCCGGCTCGCCACAGGCGCTCTCCGCGCGCGCAGCGCGCGGGGCCGGGCGGGGCGGGTCCCGGCCGGCCGGCGCGGAGGGGCATAAGTGCAGATTCGGCTCTAGCTCGTGAACCGTACGTCCGATTTCGATGCGGTCTTCACTAAACGGACCCTCTTCTCGACCGCTCTCGCTCGGAAGGCGGCCCGGCCCCAAACCGGGCGGGCGGAGCCCGCCACCCATTGGGGCCGAAGGCCCCAACGAGCCCTGCGAAAGCGCGCGAAGCGCGCTTGAGCCGGGCGAGTCTTATTTTAAATGCTGGCAAACCTATGACATTAATTGAAACCTAAACATTCTTTTTTCCACAATTTGGTGTAAATATTCAGACAAATATTAATATTTTAAAATTCCCCTCTTATGTTGCACGAAAAATTTCATCAGTGTAATCCTTTATGGAAAGACTTAATGATAAATATGAAGTGCCACATAGACCACTATATATTGAGAATCTTAGATATAACTGGCTACAAATCTTACCATACACTTAAGAAGATTACTGATCAAAGTATTGACACCATGGAGGCTTTTGTTAAAGGAGATGGGATTCTCAGCAGAGTTGATGCTGTGGACTTGAAGCTCTATTTGGGTCCTGTCAAGAAAAGGGAAATGTTCAGTTTCCTGCCAGGGGAGCGGGAACTCATCTTGGGTATTGCTGAGTTCGTTAAGAATAACCATGTCGAACCAAAAGTCCCTTTAGGTAAAGTTACTCACTTTCCTATTTTTAAGAAGAGATCTAGCTGCAATCCAACTGTGTCTGGAAAGCAACATGGCTCGGAAGAACCAGACACAAAGAAGAAAAGAGATGTTGAGAAAGTTGTTTCTTTTGATGTGCCTAAAGAAATTTCCAAAATCAGGAAACTTGTGCATGATCATTGTGTCAAGAAGAAATTCCCCAAAGAGGTTATCACAGCTCTCCCTCGCATCCAGGTTGATGTGAAAACTATTGAGCTGCAAGGGGACAATGTAGATGATGATTTTGAGATGCAGCAGACTGCAACGTTATCTGCAAAACTATTATGTCCCTTTTGCAAAAAGCATCAGTCCTGCACATATAATAGCAAAGGTTATTGGATTACTTCTAACATGCACAGGCACTTAAACCAGCACGTAACCAATGGTGACTTTAAAAACCAAGCCTCCCTGAGCTGGCCATGTAGCTCTAACCGTGATGGTAATCTATTGTCAGAGAAAAATAATTCTGAAAATGAGACTGTTGAGACCGAGGTTGAGACTCATTTCAGATTCAGATGACCCGAACCTTGATGGAGGTAAGGATATTTATTTTATTTCAAGTGAATGCTAAATAAGTATTAAAACAAAAGTCAAAAATTGAGTGTAGCAAACATAAGTTGTAATCATGCAAGTATCTAAAAATGTTAGGGTTTGAAGCATTCAGGTTTCCGAGACTTTTCCACTTTGATATCTTGCTATCTGCTAATCTACAAAATAAGTTCACACAAAATCTTAGGTGAGGTCTCAGTTTGTAGATGACATTTTAAGCTATATAATACCAGGCTGTTTTATTATTATGTATTTACATTCAAATTTAAACTTCTGTGTTAAAAACTCTGAAACTATTTTCTTAAATTGTGTCCACATATAGTAAACATGTTAAAATTTGTGAAAAACAGAAATGGTGTTCTATAGCTTAACAAGGCCTCTTTGAAATTATCTCTAGCCCATACATTTGTGTTAGCTTGTTCCGTAGATCAGCAGCGAGCAAGATGTAGTGGAAAAGTTGTGAAAACCAGAAGGGTTAGAACTAGAATAGCTTAAGTTGCATCTATGAGTTGCAGTCAAACCAATTCTCTTGTTTAATTTTACTCACCTTGATGGATGTTCAATAAGAAAACACTTCATTCTAAAATAATAATTTTTTTGTGTTGTTTATAGGTACAGAAGAAAACATTCCTGAAGATGGATTGCTGTCTACTTCAAATAACTGCCAATCACATTCATCATCACCAGCAACCAGCATGGAACCCCTGGATCACTCAGGTTAAAAATATAATAAAAATAATAATGAGAATTAAAATATAAAAAAATGAAAAGAAAGGGTTATAATTAAACTCAAAACATGCCAATAATGGATTTTTGTTTGCTTGTAGGCATTGATGGCACAAATAATTTGCAAAGTGGAAATGAGAAGCCAATACTTAAACAAGCTGGTAAGAGCTTGCACTAGGTAATTAGGAAAGGTGATTGAAAATTTTGTAAGTTTTGATTCTATTTTATAATTTTTCTGTTCTTTTACAGGCATTCAGAATTTTTAGTAAGGGGGCTTGGTGCAATTAGCAACCAATCAAATGCCCCAAATTTTGTCAACATTGAAGATGATTCTCCTGACAAGGAAAAGAATAGTAGAGATCAAAGGAGAAAAAGAGCACTAGGGAAACACATTGAAGGTCAAGCACGTATTACAAGTCATTTTCCAGTGCTAAACCAAATAGAGGTTACCCTTAGATCGAACAGAGATATGATTGACGCACTCACAGCTCGTTGTGAAGAGTTGGCAATAAGCAAACCTTCAGGTGGAAACTTTGACTTGTCGTTCTTGCTGAGAACGTTAATGGAGACAGCTGTAAAAAATTCACAGAAGAAAAATCATGGTCAACGATATGATTTGGACATCAAACTTTTTTCTTTATATTTATTCATTGTTGGAGGTCGGGGGTTGTACGAGTTTCTGAGGGCAAACCTTCCTAACTCACTACCATCCATAAGTACAGTTGAATGTCAATTAAAAACTTCTTCCAGCCCTGTCATTGAAGGTGTCTTCAGATTTGAAGAGCTCAAAGATTTCCTTGTAGCTAATAACCTTCCTTTAGAAGTTTCTATATCAGAAGATGGTACTAGAATACAGGAGAGATTTAGTTTTGATCCATTCAGTAATAGTATTGTGGGACCAGTTCTTCCCTTGGCTGACAATGGAGTGCCTTTGGCACACAGTTTTCCAGCTTCATCAGCAGCTATGATAGCGAACCATTTCAAAAATGGTAAAGTTGCGAGCACCGGCTATGCTATCATGGCTCAACCGTTAAAAGATGGAGCACCATCTTTTTGTTTAAATCTCTTTGGCACAGACAACAAATTCAACAGTGACCAAGTTTACAAGCGATGGACTTTTATACATGAAGAATTACAGAAGATTGGTATTGAGGTTGTCTGTTTCAGCTCTGATGGTGACTCGAAACTTTTGTCGGCAATGCACTCCCTAATGTTCAACAAGAAATTTGGTGTTTTCAAAGAAGAGTGGGCTGAGTGGTTCTTTGCATCAGCGAAAGAGGACTATGTTGTTATGCAAGATGCAGTCCACACTATCAACAAGTTCCGAACTAGACTCAGCCCACCTCATGTTCTTTTCATTGGTAATTATGTGGCATCACAGACTCATGTTAGAAGTTTGATTGAAAACATTGATAAAGGTTTGCATGGGCTTACGAAACATGATCTTGACAAAGAAGACAAAATGAATTTTGATGCCAGTAAGAAGATATGCAGTGAACGGGTAACAGATCAGCTTGAACTACATGTTGCTGGGAGTAAAGCTACTGTTCTGTATCTGACAAGTATGAGGAATTTAATGGAGGGATGCCTTGACACAAGTTTGTCTCCCTCAGAAAAATTATATAAAGTTTGGTACTGTGCTTATTTTTTGAGGTACTGGAAGAACTGGTTGCTGTACCACTCAACTTACAAAATTTCAGAAAACTTTGTTACCTCTAACTTATATGTATGTGTGGAAGTCATTGCTCATGCGCTTATTAAGTTGGTTGTGAAGTTCAGAGACAATGACTTACCAGTGTTCCTACTCATACATTTGTACTCAAGTCAGCCATGTGAAATGTTCTTCCGTCATGCAAGATCTATGACAACAACGGAATCAACTGTGATAAATTTTTCAATGAAGGAATTTTTGGCAAGGGTTAAACGGATTGACATTTTGCAATACTGCACTTGCAAGCTGGGCGAGAAGCTTGAATTTCCAAAAGATAAGAGAAAGAAGTTACTAGGTATTTTGACACAAGAAAAATTAGAAGCAAGCTACTTACCCACTGACAATGACATTAAAGAAATTGTCATGGCTGCCAAGACAGATGTCATTTCACAACTAAATAAATGTGGTTTGAAACTGTCTGAAACTACATCTATTGTAAGGATTAAGTCATACCTTGTGTCAATCACAGATTTTGATAATGCCAATGGATGTGAAATCAATGCTGATGAGCCTGTAAATTACCAAGCAGACATTACCGAAGATGATATACCTCTTGATATTATGGCTGCATTCCCTTCTCCTTTGCCTCATTCTTTGGAGCCACTTAGGGATGCTGTTGATGATACATTACCACCTCACAGTATTTTTGTTATGGTACCAAGTACAACTGGTGGCTTTTCCAAGATGAAAAAATCTACACTTTGTTGGTTGCTGGTCAACAATGGCATCAAACTAAGCACTAAACGCCTGGAAAAGGTTAGACAAATGGTATCATTTTCAATTAGTAATAAGGAGCTTCAACCAAGATTGTCATCCAAAGAACCTTTAAAAAAGACAGAAGTTAGTGCTGGAGAGTGGTGCATATTTAAAAATCCAGTGAAGCGTTCACCACATTATTTCATTGTTCAGATTTTGGGATTCAATTACCTGACTGCTGGCCCTGGACTTTCCCGTACTTATACTTTGCCAACAGCACCCGTTCATCCTCCTGCTGGCTGCCAACGTAGAGGTCTTGGTTGTCTTTGCGACAGATTTAGAGTTAAAGATGGGAAGCTACTGGAAATTCACGTTTCAGTCCAATCTTACATTAATATTACCCAGTATGTGGCCACTATTCCTCACCCAATTGTGAGGGATTCAACATTGATCACAACCAGTGCAGTTACTCAGTATTTATTGGACCTAGAAACCTAGTAATTAAGTAGTTTTATTCAATGTCCAAAGCTATGTGTTCTTAGTTTTCCTTTCTGTAATTGATAGTTATAGCAAATCTCCATAGATATGGTAAGTTATTTGTGATATAGCTATATGGTACCTGATTATAATTCATAAGGTAATATTCATAGCAGAACTCTGCCTCAGATATATTAAGAAATTATTAATGTGATTGCTTTATGTTACCTGTTCGCTCATAAGTTGTTTTCCTTTAGCTTGTGTTATCTTACTGTGTTCTTTTACATTGAGGTCTTGTGTCTTTGTGAGTGATTGAGTTTAAGATGGGAAGTTGCCGTATGTTCACGTTAGTCTTATCCTATATTAATATCACCCCTATTTGTTGTCATTATGTCACCAAAGAGATGCAACATTGCAAGCAGTGCAGTTACTCATTATGTAAAGAACATAGAAACCTAGAAATTATTATGTTTATTCAATATGCTAAGCTTGTGATTTCTTGTGTTTTGTTTTACATGCAATAAAGGAACAAACTTGTTGCAACTGTGTTCTTTTATTAAGTGGATGGAAAGTCTATTTAAACTGATTTAAACACAGGTATTTATTTAAACAAAAGAAATTTGTTGAACAATTGAAAATATATATATTTAAGCTACATCAAATACATGAACTAAAAAATTTACCTTGAGTTGGAAAAATTTAGCACATGCATCAAAAGACTGTACCGAGTTTAGAAGTTCAGTAGGCGAAGGAAAAATATACTGCAAACAGAGTAGTGCGTGTAAAATTGTTGTTCTTGTTTTCAGTATGAATAATTAAATAAACAAAATTGAAAATACTAACCTGTACCAGACACACTGGCTCTGATGGATTAATAGATTACAGCAGAGTGCTCCCAGAATTACTTTGCCTTTAAGTTGTTGGGGAGAGGCCTTGAGGCTTTTGAATGGACATAGCCATTAGAATTTATTCAAATAACAAGCATAAAGGTTGGGGACATGCCATCCGCTGTGCGTTTTTGATCTACATTCAATATGTATATTTACTCTACAACTTCTCAGACATCAATTTGCAAATATTATTGGTTAGGGGTTACAGCTTTAGAAAATACTCAGTCTAAGATTCACATAATAAATCGATTTAAAAAAACTTATGCACTTAATTGTAGTGGCCAGCACAATAATTCAGTGAATTGAAGGCAACATTGTAGGAGCACCCAAGTCCAAGCAAGTGTCGACGACGGCTTGCGCCTGCCTTGCCAGTGGATCGGCCCCGGGCTCCTGACCAGGTCTCGGTAGGCCAGCCCGCATTACACGCCTGTCGAGCTGGTGGCCTATCAGTGCAGCAGAGGGTCGCACTGCCGCGCCGCTCTATCCGGAAGCATTATCCAATTTTGCTGTTGTATAATAGGAGACGTCTGTCTTAAGCATCGGTGGAGTTAAATTTCTAATTAACTTAATCTCACTTTTACTCGCTATTAATCAAATTTACCCACTTACTTATTCATTTTTAATCATTTTTATCCCCCTTTTAGTCATTTCAAGTCATTTTTAGTCATTTTCAGTCACTTTTAGTAATTTATAGTCACTTCTAGTCATTTTTAGTCACTTCTAGTCATTTTTAATCACAATCAGTCATTTTTCGTCACATTCATTCATTTTTAATCATTATCAGTCATTTTTAATCGATTTTAATCACATTTTATAATTTTTAGTCACTTCTTCAATCTGTTCGTCATTTTCAGTCAGTTCTTCAATCTGTTCGTCATTTCATCATTTTTCATCTTTAGTCAATGTACAAAAAAAAATCGAAGTCAGGGACCCCTCGATCGAGGCGCCGTGCAGCGGCGTCAGGCACGAGCCGACACAAAACTTGTCAACTTAGCTCTCGGTAGTGATGTGTCACGATCGAACCATGGGGTCACAACGGCGCAGCTCCCAGTGCTCCTCCGGGCCACGCGGGTAACCAGATCTGATGTGACCCCATGGTTCGATCGTGACACATGAAAAGCAAGAGCTATAAGCTGGCAGATTTTGTATGCCGGCTCGTGGCTGACGCCGCCGGGCCCACGGATCCGCCCGCGCTCTGCACAGCTGTTGCCCCGCAGAGGTCCTTGGTCACACCGTGCGACGCTCCGTAAATCGAACACACTGTCCGGAATTTGAGTCCCTCGGGATTGAATCTTTTTGCACAATGTTTTCGAGGCCTCCGATTGTATGACCGCGTTCCGGGCACTCGGAAATCGGGGTTGGTGTTGTTATTTTTCCCTCATTCCTCATACGACAGCGTGTTGGGCATGACAGGCCCAGTCCGAGGCGTGCTGTAATCGATACCTACATGCAAAAGGCACTCAGTTGAGGCTGTCAGTTTAAAAGGCGCTCAGTTGTGGCTGCCGATTCAAAAGGCACTCACTTGTGGCTGTCGTTTTAAGAGGCGCTCAGTTGTATGTGCTGGTATAAGAGGGGCCCACGTAAGACTTGCAAATAAAACAGGCACTCACGTTTCGATGGCAAATAAGAAAGGCGATCACGTATGAATTGTTCGTTCATACTCACTCACTTTGTGCAGGGGTAGGACACCCTCAGAAATTCAGAAACAGGGTAGGTTAGGCTTTTCTCGCCCGTCTTAGAGCTAATGAAGGAGGAAAGAGACCAGTGCCGCAGAGTGCGTGAGGAGGTTGACCGTGCGTCAACGCTGCGTGCTCTCATTTTGCACACCGCGTGTAGAGCGGGAGAGGGGAGTGGGGAGTGAGGGGGTCTGAGCGGTCGGTACCGGACACCGCTTGTGGCTGAGGAGGTTGGTGCCGAGTTTAAAATCGTGCCCCGGGCGGCAGCGTTGGGACGTTCGAACGTGATGGCAATGGCACGTTGCAAGCAGTGCATTAAATTAAGCGGAGCGTGTTCGAAAAGATTCTCAATCGTCTACCCTGGCGTGGCTGTCAGCAGCCTCCGCTGTCGCTTTGACTGCCGCTGTTTTCGTGCGCGGGTGTCGCGGACAGCTGAATCCTCTAGCACCCTGAAGACAGGAACTGTTTGCGCCGATAAATTCACATGCGCGACGTTTAAAAACTACACCCGTTTAAGATTGAATTCTGCGCTTGTTTCTTTCGTTATGAGGCTGAGTGGACCGAGAGGACTTCGGGAAAAGCAATGAGATGACACGCGTCTTTGCCTCTCGCTCCGTGCCTTGGTGGCGCCGTTGAATCTATCATATCACCCTACTGGCATTTTCCCTGAGTGACTCTCGCTGCGCCTCCTACATCTTTCTAATTTAATTCCTTGTATGCCGCCAGCCACGAATTTAGAGAGTTTTTCCTTTAGATTAAGTGCTCTGCGTTTCTTCATCTACGTTATTTTACGCGTGTGCGGAGTACAAGGATTCATTATTGCATCGTCTCACTCTGCCAGTATTACATTCATATTATATTCTGAGCGTAAGTGGCGAGTGGGCTGGAAATAAGGTGTGCACCGAGCCGGTGCCAAAAGGCCGAGACACTCCCGGGAATTTGGGGGGGGGGGGGGGGGGGGGGGGGTTGACCGTTGTGGACCGTACAGCGGGTGAAGACTGAGGGTACGGGGCGTCCGCCTCTGCATCTGCAACCGGGCACAATATTATATCATGCACCATAAGGGTTCGGCACCGTTTTAGGGAACATCAAAATTCGAACTTTTTAAAAACAGGTTGTCCTTTTATACCACCCTCTATCTCTCTCTCTCTCTCTCTCTCTCTCTCTCTCTCTCTCTCTCTCTCTCTCTCTCTCTCTCTCTCTCTCTCTCTCTCTCTCTCTCTCTCTCTCACACACACACACACACACGCATACACTTCGTTTATTTGGCCACCCGCACGCTCAGCGAGTCTCGCTGAGCGTGCGCTGAGCGAGAACTCGGGGAGCGGGCCCGCCATGTGCCTCTAAGGCCACGTGACCAATAGGCACGCTTAAAAATTCAGTTTACGACCCTACGGCCATACGCTTACACGCAGCTCGCCCGGCGGCGGCAAGGCCTTATTTGCGCATTGAAATTTACGCTAGGCAGATGCGCCAATACGGAGCAATGATTACCTGGAACAGGGAACCCGAGAAATAATGCTTATCTAAATGTGGAGACAGCGACGAATTTTTAAAGCTACGCGCTTAGCTGGTCGCTAGAATCAGAATCATGCAAGCATGTGTGGCGGAAACGCATGGTTTGGTTTGGCCGTGGCGGGTAAAAGACCGCGGCTGCCGGGGCAGAGCATGCGGCGGAGGAACGCGGTCCCCGACTTCTCCCGCCCCTCCCCCCCTCTCGCCCTTCTCCTCTGCATGATGTCACCGTGGCTGGCGTTCTGTGAAAAGCCCAGTGGCTGCCAACCGAAGGTGGTGTTATTGAGAGTGGGCAAGTGCGAGAGAGATGAGAGAGGGTCCAATTTTACGACCACGTGATACTGTACCAGACAAGCCTTCCCGTTGGTGTGTGTGTGTGTGCATGTATTTGGAATGGGGCGGGGGGGGGGGGTCGTATGATTTCCTCATTTGTTTGAACTTGTCGCGTAGAGACGCGTTACCTCCCCCCCCCTGCCCCTGCCCCGGTGCCCCCCCCCCCCCCCATCCCGGCCAGGCCCGGGAGGAGCTGGGCAGTGGTATCGCTGCGTCCTGCGTTCCGTGTCCGCATGTCGTCCGGCTCTGTCTGCCAATCCGTCTGTCATATCGCACCGCTTCTGTCTGCGAGGGCTCGCGCCTGCCTGCCGGGCCCGGGCGCCCGGCCCGGCAGCGCGGCCTGCCCGAGCCTGCCCGCTGGCCCGTCTGGAGGTGGCGCGGAGTGGTGTAGGGAAGACGCGCGCGGACAGGGAAGTACAGAGATTCCGGAAACGGGAGGATGTCGTCGTATTCATCGCGATGGTACGCGTCTTCCAGTTACCTCCGAATACTACTCGATGACACTCCCAGATGATTTTAGCGTATATTACAGACTGTTGAGTTATTTCCAATAAAAAAAAGTGTTCCTGTTCGAGTCGCCGAAGTTTTTTTTTAAATATATGATGTCGTCGATTAAAGTAAAGAAATAGCGAACGCATACCCGTATGGACCACTTTTCCTCTTTCCAACCTATGGGTTTGATTGTGTGGAAGAGAAAATAAAATAAAAAAATGGTAGAATCGTATTAATAAAAAAACCTCCGCGATTATATTTTCTTTATAATGAATAATCGAAATAATTTCTGAGAATGTGCGGCCAGTTCTTTGTTTTAATAGACTTGCAGCAATTTGCATCTTTTCAGCAAGATTTCACCCGGTGCACGAAATGGGCCACGACGGCCGGTCCGTGACGGGAAAGAACTGAAAGGGCCTAACTTTCAGGGGCTCCGACCCCGTTTTCGGCATTATTTTGCTTAATTTTGCGTTTAATTGCGTTTCTTGTGCGGTGGAGCAGCTTTTCAGACCTTCAGAGAGCCTAATAAGGGCTCTTCGGACCCTCTAGGATTCTAGCGGTGCGTCAGAAGGGCCCGCATTGATTCCTTTTCCTCGGGGCCCACCTCGGTTTTCCCAGGTAACCCAGGCGGGCCAGTCCGTATCTGACGGCCGGAACCCAACGCCCGCTGGCCCACGGCCTTGACCCCCCCCCCCCCCCCCCCCCCCCTTCTCACCGGCAGCGTCTCGGCCTTTCGGCGGCAGCTTGCTGCACGCCTCCGTCCCTCTTGCCACTTCCGCTCAAAATATTTCGGAAAATATTTACATTGATAGAGTGGTGACGTTGCGGGGATGTATCTTTGTACTTCAACTGTGCACACGCGTAAAACTATGTAGCTAAAGAAACGAAAACGAAGTGAATTTGAAGAAAGTAGTGGAATACTTCTTTTAGTGGTAGCGGTGAGCTAAACGCGCGACTGCGTTCGGCAGTTATGGAGGGCTTACAAAACAAGTCAGTGGGAAAAGATTAATTTAAAACATTTTGTAACCGATTTTGGGAGGGCGGGGGGCACTGGTGGCCACCAATTGAGCACTAATTTATTTAACATTATCAGGGCCAACTTGACGTCGCGTATACTTGACAAAAATTGCTGTTTATTTATTGCCTTCCATGTACTGCTCGATTATGGCCCCATGAGAGACCCCTGCCTTTGGTAATAATGGCCGTAAACTACTTTGGGCTTGGGCGGGCAACCATGGAGTGTTGTACTGTGAACTTGCCATTTTCGAACCTCTCACAATTTGAACGTTATGTCATTGGGCAAAGGCTTCAAAAGCACGGTGGCCACCTTGGAACTACTTCCGTTCCCTATAATTAACGCGAGTCTCAGTCGCAGTCTACTGCCATTTTGCAAGAATATAGTATCAATTTTCTTATTCATCGAAAGTTCCTTTTTCTCACCCCCCCCCCCCCCCCTTCTCGCTGAGCTTGTACCGCCCCACCCGCACCGCTTTCAACGTGCCACTACGTCCCAACGCTGCCGCGCGGCGAGCACGATTCTAAACTCAGGACCAACCTCCTCAGTCTGGGCTGCGTGGCGTGGAGTGGCGCCCCCTCTTGGTCTTGCCAGCTCGAGCCACAAGCGGTGTCCGGTACCGACCGCTGAGACCCCCTCACCCCCCACTCTCCTCTCCCGCTCTCGACGCGGTGTGCAAATGAGAGCACGCAGCGTTGACGCATGGTCGGTCAACCTCCTCACGCACTCTGCGGCACTGGTCTCTTTCCTCCTTCATTGGCTCTAAGACAAGCGAATACAGGCTAACCTACCCTGCTTCTGGATTTCTGAGGGTGTCCTACCCCTACACAAAGTGAGTGGCTTTACAACGAACAAATCGCACATGAACGCCTTTCTTATTTGCCATCGAAACGTGAGTACCTGTTTTATTTGCAAGTCTAACGTGGGCTCCTCTTAAACCAGCAAATACAACTGAGCGCCTCTTAAAACGACAGCCACAAGTGAGTGCCTTTTGAATCGGCAGCCACAACTGAGCGCCTTTTAAACTGACAGCCTCAACTGAGTGCCTTTTGCATGTAGGTATCGTAATACTGGCTGTAGCGGTAGCCCTGAATATTTTTGGTTGAATTCAGTCCCACCACGTAATAGGTCCGTCTACATCTGTCCCACTGAGCCGAGAAACAGACGGGGGCAATGCCAGCGTGATTTTTACACGGATGGAAACATGTAAAAATTTGTTACACATTTGTTGTAATCATCTTCTCTGTTTCCGGTTTGAGTGGCTCTGAAATACCCTACTGTGCTGCAATATGCGCTCGATTACTACAGTTTATTTCAAAAGGCTCGGCATTTTTTCGTAATCAAAATTGGCGACAAAACTGGAGTTGATTGTTGCCAAAACTGTGAACAACGCACCGAAGAATTAGTAAAAAAATCAAATAATAACTTCAGCTAATAAACTCACATTTTGGGGAAGACTTAACCCTGTCTTTTAGGTCTGCTCCCTCGGCAGAACCGTTATGAAAATCAGATCCTCCTCGTATACCTGGCAATACAGGCTGTGGGAGAAGGTTTTTTTGTCATGCACACCACTGATTTTGGTTAAGGCAGTCAAACCGGGGAATTGTAGACCGTTTGCGAGGCCCTTGAAATCCGTATATCGTGTATCAGAAGCTCTTTGCAGTTACTGTGTATTACGAATTTTAGTGATGTGAATTGCAATTCCGACACCAAAATTGGACCAGTTCCCGTGGCCTAAGCTTCCACCCGATTCCTTTTCTCGTGCTGTGCGGACTCGGCCAGAAGGACAGCCGATTTATTTTTAAACTGTTCAACATACCCGCACTTTTTCCAGGCAGTTCAATATCCGGCTCCTGTTCGCTATTACTTAATGAAATTCTCACTGATTACAGGGATCACTGTATGGCCCCGATGCTAGATGCCATGCGGCTGCATGTAGGTAATGCGCAGTTCCACTTCAGCCGAGACAATGCGCCTATCCATAATGCAAGGATTGTGCGGGAATGGCTCGAGGAACACCCCGAAATGGTGAAGTTGGTTTGGCCGCCACACAGCCCCGATCTTGACTGGATTGAAAACATTTGGGGCCTCATTGCCCTGAATTGGGATCCAGCATTTGAGGCCACAAGACAAGAACTGGAGGCTCACGTGCAGGCGGAATGGAATTTCATCACCAGTCGGCCTGCTATTCTGCAGAGGCTTGCAGATTCAATGCCACAAAGGCTTCAACAAGTAATAGAAAAAAACGGCGAAGCAACGCACTACTAGTGTTGTCCTTTTTAGATCGTTTCATTCTCTAAGGAAGGTTTCATTTGTTTTTCTTTTTTGTTTATTTGTAGCCTGGTGTTGCTATTGTTATGCTATGTTAATAAACTAAAAACTAAAATAAATTGTTATGCAGTTTAAAATGCAAAACTGGAATACACACCACGGGATACACACGTTACTATTGCTCAAAAGAGTTGAACAAAAAACCTAATTAAGTTTTACTGTAATTCAACGACAGAAGAGGAAGCTGGTCGAAAAACTGATTATGTCACAAATCTAAGCCACTAAATTAAAAATTTAGGCGAACCAATTAAGTGTCTGAATAGAATGTAAGATCAACAACCGAGCCTTTGTCACAAGACTATTGTAGACTGCGCCTCGGCGGAAGGTGGAGTTGTAACAACGCATCTCCAGTGACTTGGCCAAAAATAAAGAGGACGCATCTGCAGGAGTAGCAGTGTGCGAGAACGAAAATAGTCAGTAGATGGCACATTCGTGAAATGCACATAGACTTAGCGAACACTTATTATCCAACACAAAAGCATTCAATCGTCAGTAAATACGGACTTAAACCCCCTAGAGCAAACACTCTGCTATCCAGCGCACATTTCATCCAAGATACGTAAAAAACTTGCATTGAAACCAGACCAAGAAGAAGACCCACAAAGTAGAAATTGAAATCAAACGCATGTGATTTTTACGCTCTAAAGGAATAAACAAAACACAACGATGCAGCACTGATTACCCATCTGAACATGGCCAACCCAAATCTCCAAATCGTCACCCGCCCTCACGGTTGGCACCGTTTCGGATTGTTCTAGCTTGTTCCACATTTGTTCCAATTTGTTCTACCATATTTTGACCTGCATGGCACTTAGCAAAACGTCGGGTTGGTGGGCTGAACGACAGTTGCCTCAGAGACCCCAAAACGAACAAAAGCGTGGTCGCGCTGTCAGTAACATGTCTCAGTGTTATTGTTCCGCTGTTGTTCCAAACTTACATATGCGGAAATATTATAATAACTTTAAAAACAAAAGGATGGTGGGAGGGCTAGGTTACAAAAACCAAAATCGTCACAAACTTAGCGCGAAAAAAATTGGACAAATATAAACTTGTCCGAACGGTATTGTTCCACAGCTGTTCCAGTATACCTCTGCAAATGTACGAACGATTTGTTGTTTTTCTTTTTTTTAAGAGGGTGGTTTGGCAAGGATCCAAAAGACAACTCGACCCTCTGAATAGCGCAAACAAAAAAAAAAATCAGACTCCCTACCACATCCGAAAGTTTTTCCCACAGGTGTTCCAACGGTTGCAATCCATCCACAACCACACATCTAAATATAAAACAAATGATGTGTCTTTCTGAAACAAGTACAATCAGAACGACTGCTCGGCAGGTCGCAGGACAAATCGGAACAAACTTGGAACAACGGTTCCCCACCCATTCTGTGCCACGTGCAATCTAAATGAAAGATTGTTCTGCAATTCTGCCCACGTCAAAGCCAGCCAGCCCGTATCTATCAATCAATAAGCAATCCTTCTAAGAATGTCGCAGAACAAACTGGAACAAACTTGGAACAACGGTTCCTCACCCATTCCGTGCCACGTGCCAACAAAATAGAAGACTGTTCTGCAATTTTGCCCACGTTGACGCCAGCCAGCCCGTGTCTAACAAAGAATGAGAAATCCCACGAAGCATGTCGCAGAACAAATCGGAACAAACATGGAACAACGGTTCCCCACTCATTCTGTGCCACGTGCAATCAAAATGAAAGATTGTTCTGCAATTTTGCCCACGTCGAAGCCAGCCAGCCCGTATCTATCAATCAATAAGCAATCCCACTAAGCATGTCGCAGAACAAACTGGAACAAACTTGGAACAACGGTTCCCCACACATTCTGTGGCACGTGCAAACAAAATGAAAGATTGTTCTGCAATTTTCCCCATGGCGAAGCCAGCCAGCCCGTGGCTATAAAACAAAAAGCAATACTACTGGGCATGTCGCAGAACAAATCGGAACAAACTTGGAACAACGGTTCCCCACACATTCTGTGTTACGTGCTAACAAAATGAAAGATTGTTCCACAATTTTGCCCACGTCGAAGCCAGCCAGCCTGTGTCCATCATGAATAGGCTCGTTCTTTTAGGACCCATCAGTTTTCGCTCGTTTTTCTTTTTCCTTTTTTTTTGGGGGGTGGGGGTGGGGGTTGGGTTGAGTTGGTTTAGGTGTCTTATCCATATTGTTTAGAAAATGTTCTGTTGTTTTCATGAGTAAGATAACAACAAAAAAAAAGAAGAAACGATAATAGTTAGTGTAAGTGATGAATGTTGTGGACTGGGGGGTAAGTGTTTGAACCTTTTTTGGGTTCGACGTTGTTCCGACATCGTTCTGCAAGGACGATGTTTCGCTTTTAGAAAAAAATCGGGGCAGGGGCAGGACTGGGTTTGAAAACCTGCACTGTAAATTCCTTCCAAGAATGTGTCCCCATTAAGAACTATTTTGTCTGCAGCTTGCGATGAATACGAGAGGTTTGTATTAATGCGAACAGTGTGAGCCAGATAATGTTTGCAAGCTTTCGTAGCAATTAGTTCTGAACGCGAAGAAATTCTTTGCGAGGCAAACATCTCGTATTGTTTGCAACCTTATGAAGAAATTAGTTTGCAAGCTTCTGACAGTGTGATAAATGCATGAACGTCGCAGAAAGCTTTTGCGCGGAAGATGTTACCCGTTCACCGGAGATAGGAATGTAGACCACATCCTTGACCCTTGACCGCATCTCACGCTTCTTATTTCGGATAATCATTAGTAATATGGCATGGCTATGAAACGGAGTTGCCTTCTCTTTCCGTGCTGCGATCCCGTGTTATATACCCGTTATTTCCGATCGTCATTTCGGTCAAGAAAGAAAATATTACATTCCGACGTTCTGCTGCTGCTGAAATTTCACTGTGAATCGGCTCGTTGCATGCCGGAAAATCGACGAAAGTTTCGCTTTGGTACAGGAGATAGCAGAAACGTTTTTGATAACTTTTGATTTTCTGCAATTTCACAAAGGTAGGTCAGAGAACATCCATTTTAATACCTTTATTTTTCAACACCTTATTCAGCAGCACCCCAAAAAGCTCATTCTTGGTTCAAGTCCACAGCAATTCTCTATTTAGTGTACTCGACGTATGAACTCGCTTCAAGTATACAAGGTAGGCGTACGCTAGACCACGTCGTGGCTTAACAGGCTTCGCTCCTCGCCAAGCACTGTTCCGCCCCTCCGCGCCTGGCGCACACCTACCTAGGCCTGCCGGCGGCTGTCAGTGGACCATTCCTTGTTCAGATTGCTCCAAACCCGCTTAAGAGGCGCATTTTCCTGGTTGGGTTTTGAACTGATGTGAGAATTATATCCGAAACTATTGAAACCTAGGTGCCCCGCAGGTGAGGTTGACTCCGGTACGATGAAATAAGACGTTGGTTAAAATTTGAACCCTCAGCGATAAACCGTTCACGAGAAATTGCGCGGACAAACCAAACATTTTTTTTTCAAGCCAGTGCGGTACGTGGCTTCAGCCTGGCTTCGCTGTCACTCATCCAATAAATTCCGTAACGTCCATCTCTGACCGAGTCGTTCAGACAACCATCCCATCCGCGGCCGTCCCGCAAGCACTCCGGTCCATAACCCGCGCTCAAGCGCCCCGCAGGCGGTATCCATCGTCGGAGCACTTGGGGCGCTCGAGCGCGGGGTGTCAATTCTCGTGCCACGAAAATCGCCTGCGGTAAAATATAGGGGTTAGGTTACGCTGATCACGAAGGCGGAGGCGAGCTTGGTTTTGGTACAAATTTCACTAATGCAAGGTCTGGGACCTCACATTAGAAAAAGCAAGGTCTCAGACCTTGCTGTATGTAAAGCGAGGATCCTCGCGTTTGATTTGCAGAGTGGTCATGTTTTTCCCCCGCAGATCTTGAATCCTGCTTAGGTCACCCCCTAGCGATCGGAGTACCCCACTCTTGTCATGGCAGTGCGGGCTGAGTTAAGGGTGCCCCTCGCAATAAATGTGTTAAGGCCGTATCACACTACGGGTTGGGGCTGCCGTTGCCGTTGCCGTTGAGGTTGTCGGTTGGCCGCTGACCAATCAGCGCACAGCCGCCAACGCCACGGTTCCCAACCGAGGATATAGCCCCGGCTCTATTTTTCAACCGCGCAGCTGCAACCGTAGCCAATGGCGTGCGTCGAATGCGTCACGTGACTCCGTTGTGTACGTCTGCAGACGACAGGTAGGGGAATACCTCAACAAAGCGTCTGTGTAGCTGCAAGTTTTCCAGCGCATTTCGTGTTAAAATAGGAACGTCATGCCACCCAAAGAAAATATTTGGACCACCGAGGCCGAAGTGGCACTTGTAGACCTAGTGTCCTCCAGGCCCGTCTTGTGGAACATTTCTCTGGCGGAGTACCGTCGCACGGATCTGAAAGAAATTCAGTGGGAGACCGTCGCTAAAATTCTAGGCCCACAGTTTTCTGGTGAGTTGACAGTTCGTGAAAGGAAAATGCTAATACTGTTTCATGTTTAAATGCAAGCTGAGTCCGGAAAATTTCACGCAAATGGAGTGTCGTCATATAGCTTGGTTATGTTGAGGTTATGGTTCCCAGTGATTACCGATTTCTTTTTTGTTTTGCAGTGGAGTGTGTGAAGAAAAGATTTAGTAACATGAAAGGGACGTTCCAAGACAATCACAGGAGGATGGTGGACTCGAAAAGAAGCGGTAGTGGGGCTGACGCCATTTACAAACCGAAATGGTATCTCTTTGAAAAACTGCTGTTTCTTCAAGGAACATGTACCTCGGCTATAAGTAGTTCTAACTTACCACCTGGGAGTTCAAGCTGTGCTGATGCCTCTTCCGCTGCTGGAAGCAGCTCGCATCAACTTCCAGAACCAACACCAGCTGGGACATCCTCTGCTGAGAATGCTGACTGCTATTTCGATGAAAATACTGGGGTAAGTTAGTGGTCAACTTGTTGCATTTATATTTTTAAAACTGCAGAGCATAATCTGGGAAACCATTGGTGCAAGACTTAATATTGTTTCTCTAACTATTTTTGTTTTGTGTCAGATGTTTTATGTGATTCCACCGGACATCACTGTGGATCAACAAACAAGCAATTCTGAATGTATTGACTCACCAGTATCTATTGCTTCTCCTGGGACTGCCATTCCCTTATCTTCCCCGACCGCAGTGCCCCCAATTTTAACACCTGCCAGACCATCGTCTGCACCACCTCATGAAAGTGCAACAAGGAAGCGTTCAGGGGAGGAGAGTTTGTTTACTAAACGTGGGGCAGCAAAAAAGAAGGCCACCACGGGATCTGCTGTGGAGCAAGCATTGAAGGTTATTAAAGATATAGCTTCCAAACCAACAGAATTCCCTCCAATGCCAAAACAAGATGAGACGGATTGCTTTTTGGCATACTTAGGTACCAAGTTGAGATGTATGGATGACGAATGTAGAAAGGAGTGTGAAGCAAAGATAATGGCTCTTCTATTTGGTTTTAAATGACTCTGTGAATTCTTTTCATGCTCATTCCAAGAATTTTTTTACAAACTTAATTAGTTTTATTTTGTTATTCTCTGCCTTGCAGTATTAATATTATCAATGTTTCCAAAGAGTTTCTCAAGTTTAGTTTTATTTTTTATATAATTAAGTATTTCATGACACTTTCAAGTGCAGAGTATTAATGGTAATGGTTCCAAAGAGTTTCTCAAGTTTAGTTATTTTTTTATGTAATTAAGTACTTCATGATATTTGTGGATTAAAAATGTCTCCTTAACTGTTATAAAGTTGTCACAAATAGAGAATGGCTCTATTTTTATTTTTTTTGAAATGAGGACCTGCTCTCTCTGTTTTAATGAGACTGCTGTTGGTGCGAAATTCATTGTACTCTCAGACTTCACTCAAATGTCTATTTTTTTTTTTGAAGTATTTCTGTTAGAACTAAATATTATTTTATTTAGCAGTATTGCTTGTTTTTAAGTTTGACATTAATGTTAGTTTTGTGCCAAAGACAGTGCTATGCTGTTGTATCTGAAGTGTTGTTTTAATGATGAATCTGCAGGGCCAAAGTTTAAACATTTGTTTGTTCATATAAGATAAGAAAAAGGCAAAGGTCTTGAATCACAAGTTCTAGTTTCTATTTCATGTATTCATGTATATTTTAGTTGCAAAACCGTCACATGAAATAAACAGGCATTTTCAGAGAAATTTTTGTAACCTATATGTACATTATTTACAAATTTATCTTGTCACACCTCGCGACCAAGCACCATGCGTTCTTGCCATGACACTGCACCAGGTCCTGTGAAGTATTGTGTCCACCTGTCTCGTAGAGCGATTGGATCATTGGCATGTCGATTTCCTCCCTGTTGATGCAGTGGTACCCATCCTGCTTGTTCTTCTCTCCATTCACCATTTCTCAAACGTCCCAGGTAAATGTCCTCTTCATCCAAAAATTCTGGAGGTGTATATAACATTGTGCCTGAAGATTTAGACCGCAGCAGATTGTGCAGGCACATGCACGCAGTAGTAATTGACGTGGCGTCATCAGGGTCATACCTCATAGGTGCTCGGAAAATTTGGAACCGTGCTCCCAACACACCGAACGCATTTTCGGAACACCGCCTCGCCCGTGACAGTCTGTTTAAACACACGGCATATGTTTCCAAAAAATATTTCCATTTAATAAGGGCTCAAAACTCAAGGAGCAGGACTTACCTGTAGTTAAAAATGCGGCGGTCCATACGGTCACGGAGCTGGGGTCCAGAGAATGGTCTCAGCAAATATGTAGTGAGTGGGAATATCTCATCGCCAAGCAGGATATAGGGAAAAAGTGCATCAGAACCAGGTACAGATGACGGTTCCGGAATGGGGAGAGTCTTGCTTTCCAGCTGAGCTCGAAGACCACACTTATTCCAGATATGAGTGTCACTCATTCTACCGTTTGTTCCCAGGTCATAAAAAACAAATCTAAGGTGGGCATCCACAACTGCCAATAAAACTATGCTGGTAAAGTCCTTGTATGAGTAGTATGCAGACCCTGATGATAAAGGTGGGTCGATCCTTATATGTTTTCCATCCATTGCACCAATACAATGAGGAAATTGCCACCTTGATTCATAGTTATCAGCCACATTTTTCCATTCCTCTTCGCTAGACGGTACCCTAAGATATTCACCTTTTAGCACCTTCACAAGTGCGTCACAAACATCTTTAATGATTCCAGATATTGTGCTCTGTCCTATTCTGAATTGGAGCCTCAGGGATTCTTGCGTTTCACCTGAAATGAAAAGAATGAAATGTCTTCAGTGGCTTCCTGTAGTACAGGTTAATTATTTGCATGGCACTGCCAGGCCAAAAAATTAATACTTTACCAGTTGCTAGGTGTCTCAAAGTGAGTGAAAGACGTTCTTCAGGAGGTATGCTTGCCCGCAAGTGTGTGTCTTGACGCTGAATTAACGGAGACACTTTTTCCAGCAGATATTCAAATGTGGCAGTGTCCATTCTCAAGCACCTGCAAAAAATTGAATAATTTGAGCTGGCATTGATCAGTATTTTCAATCACTGCTGTAGTTTAGTGATAGAAATGAATTTTAATGCGCTGCAGAGCACAAGTCACACTTGTTTTTTTGTAAAAATACCTTCTAAAACGATTTGGATCCTCCAGAGCCAATTCCATGAACAGGTTATGGTGCATCCCTCTTTCCCTTCTTCTTAACAAATACGGCTGAGTCCATACCGAACGCGTACCTCTTTCGTCTTCTTCAAGAGCGGCAATCAATAATAAAGCACAGGCACACGCTATTCGTTTTCTGCGCTGCTGTATTGCGTGTTTTACCAGAACCCAATGGGCTGGGTACGGCTGGTCCATAGTAAACAAAGCAGACGACGACCGTTGAAGTGAACCGCCGCGCGGCCCGCTAGTAACCTGCAGTGTGATCGGCAACCCCCAACCGACAACCTCCAACGGCAACGGCAACGGCGGCTCCAACCCGTAGTGTGATACGACCTTTAAGGGGCGCACCCTGAGAGGCAAGTAATATTAGTCGGAAAAGTGGGAAACAGTGGGACTCGAACCCGCGTCACCCGAGCCGGCCCACAGGCGAGCGGACAACGCTGCAGCCGCTTGCGCTACGGCGGCAGCGAGAGACCTGAATCCGCCTTGAGGACAAACGCAGGTGACTGGCAGCAGCGTAATTGTCGTGAGACGTTGGCAGCACTACTCTCGGGGGGCGCTCTCTGTATCTCTTGCTCACATGACAAAATCCCGCCATTTGAGTGTACCCCATTTTTGCGAACACTAGGCCAGGAGTGCCGCCATCCTCTCGTGGCTACGCCCGCGCCAGCCCAGCCCGCTGCCGAGGGAATACCCTTAAAGCCGGCGAGACGCAGCCTAGTGTCGTCTCACTCGCTCTCGGTCAGAGCCCACTGGGTCGTCTCCCGAGCACTCCTGAGCCATTCCACGGCTGGAGAGAGAGAGAAAGAGTGAGCGCGCACTAGGAGCAAGTGAGAGGGGACGCGTCTCTGTCCCACCCGTTGCGCGACTGCAGCGCCATCCAGCGACGGCGGTCGAAAGCTTCACGAGACTGCTGCTGCTGCTGTAGTGTCAAATGGCACACCGCGCTGCCAGCTGCCCGCCCCATTCTGTCATCTGCGCCTCAACAGGACGGACGTCTGTGCTGGTCTCGACTCGGCTTCAACTTGAAAGGTAAGTTTAAGTTCCTGTGTCGTCGGCGAGTGTGTATTTAGACCCTACCATAGTTCTATCTCGTCACTTAATAATTGTGTCCTACGTCTCATTGGGGCGCAATTTTTATTGACGCTTCTCTTGTGGCCACGCTTGTATTTGTTTCAAGAGTCAGATTTGTGAACGTTACGAAAACGAGTCGCATTGTGTTTGCCACTGATGGAAATGCTGAGTTGCTTATTGTCAAGGGCCATTTACGTACTACGTGATTTCAGTGGGGGGGGGGGGGGGTACAAAAAAATTACTTGGGAGATGGGAGGCCTTCACTTGCTACGTAATCAAATACCTAATAATCCTCGTTTCGTTACAGCCTGACCATGCTTGAAGTGAAACTGTGACGGCGGTCAACAGCTGCTACTGCTGTGGGCTGTTTGTTTGCTGTGGTGTCGTTTTCCACGCCGCGCCGCAGGACGGATGTCTGTGCCGGTCTCGGCTCGGCTTCCATTTGGAAGGAAAGGTTAGGTTCCTGTGTTGTGAGCGAGTGTGTATTTGGCACCTACCACAGTTCCATCTCATCACTTGCCAATAGACAATAGGGTATTTAAGAGCATCCCGAAACGGAAGTAAGTCAAAAAACAAAGAACGGAAACAGAATCCGCGCGGCCTAATGGGTATTCCCTCGTAACGCGCGGATCAGTCTTGGTAGCCGCGTCCCGTGGCCGCGTCTACCTGCCCAGTGCCCAGACTCGAAAATGACCTGCGTCGGGGGCCGGTCGATAAGTAGGTTGACAGGGTAATAAGTGCCGATTTGCTCAGGGTGCGAATGGTGGTCTGTCCTCTTGCACTGTCGGGCCGTCTCCCCGTTAGGTAAGGGTAGGCTAGATTAGGGCGGCTGCGCGCAGTCATCACTCTCAAAAAGTTAAAATTGAACTGACTATGAAAATCACGACGACTAAAATTTGGTTGTTTTTTCGACTACATTGTAGTCAAACCGACTGATGTTTGATTGAAT
The DNA here is from genome assembly GCA_038380765.1 of Odontothrips loti. Taxonomy (NCBI): domain Eukaryota; kingdom Metazoa; phylum Arthropoda; class Insecta; order Thysanoptera; family Thripidae; genus Odontothrips; species Odontothrips loti. The sequence continues at coordinate 1,045,305 of CM076248.1, read as the reverse complement.
CGACCAAAAATTTCAGTCATCTTGATTTTCTTAGTAAATTCAATTTTTATTTTTTTAGTGATCGCTTTCGTGGGTTTGAAGGTAATGCGAGTGTGACCAAACGCAAGTCGGGTCTAGGGGTCTTTCAAATACCACGTGGTACAAAGTAGACCCCATTTTGACCCCCCCCCCCGCGCGTTACATAGCTAACCTAAACTTTCCATGTAATTAATATAGGAGCGTGACGTTTAGCCCCCCCCCCCCCCCCCCCGCCCCCAAATTCAAGTTCAAGTTCCAGTTTGACGCGCCCCGGTCCCGTGGTATTTGAAAGACCCCCTTATGCGAATAGGCCAGGGCCTTCCCGTTAGATTCGGTAATGTTTGTGTAGGCTAGGTTAGTTCTTCGAGTTAGCCTTGGCCTGGCCGATCACGGATAGCGAGCCCTGCGATTCGTGGCGCGGCGCAAATGATCACTTTTCGCTGTGTGACGCCGTGTCGCCGGCCTTTTCCTTCACGTCGGCGACGCTGAGACCGTCGCGGCGTGACCAAGGTTTTTGGCAGGTTTTTGGGTTTCGTCGCTCTCGATGACGATGCCTCAGGATATTTTGACGCCGCCGCCGCTGCTGACATTTTTGTTGGCGGCGTGCTACGCCCGCCCCGCCGCCGCCCGAATAGGCCTAACGCCGCCGCGATAGGAACACGCAAGTCTGTACGCACAAATGAATTGTGAACGACGGCAATCTTAAATCGAATTTTGGATAGCACTAACCTTTTTGATTTGCTGCATGTTTGTACGAATGCGTTTTCGCTTTATAAATTAGAGATGGGCATTGAACGACGAAATATCGATATAGCATTTATCGATATTTTGATTTTGCGATATATCGTTCATCGAGATATCAATATGAAAGTGTTGATATATGTCGATATCGTATGATATCGAAGACGTTTGTAATGTATTCTCTTCAGGCGTTCAAACATAATTCATGAATAAAGTATGTGCATAATATTGCAAGACATTAGACATTTTTTATTACAATATTGCTTAAGGAACATATAAGGAGTGAGACAGCAGTTGTTGGGCAGAGAACTGAGGCAGGCCAGCCACCCCAGTAGACAGCAAGCGCGTAAGAGCGCTATTTTAGCGCGTACAGATAGGTTAGGCCAATGAAAATGAACTTAGAAGCGCTGAGAAGGGGCTGGCTCTCCACTGGGGCAGCGGCGGCCCAGGCCAGGCAGGCTAAGACGCGAGGCGAGGTCGAGCCGTTCCGAATTCGCAAGCAGAAAAACGTACCAGCGCTTGTATTTACGCCATTTATTTCCGAATTTCGTCTTGTTTTTCGTGCTGTTTCCAGCTACCGCTATTTTATTCGATATCGGGCAAAAACTATCGATATTTGATGTAAATATCGGGCAGGCAAAATATCGGCTTGTAATATCGATAAATCGAAAGAAAAATGTCGATAGTTGTCGATATCTAAAACATATCGCCCACCTCTATTATAAATTGAGTTTCTCTTTATTTCAGGAAGTTTGCGAGCGAAAGAAGGGGACGGACACAAAAGACATGCTGCTGGAAACTCTTGAGGCTTCAAAAATCTTTGACGACAACGGAAAGCTTCATCCGCCTCGTCACCAGGTGTGGGCATCTGCGTCAGCGCAAATTCAAGGCAAAATGAAACCCAAATATACCTGGCAATTCTTGCACGATGATCGCTATGGTGTTCAGAGCACGCTTCGCAAGCTGGGCGTGGTGGCGATACTGAATGATGATGTACCACCAGATGATACTGATCCAGAGGATGACCCTGATTCGTTAGTCTCGCACCCTGTTACGACGTTCATCATTATGATGCCGCCTGAAGTGTGGGATACCATAAAACCCAAGAAAGTGACAATGCCAAGGCCGGACAGGCCAAACAAAACCCGAACAACTTGGGTGCTTCGGGATTGGGCACCTGTGCTGATAAATCAATTCTCGGTTACACACAAAATACCATGTCCCTTGGTTTTCAGACGTGTGGTTACAAAGATGAATCCCACAGTCAACCAGAAATACGCCAGGTTCCTAGAAGGAAAGTGTAATGAGTGTGGTGCGAAGGCGGAAGCATGGGTAGATACAATGCCAGACTCTGGACAGCCAGCTCGCATTGTCCTGAAAATACCCGATACCAGACAGGAAGTACATGTTTCCAAGAGGCACTGTAAGGTAGGGGCGGTCATGGCAGGGTCAAGTTACAAATTGCAAGTTCGACATATCAGGAAAGTTGGCCCGTCCTACCAGAAGCCCAATAAGATTTTTTTCAGAATTTTTGGACAACGTTTAGCGTTGCCGACAGAGCCATTTATGTCGAGAGTAGGCAACCCGCAACACACTGTCGCTTTTTCGGCTATTCTGGCCATTAATCACGGTAAGTCGGTACGTTTTTGAGTCGGTTGGGGTCGGGTCATGTTGGGTAAGTGTCTAGGGAGTGACCCAAGCCGGCAGGTCAAGTGACGACACCCAATGCTACCAACGTAAACAAAAAAACCTAAAATGTACCAAAAATGTGTACTTTGTTAGCATTGTTTGCGCTATTGCGGCACTAAATAAGGTAAGGAGAGCTACTCATCATCCCGCCCAAGCCATTTCAGCTCCCAGCGACACAATTAGTCCCTTATCAACCCATATCACAGCGTACTACATAGCATGTGTGAGAAATCCAGAAGTAGGAAATGTCACAGCCACCAGCAAGTCTTGCAAGTGTGGCGGACCCACTGGGCGACCCAGAACTTACCATGAGGAGGTGGCTACAACACGAGATTCATCCCTATTCCCCCACCTCTTTTTTTTTTTTTCTTTATTTGACCCCGTGTCGGTTCTTCGTGCACCTGAAGAGTTGATTGGAATGAGACTTAGGGATGACCTTGCTTGAATTTATTTAATGACGGATGGTACCGTCGTGATGCAACGGAGTAGTGAGCACCACCAACCTGATGTGTTTCTGTGCGGCTTGGGTATGGCGCGGGAGGTCGGGAACCACGATTGCAGGTATGAGCGTCCTTCTCCGGGATCCTCTAGCATGTCCTCCAGTTCGGCGGTGCTGAAGCACATCAACCCCGTCATTAAGAAGGTGCACGTCCTCATATGGTTACGCATCAAAAAGAACACAAATGTGACCGAAGGAGCCAAACACGTCTTTGAGACAGTTGAGCGTCTTTGGACTCTTCGAAGAAGTGCCGCGAGGTGGTGTGCGAGTACATCCAGAATAATGCGTACTTCGCCCACCCCGTGCTCCTGGCCATAGTGACCGACGAGCGGCCCGAAGGCTTGGCATTCAGCGGGTCGTGGAGGCTGCACCAGGACGACGAGATCCAGTCGTTCTAGGTGCTTACGCCCAACTTTGTTGCGGCTGACTACACCAACATTATTGACTGGGACCCCGTCAGCATCACGCCGCCGCCGTTGCAGGACACCATCTATACCGCCGACCAGGAGGCCATGCTGGAGGATTCCGGGAAGGAAGCCCACCTGCCACTGTGATTCCCATGCCATGTCCAAGCCGTAGAGAAGCACATCAACCCAAAGTATCACTCGTGTTTAAATTTGGAAGCACCATGAGCCATGAGGTTCATTTTACTTAAGTTTTCTTGCGGTTACACAACTAATAAGTAATATTATACTCCGTGAAATACTGCTAGGAGCAAAGTATCAATTGCTTCGAATTTCTCAATTTTGGTCGTATCGTACAATGTCCACTGCCATCTATGCGTGGTTCTAAAAAGTAGTCCCACGTGGTTCGAAATAGTAGTCCCAAAATGTGATTCTTTTCTTTGTTACGAGATGGCAGGACTAAGAGAGGTTCCGTATTTATAAAGCAGTACTTCCGTCTCGTCCCTTTGGAGGAATAGATAATGATCCCACATGACATGTCTGAATTGTCCAAGCATTATCATTGTGTCTCTATTCTTTTTCACGAGAAAAATAAGTAAGCAACTAACGCTGGCTAGGCTCGGCCATAACGATACTTTTTTCTCGAAAATTGAAACTGCAATTTCAAGCCGACTTTGGTGTCAATCTGTCCCTTAGGTTTATGCTGACAACATAGGTGCGTCGCAGAGCTACATGACGTGTAATTTGGCTTTTAGTCAAAATTTCTGGTTTTGGTGCGTGACGGAATTCACAACAATGACGAAATTTCACAAACACCGGCGAAAGAGGCCATTTTCCACTTCTTAAGACTTCCTATGGTTAAAATATTGACTAATGACAGACCCCCCCCCCCTCCCCCCGGGTCTTCATTTCTTTCAAACTTCTTAATTATGTTGGCTCTTAATGAGTGACTACTGGTCAGTTCCTTGCGATTGTTCACAGTTAATAAAATATCTATTCCTACTTCTGGATTTCTCACACATGCTATGTAGTACGCTGTGATATGGGTTGATAAGGGACTAATTGTGTCGCTGGGAGCTGAAATGGCTTGGGCGGGATGATGAGTAGCTCTCCTTACCTTATTTAGTGCCGCAATAGCGCAAACAATGCTAACAAAGTACACATTTTTGGTACATTTTAGGTTTTTTTGTTTACGTTGGTAGCATTGGGTGTCGTCACTTGACCTGCCGGCTTGGGTCACTCCCTAGACACTTACCCAACATGACCCGACCCCAACCGACTCAAAAACGTACCGACTTACCGTGATTAATGGCCAGAATAGCCGAAAAAGCGACAAAGTGTTGCGGGTTGCCTACTCTCGACATAAATGGCTCTGTCGGCAACGCTAAACGTTGTCCAAAAATTCTGAAAAAAATCTTATTGGGCTTCTGGTAGGACGGGCCAACTTTCCTGATATGTCGAACTTGCAATTTGTAACTTGACCCTGCCATGACCGCCCCTACTGTAAGGGGGCGGAACGCTGTCAAGTTGCAGAAGCAGTTTCTCGTCAAGGCGTTCAGAAGTTCAGAGCGTCGGAGGCCAGAGCAAAGGTTTCAGGACGAATAACGGCGCCCAAGCTGTACCACTCCCAAGTCCTATACAAGACAAGGCAACAGCACCAAACAAAAAGAGCTCACCGACCTTAATATCCCGGTAGGTATACCCTGGTACGAGGCCCTCGAGAAAATGAGGTATTCCGAAACTTTTCTGGGGTGCATACACTCGACAGCGTTGAATCTTATCAATGTAGTCAACAGTACGCCTGCACAGCTGCAGTTAAATAATGAACTGTGCAGGTTTTACACGCGCCAGATGCTAGGCGCCAGCGCCAGTGTGGTCAGAAAAGTGACCAGGGTGTATGGGAACTCAGCTGCGATTTTCTTCTACATAGTTGTGGGTAACTACACTCTTCACACCAAAGCTGTCCCGCTCGACCAGATGCTGTCGGAAAAGCAGGATGCTAATACTATTCAATGGTGGCTCAATGAGGGAATTAGGAAGGGCCGCAAAATACCAAATGAATTTATTTGCGACGACTCGGCAGCACTGCAAAGCGCTCTTGCAAGGTCAGCCGGCGGTTGCGCAAGTGCGCTTACCTCCGTGACGATAGCCAACCCACTTGCGTCGAATCACACGAAAATCACGTCACACACGTGTTTTAACTTGTTCCGTGTAGTTCCACATTTGTTCCAATTTGTTCCAAAAAATCAGCACGGATTAGAGGGGTTGCAAAATAAGACCCTGGGTTGGCCATCAACACATTTTTGATATCCTACGAATTCACACGAAAATGACGTCACGCACGTGTTTGAACTAGTTCCGCATTGTTCCATATTTGTTCTAATTTGTTCCTTAAATCCAAATGGATAAGCGAGGTTGCAAAATAAGACCCTGGGTTGGCCTTAAACACATTTTTGATATCCGACGAATTCACACTAAATTGACGTCACACACGTGTTGTCACTTGTTCCGCATTGTTACACATTTTGTTCCAAGTTGTTCCTATAATCCCGACAAATGAAAGAGATAGAAAAATAAGACCCTGAGCTGGCCAACAAGACATTTTAAAAATAGTATGAATTCACACAAAAATCTTGTCATACATTTGTTTTAACTTGCTCCGCATTGTTCCACATTTGTTCCTAAAATCCGGACGGATTAGGGAGGTTCCAGAATAAGACCCTGGGCTGGCCATCAACACGTTTTTGATATCCTACGAAGTCACACGAAATTCTCGTCATGCACGTGTTTTAACTTGTTCCACATTGTTCCATATTTGTTCTTATTTGTTTCTTAAATCCAAACCGATAAGAGAGGTTGCAAAATAAGACCCTGGGTTGGCCATCAGCACATTTTCAATATCCTAAAAATTCACACAAAAATCACATCACACATGTGTTTTAACTTGTTCCGCATTGTTCCACATTTTGTTCCAATTTGTTCCTATAATCCCGACGGATGACAGTGCTTGAAAACTAAGACCCTGGGGTGGCCATCAAGACATTTTTAAAATCGCATGAATCCTCCCCAAAACCTTGTCATACATTTGTTTTAACTTGTTCCGCATAGTTCCACATTTGTTCCTTAAATCCGGACGGATAAGAGAGGTTGCAACACCCTGGGTTGGCTATCAACACATTTTTAATATCGTATGACTTTTCACAATAATGACGTCCCACACGTGTATTAACTTATTCCACATTGTTTCAAATTTGTTCTAATATGTTCCTTAAATCTGAACGGATAAGAGAGGTTGCAAATTAAGACCCTGGGTTGGCCATTAACAGATTTTTGATATCCTACGAATTCACACGAAAATCTCGTCACACACGTGTTCTAACTTGTTCCACTTTGTTCCACATTTTGTTCCGATTTCTTCCTAAAATTCGGACGGATGAGAGAGTTTTCTAAATAAGACCCTGGGCAGGCCATCAAGACATTTTTTAAGTCTTATGTATTCACACGAAAATCACGTCACACGTGTGTTTGAACTTGTTCCGCATTGTTCCACATTAATTCACACAAAAATCACGTCACACATGTGTTTTAACTTGTTTCTCAATGTTCCACATTTGTTTCATCGACTTATGACTTCTTTTTTTAAATTTATTCGAATGCAGAATGATTCTAGGCACGGCCAAAGCGCACCCTGCTGGATATGAGCAGTGCGTCCTCTTTGACAACGCTTTCGGTTTCATTTGAATAATTCTGGGCACGGTTAACGCGAACCCTGATGGGTAAGGGGAAAGCGTTTTTGTTGAGAATTGTTTCACATTTTTTCCACCGAGTTAAAACTTCCTTTTCAAATTTATGCGAATGTAGGGTATTCCGCGGAAGCTCAGACCGAAAGTGGAAAAGACGGGAAAAGATGACAAGGACAGCCGGCTTGGTTGACACGATATCGGTACCCGAAAACCGTCTAATGCACCGTTCGACAAGCTTTTTCCGCTCAGCAGACAGCCAGTCAGGGAGCATGTGGCTAAAATTCGTGAGTTTTGTGTAAATTCATAGAATATGAAAGAGGTGTTGATGGCCAGCCCAGAGTATTATGTTCAAACCTCTCTCAACAAGTTAAAACACATGTGTGCCGTGATTTTTGAGTGAATTCGTAGGATATTTAAAATGTGTTGATGGCCAACCCAGTGTCTTGTTTTGAAACCTCCCTAAACCGTCCGGATTTTTAGAACAAATTGTGGAACAAGTTTAAACACGTGTGTCACGAGATTTTCGTGTAAATTCGTATGATATCAAAAATCTGTTAATGGCCAACCCAGGGTCTTATTTTGCAATCTCTGTTATCCGTTTGGATCTAAGGAACAAATTAGAACAAATATGGAACAATGCGGAACAAGTTTAAACAAGTGTGTGACGTCATTTTTGTGTGAATTCGTAGAATATCAAAAATGTGTTGATAGCCAACCCACGATCTTATTATGCAACCCCTCTACTCAGTTCGGATTTTTTGGAACAAATTGGAACAAATATGGAACAATGCGGAACAAGTTAAAACACGTGTGTGACGTTATTTTTGTGTGAATTCGTAGAATATCAAAAATGTGGTACATTGCGAAACAAGTTAAAAAACATGTGTGACGTAATTTTTTGTGTGAATTAATGTGGAACAATGCGGAACAAGTTCAAACACACGTGTGACGTGATTTTCGTGTGAATTCATCAGACTTAAAAAATGTCTTGATGGCCAGCCCAGGGTCTTATTTTAAAAACTTTCTCATCCATCCGAATTTTAAGAAGAAATCGGAACAAAATGTGGAACAAAGTGGAACAAGTTAGAACACGTGTGTGACGAGATTTTCGTGTGAATTCGTAGGATATCAAAAATCTGTTAATAGCCAACCCAGGGTCCGTATTTGCAACCTCTCTTATCCGTTTAGATTTAAGGAACAAATTTGCACCAATTTGGAACAATGCGGAACAAGTTAATACACGTGTGGGACGTCATTATTGTGAAAATTCATACGATATTAAAAATGTGTTGATCCCCAACCCAGGGTGCTGCAACCTCTCTTATCCGTCCGGATTTAAGGAACAAATGTGGAACAATGCGGAACAAGTTAAAACAAATGTATGACAAGATTTTTTGTGTGAATTCATGCGATTTTCAAAATGTCTTGATGACCAGCCTAGGGTCTTATTATTCAAGCTCTTTCATCCGTCGGGATTATAGGAACAAATTGAAACAGAATGTGGAACAATGCGGAACAAGTTAAAACACATGTGTGACGTGATTTTTGAGTGAATTTATTGGATAATAAAAATGTGTTGATGGCCAACCCAGGTTCTTATTTTGCAACCCCTCTAATCCGTCCGGATTTTTGGAACAAATTGTGGAACAATGTGGAACAAGTTAAATCACGTGTGTGACGAGGTTTTCGTGGGAATTCGTAGGATATCAAAAATCTGTTAATGGCCAACCTAGGGTCTTATTTTCCAACCTCTCTTATCCGTTTGGATCTAAGGAACAAATTAGAACAAATATGGAACAATGCGGAACAAGTAAAAACACGTGTGTGACGTCATTTTAGTGTGAATTCGTAGCATATCAAAAATGTGTTGATGGCCAACCCAGGGACTTATTTTACAACCCCTGTAATCCGTTCGGATTTTTTGGAACAAATTGGAACAAATGTGGAACAACGCGGAACAAGTTAAAACACGTGTGTGACATGATTTTCGTGTAAATCGGCGCAAGTGGGTTGGCTATCGTCACAGAGGTAGTGCGCTTGCATACAAAGAGCAGTGCTTTGGTTTCCTGCCCGAAAAAGTGTCAGAGCTTCCTAGATATTTTATCCGACTGGATCTTGCTCACTTTGTGTACCGGACTCGTCAATGGAAGTTGTGGAACGATGTTCCTAACCGGATTGTGAAGGAGCATCTTCTTCGATGAATCGGTCTGCTGATAAAATCGGAAAATTTGTCAGATTTCAAATGTCACCTGCAACATATTCTTACCCTCACGTTGTCTCCGGAACTGGGAAGCAATGCAGCTGCCGCAAGTCAACGGCTGAAGAATATGGTGACCAAGGTTGAGGAAGATTTCGATATCCCAACAGTAGAGGCTGATGTGGAGGATAATGAAGATGAGGACGAAGATCGTGATGAGGACATTCACACTCCCAGAAACATCAAGAAATGGCTTCAAGACATCGTCCAATGTTCTTCGACTGCTGCAGAAGAGGATGGAGACGCATCTCATCCGTTTTTAGCCCGTCCCGACACGTTTCTTTAGAAACGGCAGGAGCCGGGCTTATAGTCTTATGCCGGATGTTCGTTCGTTCGCTAGTGTGTACGCCGACTTATCGTTCACAGAAAAACTTCAAATTTGGAGGATAAACTCCTTTTCTAACGTAGAATCACGTACGGTGGCAACAATTTTCGATTTTTGATTAATGAAAATTTGTCTGTTCTTGCTTTTTGAGGTTAGGGTTGGCCGCCGCGCGCACACCATTACCATCGCGGCGTGCACAGAGACGGGCTCAGGTTAACGATTTAAATCGTAACAAATACATCTGCTATCGGGCACCTCTAGGGAGACTTGAGGCGGGGGCCGAAGGCCCCGCAAACGCCGCCGGCAGGCCAAGCTGGCTAAGTCCCCTGTCGAACCGAGGTGCCGGTGGAGCGGAGCGGAACTGGCACCGAGGTTGACGGAAGGGACGGGCCAGCTTGTTCAATAAAAAGTTCAGCAAGAAACTTGTAAAGAAGTGCTCCTCGCTTTTCATGTGGTCAGCCGTCATGGTCGAAGCTTTCAAGTCTCCATACAAAAAAGCTATATCTGCGCACGTGGAGTCCAGCATATCCCATGTGAAAACACGGGTGTTCAATCCTACAGAAGTGCCAGTGGGTATTGCACATTTTGTTGGGAAACATTTGCAGTCTCTGATGGGAAACTTAGCACTTGTAACATCTACCATTGCGGACACAGAGATTCCGTCGACCTCTGCAAAGAAACTGTACGAGGACAGAGGTAAAAGTCAGATTTTCCAACCGGGCTCCACGGGGCAAAAGGACGATGGTTTGCAAGCATTTTCACATCAACAAGAACTGTTGTGCCATCCAAGTCGTTGGAAATTTTGTAAGAATTGAACTGGCCACTCATGGTACTGTTTCTACACTTGTTGACAGCAATAAATACTCTAGGAGAGTCTGAGGTTTCGACGAGAACTTCTAATATCACAGCAAACAAAGGCTGAACTTGTGCATTATCATGCTTGAGCATCACAAACAGCCCCTCCTGATATTCCTCCCCGCAGACATTAGCAGCTTCAACTATCTTAACTACACCGTCTTCTTGAAGGCCCTCACCAAGTAGCAGGTCACGGTAAAAGCTTTGGCCAACAGTCTGACAGGTGCCAGAACCAGTAATCAAAACCTGCCGAGGAACTTCCCTGGCTGAAAAAGCAGCCAGTGTACTCAGCTGAAACATTTTAGCAAAAGTCTTTGGAGGGTTTTTGAAATAAGACTGCACTCCTGCGTGCTTTCTAAATATGCGGTGCCTCCCTTCAAACCTATATCAGAAATAAATAAATTAATTTAAAACAAACATAATGAGAAAGTAGGTAAACCTCAAGCTTACTCCTGGAGTCCCATTAATTTAGAGACCATAAACACCGCCTCACATGTAAACTTCAATCCTAGAACCACACAATGAAAACATTAATAACTAAACTGACCGAGCACACCACAAGCGTATAAGTGGACCCTTTTCACGCATCTGCTGTGGGTAATGCAGAAGATGATGCAACTTGTTGATGGCCTTCTTCAATTTCTGGCTTTTCCACTGTCTCCTGCGAGGTCCTCTGTTCTCAGGATCATCTGCATCTTCTTCTTGATCTTCTTCTCCATCGTCCTCGTCTTCACCTTCATCTTCATCACCATCATCGTCGCCTCCTTCATTATCCCCTTCATCTTCGTTCACTACCACAGGGATTGGTTCTATAAAAATTTGATGGAAGAGTGTAGCAAACTGAAGGATTAAAGCCTTTAGCTGGTTAATATCTGTAATATAAATGTAAATGTAAATACTCTCAGAAGACAAAAAGTTTGAGAGCCATATTGCTTCAGTGTATGGCCTTTACTATATAACCTCGTCCTGATGAAATTGGGGGAAGGTTTGTTCTTCACATCAGGCTTTCCATATACAAACTTGTTAATATTAGAGTTCAAATCATCAACAGAAAAGAGCTTGCGCACCAAAATAAACTCATAGAGGCTCAACTTCAATGGCATCTGAATAACGCCAACAAGATCATGAAACACATCGAATGCACTATCTTCTGGAATTCTCATAATGTCTGACAGAGCGGACTTCTCCTTGACTCCATATGCATACGTTGAGGCCCTTCTTTGTTGAACTTCCATCACATGCTGCTCATGATGAGAGACTTGATCCAGATCAGAATGGTAACAATCAGCAAGGACATCCTGACTTGAATGGAAATGACATGGACCAGGAGCAACCACCCGGCAGAGGTGGTCGAAGGAAACCAACTCTCAGTGATTTGATTCATGGCCCTTATGCCGAACCCATCAATGTTAGGGTAGATGTCAATAAATCTGATGTGTTATACATGGCTTTGGGACTTGCAAAGCAGAACTATTTTACGAATAAGGCTTTCAGTGACAGTGTTAAACTTGTAAATAATCTTTTTAATGAGCCAGTTTTACCAATTTCTAGTGCACGTCTAGATAGTCTTCTTATGGACAAAACAGGTGTTCAGTATTTTTTTTACTGCAATGTATGTTTAAATTCTTTTGGAGAGCTTGATTTTGAAAATGTGAAAACCAAAGTATGTGAAAACTGTGGATCTGTAAATGTGATATCAGACTTGCGTGTAGCAAACTATTTTTGCATGTTTGATTTACGTCGTGCTATTGAAACTTTATTAAGTAAAGAAGAGGTCAGAAGAGTTCTAGTGAAACCCAGTGATGCTGTTAGAATGAGGGTGGCTGGGAAAATATGTGATATTTATGATGGTTCCATGTACAAGGAGTTTGCTGAAAGAGTTGCACATTACACTGAATTTGTAATAAGCCTCCTGTTTTGTACAGATGGTGCAGCTTTGTGGTCCAGCAGTTCTCAGTCGATCTGGCCAATAATGTTCTGTATCAATGAATTGCCTCCACAACTAAGGATGAAAAATATTTTGTTAGGTGGATTGTGGTTCGGTAAATGCCAGCCTCCAATGAACCTGCTTTTAATTCCTCTTGCTGATCATGCAACTATTCTGTCAAATGGGTTTACTATCCAAACTTTAAATGAACTATTGCATATGCGAACATTTATCATTGGCTGTTGTGTTGACTCTGGTGCCAGAGGGAAAGTGCAGGGTGTGAAGAGCCATGGCGGTTATTACGCATGCAATTGGTGTTGTATTCGTGGGATATGGTTGCCAGGTGGAGTGAAATACCCTATGACTGAGGAGAGGCCTCTGAAGAGAACTCATGAAGAAATGTTGAGGCTTGTGAAAAATGTTCTAGGTGACGTCATAGATAATGCTTTGCCAGATGAAACTGCTGAGGATGATCCAATCGATGAAAACCTTGGTGTTCAAGATGTTTCTCCTCTAATTAATGTCCCCATGTTTGACATGACAAATGGTTTCTTCGTCGAACCAATGCATCTCCTTCACCTAGGGATTGCCAAAGCTTTTTTACTGCGGTGGTTGGAAAGTGATGATGATACTGTTAATATTCATGATCATGAAGATGAAATCAATGCAAGGATAGCGGCTTTAAGAGCTCCATTAGAATTTCGCAGGATGCCTAGAAAGTTAGTGGAGAAAGCAAGATGGAATGCAAGGGAGTTTGACAACTGGCTTTCATACTGCAGCATTCCTGTGCTTTCTGGTATTTTACAGCAAAAACATTTGAAATTGTGGATGCTTTTTGTTCAAGCTGTTTATCTTTTAAATCAATCTGTCATAAAACCTTGTCATGTGAATACTGCTGATGTACTCCTCAAACATTTTTTATGCTTAAGTCAAGATTACTATGGTGAGCATTGTATGGTGTACAACATGCACTTGCTGTATCACTTAGCTGAACATGTGGCTCGCTGGGGAAACTTATGGGCTGCATCAGCATATTGCTTTGAAAACTACAATGGATTTCTTTTAAAAATCATAGGCAGCCAGCAAGGTATACCCAATCAAGTTTTAAGGGCACTTTGCTGGCGGCAGGCTCTGGATACTCTTGAACCCCATGTTTCCCATAAAGCTCGAGAATATGTAAAGTCACTCCCTACCCAGAGAAAGGAGGGAATGGAAGTTGAAAATTGTCTTCTTTTGGGAAAAGCTTCAATGTTTGCTGCAACTGATGAAGAAAAGTGGCTACTAAGGAATATTGATTTTAAAAATTGTGAGAAGTACCCCAAGTTAATAAGAAATAGATGTGTATTTTCTTCTCAAAGGAATGCTAAAAAGAACAACTCAGTTGCCCAGCTGCTGAGTGATAATAGTTTTGTCCAAATCCGCAACATTGTGTATGATCGGACTGGTGGTAAAGTGTACATCTTTGTATCAAAGTTGCATACTGAAACAATTTTGAATGTTCCTGCTGGGGTCCAACTAGATCCAAAAGATCATTTTATGTATAAAGTCACCCATGTTGAACAGGAGTTGCATTGTATTCTTCCCTGTGATTTGAAAGTAGTTTGTTTCCGAGCCACTTTTCAGCATGGGGATTTTGTGGCACCAGTTGCTAATATTTGCAATGTATTTTGATTGATGTTTTGTAATTTATTTATTTTACATTTTGTGACACCAGCTGCTAATATTTGCAATGTATTTTAATTGATGTTTTGTAAGTTTTTCTTACTGTGTCAATTTTCCTACGTGACAAGCATTTTTTGCTACTTTGAATGTTTTATACTGTAACTCTTTTGTAACTTTAAAATATCAGTGCCAATATTTGTAATTGACAAAAATAACATATTTTTCTGTATGTTGGGTAGCACAAATAAATAATTAAATAAATAAAGATTAACTTGAGGTGAAGAGTTTTTGTTTTATTTACCATTCAGTGTGTCCAACATTTATATCCGTTGTCCTTGAGGCGAATCCATTTCTTCTCCAGGCACACGGCTATGTCTCCTCTAGCACTCTTGGGAGCCTAAGTTACCACACCATACAATATAGCAGTGAGGTCGATAGGATTCTTATGATAACCACAGAAAAGCGATGGTACTCTATGGTGCCCTCTATGTTTTTTTCTACTGGGTTAGGATAGGGAGGGGGACCGACCCCCAGGCCTGAGCCGGGAGAGTAATCTATAAGAAGTATTATAGATTCGCATAGCCAACGACGGCCATGCGGTCCCTTGAGACCATCATAGGCACCTCGGCCATGGCCACAGCCCACCGCCCCTGGGCACTGGATGGCCATGGGCTCCTCGGCCATGGTGACAGCCCTCCGCCCATGGGCACTGAATGGCCATGGGCACCTCGGCCATGGTCACAGCCCTCCGCCCATGGGCACTAGGGCCATGGGCTCCTCGACCATGGCCACTATCGACGGCCATGGGCACCTCGTCCATGGCCAGCCACCTTCTGCCCATGGCCAGGGAGATGGCCATGGTAAGTAACGCGGGGGCCATGGTAAAGTGCCTCGTGGCCATGGTAAATGAACCTTCGTGGCCATGGCCACCATGGTAATTCTAGTCTGGGCACTGCGCTGTACGCCTCCTGTCTGCAGAGGATGTCAGAGCGAGGCCAGAGGACATCGACCTGGCTGAGTTGCTGATAACAGACTTTGTAAAGAGGGGGGATGTTTTGTTTGGTAAGGGCTCGAGGGTGTTTGCAGTGCACAACCTGCTGCATATGGTGGATGATGTGCGCAGATTTGGAGCGCTCGACTCTTACTCTGCGTGGCCACTTGAAAATTTCCAGCGGAAGGTAAGGTCAATGGTGAAAGGAGCCAGAGAGCCGCTGTCCCAGCTGCATTATGCATTGAGGGTTCGTGACAGTGTGCCGCAGCCAGAGCCTGATCCGAAAGTGAGCCTTGGACCAGTGGTGAAGGCAGGGGATTCCTTTGGTCTCGGAGGTGTGTGCCACAAAGATGTTGTGTTGAATGGCCACAAATTCAGATGTGTGAATGAATTTGACCGCAATGTGACACTTACTGACGGTTCCACTTTACATATTGACGGTATAGTTGACCTTGGTGGGGGTGATGTATTCATAGCAGGACACAGGTACACGCCTGGTGGAAATGTTTATACGATGCCAATAAGGTCCAGCAGGGTTGGAATAACATATGCAGGTCCTCTCCGAGATGACATCACTGTAGTTAGAATCGAGCTAGTGAAGAACAAAGCCTGTGTTTTTCCACAGGGCGCGAGACAGGTGATTGTGAACATGCTGCACAAGGTGGGAGTTGAGATGTAAACCATGTGGTGCTCGTAATACGTGTCTTTGCCCGTAAATGCCTGTGTCTATGTCTTTGCTGTAATTCTGTCTCCACCCCAGCAATATGTAAAGCGATGTCTGTGTCTTGTTGGTATTTAACATTTCAATTGATGGTTGTGTTTCTGCGTATTGCAAGTGCTTCAAGTATTTCTGTGTTTCAGATATGTATTTTTTGTCGGTGTCTTGTTGGTGAGCTCGAGGACAGAAGACAGTACGATGCCGATTCAGTACCATCAAAATTGTATCACTCACCTTGCGTAAGAAGAAGTCCAATGTCCGAACCTTCTTGACGACAGTAAGTTCTTTCAGCTCGTTGATCTGATTTTGCACTATGCGGCAGAAGTTTGGATCCTTTGTGCTCTTCTTGTACTGTTTTTTAAACTCTCCCCACTCCGCATTCGCCCGCCCTTGCGCCTCCGGTCCCGAGAGACGGGGAAAGGCTTTAACGTAAGCACCAAGAAACGCCGCATGTAAATCTGCCATTGTTGATACGCCACACAACACCGAACTGTGCAGCGGTGCGCTAGTTGAGACTTTCAGCGGCGCGCTTGCCCTGCCGTGCCCTGCCCTGCCGCCGCAAGCAGAGCGGCCACCGGCTTCCCAGCGCTTCCAGGAAGCGGGCCCGGGCGACTCAATCGCCGACGAGCGCGTGGAGTTTCTACGCTCATCGCGCGAGCGGGGTAACTGCGACGCGGCACTGCGGCAGTTCCAATCCCCCAAAAAAATGCGATGCGAGGACCAAAGTTGATTACGTAATCAGGACGACGCCCCCCCCCTCCCCCCTGTAATCAAGCGTAAGCATAGCTCCGACCCCCCCCCCCCCTACGTGATTACGTAATATGTGGACGACCCCTTGCCATTAACTCCGACTAGAATGGGAAAAAAATG
The DNA here is from genome assembly GCA_038380765.1 of Odontothrips loti. Taxonomy (NCBI): domain Eukaryota; kingdom Metazoa; phylum Arthropoda; class Insecta; order Thysanoptera; family Thripidae; genus Odontothrips; species Odontothrips loti. The sequence goes on along the minus strand of CM076248.1, from coordinate 1,028,606 downwards.
TGTTATTTCAGAACAATTACAATGTATTTTATAAAATACAATCATTGTAGACATGGTAAAGAACGGGTCTTTTGCCCTGTATGAACTAATTTTGATAACATTTTCTCTTTGTTTTTGTTTGGAATCACATCTGTTTTCAAGTGTGTCAAGTATTTATGTGTTCTAAATATTTATTTTTTGTTTGGAAGCGCATGTATTTTCCGAAGCGTTTCAAGGGTTTCAAGTGTTCCCAAGTGTTTCAAGTATTGTTGTGTGTTAGATTTGTATGTTTTGTTTGGAATTCCATCACATTGTGATGCGGCGTGTTCGAGGTCCATGTCTCTGCCATCCAACTGGTAGTCCTTTCTGATCTTTCTTTGCTTGCAGGTCGAAGTTTTGTGTCTTTGAATTTGAAGAAGACAAGGCGCTGCTGACTCTGCCCTGGAATTGGGTCGAGTGCGAGATGGTGGGGCAGACGAGGGCAACCGTTAACCCTCTCCACCCGAACCCGAAGAGGAAGGGCATATACGATGTCTGGATACCCTCAGGCACCGCCGGTCAGGGCACGGCCAATGACTTGGCGATGCAGGCCGCACAGCCAGTTAAATATGGGAAGACGCCGTGGAAGCTGCACACAGCTAAGATCGTGTCGGGAACAAGCAGTAAGTGTTTTCCCAGACGTTGCCCGTTGTTCCCGCATTTGGCACATTGGTTTGTCATTTATATTGGAATGTACCTTGCGACAGTGACATACAGCCAGGCAGAGAACCACATCCAGGCCATCCTGGACAATAAAGTTGCAGTGTCTTCCGACGATGCGGAAGACGATTTCGTAAAGAGGGTGGTGGCGTATCCGGCGGAAGACAGGGAAGCTCAGGTGAGTGAAAGAGTAGGAAGGTGATCGTTGGTCTGAAGGGCCACGAGCCCCTCGCTGGGTAGGCACACCCGTAACGTTGGGGTGCGCTGCGGTACTGCATACCTCTCTGGCTCTATGTGAGTCATCTCATATGCATTTACATGTGTTTAATTTTTTTTTATCTGGTGTGATCAGGATATTGGGAATTACGAGGACAGGGGGGAGGAGGAGGAGGAGAAATGTCACTCTGTCAGGTCTCCGACAACACAGGTGAGATTTGGTGGGGGTGGGCCTGCCCGAGTGAGCACGGCACACGCTTTGCGTTTGCCTAGTCATCAGGCATTGCCACACACATAATTGTTGCTTTTCTGTTTGCTTTAGGGCCAACACAAGTCCACTCAAACAGACGGTGAGGCTGCCACCGTATCCCCCCGGCTAGAGGAATGGATGCAATCAGTGGACAGGAGGCTGCAGAGTTAGTACTCATGCACTTCAGAAACCTCAGTGCAATTGCAACTATTGTGTGAAGTGGTCATTATCGCGTCTTGTATTTATGTTTCTAGGTTTGGAGTGGCTTGGCAACGGCGGTGGAGACGGCGCAGTAAGCCTGAAGACCGTGATGGTCAACCTTCGGGAAGTGCTGGATGCGCAGACCGACGCGGTAAAGGGCCTGCTCAATTCATTCCGGCGGGTGACGGCCAACGACAAGGTGCAGCGGAAAGGAACTGACGCGGTCATTGGGCATCACGGTACCAGTAGACACGTCCGAAGACATGCTGGAGCTCGAGAATAGGCTACTCAATGATGACAATTTGGTGACGGTTATCGCTGAGGCGGCCGGTTCACATGGGGCAACCTCGCTGAAGATATTATGTGAGAAGGTGTCGGACTTAATGCTAACGAAGAAACAACAACGCCGGATGAATGCAACCAGGTCGCTGTTCACAGAGAAGGTGCAGTTGGGGATTCCAGAGATGGATCTGGACAGGAATAGCCCAGCCACCCACAAGCTGAGGTTGGATGAATTCCCATCAATTATGAGCGTCTATGTAAGGGCAGCAATGCACAACAAGGCCACAGCGGAATTGAGGCCTACAGTAAAGGAAATAACTATAGCAAGAAACATTGCATTTAACAGGGCAGCGCAGAGGTATGAGGAGATGGAGCGCGCAGGCTCAGGCCAGCCCAAGAGGGTGAGGGTTGAAAGGCCCACTCCAAGCCGCCCCAGTGTGGGACGGAGGAGTAATATCCATTCAGATCATGACGATACTCTTTGATGTTTTTGATGCTGCCCTGTTTATGTAGTGTTTTGTACATTTCATTAGACATTCTCTTGTATTATTTGTATTCTTCTTTGTGTAAATGCTATTGCTGCATTTGTCTTCAAATTAATTTATATCCATTTTATAGTATTTTGTTCAACTATGTTCATAATTACCGTTGCTGAACTTTTCAATAATTAAACTCCCGTATTTACGGTTCAGCCTCTTAATCACTTTCTTTTTCTGTACTGCTCAACCTTGTTGTGCTTTGGCGACCCACTATGTTACTCCCTTGATTGGGCCTTTAGCTGCACCTACTTCCTTTAAAAAAAAAAAAAATTGGTGTGAAATAATGTTGGTTTTTGAATCTGTTTCTTTTTCTTCGATATTCCTGATTGAATGATTAAGTATGAAATCAATGAATTATACTCTGTAGCAATTTTCAGTAAGTACCGGTATGGCAATGGTGCCGTTACCAAATTGTCCTCGAGGTCCTGCCAATAAATCTGTTTTTTTTTTTATGTGAATACTGTTCATGTATTTATTGTTTATTTTTTCTCAACGGAACCAATGTTGAGAATACTTCAGACTGGTGTGATTTCTGATATATGTTTAAAAAGAATTACTTTCTGTAATTTTTAAGAATGCAGCAAACACTGACGTGTGCATCCATACATTGTGTACTGTTGTGGATGTTATGTAACATAATTGAATTTCCTGCAAATAAATATTATGATAATTTCACCTTTGTGACAACCTTGAATCTGTTGTAATGTAATCGGTGGAAATTGTAAACCATTATATGCCGTTTTCATTGTTTATAACTTACTTAAGCATCTTGAATTCTGCCCTACTTTGAGTATTAATGTGGATCACTAGTTTTTTTGTTGTATTATAAATATATAAATGTTGCTGATTAAATGCGTATGTATGAAACCAATGCACGCCGTTTTCTCCCCCCCCCCCCCTTCAATTCGAGCGAGCACACAGATTAATGTGAGAGCAGCACCTGCTCTCTGCACAGGAACTGGACGGGGTATTGACACAGGGGGAAAACATCGAAGAAACACGATGAGCATACGAGGCATTATTGGGAGACGAGCACCTGCTATCTGCACAGGAACTGGACGGAGTATTGACACAGGGGGGGGGGGAAACGTCGAAGAAACACGATGAGCATACGATGCATTATTGGGAGAAGAACACCTATTGTCTGCACGGGAACTGTACAGGGCACTGACACACACTGAGACCGACGGTTTGATGAACTGCGAGTACACGGTGCGTGCACAGACAATGCGAGGGGTATTGACACAATACCCATTCGCGAGGCACGGCACGGCACGATGACCACGAGCGGACGCCAAACACCTATCTGCAGGCAGCTTCGGGTTGACAACGAGTACCTCCAACATCCAAACACTGCGCGTGGCTTACCGTATGACACACGAGGTGGCGACACACCGGGCGTACTCCGTGCTTACTACGTGCTTGCCATGTGAGGGGTCGCACCATAGTTGACACGGCGTGTTATCGTTATCACGCGGTGTTGAGATGGTGTTAAGAAAAGCGTAACATGGGTGGGACAGCAATATGAGCACGCGGTGTTAAAACGTTAACAGAGGTGTCAGCCCGGTGTTTAACTGGTGCGAATATTTTGCCGGTCGGGTAGCGTCCCCACCTTTTGCAGAGACTTTAATTTATTTCAATTTGACAACAGACAATTGATATTTAGAGGAAATGTGCTCCAAGGTCCAGAAAACATACATGTGATTGTTTCACTTGCAGGGGTGCCCCCCGTCCCGGAAATGTCAGGTGAGCAGCAGGGTTTTGTAACACAGGAAAAAAAAAGAGATTTTACTGTAGTGACAATTGAGTATCCCGATTCACGATGCACTACAAAAGTTTCCTCGACTGCCTTGGTTGGTCCTGAGTCAATCATCCCTCATGTCAACCTTTAATAACTAAATTTCCTTCCATCACATTTCTGGTGAATAAGACAAATGTGAGAGCTAGAACTGTGTAGTGAAGAGGAAATTTATTACCACACATGAACCTGTTCCCAACTCCCGTTAGGTTTCGTCGCCACTCTTTGTCTCGGTCACATTTTTCGTCACGTGACAAATAACGCAAAGCGATAACATCGTCGGGTAATCAATGAATCGTCACAGCTTTTTTAGTCACGTGTCTTTGCAGTGTCTTTGTAGTTCCCAGCCACACAAAACCCCGGTAGGTAGGTCATTCTGAACTTCGCCTGAATTGTCGGCTGAGAGCAACGAGTGCCTTGCAAAGTCCTGCTCCTCGGACACGCTAAAATGTGTAATGTTTATTACGAGTAAAATAATTGTGTGTAAAATTACCTCAGCTCATTCCTTTATTCCCTCTCTCCTAAATATCCTTGATGCGGACAGTTTTTAACGAAATGCAGTATACTCAGTGCCTATTGTGGCAAATAAAAACTTCCGGCATGTCGAGATCTCGTGTGTGTCGATTAAAGTCCATAGGAATGGGATGGAAAATTTCATAAATTTCATAATTTATTTTCCTACATTTTCACACTTTGTCAGTTTTCTAAGGTTTTACTAGCAGAAGCCGCGCCCGAGGCGTCCGGAGGGCGTCCGAGGTGCGTTCGAAGTGCGTGGAAGTGTGACTAGGTGACTTGGTGCAGTTGTGCAGTTGTGCAGTAGTGGTGCAGTGGTGTCGGTAATGTTTTGCCTTTGTTTGCGATGCAGATGCAGATGCAGATGCAGTGGCGTCGCGCACGGGTGCAATAACATGAAATGAAATGAAACAAAAAAGAAAGTGAACTGAAATGCGCAATAAAAAATATATGCAAGTGGCCCATGGGGGGATCGAACCCACGACCTTCGCGTTATTAGCACGACGCTCTAACCAGCTGAGCTAATGGGCCTTGGATGTGGGCCGGTGGAGGGGGTGTCGTGGTCGTCCACCGCAGGAGCCAGGCTGACATGAGGCCGTGGGTTATCGTGCGACGTACGTGTGGCTATCCTGTGGTATCCCTGGGGCGGGCTGGAACACGGAGCCGAAATAGCTCAGTTGGGAGAGCGTTAGACTGAAGATCTAAATGTCCCCGGTTCAATCCCGGGTTTCGGCACTTTCCTTTCTTGTTTCTTTCTCCCTTTTTCTTTTTTAAATGTTCATGTTGTTGGCAAGAGGATGCAGGGTCACTTCTTGTCGACGGCCCCAGTGGCGCAATCGGTTAGCGCACGGTACTTATAGAGCAGTGCTCGTGAGCGATGCCGGGGTTGCGAGTTCGAGCCTCGCCTGGGGCATCCCCACAACATTTTCTTTCATTTTCGTTTCGTTGCATGGTGATGCATTCCCAGGGTCGTGGGTTCAAGTCCCACGTCGGGCGGCTGTCACACGTTTTTGGCCTTCAAGTGCAAAATGTAAATTTTCGCGCGCTCCCCGCCGCTGTGCTGCTTGTCTGCGCTCTTGTCCCCTGCACCGGGCACGCTTCGCAGCAGCAGTCGTGGCCGAGCGGTTAAGGCGATTGACTCGAAATCAGTTTCCCACCTGGGATCGTAGGTTCGAATCCTACCGGCTGCGTTCCTGTTTTGTCCTTGTTCTTTTGCTTTCTTTTCTTCCCCTCCCTCCCGCCGTACGCCCATCTGCCAACGACCAAAGACCCGTCAGCGGACCTTCTGGAAACGGCTCGTACGCTTCAAAACGCACATGCAATCACTTCTCACAGAAATACGGTGTGCTCTTGTTACAAAATGGCCGTTTCAAACAAAACACTTTAGGTGTAGGTTTTCTACTTTAGAAAATCACAATGAAAAATAATGGGCATTACATCTTGGGATACATGAAACGTCTGTGAGAGGCATCTCTACGGCAGACCGCAGCAGGACGCAGATAGAGATGGGAATCCGTACAAGAGGAATTTCATCACCCTGTCAGCAATGGGCCGGGGGTGTAGCTCAGACGGTAGAGCGCTCGCTTCGCATGCGAGAGGCACGGGGATCGATACCCCGCACCTCCACTCGGCCGTCGCTTTTGCGTTTCGTCTGCTTTTTGAAAGAGCGCAAGGCACTTGCCCCTTTGTCTCGTACATCTTGCTTTCCGCTCGGCCCGCTAAGTCACATGTCGTAGCCTCCACATTTTTTGAAGCATACCGGCCGGCCCGTTGGTCTAGGGGCATGATTTCGCTTTGGGTGCGAGAGGTCCCGGGTTCAAATCCCGGACGGGCCCTTACTTTTCAAGCTTCCACGTTTCTTTCTCTCCAAGTAATCCCAGTTCATTAGCCCCGATACCATCTGGGGTTCCGTAGCGTAGTGGTCATCACGTCTGCTTTACACGCAGAAGGTCCCCAGATCGATCCTGGGCGGAATCAGTTATTTTGCATCTCCCCCTCTCTGCCTATGTCCACACCTCATACACATTTTGTCCGTACGTGAAAATGTGTTTGCCATGTCGTAGTCATCGGCCCCCATGGCTCAGTGGTTAGAGCACCGGTCTTGTAAACCGGGGGTCGGGAGTTCGAATCTCCCTGGGGGCATTTGTCTTTTTCGTTGGTCCTTTTTTAATAAGGATCATTTCTTTGAATTTTTGTTGCACCTTATGCCGTGATCCCAGCATCGCACCGCCGCATATCCAGCATCGTGCGCACAGCCCCTGTGGCCTAATGGATAAGGCACCGGTCTTCTAAACCGGGGATTGAGGGTTCGAGTCCCTCCAGGGGTGGGTCACCCTATTCTTTTTGTGCGTTTGCCCCGAAAAATTAAAAGTACGTTCTAAATAAAACTGCAATTTTCACCCGATGAAACAAAAGTGGATGTCAGAAGTGGGATTTGAACCCACGCCCTCAGATGAGGACCAGAACACTCGGGCCCACTTGTCAATGGGCTAAGGGCGTCTCCCTTGAGTCTGGCGCCTTAGACCGCTCGGCCATCCTGACACGCTGTGAGAGCCCTCACGCGTAACGGCACCGGCTCCAGCCCGGACAGAGTGACGACTTGCAGCCGTCGCTGTGGCCGCAGCACTGTGCCAAGCTATGCTCCTCCAGGAAATCCAAAAATATGAAGAAAAGTGTCAGGTGTGGGGTTCGAACCCACGACCCCATGAGGGGATCAGAGCTTAAATCTGACGCCTTAGACCACTCGGCCAACCTGACGCCGTGGCTGCTGCCGCTCGCTTGGACACTGAAGGAGGCGCGGAAGAGGAATCTGTGTCCACGACGCGAGTAAGTCGAATACGTTGCCTCCTATGCAAGTTCTTGTTGTACCTCTCGTGAGATTTCGCCGCCATTGACTGCCTCGTGCCTTGCGGAACCGTGTGCGCCGCCGGAGCATTTTCGCCAAACAGTGTGGCATCATTGGCGCGACTCTCGCGGGACGACGCGCCAGAGCGGCAGCCGCCGTGGCGACGTCACACGCCACGGAGCTGCGGTGTCCGAGTGGTTAAGGAGTTGGACTTGAAATCCAATGGGCTCTGCCCGCACAGGTTCGAACCCTGTCCGCAGCGTCACCGTTTTCCCTTTTAATATCCCCTTTCCCCTTTCCTTCTCTTTCTTGTTCTTATTTTTGTCGAGTCGCCCTTCTCCCAACGGCTGCCCTGCGTGCCGTCCCCGCCCTCGAGCGACAGAGTGGAGAGCGCCCGCGCGTCGGCGGGTAGGCAGCGCGCTCAGCAGCCGGGTCCGGCGGGCTGGCCCACCCCAGGCGGCTGCGGGCGCCGTGCACCAGCCAGCCCTTTCCTCACGCGCTCTGCTCATGCAAGCAGAGTGGCGCAGTGGAAGCGTGCTGGGCCCATAACCCAGAGGTCCGAGGATCGAAACCTTGCTCTGCTAGCCCTCCTCTTTTAACTCCGTTCATCTCGCTTGTCTATTCTATTCCTGGTTTTTCTGTTTTGTCCCCTTTTCTCGACGACATCTTTTCTGTGGCCAAAAAAAAAAAAAAAAGAGAAAAAAAAAAAAAAAAACTCTACAAAGGAGGGCTGGGCTAGAGCCGGGGACCTCTCGACCGGCCGTCGAATACTCTACCACTCAGGTACACCGCCGGCCGCAAGCGGCGCTCGCGTCCTCGCCCTTAACGCGACGTACTCGGGCTCGGGAAGGAAAGCGGCTCAGCTTTGCCCGCGGCTGATCTACAACGGCCTGCCACCTTGTCGGGACGGACGATGCCGCCCCGAATTTTCAAGACTGTACTTCACGGGATCTTTTCTGTAGTACGTCTTCACTTCTCTCTACTCAACGGTAGAGTCATTGAAGCCACGAGGATGAGACACAGTCCGCCTCCCTGAGCGTGAGGCCGTCGCGTGCTTGGGTGCCCCGAGGGGACGCACGTCGACCTCGATGATCGTTCGGCCTGGGCACATGCGCCTGGGCTCACGGGGGTCGGACGCTCTGAGTGGACCCCTCCTTGAAAGTGCCATCACGCCACGCATCACGACCGCTCACGCCCGAACTCACTCGTCACTCGCGCTACCGCTCATCAAAGTACCAACGCGAAGGGAGAAAACGAAAAGGTGTGGGCCGGACTTGAATGCTGCAATACGAACGGCGCAGCAAAACAGTGTCCTCCCCGGCGGGGAATCGAACCCCGGTCTCCCGCGTGACAGGCGGGGATACTGACCACTATACTACCGAGGATTCGTGACAGACGCCGCGCGCGTCAGCGGCCACCATCGGACGCGCATCCGACCGCACCGACAGCAAAACACTTTGACACCAGCTTCGTGCGTAAAGAAGAGTGGCAGCGCCTTCGACCGCTCGGCGATTCAGGCACCCGTGCACATGTGGTCTTTGCGTGAGCGTACGCGCGCCGGGGACACACACGTCGGGGCGTTTAAAATATGAGGCGCGTCCGTAAAACAACTGATTCCGCCCAGGATCGAACTGGGGACCTTCTGCGTGTTAGGCAGATGTGATAACCGCTACACCACGGAATCTGCCTGAGCTATGCCCGGCGACCCGCACGTCACTTACAGGACCGGCCCGCACTGTGCGTCGTGCAGTTAAAAAACGATAAGAAAAGAAAAAAAAAAAAAAAAAAAAAAAAAAAAAGGAGGTTCGCCTGCGACAGCCGGGAATCGAACCCGGATCAACTGCTTGGAAGGCAACTATGCTAACCACTACACCACTGTCGCTCCGTGACGCCCGGTGCGTCGATCGGGGCACACATGTGACAAGGGCGCTAACTTTGTAGCAGACGCCCTCAGTGCAAAAGTGAAAAGGGTCGCGTGGCCTGGCCGTCCCCAACGCCATCCGGTATGGTCTAGTGGTTAGGATTTCTGGCTTTCACCCAGGAGGCCCGGGTTCGATTCCCGGTACCGGAATCGTATTCCATTTTTTTTTATCGGTCCAAAATGTAAAGTGAAAATGGAGACTCATTCCTTCGAGCCGGATTTGAACCAGCGACCCATGGTTGCCCGCAAGGCGACGGTGCGTCGCTGACCTCCGCTCTACCAACTGCGCTATCGAAGGATCCTGCGAAGGTGGTCGTTGGCGGGTCGTAGAGACGGGCGTGCGGGCCGCGCAGAAGCCGCGCCCGAGGCGTCCGGAGGGCGTCCGAGGTGCGTTCGAAGTGCGTGGAAGTGTGACTAGGTGACTTGGTGCAGTTGTGCAGTTGTGCAGTAGTGGTGCAGTGGTGTCGGTAATGTTTTGCCTTTTTTGCGATGCAGATGCAGATGCAGATGCAGATGCAGTGGCGTCGCGCACGGGTGCAATAACATGAAATGAAATGAAACAAAAAAGAAAGTGAACTGAAATGCGCAATAAAAAATATATGCAAGTGGCCCATGGGGGGATCGAACCCACGACCTTCGCGTTATTAGCACGACGCTCTAACCAGCTGAGCTAATGGGCCTTGGATGTGGGCCGGTGGAGGGGGTGTCGTGGTCGTCCACCGCAGGAGCCAGGCTGACATGAGGCCGTGGGTTATCGTGCGACGTACGTGTGGCTATCCTGTGGTATCCCTGGGGCGGGCTGGAACACGGAGCCGAAATAGCTCAGTTGGGAGAGCGTTAGACTGAAGATCTAAATGTCCCCGGTTCAATCCCGGGTTTCGGCACTTTCCTTCTCTTGTTTCTTTCTCCCTTTTTCTTTTTTAAATGTTCATGTTGTTGGCAAGAGGATGCAGGGTCACTTCTTGTCGACGGCCCCAGTGGCGCAATCGGTTAGCGCACGGTACTTATAGAGCAGTGCTCGTGAGCGATGCCGGGGTTGCGAGTTCGAGCCTCGCCTGGGGCATCCCCACAACATTTTCTTTCATTTTCGTTTCGTTGCATGGTGATGCATTCCCAGGGTCGTGGGTTCAAGTCCCACGTCGGGCGGCTGTCACACGTTTTTGGCCTTCAAGTGCAAAATGTAAATTTTCGCGCGCTCCCCGCCGCTGTGCTGCTTGTCTGCGCTCTTGTCCCCTGCACCGGGCACGCTTCGCAGCAGCAGTCGTGGCCGAGCGGTTAAGGCGATTGACTCGAAATCAGTTTCCCACCTGGGATCGTAGGTTCGAATCCTACCGGCTGCGTTCCTGTTTTGTCCTTGTTCTTTTGCTTTCTTTTCTTCCCCTCCCTCCCGCCGTACGCCCATCTGCCAACGACCAAAGACCCGTCAGCGGACCTTCTGGAAACGGCTCGTACGCTTCAAAACGCACATGCAATCACTTCTCACAGAAATACGGTGTGCTCTTGTTACAAAATGGCCGTTTCAAACAAAACACTTTAGGTGTAGGTTTTCTACTTTAGAAAATCACAATGAAAAATAATGGGCATTACATCTTGGGATACATGAAACGTCTGTGAGAGGCATCTCTACGGCAGACCGCAGCAGGACGCAGATAGAGATGGGAATCCGTACAAGAGGAATTTCATCACCCTGTCAGCAATGGGCCGGGGGTGTAGCTCAGACGGTAGAGCGCTCGCTTCGCATGCGAGAGGCACGGGGATCGATACCCCGCACCTCCACTCGGCCGTCGCTTTTGCGTTTCGTCTGCTTTTTGAAAGAGCGCAAGGCACTTGCCCCTTTGTCTCGTACATCTTGCTTTCCGCTCGGCCCGCTAAGTCACATGTCGTAGCCTCCACATTTTTTGAAGCATACCGGCCGGCCCGTTGGTCTAGGGGCATGATTCTCGCTTTGGGTGCGAGAGGTCCCGGGTTCAAATCCCGGACGGGCCCTTACTTTTCAAGCTTCCACGTTTCTTTCTCTCCAAGTAATCCCAGTTCATTAGCCCCGATACCATCTGGGGTTCCGTAGCGTAGTGGTCATCACGTCTGCTTTACACGCAGAAGGTCCCCAGATCGATCCTGGGCGGAATCAGTTATTTTGCATCTCCCCCTCTCTGCCTATGTCCACACCTCATACACATTTTGTCCGTACGTGAAAATGTGTTTGCCATGTCGTAGTCATCGGCCCCCATGGCTCAGTGGTTAGAGCACCGGTCTTGTAAACCGGGGGTCGGGAGTTCGAATCTCCCTGGGGGCATTTGTCTTTTTCGTTGGTCCTTTTTTAATAAGGATCATTTCTTTGAATTTTTGTTGCACCTTATGCCGTGATCCCAGCATCGCACCGCCGCATATCCAGCATCGTGCGCACAGCCCCTGTGGCCTAATGGATAAGGCACCGGTCTTCTAAACCGGGGATTGAGGGTTCGAGTCCCTCCAGGGGTGGGTCACCCTATTCTTTTTGTGCGTTTGCCCCGAAAAATTAAAAGTACGTTCTAAATAAAACTGCAATTTTCACCCGATGAAACAAAAGTGGATGTCAGAAGTGGGATTTGAACCCACGCCCTCAGATGAGGACCAGAACACTCGGGCCCACTTGTCAATGGGCTAAGGGCGTCTCCCTTGAGTCTGGCGCCTTAGACCGCTCGGCCATCCTGACACGCTGTGAGAGCCCTCACGCGTAACGGCACCGGCTCCAGCCCGGACAGAGTGACGACTTGCAGCCGTCGCTGTGGCCGCAGCACTGTGCCAAGCTATGCTCCTCCAGGAAATCCAAAAATATGAAGAAAAGTGTCAGGTGTGGGGTTCGAACCCACGACCCCATGAGGGGATCAGAGCTTAAATCTGACGCCTTAGACCACTCGGCCAACCTGACGCCGTGGCTGCTGCCGCTCGCTTGGACACACTGAAGGAGGCGCGGAAGAGGAATCTGTGTCCACGACGCGAGTAAGTCGAATACGTTGCCTCCTATGCAAGTTCTTGTTGTACCTCTCGTGAGATTTCGCCGCCATTGACTGCCTCGTGCCTTGCGGAACCGTGTGCGCCGCCGGAGCATTTTCGCCAAACAGTGTGGCATCATTGGCGCGACTCTCGCGGGACGACGCGCCAGAGCGGCAGCCGCCGTGGCGACGTCACACGCCACGGAGCTGCGGTGTCCGAGTGGTTAAGGAGTTGGACTTGAAATCCAATGGGCTCTGCCCGCACAGGTTCGAACCCTGTCCGCAGCGTCACCGTTTTCCCTTTTAATATCCCCTTTCCTTCTCTTTCTTGTTCTTATTTTTGTCGAGTCCCCTTTCTCCCAACGGCTGCCCTGCGTGCCGTCCCCGCCCTCGAGCGACAGAGTGGAGAGCGCCCGCGCGTCAGCGGGTAGGCAGCGCGCTCAGCAGCCGGGTCCGGCGGGCTGGCCCACCCCAGGCGGCTGCGGGCGCCGTGCACCAGCCAGCCCTTTCCTCACGCGCTCTGCTCATGCAAGCAGAGTGGCGCAGTGGAAGCGTGCTGGGCCCATAACCCAGAGGTCCGAGGATCGAAACCTTGCTCTGCTAGCCCTCCTCTTTTAACTCCGTTCATCTCGCTTGTCTATTCTATTCCTGGTTTTTCTGTTTTGTCCCCTTTTCTCGACGACATCTTTTCTGTGGCCAGAAAAAAAAAAAAAAAAAAGAGAGAAAAAAAAAAAAAAACTCTACAAAGGAGGGCTGGGCTAGAGCCGGGGACCTCTCGACCGGCCGTCGAATACTCTACCACTCAGCTACACCGCCGGCCGCAAGCGGGGCTCGCGTCCTCGCCCTAAACGCGACGTACTCGGGCTCGGGAAGGAAAGCGGCTCAGCTTTGCCCGCGGCTGATCTACAACGGCCTGCCACCTTGTCGGGACGGACGATGCCGCCCCGAATTTTCAAGACTGTACTTCACGGGATCTTTTCTGTAGTACGTCTTCACTTCTCTCTACTCAACGGTAGAGTCATTGAAGCCACGAGGATGAGACACAGTCCGCCTCCCTGAGCGTGAGGCCGTCGCGTGCTTGGGTGCCCCGAGGGGACGCACGTCGACCTCGATGATCGTTCGGCCTGGGCACATGCGCCTGGGCTCACGGGGGTCGGACGCTCTGAGTGGACCCCTCCTTGAAAGTGCCATCACGCCACGCATCACGACCGCTCACGCCCGAACTCACTCGTCACTCGCGCTACCGCTCATCAAAGTACCAACGCGAAGGGAGAAAACGAAAAGGTGTGGGCCGGACTTGAATGCTGCAATACGAACGGCGCAGCAAAACAGTGTCCTCCCCGGCGGGGAATCGAACCCCGGTCTCCCGCGTGACAGGCGGGGATACTGACCACTATACTACCGAGGATTCGTGACAGACGCCGCGCGCGTCAGCGGCCACCATCGGACGCGCATCCGACCGCACCGACAGCAAAACACTTTGACACCAGCTTCGTGCGTAAAGAAGAGTGGCAGCGCCTTCGACCGCTCGGCGATTCAGGCACCCGTGCACATGTGGTCTTTGCGTGAGCGTACGCGCGCCGGGGACACACACGTCGGGGCGTTTAAAATATGAGGCGCGTCCGTAAAACAACTGATTCCGCCCAGGATCGAACTGGGGACCTTCTGCGTGTTAGGCAGATGTGATAACCGCTACACCACGGAATCTGCCTGAGCTATGCCCGGCGACCCGCACGTCACTTACAGGACCGGCCCGCACTGTGCGTCGTGCAGTTAAAAAACGATAAGAAGAAGAAAAAAAAAAAAAAAAAAAAAAAAAGGAGGTTCGCCTGCGACAGCCGGGAATCGAACCCGGATCAACTGCTTGGAAGGCAACTATGCTAACCACTACACCACTGTCGCTCCGTGACGCCCGGTGCGTCGATCGGGGCACACATGTGACAAGGGCGCTAACTTTGTAGCAGACGCCCTCAGTGCAAAAGTGAAAAGGGTCGCGTGGCCTGGCCGTCCCCAACGCCATCCGGTATGGTCTAGTGGTTAGGATTTCTGGCTTTCACCCAGGAGGCCCGGGTTCGATTCCCGGTACCGGAATCGTATTCCATTTTTTTTTATCGGTCCAAAATGTAAAGTGAAAATGGAGACTCATTCCTTCGAGCCGGATTTGAACCAGCGACCCATGGTTGCCCGCAAGGCGACGGTGCGTCGCTGACCTCCGCTCTACCAACTGCGCTATCGAAGGATCCTGCGAAGGTGGTCGTTGGCGGGTCGTAGAGACGGGCGTGCGGGCCGCGCAGAAGCCGCGCCCGAGGCGTCCGGAGGGCGTCCGAGGTGCGTTCGAAGTGCGTGGAAGTGTGACTAGGTGACTTGGTGCAGTTGTGCAGTTGTGCAGTAGTGGTGCAGTGGTGTCGGTAATGTTTTGCCTTTGTTTGCGATGCAGATGCAGATGCAGATGCAGTGGCGTCGCGCACGGGTGCAATAACATGAAATGAAATGAAACAAAAAAGAAAGTGAACTGAAATGCGCAATAAAAAATATATGCAAGTGGCCCATGGGGGGATCGAACCCACGACCTTCGCGTTATTAGCACGACGCTCTAACCAGCTGAGCTAATGGGCCTTGGATGTGGGCCGGTGGAGGGGGTGTCGTGGTCGTCCACCGCAGGAGCCAGGCTGACATGAGGCCGTGGGTTATCGTGCGACGTACGTGTGGCTATCCTGTGGTATCCCTGGGGCGGGCTGGAACACGGAGCCGAAATAGCTCAGTTGGGAGAGCGTTAGACTGAAGATCTAAATGTCCCCGGTTCAATCCCGGGTTTCGGCACTTTCCTTCTCTTGTTTCTTTCTCCCTTTTTCTTTTTTAAATGTTCATGTTGTTGGCAAGAGGATGCAGGGTCACTTCTTGTCGACGGCCCCAGTGGCGCAATCGGTTAGCGCACGGTACTTATAGAGCAGTGCTCGTGAGCGATGCCGGGGTTGCGAGTTCGAGCCTCGCCTGGGGCATCCCCACAACATTTTCTTTCATTTTCGTTTCGTTGCATGGTGATGCATTCCCAGGGTCGTGGGTTCAAGTCCCACGTCGGGCGGCTGTCACACGTTTTTGGCCTTCAAGTGCAAAATGTAAATTTTCGCGCGCTCCCCGCCGCTGTGCTGCTTGTCTGCGCTCTTGTCCCCTGCACCGGGCACGCTTCGCAGCAGCAGTCGTGGCCGAGCGGTTAAGGCGATTGACTCGAAATCAGTTTCCCACCTGGGATCGTAGGTTCGAATCCTACCGGCTGCGTTCCTGTTTTGTCCTTGTTCTTTTGCTTTCTTTTCTTCCCCTCCCTCCCGCCGTACGCCCATCTGCCAACGACCAAAGACCCGTCAGCGGACCTTCTGGAAACGGCTCGTACGCTTCAAAACGCACATGCAATCACTTCTCACAGAAATACGGTGTGCTCTTGTTACAAAATGGCCGTTTCAAACAAAACACTTTAGGTGTAGGTTTTCTACTTTAGAAAATCACAATGAAAAATAATGGGCATTACATCTTGGGATACATGAAACGTCTGTGAGAGGCATCTCTACGGCAGACCGCAGCAGGACGCAGATAGAGATGGGAATCCGTACAAGAGGAATTTCATCACCCTGTCAGCAATGGGCCGGGGGTGTAGCTCAGACGGTAGAGCGCTCGCTTCGCATGCGAGAGGCACGGGGATCGATACCCCGCACCTCCACTCGGCCGTCGCTTTTGCGTTTCGTCTGCTTTTTGAAAGAGCGCAAGGCACTTGCCCCTTTGTCTCGTACATCTTGCTTTCCGCTCGGCCCGCTAAGTCACATGTCGTAGCCTCCACATTTTTTGAAGCATACCGGCCGGCCCGTTGGTCTAGGGGCATGATTCTCGCTTTGGGTGCGAGAGGTCCCGGGTTCAAATCCCGGACGGGCCCTTACTTTTCAAGCTTCCACGTTTCTTTCTCTCCAAGTAATCCCAGTTCATTAGCCCCGATACCATCTGGGGTTCCGTAGCGTAGTGGTCATCACGTCTGCTTTACACGCAGAAGGTCCCCAGATCGATCCTGGGCGGAATCAGTTATTTTGCATCTCCCCCTCTCTGCCTATGTCCACACCTCATACACATTTTGTCCGTACGTGAAAATGTGTTTGCCATGTCGTAGTCATCGGCCCCCATGGCTCAGTGGTTAGAGCACCGGTCTTGTAAACCGGGGGTCGGGAGTTCGAATCTCCCTGGGGGCATTTGTCTTTTTCGTTGGTCCTTTTTTAATAAGGATCATTTCTTTGAATTTTTGTTGCACCTTATGCCGTGATCCCAGCATCGCACCGCCGCATATCCAGCATCGTGCGCACAGCCCCTGTGGCCTAATGGATAAGGCACCGGTCTTCTAAACCGGGGATTGAGGGTTCGAGTCCCTCCAGGGGTGGGTCACCCTATTCTTTTTGTGCGTTTGCCCCGAAAAATTAAAAGTACGTTCTAAATAAAACTGCAATTTTCACCCGATGAAACAAAAGTGGATGTCAGAAGTGGGATTTGAACCCACGCCCTCAGATGAGGACCAGAACACTCGGGCCCACTTGTCAATGGGCTAAGGGCGTCTCCCTTGAGTCTGGCGCCTTAGACCGCTCGGCCATCCTGACACGCTGTGAGAGCCCTCACGCGTAACGGCACCGGCTCCAGCCCGGACAGAGTGACGACTTGCAGCCGTCGCTGTGGCCGCAGCACTGTGCCAAGCTATGCTCCTCCAGGAAATCCAAAAATATGAAGAAAAGTGTCAGGTGTGGGGTTCGAACCCACGACCCCATGAGGGGATCAGAGCTTAAATCTGACGCCTTAGACCACTCGGCCAACCTGACGCCGTGGCTGCTGCCGCTCGCTTGGACACACTGAAGGAGGCGCGGAAGAGGAATCTGTGTCCACGACGCGAGTAAGTCGAATACGTTGCCTCCTATGCAAGTTCTTGTTGTACCTCTCGTGAGATTTCGCCGCCATTGACTGCCTCGTGCCTTGCGGAACCGTGTGCGCCGCCGGAGCATTTTCGCCAAACAGTGTGGCATCATTGGCGCGACTCTCGCGGGACGACGCGCCAGAGCGGCAGCCGCCGTGGCGACGTCACACGCCACGGAGCTGCGGTGTCCGAGTGGTTAAGGAGTTGGACTTGAAATCCAATGGGCTCTGCCCGCACAGGTTCGAACCCTGTCCGCAGCGTCACCGTTTTCCCTTTTAATATCCCCTTTCCTTCTCTTTCTTGTTCTTATTTTTGTCGAGTCCCCTTTCTCCCAACGGCTGCCCTGCGTGCCGTCCCCGCCCTCGAGCGACAGAGTGGAGAGCGCCCGCGCGTCAGCGGGTAGGCAGCGCGCTCAGCAGCCGGGTCCGGCGGGCTGGCCCACCCCAGGCGGCTGCGGGCGCCGTGCACCAGCCAGCCCTTTCCTCACGCGCTCTGCTCATGCAAGCAGAGTGGCGCAGTGGAAGCGTGCTGGGCCCATAACCCAGAGGTCCGAGGATCGAAACCTTGCTCTGCTAGCCCTCCTCTTTTAACTCCGTTCATCTCGCTTGTCTATTCTATTCCTGGTTTTTCTGTTTTGTCCCCTTTTCTCGACGACATCTTTTCTGTGGCCAGAAAGAAAAAAAAAAAAAAGAGAAAAAAAAAAAAAAAAACTCTACAAAGGAGGGCTGGGCTAGAGCCGGGGACCTCTCGACCGGCCGTCGAATACTCTACCACTCAGGTACACCGCCGGCCGCAAGCGGCGCTCGCGTCCTCGCCCTTAACGCGACGTACTCGGGCTCGGGAAGGAAAGCGGCTCAGCTTTGCCCGCGGCTGATCTACAACGGCCTGCCACCTTGTCGGGACGGACGATGCCGCCCCGAATTTTCAAGACTGTACTTCACGGGATCTTTTCTGTAGTACGTCTTCACTTCTCTCTACTCAACGGTAGAGTCATTGAAGCCACGAGGATGAGACACAGTCCGCCTCCCTGAGCGTGAGGCCGTCGCGTGCTTGGGTGCCCCGAGGGGACGCACGTCGACCTCGATGATCGTTCGGCCTGGGCACATGCGCCTGGGCTCACGGGGGTCGGACGCTCTGAGTGGACCCCTCCTTGAAAGTGCCATCACGCCACGCATCACGACCGCTCACGCCCGAACTCACTCGTCACTCGCGCTACCGCTCATCAAAGTACCAACGCGAAGGGAGAAAACGAAAAGGTGTGGGCCGGACTTGAATGCTGCAATACGAACGGCGCAGCAAAACAGTGTCCTCCCCGGCGGGGAATCGAACCCCGGTCTCCCGCGTGACAGGCGGGGATACTGACCACTATACTACCGAGGATTCGTGACAGACGCCGCGCGCGTCAGCGGCCACCATCGGACGCGCATCCGACCGCACCGACAGCAAAACACTTTGACACCAGCTTCGTGCGTAAAGAAGAGTGGCAGCGCCTTCGACCGCTCGGCGATTCAGGCACCCGTGCACATGTGGTCTTTGCGTGAGCGTACGCGCGCCGGGGACACACACGTCGGGGCGTTTAAAAATGAGGCGCGTCCGTAAAACAACTGATTCCGCCCAGGATCGAACTGGGGACCTTCTGCGTGTTAGGCAGATGTGATAACCGCTACACCACGGAATCTGCCTGAGCTATGCCCGGCGACCCGCACGTCACTTACAGGACCGGCCCGCACTGTGCGTCGTGCAGTTAAAAAACGATAAGAAGAAGAAAAAAAAAAAAAAAAAAAAAAAAAAAGGAGGTTCGCCTGCGACAGCCGGGAATCGAACCCGGATCAACTGCTTGGAAGGCAACTATGCTAACCACTACACCACTGTCGCTCCGTGACGCCCGGTGCGTCGATCGGGGCACACATGTGACAAGGGCGCTAACTTTGTAGCAGACGCCCTCAGTGCAAAAGTGAAAAGGGTCGCGTGGCCTGGCCGTCCCCAACGCCATCCGGTATGGTCTAGTGGTTAGGATTTCTGGCTTTCACCCAGGAGGCCCGGGTTCGATTCCCGGTACCGGAATCGTATTCCATTTTTTTTTATCGGTCCAAAATGTAAAGTGAAAATGGAGACTCATTCCTTCGAGCCGGATTTGAACCAGCGACCCATGGTTGCCCGCAAGGCGACGGTGCGTCGCTGACCTCCGCTCTACCAACTGCGCTATCGAAGGATCCTGCGAAGGTGGTCGTTGGCGGGTCGTAGAGACGGGCGTGCGGGCCGCGCAGAAGCCGCGCCCGAGGCGTCCGGAGGGCGTCCGAGGTGCGTTCGAAGTGCGTGGAAGTGTGACTAGGTGACTTGGTGCAGTTGTGCAGTTGTGCAGTAGTGGTGCAGTGGTGTCGGTAATGTTTTGCCTTTGTTTGCGATGCAGATGCAGATGCAGATGCAGTGGCGTCGCGCACGGGTGCAATAACATGAAATGAAATGAAACAAAAAAGAAAGTGAACTGAAATGCGCAATAAAAAATATATGCAAGTGGCCCATGGGGGGATCGAACCCACGACCTTCGCGTTATTAGCACGACGCTCTAACCAGCTGAGCTAATGGGCCTTGGATGTGGGCCGGTGGAGGGGGTGTCGTGGTCGTCCACCGCAGGAGCCAGGCTGACATGAGGCCGTGGGTTATCGTGCGACGTACGTGTGGCTATCCTGTGGTATCCCTGGGGCGGGCTGGAACACGGAGCCGAAATAGCTCAGTTGGGAGAGCGTTAGACTGAAGATCTAAATGTCCCCGGTTCAATCCCGGGTTTCGGCACTTTCCTTCTCTTGTTTCTTTCTCCCTTTTTCTTTTTTAAATGTTCATGTTGTTGGCAAGAGGATGCAGGGTCACTTCTTGTCGACGGCCCCAGTGGCGCAATCGGTTAGCGCACGGTACTTATAGAGCAGTGCTCGTGAGCGATGCCGGGGTTGCGAGTTCGAGCCTCGCCTGGGGCATCCCCACAACATTTTCTTTCATTTTCGTTTCGTTGCATGGTGATGCATTCCCAGGGTCGTGGGTTCAAGTCCCACGTCGGGCGGCTGTCACACGTTTTTGGCCTTCAGTGCAAAATGTAAATTTTCGCGCGCTCCCCGCCGCTGTGCTGCTTGTCTGCGCTCTTGTCCCCTGCACCGGGCACGCTTCGCAGCAGCAGTCGTGGCCGAGCGGTTAAGGCGATTGACTCGAAATCAGTTTCCCACCTGGGATCGTAGGTTCGAATCCTACCGGCTGCGTTCCTGTTTTGTCCTTGTTCTTTTGCTTTCTTTTCTTCCCCTCCCTCCCGCCGTACGCCCATCTGCCAACGACCAAAGACCCGTCAGCGGACCTTCTGGAAACGGCTCGTACGCTTCAAAACGCACATGCAATCACTTCTCACAGAAATACGGTGTGCTCTTGTTACAAAATGGCCGTTTCAAACAAAACACTTTAGGTGTAGGTTTTCTACTTTAGAAAATCACAATGAAAAATAATGGGCATTACATCTTGGGATACATGAAACGTCTGTGAGAGGCATCTCTACGGCAGACCGCAGCAGGACGCAGATAGAGATGGGAATCCGTACAAGAGGAATTTCATCACCCTGTCAGCAATGGGCCGGGGGTGTAGCTCAGACGGTAGAGCGCTCGCTTCGCATGCGAGAGGCACGGGGATCGATACCCCGCACCTCCACTCGGCCGTCGCTTTTGCGTTTCGTCTGCTTTTTGAAAGAGCGCAAGGCACTTGCCCCTTTGTCTCGTACATCTTGCTTTCCGCTCGGCCCGCTAAGTCACATGTCGTAGCCTCCACATTTTTTGAAGCATACCGGCCGGCCCGTTGGTCTAGGGGCATGATTCTCGCTTTGGGTGCGAGAGGTCCCGGGTTCAAATCCCGGACGGGCCCTTACTTTTCAAGCTTCCACGTTTCTTTCTCTCCAAGTAATCCCAGTTCATTAGCCCCGATACCATCTGGGGTTCCGTAGCGTAGTGGTCATCACGTCTGCTTTACACGCAGAAGGTCCCCAGATCGATCCTGGGCGGAATCAGTTATTTTGCATCTCCCCCTCTCTGCCTATGTCCACACCTCATACACATTTTGTCCGTACGTGAAAATGTGTTTGCCATGTCGTAGTCATCGGCCCCCATGGCTCAGTGGTTAGAGCACCGGTCTTGTAAACCGGGGGTCGGGAGTTCGAATCTCCCTGGGGGCATTTGTCTTTTTCGTTGGTCCTTTTTTAATAAGGATCATTTCTTTGAATTTTTGTTGCACCTTATGCCGTGATCCCAGCATCGCACCGCCGCATATCCAGCATCGTGCGCACAGCCCCTGTGGCCTAATGGATAAGGCACCGGTCTTCTAAACCGGGGATTGAGGGTTCGAGTCCCTCCAGGGGTGGGTCACCCTATTCTTTTTGTGCGTTTGCCCCGAAAAATTAAAAGTACGTTCTAAATAAAACTGCAATTTTCACCCGATGAAACAAAAGTGGATGTCAGAAGTGGGATTTGAACCCACGCCCTCAGATGAGGACCAGAACACTCGGGCCCACTTGTCAATGGGCTAAGGGCGTCTCCCTTGAGTCTGGCGCCTTAGACCGCTCGGCCATCCTGACACGCTGTGAGAGCCCTCACGCGTAACGGCACCGGCTCCAGCCCGGACAGAGTGACGACTTGCAGCCGTCGCTGTGGCCGCAGCACTGTGCCAAGCTATGCTCCTCCAGGAAATCCAAAAATATGAAGAAAAGTGTCAGGTGTGGGGTTCGAACCCACGACCCCATGAGGGGATCAGAGCTTAAATCTGACGCCTTAGACCACTCGGCCAACCTGACGCCGTGGCTGCTGCCGCTCGCTTGGACACACTGAAGGAGGCGCGGAAGAGGAATCTGTGTCCACGACGCGAGTAAGTCGAATACGTTGCCTCCTATGCAAGTTCTTGTTGTACCTCTCGTGAGATTTCGCCGCCATTGACTGCCTCGTGCCTTGCGGAACCGTGTGCGCCGCCGGAGCATTTTCGCCAAACAGTGTGGCATCATTGGCGCGACTCTCGCGGGACGACGCGCCAGAGCGGCAGCCGCCGTGGCGACGTCACACGCCACGGAGCTGCGGTGTCCGAGTGGTTAAGGAGTTGGACTTGAAATCCAATGGGCTCTGCCCGCACAGGTTCGAACCCTGTCCGCAGCGTCACCGTTTTCCCTTTTAATATCCCCTTTCCTTCTCTTTCTTGTTCTTATTTTTGTCGAGTCCCCTTTCTCCCAACGGCTGCCCTGCGTGCCGTCCCCGCCCTCGAGCGACAGAGTGGAGAGCGCCCGCGCGTCAGCGGGTAGGCAGCGCGCTCAGCAGCCGGGTCCGGCGGGCTGGCCCACCCCAGGCGGCTGCGGGCGCCGTGCACCAGCCAGCCCTTTCCTCACGCGCTCTGCTCATGCAAGCAGAGTGGCGCAGTGGAAGCGTGCTGGGCCCATAACCCAGAGGTCCGAGGATCGAAACCTTGCTCTGCTAGCCCTCCTCTTTTAACTCCGTTCATCTCGCTTGTCTATTCTATTCCTGGTTTTTCTGTTTTGTCCCCTTTTCTCGACGACATCTTTTCTGTGGCCAGAAAGAAAAAAAAAAAAAAGAGAGAAAAAAAAAAAAACTCTACAAAGGAGGGCTGGGCTAGAGCCGGGGACCTCTCGACCGGCCGTCGAATACTCTACCACTCAGGTACACCGCCGGCCGCAAGCGGCGCTCGCGTCCTCGCCCTTAACGCGACGTACTCGGGCTCGGGAAGGAAAGCGGCTCAGCTTTGCCCGCGGCTGATCTACAACGGCCTGCCACCTTGTCGGGACGGACGATGCCGCCCCGAATTTTCAAGACTGTACTTCACGGGATCTTTTCTGTAGTACGTCTTCACTTCTCTCTACTCAACGGTAGAGTCATTGAAGCCACGAGGATGAGACACAGTCCGCCTCCCTGAGCGTGAGGCCGTCGCGTGCTTGGGTGCCCCGAGGGGACGCACGTCGACCTCGATGATCGTTCGGCCTGGGCACATGCGCCTGGGCTCACGGGGGTCGGACGCTCTGAGTGGACCCCTCCTTGAAAGTGCCATCACGCCACGCATCACGACCGCTCACGCCCGAACTCACTCGTCACTCGCGCTACCGCTCATCAAAGTACCAACGCGAAGGGAGAAAACGAAAAGGTGTGGGCCGGACTTGAATGCTGCAATACGAACGGCGCAGCAAAACAGTGTCCTCCCCGGCGGGGAATCGAACCCCGGTCTCCCGCGTGACAGGCGGGGATACTGACCACTATACTACCGAGGATTCGTGACAGACGCCGCGCGCGTCAGCGGCCACCATCGGACGCGCATCCGACCGCACCGACAGCAAAACACTTTGACACCAGCTTCGTGCGTAAAGAAGAGTGGCAGCGCCTTCGACCGCTCGGCGATTCAGGCACCCGTGCACATGTGGTCTTTGCGTGAGCGTACGCGCGCCGGGGACACACACGTCGGGGCGTTTAAAATATGAGGCGCGTCCGTAAAACAACTGATTCCGCCCAGGATCGAACTGGGGACCTTCTGCGTGTTAGGCAGGATAACCGCTACACCACGGAATCTGCCTGAGCTATGCCCGGCGACCCGCACGTCACTTACAGGACCGGCCCGCACTGTGCGTCGTGCAGTTAAAAAACGATAAGAAAAGAAAAAAAAAAAAAAAAAAAAAAAAGGAGGTTCGCCTGCGACAGCCGGGAATCGAACCCGGATCAACTGCTTGGAAGGCAACTATGCTAACCACTACACCACTGTCGCTCCGTGACGCCCGGTGCGTCGATCGGGGCACACATGTGACAAGGGCGCTAACTTTGTAGCAGACGCCCTCAGTGCAAAAGTGAAAAGGGTCGCGTGGCCTGGCCGTCCCCAACGCCATCCGGTATGGTCTAGTGGTTAGGATTTCTGGCTTTCACCCAGGAGGCCCGGGTTCGATTCCCGGTACCGGAATCGTATTCCATTTTTTTTTATCGGTCCAAAATGTAAAGTGAAAATGGAGACTCATTCCTTCGAGCCGGATTTGAACCAGCGACCCATGGTTGCCCGCAAGGCGACGGTGCGTCGCTGACCTCCGCTCTACCAACTGCGCTATCGAAGGATCCTGCGAAGGTGGTCGTTGGCGGGTCGTAGAGACGGGCGTGCGGGCCGCGCAGAAGCCGCGCCCGAGGCGTCCGGAGGGCGTCCGAGGTGCGTTCGAAGTGCGTGGAAGTGTGACTAGGTGACTTGGTGCAGTTGTGCAGTTGTGCAGTAGTGGTGCAGTGGTGTCGGTAATGTTTTGCCTTTGTTTGCGATGCAGATGCAGATGCAGATGCAGTGGCGTCGCGCACGGGTGCAATAACATGAAATGAAATGAAACAAAAAAGAAAGTGAACTGAAATGCGCAATAAAAAATATATGCAAGTGGCCCATGGGGGGATCGAACCCACGACCTTCGCGTTATTAGCACGACGCTCTAACCAGCTGAGCTAATGGGCCTTGGATGTGGGCCGGTGGAGGGGGTGTCGTGGTCGTCCACCGCAGGAGCCAGGCTGACATGAGGCCGTGGGTTATCGTGCGACGTACGTGTGGCTATCCTGTGGTATCCCTGGGGCGGGCTGGAACACGGAGCCGAAATAGCTCAGTTGGGAGAGCGTTAGACTGAAGATCTAAATGTCCCCGGTTCAATCCCGGGTTTCGGCACTTTCCTTCTCTTGTTTCTTTCTCCCTTTTTCTTTTTTAAATGTTCATGTTGTTGGCAAGAGGATGCAGGGTCACTTCTTGTCGACGGCCCCAGTGGCGCAATCGGTTAGCGCACGGTACTTATAGAGCAGTGCTCGTGAGCGATGCCGGGGTTGCGAGTTCGAGCCTCGCCTGGGGCATCCCCACAACATTTTCTTTCATTTTCGTTTCGTTGCATGGTGATGCATTCCCAGGGTCGTGGGTTCAAGTCCCACGTCGGGCGGCTGTCACACGTTTTTGGCCTTCAAGTGCAAAATGTAAATTTTCGCGCGCTCCCCGCCGCTGTGCTGCTTGTCTGCGCTCTTGTCCCCTGCACCGGGCACGCTTCGCAGCAGCAGTCGTGGCCGAGCGGTTAAGGCGATTGACTCGAAATCAGTTTCCCACCTGGGATCGTAGGTTCGAATCCTACCGGCTGCGTTCCTGTTTTGTCCTTGTTCTTTTGCTTTCTTTTCTTCCCCTCCCTCCCGCCGTACGCCCATCTGCCAACGACCAAAGACCCGTCAGCGGACCTTCTGGAAACGGCTCGTACGCTTCAAAACGCACATGCAATCACTTCTCACAGAAATACGGTGTGCTCTTGTTACAAAATGGCCGTTTCAAACAAAACACTTTAGGTGTAGGTTTTCTACTTTAGAAAATCACAATGAAAAATAATGGGCATTACATCTTGGGATACATGAAACGTCTGTGAGAGGCATCTCTACGGCAGACCGCAGCAGGACGCAGATAGAGATGGGAATCCGTACAAGAGGAATTTCATCACCCTGTCAGCAATGGGCCGGGGGTGTAGCTCAGACGGTAGAGCGCTCGCTTCGCATGCGAGAGGCACGGGGATCGATACCCCGCACCTCCACTCGGCCGTCGCTTTTGCGTTTCGTCTGCTTTTTGAAAGAGCGCAAGGCACTTGCCCCTTTGTCTCGTACATCTTGCTTTCCGCTCGGCCCGCTAAGTCACATGTCGTAGCCTCCACATTTTTTGAAGCATACCGGCCGGCCCGTTGGTCTAGGGGCATGATTCTCGCTTTGGGTGCGAGAGGTCCCGGGTTCAAATCCCGGACGGGCCCTTACTTTTCAAGCTTCCACGTTTCTTTCTCTCCAAGTAATCCCAGTTCATTAGCCCCGATACCATCTGGGGTTCCGTAGCGTAGTGGTCATCACGTCTGCTTTACACGCAGAAGGTCCCCAGATCGATCCTGGGCGGAATCAGTTATTTTGCATCTCCCCCTCTCTGCCTATGTCCACACCTCATACACATTTTGTCCGTACGTGAAAATGTGTTTGCCATGTCGTAGTCATCGGCCCCCATGGCTCAGTGGTTAGAGCACCGGTCTTGTAAACCGGGGGTCGGGAGTTCGAATCTCCCTGGGGGCATTTGTCTTTTTCGTTGGTCCTTTTTTAATAAGGATCATTTCTTTGAATTTTTGTTGCACCTTATGCCGTGATCCCAGCATCGCACCGCCGCATATCCAGCATCGTGCGCACAGCCCCTGTGGCCTAATGGATAAGGCACCGGTCTTCTAAACCGGGGATTGAGGGTTCGAGTCCCTCCAGGGGTGGGTCACCCTATTCTTTTTGTGCGTTTGCCCCGAAAAATTAAAAGTACGTTCTAAATAAAACTGCAATTTTCACCCGATGAAACAAAAGTGGATGTCAGAAGTGGGATTTGAACCCACGCCCTCAGATGAGGACCAGAACACTCGGGCCCACTTGTCAATGGGCTAAGGGCGTCTCCCTTGAGTCTGGCGCCTTAGACCGCTCGGCCATCCTGACACGCTGTGAGAGCCCTCACGCGTAACGGCACCGGCTCCAGCCCGGACAGAGTGACGACTTGCAGCCGTCGCTGTGGCCGCAGCACTGTGCCAAGCTATGCTCCTCCAGGAAATCCAAAAATATGAAGAAAAGTGTCAGGTGTGGGGTTCGAACCCACGACCCCATGAGGGGATCAGAGCTTAAATCTGACGCCTTAGACCACTCGGCCAACCTGACGCCGTGGCTGCTGCCGCTCGCTTGGACACACTGAAGGAGGCGCGGAAGAGGAATCTGTGTCCACGACGCGAGTAAGTCGAATACGTTGCCTCCTATGCAAGTTCTTGTTGTACCTCTCGTGAGATTTCGCCGCCATTGACTGCCTCGTGCCTTGCGGAACCGTGTGCGCCGCCGGAGCATTTTCGCCAAACAGTGTGGCATCATTGGCGCGACTCTCGCGGGACGACGCGCCAGAGCGGCAGCCGCCGTGGCGACGTCACACGCCACGGAGCTGCGGTGTCCGAGTGGTTAAGGAGTTGGACTTGAAATCCAATGGGCTCTGCCCGCACAGGTTCGAACCCTGTCCGCAGCGTCACCGTTTTCCCTTTTAATATCCCCTTTCCTTCTCTTTCTTGTTCTTATTTTTGTCGAGTCCCCTTTCTCCCAACGGCTGCCCTGCGTGCCGTCCCCGCCCTCGAGCGACAGAGTGGAGAGCGCCCGCGCGTCAGCGGGTAGGCAGCGCGCTCAGCAGCCGGGTCCGGCGGGCTGGCCCACCCCAGGCGGCTGCGGGCGCCGTGCACCAGCCAGCCCTTTCCTCACGCGCTCTGCTCATGCAAGCAGAGTGGCGCAGTGGAAGCGTGCTGGGCCCATAACCCAGAGGTCCGAGGATCGAAACCTTGCTCTGCTAGCCCTCCTCTTTTAACTCCGTTCATCTCGCTTGTCTATTCTATTCCTGGTTTTTCTGTTTTGTCCCCTTTTCTCGACGACATCTTTTCTGTGGCCAGAAAGAAAAAAAAAAAAAAAAGAGAGAAAAAAAAAAAAAAAACTCTACAAAGGAGGGCTGGGCTAGAGCCGGGGACCTCTCGACCGGCCGTCGAATACTCTACCACTCAGGTACACCGCCGGCCGCAAGCGGCGCTCGCGTCCTCGCCCTTAACGCGACGTACTCGGGCTCGGGAAGGAAAGCGGCTCAGCTTTGCCCGCGGCTGATCTACAACGGCCTGCCACCTTGTCGGGACGGACGATGCCGCCCCGAATTTTCAAGACTGTACTTCACGGGATCTTTTCTGTAGTACGTCTTCACTTCTCTCTACTCAACGGTAGAGTCATTGAAGCCACGAGGATGAGACACAGTCCGCCTCCCTGAGCGTGAGGCCGTCGCGTGCTTGGGTGCCCCGAGGGGACGCACGTCGACCTCGATGATCGTTCGGCCTGGGCACATGCGCCTGGGCTCACGGGGGTCGGACGCTCTGAGTGGACCCCTCCTTGAAAGTGCCATCACGCCACGCATCACGACCGCTCACGCCCGAACTCACTCGTCACTCGCGCTACCGCTCATCAAAGTACCAACGCGAAGGGAGAAAACGAAAAGGTGTGGGCCGGACTTGAATGCTGCAATACGAACGGCGCAGCAAAACAGTGTCCTCCCCGGCGGGGAATCGAACCCCGGTCTCCCGCGTGACAGGCGGGGATACTGACCACTATACTACCGAGGATTCGTGACAGACGCCGCGCGCGTCAGCGGCCACCATCGGACGCGCATCCGACCGCACCGACAGCAAAACACTTTGACACCAGCTTCGTGCGTAAAGAAGAGTGGCAGCGCCTTCGACCGCTCGGCGATTCAGGCACCCGTGCACATGTGGTCTTTGCGTGAGCGTACGCGCGCCGGGGACACACACGTCGGGGCGTTTAAAATATGAGGCGCGTCCGTAAAACAACTGATTCCGCCCAGGATCGAACTGGGGACCTTCTGCGTGTTAGGCAGATGTGATAACCGCTACACCACGGAATCTGCCTGAGCTATGCCCGGCGACCCGCACGTCACTTACAGGACCGGCCCGCACTGTGCGTCGTGCAGTTAAAAAACGATAAGAAGAAGAAAAAAAAAAAAAAAAAAAAAAAAAAGGAGGTTCGCCTGCGACAGCCGGGAATCGAACCCGGATCAACTGCTTGGAAGGCAACTATGCTAACCACTACACCACTGTCGCTCCGTGACGCCCGGTGCGTCGATCGGGGCACACATGTGACAAGGGCGCTAACTTTGTAGCAGACGCCCTCAGTGCAAAAGTGAAAAGGGTCGCGTGGCCTGGCCGTCCCCAACGCCATCCGGTATGGTCTAGTGGTTAGGATTTCTGGCTTTCACCCAGGAGGCCCGGGTTCGATTCCCGGTACCGGAATCGTATTCCATTTTTTTTTATCGGTCCAAAATGTAAAGTGAAAATGGAGACTCATTCCTTCGAGCCGGATTTGAACCAGCGACCCATGGTTGCCCGCAAGGCGACGGTGCGTCGCTGACCTCCGCTCTACCAACTGCGCTATCGAAGGATCCTGCGAAGGTGGTCGTTGGCGGGTCGTAGAGACGGGCGTGCGGGCCGCGCAGAAGCCGCGCCCGAGGCGTCCGGAGGGCGTCCGAGGTGCGTTCGAAGTGCGTGGAAGTGTGACTAGGTGACTTGGTGCAGTTGTGCAGTTGTGCAGTAGTGGTGCAGTGGTGTCGGTAATGTTTTGCCTTTGTTTGCGATGCAGATGCAGATGCAGATGCAGTGGCGTCGCGCACGGGTGCAATAACATGAAATGAAATGAAACAAAAAAGAAAGTGAACTGAAATGCGCAATAAAAAATATATGCAAGTGGCCCATGGGGGGATCGAACCCACGACCTTCGCGTTATTAGCACGACGCTCTAACCAGCTGAGCTAATGGGCCTTGGATGTGGGCCGGTGGAGGGGGTGTCGTGGTCGTCCACCGCAGGAGCCAGGCTGACATGAGGCCGTGGGTTATCGTGCGACGTACGTGTGGCTATCCTGTGGTATCCCTGGGGCGGGCTGGAACACGGAGCCGAAATAGCTCAGTTGGGAGAGCGTTAGACTGAAGATCTAAATGTCCCCGGTTCAATCCCGGGTTTCGGCACTTTCCTTCTCTTGTTTCTTTCTCCCTTTTTCTTTTTTAAATGTTCATGTTGTTGGCAAGAGGATGCAGGGTCACTTCTTGTCGACGGCCCCAGTGGCGCAATCGGTTAGCGCACGGTACTTATAGAGCAGTGCTCGTGAGCGATGCCGGGGTTGCGAGTTCGAGCCTCGCCTGGGGCATCCCCACAACATTTTCTTTCATTTTCGTTTCGTTGCATGGTGATGCATTCCCAGGGTCGTGGGTTCAAGTCCCACGTCGGGCGGCTGTCACACGTTTTTGGCCTTCAAGTGCAAAATGTAAATTTTCGCGCGCTCCCCGCCGCTGTGCTGCTTGTCTGCGCTCTTGTCCCCTGCACCGGGCACGCTTCGCAGCAGCAGTCGTGGCCGAGCGGTTAAGGCGATTGACTCGAAATCAGTTTCCCACCTGGGATCGTAGGTTCGAATCCTACCGGCTGCGTTCCTGTTTTGTCCTTGTTCTTTTGCTTTCTTTTCTTCCCCTCCCTCCCGC
Source organism: Odontothrips loti (assembly GCA_038380765.1). Taxonomy (NCBI): domain Eukaryota; kingdom Metazoa; phylum Arthropoda; class Insecta; order Thysanoptera; family Thripidae; genus Odontothrips; species Odontothrips loti. The sequence goes on along the minus strand of CM076248.1, from coordinate 998,344 downwards.
CGTACGCCCATCTGCCAACGACCAAAGACCCGTCAGCGGACCTTCTGGAAACGGCTCGTACGCTTCAAAACGCACATGCAATCACTTCTCACAGAAATACGGTGTGCTCTTGTTACAAAATGGCCGTTTCAAACAAAACACTTTAGGTGTAGGTTTTCTACTTTAGAAAATCACAATGAAAAATAATGGGCATTACATCTTGGGATACATGAAACGTCTGTGAGAGGCATCTCTACGGCAGACCGCAGCAGGACGCAGATAGAGATGGGAATCCGTACAAGAGGAATTTCATCACCCTGTCAGCAATGGGCCGGGGGTGTAGCTCAGACGGTAGAGCGCTCGCTTCGCATGCGAGAGGCACGGGGATCGATACCCCGCACCTCCACTCGGCCGTCGCTTTTGCGTTTCGTCTGCTTTTTGAAAGAGCGCAAGGCACTTGCCCCTTTGTCTCGTACATCTTGCTTTCCGCTCGGCCCGCTAAGTCACATGTCGTAGCCTCCACATTTTTTGAAGCATACCGGCCGGCCCGTTGGTCTAGGGGCATGATTCTCGCTTTGGGTGCGAGAGGTCCCGGGTTCAAATCCCGGACGGGCCCTTACTTTTCAAGCTTCCACGTTTCTTTCTCTCCAAGTAATCCCAGTTCATTAGCCCCGATACCATCTGGGGTTCCGTAGCGTAGTGGTCATCACGTCTGCTTTACACGCAGAAGGTCCCCAGATCGATCCTGGGCGGAATCAGTTATTTTGCATCTCCCCCTCTCTGCCTATGTCCACACCTCATACACATTTTGTCCGTACGTGAAAATGTGTTTGCCATGTCGTAGTCATCGGCCCCCATGGCTCAGTGGTTAGAGCACCGGTCTTGTAAACCGGGGGTCGGGAGTTCGAATCTCCCTGGGGGCATTTGTCTTTTTCGTTGGTCCTTTTTTAATAAGGATCATTTCTTTGAATTTTTGTTGCACCTTATGCCGTGATCCCAGCATCGCACCGCCGCATATCCAGCATCGTGCGCACAGCCCCTGTGGCCTAATGGATAAGGCACCGGTCTTCTAAACCGGGGATTGAGGGTTCGAGTCCCTCCAGGGGTGGGTCACCCTATTCTTTTTGTGCGTTTGCCCCGAAAAATTAAAAGTACGTTCTAAATAAAACTGCAATTTTCACCCGATGAAACAAAAGTGGATGTCAGAAGTGGGATTTGAACCCACGCCCTCAGATGAGGACCAGAACACTCGGGCCCACTTGTCAATGGGCTAAGGGCGTCTCCCTTGAGTCTGGCGCCTTAGACCGCTCGGCCATCCTGACACGCTGTGAGAGCCCTCACGCGTAACGGCACCGGCTCCAGCCCGGACAGAGTGACGACTTGCAGCCGTCGCTGTGGCCGCAGCACTGTGCCAAGCTATGCTCCTCCAGGAAATCCAAAAATATGAAGAAAAGTGTCAGGTGTGGGGTTCGAACCCACGACCCCATGAGGGGATCAGAGCTTAAATCTGACGCCTTAGACCACTCGGCCAACCTGACGCCGTGGCTGCTGCCGCTCGCTTGGACACACTGAAGGAGGCGCGGAAGAGGAATCTGTGTCCACGACGCGAGTAAGTCGAATACGTTGCCTCCTATGCAAGTTCTTGTTGTACCTCTCGTGAGATTTCGCCGCCATTGACTGCCTCGTGCCTTGCGGAACCGTGTGCGCCGCCGGAGCATTTTCGCCAAACAGTGTGGCATCATTGGCGCGACTCTCGCGGGACGACGCGCCAGAGCGGCAGCCGCCGTGGCGACGTCACACGCCACGGAGCTGCGGTGTCCGAGTGGTTAAGGAGTTGGACTTGAAATCCAATGGGCTCTGCCCGCACAGGTTCGAACCCTGTCCGCAGCGTCACCGTTTTCCCTTTTAATATCCCCTTTTTTCCTTCTCTTTCTTGTTCTTATTTTTGTCGAGTCGCCCTTCTCCCAACGGCTGCCCTGCGTGCCGTCCCCGCCCTCGAGCGACAGAGTGGAGAGCGCCCGCGCGTCGGCGGGTAGGCAGCGCGCTCAGCAGCCGGGTCCGGCGGGCTGGCCCACCCCAGGCGGCTGCGGGCGCCGTGCACCAGCCAGCCCTTTCCTCACGCGCTCTGCTCATGCAAGCAGAGTGGCGCAGTGGAAGCGTGCTGGGCCCATAACCCAGAGGTCCGAGGATCGAAACCTTGCTCTGCTAGCCCTCCTCTTTTAACTCCGTTCATCTCGCTTGTCTATTCTATTCCTGGTTTTTCTGTTTTGTCCCCTTTTCTCGACGACATCTTTTCTGTGGCCAGAAAGAAAAAAAAAAAAAGAGAGAGAAAAAAAAAAAAAACCTCTACAAAGGAGGGCTGGGCTAGAGCCGGGGACCTCTCGACCGGCCGTCGAATACTCTACCACTCAGCTACACCGCCGGCCGCAAGCGGCGCTCGCGTCCTCGCCCTTAACGCGACGTACTCGGGCTCGGGAAGGAAAGCGGCTCAGCTTTGCCCGCGGCTGATCTACAACGGCCTGCCACCTTGTCGGGACGGACGATGCCGCCCCGAATTTTCAAGACTGTACTTCACGGGATCTTTTCTGTAGTACGTCTTCACTTCTCTCTACTCAACGGTAGAGTCATTGAAGCCACGAGGATGAGACACAGTCCGCCTCCCTGAGCGTGAGGCCGTCGCGTGCTTGGGTGCCCCGAGGGGACGCACGTCGACCTCGATGATCGTTCGGCCTGGGCACATGCGCCTGGGCTCACGGGGGTCGGACGCTCTGAGTGGACCCCTCCTTGAAAGTGCCATCACGCCACGCATCACGACCGCTCACGCCCGAACTCACTCGTCACTCGCGCTACCGCTCATCAAAGTACCAACGCGAAGGGAGAAAACGAAAAGGTGTGGGCCGGACTTGAATGCTGCAATACGAACGGCGCAGCAAAACAGTGTCCTCCCCGGCGGGGAATCGAACCCCGGTCTCCCGCGTGACAGGCGGGGATACTGACCACTATACTACCGAGGACTCGTGACAGACGCCGCGCGCGTCAGCGGCCACCATCGGACGCGCATCCGACCGCACCGACAGCAAAACACTTTGACACCAGCTTCGTGCGTAAAGAAGAGTGGCAGCGCCTTCGACCGCTCGGCGATTCAGGCACCCGTGCACATGTGGTCTTTGCGTGAGCGTACGCGCGCCGGGGACACACACGTCGGGGCGTTTAAAATATGAGGCGCGTCCGTAAAACAACTGATTCCGCCCAGGATCGAACTGGGGACCTTCTGCGTGTTAGGCAGATGTGATAACCGCTACACCACGGAATCTGCCTGAGCTATGCCCGGCGACCCGCACGTCACTTACAGGACCGGCCCGCACTGTGCGTCGTGCAGTTAAAAAACGATAAGAAGAAGAAAAAAAAAAAAAAAAAAAAAAAGGAGGTTCGCCTGCGACAGCCGGGAATCGAACCCGGATCAACTGCTTGGAAGGCAACTATGCTAACCACTACACCACTGTCGCTCCGTGACGCCCGGTGCGTCGATCGGGGCACACATGTGACAAGGGCGCTAACTTTGTAGCAGACGCCCTCAGTGCAAAAGTGAAAAGGGTCGCGTGGCCTGGCCGTCCCCAACGCCATCCGGTATGGTCTAGTGGTTAGGATTTCTGGCTTTCACCCAGGAGGCCCGGGTTCGATTCCCGGTACCGGAATCGTATTCCATTTTTTTTTATCGGTCCAAAATGTAAAGTGAAAATGGAGACTCATTCCTTCGAGCCGGATTTGAACCAGCGACCCATGGTTGCCCGCAAGGCGACGGTGCGTCGCTGACCTCCGCTCTACCAACTGCGCTATCGAAGGATCCTGCGAAGGTGGTCGTTGGCGGGTCGTAGAGACGGGCGTGCGGGCCGCGCAGAAGCCGCGCCCGAGGCGTCCGGAGGGCGTCCGAGGTGCGTTCGAAGTGCGTGGAAGTGTGACTAGGTGACTTGGTGCAGTTGTGCAGTTGTGCAGTAGTGGTGCAGTGGTGTCGGTAATGTTTTGCCTTTTTTTGCGATGCAGATGCAGATGCAGATGCAGTGGCGTCGCGCACGGGTGCAATAACATGAAATGAAATGAAACAAAAAAGAAAGTGAACTGAAATGCGCAATAAAAAATATATGCAAGTGGCCCATGGGGGGATCGAACCCACGACCTTCGCGTTATTAGCACGACGCTCTAACCAGCTGAGCTAATGGGCCTTGGATGTGGGCCGGTGGAGGGGGTGTCGTGGTCGTCCACCGCAGGAGCCAGGCTGACATGAGGCCGTGGGTTATCGTGCGACGTACGTGTGGCTATCCTGTGGTATCCCTGGGGCGGGCTGGAACACGGAGCCGAAATAGCTCAGTTGGGAGAGCGTTAGACTGAAGATCTAAATGTCCCCGGTTCAATCCCGGGTTTCGGCACTTTCCTTTCTTGTTTCTTTCTCCCTTTTTCTTTTTTAAATGTTCATGTTGTTGGCAAGAGGATGCAGGGTCACTTCTTGTCGACGGCCCCAGTGGCGCAATCGGTTAGCGCACGGTACTTATAGAGCAGTGCTCGTGAGCGATGCCGGGGTTGCGAGTTCGAGCCTCGCCTGGGGCATCCCCACAACATTTTCTTTCATTTTCGTTTCGTTGCATGGTGATGCATTCCCAGGGTCGTGGGTTCAAGTCCCACGTCGGGCGGCTGTCACACGTTTTTGGCCTTCAAGTGCAAAATGTAAATTTTCGCGCGCTCCCCGCCGCTGTGCTGCTTGTCTGCGCTCTTGTCCCCTGCACCGGGCACGCTTCGCAGCAGCAGTCGTGGCCGAGCGGTTAAGGCGATTGACTCGAAATCAGTTTCCCACCTGGGATCGTAGGTTCGAATCCTACCGGCTGCGTTCCTGTTTTGTCCTTGTTCTTTTGCTTTCTTTTCTTCCCCTCCCTCCCGCCGTACGCCCATCTGCCAACGACCAAAGACCCGTCAGCGGACCTTCTGGAAACGGCTCGTACGCTTCAAAACGCACATGCAATCACTTCTCACAGAAATACGGTGTGCTCTTGTTACAAAATGGCCGTTTCAAACAAAACACTTTAGGTGTAGGTTTTCTACTTTAGAAAATCACAATGAAAAATAATGGGCATTACATCTTGGGATACATGAAACGTCTGTGAGAGGCATCTCTACGGCAGACCGCAGCAGGACGCAGATAGAGATGGGAATCCGTACAAGAGGAATTTCATCACCCTGTCAGCAATGGGCCGGGGGTGTAGCTCAGACGGTAGAGCGCTCGCTTCGCATGCGAGAGGCACGGGGATCGATACCCCGCACCTCCACTCGGCCGTCGCTTTTGCGTTTCGTCTGCTTTTTGAAAGAGCGCAAGGCACTTGCCCCTTTGTCTCGTACATCTTGCTTTCCGCTCGGCCCGCTAAGTCACATGTCGTAGCCTCCACATTTTTTGAAGCATACCGGCCGGCCCGTTGCCTGAAGAGTTGATTGGAATGAGACTTAGGGATGACCTTGCTTGAATTTATTTAATGACGGATGGTACCGTCGTGATGCAACGGAGTAGTGAGCACCACCAACCTGATGTGTTTCTGTGCGGCTTGGGTATGGCGCGGGAGGTCGGGAACCACGATTGCAGGTATGAGCGTCCTTCTCCGGGATCCTCTAGCATGTCCTCCAGTTCGGCGGTGCTGAAGCACATCAACCCCGTCATTAAGAAGGTGCACGTCCTCATATGGTTACGCATCAAAAAGAACACAAATGTGACCGAAGGAGCCAAACACGTCTTTGAGACAGTTGAGCGTCTTTGGACTCTTCGAAGAAGTGCCGCGAGGTGGTGTGCGAGTACATCCAGAATAATGCGTACTTCGCCCACCCCGTGCTCCTGGCCATAGTGACCGACGAGCGGCCCGAAGGCTTGGCATTCAGCGGGTCGTGGAGGCTGCACCAGGACGACGAGATCCAGTCGTTCTAGGTGCTTACGCCCAACTTTGTTGCGGCTGACTACACCAACATTATTGACTGGGACCCCGTCAGCATCACGCCGCCGCCGTTGCAGGACACCATCTATACCGCCGACCAGGAGGCCATGCTGGAGGATTCCGGGAAGGGAAGCCCACCTGCCACCGTGATTCCCATGCCATGTCCAAGCCGTAGAGAAGCACATCAACCCAAAGTATCACTCGTGTTTAAATTTGGAAGCACCATGAGCCATGAGGTTCATTTTACTTAAGTTTTCTTGCGGTTACACAACTAATAAGTAATATTATACTCCGTGAAATACTGCTAGGAGCAAAGTATCAATTGCTTCGAATTTCTCAATTTTGGTCGTATCGTACAATGTCCACTGCCATCTATGCGTGGTTCTAAAAAGTAGTCCCACGTGGTTCGAAATAGTAGTCCCAAAATGTGATTCTTTTCTTTGTTACGAGATGGCAGGACTAAGAGAGGTTCCGTATTTATAAAGCAGTACTTCCGTCTCGTCCCTTTGGAGGAATAGATAATGATCCCACATGACATGTCTGAATTGTCCAAGCATTATCATTGTGTCTCTATTCTTTTTCACGAGAAAAATAAGTAAGCAACTAACGCTGGCTAGGCTCGGCCATAACGATACTTTTTTCTCGAAAATTGAAACTGCAATTTCAAGCCGACTTTGGTGTCAATCTGTCCCTTAGGTTTATGCTGACAACATAGGTGCGTCGCAGAGCTACATGACGTGTAATTTGGCTTTTACTCAAAATTTCTGGTTTTGGTGCGTGACGGAATTCACAACAATGACGAAATTTCACAAACACCGGCGAAAGAGGCCATTTTCCACTTCTTAAGACTTCCTATGGTTAAAATATTGACTAATGACAGACCCCCCCCCCCTCCCCCCGGGTCTTCATTTCTTTCAAACTTCTTAATTATGTTGGCTCTTAATGAGTGACTACTGGTCAGTTCCTTGCGATTGTTAACAGTTAATAAAATATCTATTCCTACTTCTGGATTTCTCACACATGCTATGTAGTACGCTGTGATATGGGTTGATAAGGGACTAATTGTGTCGCTGGGAGCTGAAATGGCTTGGGCGGGATGATGAGTAGCTCTCCTTACCTTATTTAGTGCCGCAATAGCGCAAACAATGCTAACAAAGTACACATTTTTGGTACATTTTAGGTTTTTTTGTTTACGTTGGTAGCATTGGGTGTCGTCACTTGACCTGCCGGCTTGGGTCACTCCTAGACACTTACCCAACATGACCCGACCCCAACCGACTCAAAAACGTACCGACTTACCGTGATTAATGGCCAGAATAGCCGAAAAAGCGACAAAGTGTTGCGGGTTGCCTACTCTCGACATAAATGGCTCTGTCGGCAACGCTAAACGTTGTCCAAAAATTCTGAAAAAATCTTATTGGGCTTCTGGTAGGACGGGCCAACTTTCCTGATATGTCGAACTTGCAATTTGTAACTTGACCCTGCCATGACCGCCCCTAACCAGCAGGTTGGCGGCGGTGAACTGGCCACCCCGGGTCGGGGCGCTGCGAGCGCTGCTGATCGACGCGAGGCTCCGGGCGCTGAACTTGGAGCAGCGCGTCATGTACGCCAACAGCCGCGCCCTGCCACTGCTCTGGCACACGGCTCAGGTGGTCCCGCTGACCGTCAACCAGTGCGCCAGGATCAGGAAATCGCTGGGCATGTTCCTCTGGGCCGGCAAGAGAGTCAGGGTGCCATTCGACATCATGGTGCAGGCCAAGGACAGAGGGGGACTTGGACTCCACGACCCCCAGCGGAAGGCCAGGGCCCTGTTCGCGGCGAGGTGGTGCACGGCGGAGAGGTCCGACCCGCCGACCCTGGCAGGTGCTTGGCTGGCAGCGCTGCGGCAGAAGCACGGGGACAACGGGAAGCTGCCGGCGTGCGCCAACCACTATGGCGAACTGCGGAAAGTGTCGCAGCACGTCCCCGACGGCCTGGTGGGCAAGGAGCTCACGGGTGCCATCCTCAAGGCCACCATGGAGGAGATGACCGCCACTCCACGCGCTATGAGGGGCGTGGCCGACGCGGACCAGGCAACAGTGTGGGCCAATGTCCACGCCAAACACCTTCCAGTCGACGTCCGGTCGACGTGGTTCGAGGCAGTCCACGATGTCCTGCCGACGGCCATCCGACTGCAGGCAGCGCACCAGGCCGACGCGCCCGACTGCCCAAAGTGCGCCGAGCCGGAGGACGTGTCTCACAGGCTGGCGAGGTGCGGCGACCGCAGGAGGGCGGCGTGGCGCTGGGCGCAGGGGAGGCTGACAGTCCTCGCGGGGGCCGCCGTCGAGGACACCAGCATCACCAAGCCTCTCTTCCGGACGAAGGGGACGAAAGGGAAGGCGATGACGTGGCTCCTGGGGGTAGTAGTCCACTACTTGGCCACGCGCAGGGAGGTGAGCGCAGGGGGAGTGGAGGACTTTGTGAAGGTGAGGCTAAGGGACGCAGAGGAGGAAGTGAGAGTGGCGTTGGCCGAGTAGCGAGAGGAGAGAAGGACGAGAAGGTGGTAGATTGTTAGCCCTAGCAGTGCCGTGCAGTGTTAATAATTCCGGGCACATGAAATGTTAACATCTTGCGACCACCAAGGCGTGTTTACTCCAAGGTGGCAACTAAATGTGGGCGGGCTACTGTTAGGGCCCAGAGTAGCTGTGGCTCAGGTCTGAGCAGCGAGGTATGTAATTTCGGACGCGGCCGGGAACGCTGCGGAGGCAGCCCGGCAGCGAGGGAAGAGAGAGAGACAGGCGTGCGAGAGAGAGGCTGGTACCGGAACGAAAGAAGCAGCAGCAGTAGGGATTTAACGCGTGGTAAAATTACCGGTAAGATTGGGTAAATTACCGGTAAATTACGGTAAATTACCCGGACCCCGGTAAAATTGGTAAAAAACGAGAATATTCGAATTATGCCTAAAAAACACACATTCTGCAGTTCTTTCGCAGCGGAAACGTTCCCGTTGCGAAGTTGAGTAGATTTCCTTCATTCAAAGTTCCCGCGCATGCCCCACGGCCCCCTTCCTTTGCCCGTAGAGCCTGCGCCTTGTCGCCTGTGTGAAGCGCAGTCCGTCACAGAGGGCGCGCTCGCTCCGAACAGACAGTGGCAGTGTACTGTACAGTACAGAGTACAGTGTGTTATTGTGTTGTCTTTTTACGACAAGAGCAGACTTTATTATTTTCTCGAAGTACGGGGGTTCCGTGCAAAAGGGACGACGAGGTAAGTTTTATTAATTAGTTGGCGTTGTGAACGACGATCAACAAATACGATACAAAGCGTGCCCACGGAATGTATGTGCCGCTAGCCGGGTTCCGTGTTTTGCGTCTCTTAGACGTTTAAATTCCTATTTGCTCTCTTTCTTATAGGTCCAACCATCATGCCGCGTGAAAAGCTGGACATTCATGATTGCTTTCATCTCGCAAAAGAGCCTGGTGGTGAGAAATTAAAAGCCACTTGCAAATATTGTGGGAAGTCATACGTTCCTAACACAACTAGGCAGAAGAAACATATTCAAGACGAGTGCAAGTTAATTCCTGCTATGAAGAGGGCCTGCTATGTTGACTTTCGATGCCCGACGCAGACAACTTTACATGGGATGGACGTGGACAACCCAGGTATGTGAATTTATTTATTTAAAATGTCTAGGTTAGGGTTGGCCTGGCCGGCTGGCCCGGCTCTGGGCGGGGTGGAGGGGAGGGGGCAGCTAGGGCAAGGGAATACCTTGTCAGCACGCGCATGCGCGCAAGCGACAGAGAAGGGGGCGAAGGGGGACGGCGGGGCACAGGAAGCGGCCATCAAGCACGCGCGCGCGCGCGAGCATTTGAACTACGTGTTTTTAATGCTTTCTGTAATATACAGGCGGGAGCGGGAGATCTAGTCCCACACCATCGACATCGTCGATCGCTTCATCAGCCGGATCAGCACCAAGTCAACCCGGTGGCGCTGGTACGAAGCGCAAGGCACCTTCATCTGCTCCCATGGACCGATTCGTGGATTCCACCAGCAACGAAGAGAAGAGAATGCTCGACGCCTCCTTCGCTCGGGCAATGTACGCCTCCGGGATGCCCTTCTCAGCGTTCAATACTATGTACTGGAGCAATTTTTTTAAGGTGCTTCGCCCCTCCTACAAGCCACCGACTCCGTACTTTTTGAGCGGGCCCCTGCTTGATGCTCAGTACAGCATTTGCACTACTGCTAACCGGGAGAAAGTGCAGCAGGCTACCGCACTTGGCATAATGACAGACTCTTTTACGAATGTGAGGGGTGAAAGTGTCATTGATATTTTAGTTACAACTCCTACGCCTGTACTGTATAAACAGATTTTTAGAGGTGAAAATAAGGAAACAGGGGTATACGTAGGCAATGAATTGTTATATGTAATAAGAGAAATAGGTCCAGACAAATTCTGGCTCCTTGTCACGGACAACGCCGCCAACATGCAGGTGGCGTGGCGGTTGGTTACAGAAGCTTTTCCTCACATTACTGCCACGGGCTGCGCGTCCCACTGTTGGGACCTTTTATTTAAGGATCTCATTAAATTAATTTCTGTAGTTGACAAATACTATAAGAATTCTAGAAATGTTGTAAGGAAGGTGAAAAAAAGTTCTAATGCACTGGCTGTCTTCAAAACTAAGCAAAGAGAGAAATATGGCAAAACTTGTGTAACTTTGAAACTTCCAGGCAAAACGAGGTGGGCTGGGGCAGTTATTCTTTTAACCTCTCTCTTGAAGAACAAGTCTGCACTGGAGGAAACCGTACTTGCTGAAGGCCTGGACCTCGATAGGAATGTCCGAAAATGCGTGCTGGAAAGCAAATTTTGGGAGAGAATCAAGTCCGTTTCTGACCTTTTGACCCCTATTCATGCATCAATTACTCTTATTGAAGGCAACAGAGCACTCCTTTCTGATGTGTACTATTTGCACACCAAAATCAATCACTGCATCTCTGAAAATTTGAAGAAACTGCGACTCACTTCTGATGAAAAACGAAATGTGAGGGAAATGTTAAATGAAAGGAAGGATTTCACTGTGGCCTCCATTCACAGGGCCGCCTACATGCTGGATCCCAGATTTATGGGTGAGGGACTTACAGATGAAGACACAGCTGAGGCCATTGTATTTATCTCAAAACTAGCTGGACACATGGGAATCGACGAAGGAGTAGCCATAGCTAATTTGGGCGAGTTCCGCACGAAGGTGGGTTTTTTTGGCCTTCAGTCTATTATGGATGCGTCCAGAAACCTGCACCCGGCTGTGTGGTGGAGAGGTGTGTGCTCTACACAACCCATCGCAGGACTTGCAGCGACGTTGCTCTCCATGCCTCCAACTGCTGCGGAATGTGAAAGACGATGGTCTGACCACGGCTTCATTCATGACAAGGCTCGGAACCGTCTCCTTAATACCAGGGTGACAAAACTTGTGACAATCAGGGCAACTCTCATTGCTGACCAGAATAAGAGTAAGGAGCTTGAGCCATTATCTGCTGAGGAAATGCATCGCTACTTCCAAACATATTTGTCCGGCGGCGGGGGTGATGGTGACGGTAGCCAAAGCCAAACTGGGCAGAGCGACGGCGACGAGGCCGCCGCCGAAGCAGACAACGTTGACGAGGAGGAGAGTGACATAGAATCGGAAGATAGTGATACTGAATGGGAGGTGGATTTTGATGATTCGGATGGCGAAGAAGAGGGACAGGGAGTGCAAGTGCAACTCACTGCTTCAGATAACGAGGACGAACGCCCACGCCCACGCAGAACAACGCTGAGAACTTCACCGCCTGCAACCACTACTGTGACCCCTACCCCTACCCCTACGGTTACGGTAGCCAGCAGTGGCAGTAATACCAGTGTGGCTAGACAGACGCGTTCTTGTTCTTCTCGCAAAGCTCGTCGTTAATTTCTATTTTATCTATTTTTATATCTATTTTATCTGTTATGACTGCACTGTCACTCCTTATATATGTAAATATATAATTTTTTCAAACATTTCTGAACCATTATTTGTCCTAATTGTCAATAATTTCAGCTTTCCTCACACCACTGTCACTTATTTCAGCGTTATTTCAGCGTTTTTCGCATGTACTCACAAAAAGTACGATATTTTCGAATATTCTCCTTTTTTACCGTAATTTACGGTAAATTACCAATTTTACGGTAATTTACCGTCCAGATTGAAAATTACCGGTATTTTTAAAACCCTAAGCAGCAGCGGCCGGGAGTCGATGCCGGGCACCCCTCCGCCGCGCCGGGCGGGATTTGATCGCCTGTCGACGCCGGCTCAGGCAGTGGAGCATGGTAGCTCAGGGGTATCGAGCCCGCAGATGGTAAGTCCGGTGCTTCGGCGGGGCGACTGCACAGGGTTCGACTACAGCTGGCAGCCGGATTCCCGCCATCACCGCCACCGGTTCAGTCCTTGGCGGGAAAGTGGCTCGGTCCCCAGGGCGCTCCTTTTATGCCGCAATGTAAGCACACCGGGTTAAAGAATAAAGAGTTCCCTCAAGTGCTTGAAATCCGGTGTGCAGGGAAACAGCGTGAATATTGTTATGTTTTTGTTCTTACATTTATAAATTATTTATGAATAAATGTTTTCAAAAAAAAAAAAAAAAAAAAAAGTTGGGAGAGCGTTAGACTGAAGATCTAAATGTCCCCGGTTCAATCCCGGGTTTCGGCACTTTCCTTCTCTTGTTTCTTTCTCCCTTTTTCTTTTTTAAATGTTCATGTTGTTGGCAAGAGGATGCAGGGTCACTTCTTGTCGACGGCCCCAGTGGCGCAATCGGTTAGCGCACGGTACTTATAGAGCAGTGCTCGTGAGCGATGCCGGGGTTGCGAGTTCGAGCCTCGCCTGGGGCATCCCCACAACATTTTCTTTCATTTTCGTTTCGTTGCATGGTGATGCATTCCCAGGGTCGTGGGTTCAAGTCCCACGTCGGGCGGCTGTCACACGTTTTTGGCCTTCAAGTGCAAAATGTAAATTTTCGCGCGCTCCCCGCCGCTGTGCTGCTTGTCTGCGCTCTTGTCCCCTGCACCGGGCACGCTTCGCAGCAGCAGTCGTGGCCGAGCGGTTAAGGCGATTGACTCGAAATCAGTTTCCCACCTGGGATCGTAGGTTCGAATCCTACCGGCTGCGTTCCTGTTTTGTCCTTGTTCTTTTGCTTTCTTTTCTTCCCCTCCCTCCCGCCGTACGCCCATCTGCCAACGACCAAAGACCCGTCAGCGGACCTTCTGGAAACGGCTCGTACGCTTCAAAACGCACATGCAATCACTTCTCACAGAAATACGGTGTGCTCTTGTTACAAAATGGCCGTTTCAAACAAAACACTTTAGGTGTAGGTTTTCTACTTTAGAAAATCACAATGAAAAATAATGGGCATTACATCTTGGGATACATGAAACGTCTGTGAGAGGCATCTCTACGGCAGACCGCAGCAGGACGCAGATAGAGATGGGAATCCGTACAAGAGGAATTTCATCACCCTGTCAGCAATGGGCCGGGGGTGTAGCTCAGACGGTAGAGCGCTCGCTTCGCATGCGAGAGGCACGGGGATCGATACCCCGCACCTCCACTCGGCCGTCGCTTTTGCGTTTCGTCTGCTTTTTGAAAGAGCGCAAGGCACTTGCCCCTTTGGTTGGCGTGGCCTGTGTCTCGTACATCTCGCTTTCCGCTCGGCCCGCTAAGTCACATGTCGTAGCCTCCACATTTTTTGAAGCATACCGGCCGGCCCGTTGGTCTAGGGGCATGATTCTCGCTTTGGGTGCGAGAGGTCCCGGGTTCAAATCCCGGACGGGCCCTTACTTTTCAAGCTTCCACGTTTCTTTCTCTCCAAGTAATCCCAGTTCATTAGCCCCGATACCATCTGGGGTTCCGTAGCGTAGTGGTCATCACGTCTGCTTTACACGCAGAAGGTCCCCAGATCGATCCTGGGCGGAATCAGTTATTTTGCATCTCCCCCTCTCTGCCTATGTCCACACCCCATACACATTTTGTCCGTACGTGAAAATGTGTTTGCCATGTCGTAGTCATCGGCCCCCATGGCTCAGTGGTTAGAGCACCGGTCTTGTAAACCGGGGGTCGGGAGTTCGAATCTCCCTGGGGGCATTTGTCTTTTTCGTTGGTCCTTTTTTAATAAGGATCATTTCTTTGAATTTTTGTTGCACCTTATGCCGTGATCCCAGCATCGCACCGCCGCATATCCAGCATCGTGCGCACAGCCCCTGTGGCCTAATGGATAAGGCACCGGTCTTCTAAACCGGGGATTGAGGGTTCGAGTCCCTCCAGGGGTGGGTCACCCTATTCTTTTTGTGCGTTTGCCCCGAAAAATTAAAAGTACGTTCTAAATAAAACTGCAATTTTCACCCGATGAAACAAAAGTGGATGTCAGAAGTGGGATTTGAACCCACGCCCTCAGATGAGGACCAGAACACTCGGGCCCACTTGTCAATGGGCTAAGGGCGTCTCCCTTGAGTCTGGCGCCTTAGACCGCTCGGCCATCCTGACACGCTGTGAGAGCCCTCACGCGTAACGGCACCGGCTCCAGCCCGGACAGAGTGACGACTTGCAGCCGTCGCTGTGGCCGCAGCACTGTGCCAAGCTATGCTCCTCCAGGAAATCCAAAAATATGAAGAAAAGTGTCAGGTGTGGGGTTCGAACCCACGACCCCATGAGGGGATCAGAGCTTAAATCTGACGCCTTAGACCACTCGGCCAACCTGACGCCGTGGCTGCTGCCGCTCGCTTGGACACACTGAAGGAGGCGCGGAAGAGGAATCTGTGTCCACGACGCGAGTAAGTCGAATACGTTGCCTCCTATGCAAGTTCTTGTTGTACCTCTCGTGAGATTTCGCCGCCATTGACTGCCTCGTGCCTTGCGGAACCGTGTGCGCCGCCGGAGCATTTTCGCCAAACAGTGTGGCATCATTGGCGCGACTCTCGCGGGACGACGCGCCAGAGCGGCAGCCGCCGTGGCGACGTCACACGCCACGGAGCTGCGGTGTCCGAGTGGTTAAGGAGTTGGACTTGAAATCCAATGGGCTCTGCCCGCACAGGTTCGAACCCTGTCCGCAGCGTCACCGTTTTCCCTTTTAATATCCCCTTTCCTTCTCTTTCTTGTTCTTATTTTTGTCGAGTCCCCTTTCTCCCAACGGCTGCCCTGCGTGCCGTCCCCGCCCTCGAGCGACAGAGTGGAGAGCGCCCGCGCGTCAGCGGGTAGGCAGCGCGCTCAGCAGCCGGGTCCGGCGGGCTGGCCCACCCCAGGCGGCTGCGGGCGCCGTGCACCAGCCAGCCCTTTCCTCACGCGCTCTGCTCATGCAAGCAGAGTGGCGCAGTGGAAGCGTGCTGGGCCCATAACCCAGAGGTCCGAGGATCGAAACCTTGCTCTGCTAGCCCTCCTCTTTTAACTCCGTTCATCTCGCTTGTCTATTCTATTCCTGGTTTTTCTGTTTTGTCCCCTTTTCTCGACGACATCTTTTCTGTGGCCAGAAAGAAAAAAAAAAGGAGAGGAAAAAAAAAAAAAAAAAACTCTACAAAGGAGGGCTGGGCTAGAGCCGGGGACCTCTCGACCGGCCGTCGAATACTCTACCACTCAGGTACACCGCCGGCCGCAAGCGGCGCTCGCGTCCTCGCCCTTAACGCGACGTACTCGGGCTCGGGAAGGAAAGCGGCTCAGCTTTGCCCGCGGCTGATCTACAACGGCCTGCCACCTTGTCGGGACGGACGATGCCGCCCCGAATTTTCAAGACTGTACTTCACGGGATCTTTTCTGTAGTACGTCTTCACTTCTCTCTACTCAACGGTAGAGTCATTGAAGCCACGAGGATGAGACACAGTCCGCCTCCCTGAGCGTGAGGCCGTCGCGTGCTTGGGTGCCCCGAGGGGACGCACGTCGACCTCGATGATCGTTCGGCCTGGGCACATGCGCCTGGGCTCACGGGGGTCGGACGCTCTGAGTGGACCCCTCCTTGAAAGTGCCATCACGCCACGCATCACGACCGCTCACGCCCGAACTCACTCGTCACTCGCGCTACCGCTCATCAAAGTACCAACGCGAAGGGAGAAAACGAAAAGGTGTGGGCCGGACTTGAATGCTGCAATACGAACGGCGCAGCAAAACAGTGTCCTCCCCGGCGGGGAATCGAACCCCGGTCTCCCGCGTGACAGGCGGGGATACTGACCACTATACTACCGAGGATTCGTGACAGACGCCGCGCGCGTCAGCGGCCACCATCGGACGCGCATCCGACCGCACCGACAGCAAAACACTTTGACACCAGCTTCGTGCGTAAAGAAGAGTGGCAGCGCCTTCGACCGCTCGGCGATTCAGGCACCCGTGCACATGTGGTCTTTGCGTGAGCGTACGCGCGCCGGGGACACACACGTCGGGGCGTTTAAAATATGAGGCGCGTCCGTAAAACAACTGATTCCGCCCAGGATCGAACTGGGGACCTTCTGCGTGTTAGGCAGATGTGATAACCGCTACACCACGGAATCTGCCTGAGCTATGCCCGGCGACCCGCACGTCACTTACAGGACCGGCCCGCACTGTGCGTCCCGCGTAATCTGGGGTGTATGTGGTCCGTATGCAGACGGTCCACATACGTAAAGTATGTATTGTTCTGATACGGCCCGTATGTGGCGCCACATACAGCATGAAGTATGAAGTATACGACGAGTATGTGTTAAGGACGTATGTGTTCCATGACCGTATGTGAGAAGTGTGCGAAGCCCATACGCCACGTGCGCACATTGACATGAAAGCCACATACGTGCGATGTGTGACCCACATGTGATCCGTGTGTGGTCCACGTGTGGACCACACGTGCACCACGTGTGGTTGTCACATGTAAAGCACATGTGTGCCGTGCATGGTTGTCACATGTGAAGCACATGTGTGCCGTGTATGGTTGTCACATGTGAAGCACATGTGTGCCGTGTATGGTTGTCACATGTGAACCACATGTGGACCGTGTGTGGGCGTCAGGGACGTACAGATTTTCCAGAACAAGTACTGGAGTACAAGTCTCCAGGCACAGCAAAACAAATATGAGACTTAATATATACAAGGGCAAAATTGAGAGAATCGACGTATGAAGTATGAGCTTGCTCAAATGCACAGATAAGGAACTTTCAATTCAAACACAACATAAACCAGTCATTGTGTATTAAACTCTCACAGGATTAACACACTGTGTCTTACAAGAAACAATTCTTGTAACATTCATTAGTACATATACTTACAATGAATGATTAAAACTATATAGTACGTAAACTTTGCGTACAAGGAAAGCGTTGGCACTTTGGTGAGTCATGTTTGGAAAAAGTAAAACAGGCATTGACTGCCACATCACGTAATGTCTGACGATAATAACAACAAAAACAAAATCTATCACTGCCAGACCACACCTCAGTGACATAGACAAAGATACAAGCACAATAATAAAAACAATAAAAAAGGCTTATCATCTTCACTTACTTAGAAAGAGTGATTAAAACTATATAGTACGTAAACTTTGCGTACAAATACAAGGAAAGCGTTGGCACTTTGGTGAGTCGTTTGGAAAAAGTAAAACAGGCATTGACTGCAACATCACGTAATGTCTGACGATAATAACAAAAACAAAAACTATCACTGCCAGATTAAGTCCGACCATACCTCAGTGACATAGACAAAGATACAAGCACAATAATAAAAACAAAAAAAAAGGCTAGTCATCTTCACTAACAGCTGACATTGCTCTCCCAGATCTCATGTCCGCAAGCATGTTTCCAATCGCCTGTTTTAAAGCCACAGCAGTGGGCTTGCCCCACTTTTTTGTTTGCCCGTGCTTTGACACATTCTGCAATAAAAATTCAATAATTAAAACAAACTTGTGGGAAGCAATTTGAAAAGCTCCTGCAAGATATTGACATACCAACAATGGCGTCAAGAGCAGGCTGGTCAAGTTTAGTTCTGACTTTAGCCTCCCTGGTTCCCTGCTCAAACGAGGGCTTGCCACTAACAGAACAAACCGTAAGGGCTTGTGAGTTATACACTGCACGGCAAAGTGCGCGAGCAAAGGCAGAAGGAGTGTAGCTTGTTACTTTGGCCTTCTTCAAGGCCTTTTCCTTCAGATAAGTTGAAGTCCCCGGGTGCAGCTCTACAACCTGGAAGAAAATACATCACATGGAAATAATTACACCAACTTTCAACATGGGGTGGAAGACGACAATTTGGCTTCATTAAACTCACACCCTTGTCTTGAGCAGTAAATTTTAACTGCTAACCCGCAAATGGTATATGAATGGTCTTCCGGTCACTCGTGCGCCTTTTACGACCTAGAATCAAACACCACCTTAATAGCCGGAGAAACATGAAAGAATAGGTGGAAGATAGTAACTAAAACACCAACCTTTGTTGACTTTCACTTGCTCATCTAATGAGCTGGTCAAGGGACGCTTCTTGGATTCTGTGAAACACGGATTGAGATGGTATTGAATCCTCACACCTTAGCCAATAGAAAGCAAACATCGCGCACAATCTTACAATGATCAGAACTAACCTTTCTCTTTAACTGCAACATCTGAATCAGAGTCTAAATCTGACTCTTTGCAATTCTTTGACTCTTCTGCAAGGCAATTGATAAATAAATATATATTACTTAAATCTATACAAGCATAGGACTTCATAGACCATACCTTTTTTACCTTTATTCTTAGACACCTGAGGTTCATCTTCAGACACATCCACTTCAGATTTAGCACCTGTTAAAATATTAGTTTAAAAACATTAAAAATAAAATACTGCACGAGACAAATAAAAATATTCAAACAGAACTATACCTTTAGGGTTGATGGTCACTCTTTTACGCTCCTTGGACAAATCAGCTGGAAAAAGTAGCGGATTACCCAGGGGAAAAGTCCCACATTAATTAAAATAAAGAACACTTCAGCAGAACCATACCATGAGATTTAACAATTTGGCAGGCCTTCTCTTGTAAGTCTGAAAGGTTCAATCCATCAGAAGCAGCAGTGTATTTGTTCTGGTCACAAAGGACGCCGCCAGAAGTACTTTTAGTCTCTTTACAAAGGACACCACCAGAAGAATCTTTTTTGTGTTTAGAGAGCACACTATCAGTGTTTTTAGACAGAACACCACTGGAAGTGTCTTTACTCTCTCTAGAAGGGACAGCACCTGCAAAATTAAACAGTGTGAAACTCTGCAGATAATAACATACAATTGTTAAGAACAAATCCCACTAGGAGGAACATGTGATATGAGGCACTTCAATCACAAGTAACTAAGTGAAACAAACAAAAAAAGAAGAAAATCTACATGTCATACCCTTTGCTTCAGATTCAATATAGAAAGATTTATTAACTGGACACTTCATAGCTTTCCGATCTTCTCGGCCAAACTTTCCTAGCATCATCATGTCAGCTGCTTCCTTTTTCTTTGAAAGCTGTAATGAACGAGAGGACAGTATATCAGAATTGGAAAGATCCAGGCACTACAGATATCACCAAGAGGGTTCTCACCTTCTTTAATATTTCTAACTCTTCGGGTGACAGGAACTCCACGGACGAGGCTGATGACGAATCATTGTTGTACAATCCATCAGGCTCCGTATCAGAGCAGTCTGTGTCAGCAACGGAATCAGAACGAGTAGAAGACGATGGGAGTTTCTTAGCTGGTTCCTACCAATTAAAACAGAAGTCGTATACCTGTTAATAGGATCCTTTCCTTGTTTGAACTACTAACGCCAAGCACTGACTGAACTTACTTGGTCTTTCTTAACAGATTTCCTAGTAACGATGGCACATCTTAGTTTTTCTAGCCCCTTCAGGGCCGCCTTGCGTGGCTGCTCCTCATGAAAGGATGTTTCTCTTTTGGGTTTTGTCGACTTGTTAAGTTGGTTTTGCAGTTTTACCATGGCGGACTTATTCCCTGCAACAAAAACTTGGCATCAGTGCAAGCTAACATTACACCAAAATCATAGGCTGTTTGCATTTGACCCTGGAGACTGTCCGATACATTCTCCAGTTTCCTACAGAAACCAAGCTCACAGCACAAAATGTGAGTTATAAGAAAACACAAGAACAAAGACAACCTTAACCTCCACATCCACGTATAGCAAACTATTAAATTGAACCAGTCCAAGACCGTTAGCATTGCTGATACCACGCTGTCTGTGACAAGGTTAGGTTCACAACGGTCGCGAAAGTCACGATGGAAGGCAACTCAGAGTCAACAGATACAGTTAAATTTGCAAACTTACGGTCAAATCCTCTAACGGTGGCCGCGAGCAGTTCTTTTTGGCCTGGATAGTCCACCTGGACCACATCGCCCAAGTCCACGCTGCTCATGTCGGCCACTATGACTGCCGCTTCCGTCACTAAGATGTGGGAATCGTCCATAGGACAATGTAACACGGGTAATTGTGGACTTTAGGGGCTCCACCACCTATAAAGACATGGCCGGTACCGTTGGAACCGGCTCAACGCCTAGAATTGGAATATGCCAATCATATACGGCGCTCTTCAATCTCTTTATTTAAAAACACAGCGACGCTCAACGAGTGGAAACCCTAGGCTGGCTACGCGGCGCTACCGCAGCGCCGGACTGGTGGCCGAACACCGAACCCCGTCGGCACCGGCGTCGGCGGCTCGGTCGGGCGGCTCGTGCGGGAGAGTGCTAATGGCTGCGTGGTCTGCCTACGGCTCGCAACCTCACAATCATTTCCCTTTGACACCATCACCTCACAATCATTTCCCTTTCACTGTCACATTTGCGTCCTCACATATCATCTCCCTTTGACACTGTCCAAGGAACACCAAGCTGAAATGAAAAAACAACAACACTTTAAATTGATACGGCTCGCAATCTCACAATCATTTCCCTTTGACACCACCACCTCTCAATCATCTCCCGTTCACTGTCACATTAACAATACCTTGAATTAATACGGCTCGCAACCTCACAATCATTTCCCTTTGACACCATCACCTCACAATCATTTCCCTTTCACTGTCACATTTGCGTCCTCACATATCATCTCCCTTTGACACTGTCCGCAAGCCGTAGGCACGCAGCCATTAGGGGTATCCTCAAACTGAAACGAAAATGTGACAGTGTCACCTTGGTCAAAGGGAGATGACGGAGGTGACGACGCACAGCACAGGTTGTCCTTGATCGCGCACTCTCCCGCAGCCGCCCGACAGAGCCGCCGACGCCGGTGCCGACGGGGTTCGGTGTTCGGCCACCAGTCCGGCGCTGCGGTAGCGCCGCATAGCCTAGGGTTACCACTCGTCGAGCGTCGCTGTGGGGAGAATCGCTGTAGCAGACGGATTTATGGTGTTTGGTTTCTCTAAGTTAAACGCGAAAGTGTGTACCAAAAGTCTTCCCTGAGAAAAGGCTATACTTGAAAACGACGTTTCACATCGTTTGATGAATAATCATGCCCAAATGTGTCCGAAATACCCGTGTTCCTGAGCACTGTGACAGGTTAGGTCGTCTCATATTTTTATTTTTTAAATAAAGAGGTTAAAGAGCGCCGTATATGATTGGCATATTCCAATTCTAGGCGTTGAGCCGGTTCCAACGGTACCGGCCATGTCTTTATAGGTGGTGGAGCCCTTAAAGTCCACAATTACCGTAACACGAACCATGTTACCCCCTCCGTTTCAGCTGGCTGGTCTTGCTCACGAAAGTGTCCGTGCTCTTCAGAACTCATTTTTTTCTAATTTGAGCTGTTGATGCGCTTAGACGTACACCACACTTCCGTCTCAACGCCGCGACTGAAATGACAGTTAGCCTTCAGCCTTCGCCTTGCTTCGCCTCCACGCCCTACTGTGTACTTCCGGTTTCCGCCTCCTTGCTCATTCGCGACGCCCTCTCATAATACGCGACCACTGCAAGATGCGGGCAACAACAAGGAGTCACACTCGTAATCAAAACCACATTTTCGGCTCGTCTGCAGTTTCTTAAAATGCAATAACACTAGAATAATTGTTTTTGGCAAGTTTTGAGAGTTCCATTCCGGTCGCTGTTCTCCGCAAACAAACCTATCGAATTTTCAAAGTATTTGGATGTTGGTACTGATTCACTCTGTTTTGTGATTAAACAACAACAAGAAGAATAGGTTATGGTTTCCATGTAGTACCATGTGCAAGCAAAAGGCAGACATTATAATTTAATCTTTTATTAACGAATGAACAAGCAGTAGTGCTTTGCCTGTAAGTCTTGAATGACTAATTATTGAACTGCAGGTTCGCCTTTTATGTCATGTTCTCTCCTAATTTTCAGAATTTGTTGTAAGTTTCAGAAAACATGTCTAGCAGCTCCTCAGCCGAGGCTTCTCCAGAGACGTCCCCTGTGAGAGGGTCCCCTGATACATCTCCCATTGCAGTTTCTCCACCGACCTCTCCTCTCCATAGGCATTATGCAACATCTTCTGAAGAAGAAGAAAGAGTGGAAAGAAATACTGTAAGTGTTGCATTTACTGCTCCATTCTCTTTATTAAATTACAAGATGCTGCTACGTAGAACTAACTTAGTTACTCCTTGTTTACTTTTTAGGTTTGGAGGACAGCTGTACAAAGGAAGCGGAGGCGTTTACTCCAGCCTGAAGAACCTGACAACCGTCACAGTAATGAGCAGAGGGAAGAGCGTGACACTGCTGAAGCAGAAGTCAACCAAGGGTGTTCCCGTGATTCATCCGGGGATGAGTTGTCACCAAATAGTGACACCGAAGAAAGTTCAGATGAAAGTGGACACGATTCAAGTAGCATCAGCTCCAGTGATAATGGTGATGGTGCTGATTTGCACCGTCCCTCATCCCTTAGTGATGTATCTGCAGCTCCCAGCACTGCAGGCAGTAGTGACAGTGACAGTGAAAGTGGAAGTGTAGATTTTCTGTATGATGGTGCAGACATGAGTAGCGAGGAAGCTCTTTTAAAAGTTTTGAAGTTGTATGTCGAGGAAAGGTGGACCAAGAGAAGTTTGGACAAGAGTGTCAAATTAATAAAGAAAATGCTGCCTCAACCCAACGAAATGCCTTCTTCAGGGAAAGCAGCCTTGAAAAGGCTGGAAAAGTTGACAGTGTCTAGTGAAGAGCAAGAATATGAGTATTGTATCACCTGCCTGCAGTTGGCAGAGACTGAAAACCCAAACTGTCAACACACTAATGGTTTAAGCAAATTTTATTCATTTCCAATTCAGGACCAAATCAAGCACTGTTTTGAACAAAGAGATTTAGCTTCTCTAATAGATTCTTATGATCTTGAAATTCAGGCAAGGGAAGATAGAAATGTGATATGTGACATTGTTGATGGTGAGGAATACCAAAAAATTAAGAGACAATTAAGTAAATATGATTTGGTTTTATTATGGAACACGGATGGAGTGAATCTTTCTTCAAGTTCCCATGAAGAACTGTGGCCTATTTTGTGTACTATATGTAATGTTTCACCCCGTCTTCGGTCATCATTTGTTATTTTTTGTGGTGTGTTTATAGATAAAGTAAAGCCTGATATGAATGTATTTTTGAAGCCCTTTGTAGATTCGTTGATTCAGGCATGGACTAAGGGTGTGCAGTGGACCCATCCTACAACCAAGGTTAGCTATGTGTCTAAAGTTTCTGCACCAGTGTTAACTGCAGATGCACCCGCCAAAGCTTTATGCACGAACTGCAAAAATTTTAATTCAAGGTACGGTTGTAGTACCTGTGAGCAGAAAACAAAAAGGATAGAGCCAGAACCTGTGGAAGAAACTGATGGTGATGAGGAGCAGACCAAAAAGAAAAAGACACCACGGAAGAGACGTTTCATTTTTCAAGAAGACATTGGCTCTGCACAGCTTCGCACTGGACGCCGCATGTACTCACAAGGTTTAGCAGCAGAAGAAGATGGCAAGAGTCATAAAGGAGTGTGTGGCACATCAGTTATATCAGACATCCCCATGCTAGATAGGGCTCTCTGTATATGTGCTGAGTACATGCACCTTGTTCTGCTGGGAGTGGTAAAATACTTCTTGTCTAAAATATTTTTTCAGAAAGGCCCTTGGTATATTGGGAACAAACTTGAGGAAATTAATGTTTTTATTTCTCAGATCAAAGTCCCTGATTTTGTGAAAAGGTTGCCTCGGGGACTAAAGGACTTTAAATACTGGAAGGCCAGTGAGTTTAGGGCGTTTTTATTGTTTTATTCACTTCCTCTTTTTAGAAGCCTAATGGATGATAGATACTACCAGCATTGGCTTCTACTAGTTGCAGCAATACATATTCTTTTACAAGAAGTTATCACTGAGAGTGAACTGAATGCCGCAGAAATCATGTTAAAATCTTTTGTGAGAGATATTGGTGAATTGTATGGTGATTCTTGTTATACCTATAATGTTCATTCTTTGTTGCACTTATGTTTGTTAGTTAGACGGTGGGGCTCATTGTTCTCAACATCAGCATTTACTTTTGAAACATACAACGGATACATTGCTGCTCATGTTCATGGTACCAAACATTTGGGTAAAGAGCTTATTAATAATATCAAGATATCTCAGCGAGTTGCAGTCCTAAACAATTATGTAAATGTGTTTAAAAAACAAACTGTCAAGAAAACACTGGTAGAACTGCTAGGCAAATCTACACCCTTGTCACAACTAGATTTAAGTGATGAAGAAACTGCGTTTCTAAGAAGTGCTAATTTAGGAAACTCTGTGCTTCATAAACGTGTGAGAGTAAGGGGCAATATTCTTACTTGTAGATTTTATGACTCTGATAAGAAGAGAGCAAACTCTTTTGTTCAATACAAACCAGATGATACCAACAAGGCTTGCTATGGCCAAATTGTTGTATTTGTCTCATGTGATGCATCTCTGTATTGCCTTTTAAAGGTGTTTAAAATTGAACATGTAAATGCATTTATTCACACTAGCAGCAAATATGTTTTAAAAGAACTTGTTCCCATCAAGGACTCGGAGAACATTATTATTTTACCAGTTGATAAAGTTGTTCAGAAATTATTGAACGTCGGACAATATCTGTGCATTTCACCCAATTCATATGAAATAAATTTGTGATTTATGTAAAATGTGATGTCCAATGATAAGAATTAAGGCCCCCAACTGATTGTACAATATGCTGTTAGCAATAAAATTGACTATACTCTACTGCTGTCTTGTCTCATTTATTTTCACAACATATTGCAAGGGTCCTGGTGAGGGGTTCCTCACTCCATCCAGTCAGTGTACAGGGGCTAAAATAATCAGTTTCCAGTCACTTCCAATCAATTCTAGCCACTCTTGATCTTGACAGCCACTTTGAGGACCCTATTTACATGAGAAAAAAAGTTCATTTTTTAAAAACACTATTAGCTGTCAAGGGAAAGTAATGTGGTTCTGGGGACACTTCTGAGGTATGAAAGTGAAAAGCAACTGTTATCAGTTAGCCTAGTGCCAATTTTTATTGCCATTTATGGCCTCCACTAAAATTTGATTCAAAATTTATTAGCTACAGAATTTGAGTGCAGATTGAACAGAGGTTTGGCATTCCCACGGCATAGCATTGAGTTTCTAGACCAAAAATTTGACCTTGGAGAATACATATTGCCTCTAAATTTTTGGCATGTAAAGAACTGGCTGTGCTCTTACTAAACCAGACCCTGCAATACAAGAAAAGAAATATAGATGTCATGAAACTACTACGTAAAGTAGTAAATGGTGTATTTTTTCTTCATTCAGTTCTTTATTTATTTTTTTCAGTGACAATTTCATACATGACACTGGCCGCATTGTTACTTTTAGTCGGTCTCAATCAGCATACATCCAAATAAATTATCTTCGCCAGTGAAATACTCCTAGTATAAAATATTTTCGTCTAGCAGATTTGTTTGAAAAAAATAAAAAAAAATTAGCAGATTTTCTTGTTTCACCTGAGAAGTAAATTTTGATGATACTGAGAAATTTAGTCATTTTCAGTCACCTCAGTCAATTCTAGTCTCCCAGTCATCACTAATCACTTCCAGTCATCCCTATTTATCAATAAGTGTACAGCCTTCGGATGCCTTCGGACCTATATTGCCAAGTCCGGACGGAGGGTGAAGGCCAAAAATAGGTCATCTGAGAGACCATATTTTCTGAATCACGACTTTGAGAAACGCATTTCTAGATAGGTGTCCCAAAAAATATTTTTGGATTTTTTTTATTTTTTTTTGCGTTTTTCGCTTTATGTTTTGCGGCTAAGTCCCGAGTTTTGGGTTTTAAAAAAAAGTGTCTCTGAGGGGTATATTAAAATGCGTTTTGAGATGCCCCGAGTCAAAAAATATGGTCTCCAGAATTATTTTTTTTTTAATTGACCTACTTTGGAAGTCTCTGAAGCCCAAACGGTTGGTCCAAAAATAATTTCGGGTCAGAAGTGGATAGTGGACCTTAGTCTAGAATCCCCCTTTGGGTACTTTTTAACGGCATGGCTCCGAAATCCCAGAAACCTCCAAAACCTCTGCAACGCCCAAATCCCTCACTAATTTTTGGACGAAAATTCACAATGTCAGACTCCAATTGGAAAATACTTGACAAAAAAAATCGAGCAAAATCGTCATTTTGTATCGATGAATTACACCACCTGTCATTCAGCGTAATCGGAGAAGGTCGAATTCAAACCGGTCGTTTTTGAAAAGACTCGCTCTCAGTGAACTGTAGAACCGTGTTTACGGCATTTTACCGACGTTCCTCAACCACCCGTGGGGCGAAACATGTCAACATAAGTTCCACATCCAGCGGAGCCGTATGTTGTCGGTCAAGTGTGTGTGCGGGCAGTCGTCCCGTATGTGGTTACGTATGTCCACATGAGTCCCACATACAGCGGAGCCGTATGTTGTCGGTCAAGTGTGTGTGCGGGCAGTCGTCCCGTATGTGGTTACGTATGTCGACATGAGTCCCACATACAGCGGAGCCGTATGTTGCCGGTCAAGTGTGTGTGCGGTCAGTCGTCTCGTATGTGGTTACGTATGTCGACATGAGTCCCACATACAGCGGAGCCGTATGTTGCCGGTCAAGTGTGTGTGCGGTCAGTCGTCCCGTATGTGGTTACGTATGTCGACATGAGTCCCACATACAGCGGAGTCGTATGTTGCCGGTCAAGTGTGTGTGCGGTCAGTCGTCCCGTATGTGGTTACGTATGTCCACCTGAGTCCCACATACGGCTATGGCCGTGTCTTACATGCGGTCCACATACGGCAAGGCCAAGCTACATACACCAGTGTTTGTCCACATGTGTGTCACATACGGAACAAGGTGCACGTGATATACGGCCCACATACCTGACGTATACCTCCACGTTCGTACCGTATACGATCTGTATGTGTACATACAGGGGCTGTATACGGTGCACATGCGGACCACATACGAATGGGGTTTCACGGGGTCGTGCAGTTAAAAAACGATAAGAAAAGAAAAAAAAAAAAAAAAAAAAAAAGGAGGTTCGCCTGCGACAGCCGGGAATCGAACCCGGATCAACTGCTTGGAAGGCAACTATGCTAACCACTACACCACTGTCGCTCCGTGACGCCCGGTGCGTCGATCGGGGCACACATGTGACAAGGGCGCTAACTTTGTAGCAGACGCCCTCAGTGCAAAAGCGAAAAGGGTCGCGTGGCCTGGCCGTCCCCAACGCCATCCGGTATGGTCTAGTGGTTAGGATTTCTGGCTTTCACCCAGGAGGCCCGGGTTCGATTCCCGGTACCGGAATCGTATTCCATTTTTTTTTATCGGTCCAAAATGTAAAGTGAAAATGGAGACTCATTCCTTCGAGCCGGATTTGAACCAGCGACCCATGGTTGCCCGCAAGGCGACGGTGCGTCGCTAACCTCCGCTCTACCAACTGCGCTATCGAAGGATCCTGCGAAGGTGGTCGTTGGCGGGTCGTAGAGACGGGCGTGCGGGCCGCGCAGAAGCCGCGCCCGAGGCGTCCGGAGGGCGTCCGAGGTGCGTTCGAAGTGCGTGGAAGTGTGACTAGGTGACTTGGTGCAGTTGTGCAGTTGTGCAGTAGTGGTGCAGTGGTGTCGGTAATGTTTTGCCTTTTTTTGCGATGCAGATGCAGATGCAGATGCAGTGGCGTCGCGCACGGGTGCAATAACATGAAATGAAATGAAACAAAAAAGAAAGTGAACTGAAATGCGCAATAAAAAATATATGCAAGTGGCCCATGGGGGGATCGAACCCACGACCTTCGCGTTATTAGCACGACGCTCTAACCAGCTGAGCTAATGGGCCTTGAATGTGGGCCGGTGGAGGGGGTGTCGTGGTCGTCCACCGCAGGAGCCAGGCTGACATGAGGCCGTGGGTTATCGTGCGACGTACGTGTGGCTATCCTGTGGTATCCCTGGGGCGGGCTGGAACACGGAGCCGAAATAGCTCAGTTGGGAGAGCGTTAGACTGAAGATCTAAATGTCCCCGGTTCAATCCCGGGTTTCGGCACTTTCCTTCTCTTGTTTCTTTCTCCCTTTTTCTTTTTTAAATGTTCATGTTGTTGGCAAGAGGATGCAGGGTCACTTCTTGTCGACGGCCCCAGTGGCGCAATCGGTTAGCGCACGGTACTTATAGAGCAGTGCTCGTGAGCGATGCCGGGGTTGCGAGTTCGAGCCTCGCCTGGGGCATCCCCACAACATTTTCTTTCATTTTCGTTTCGTTGCATGGTGATGCATTCCCAGGGTCGTGGGTTCAAGTCCCACGTCGGGCGGCTGTCACACGTTTTTGGCCTTCAAGTGCAAAATGTAAATTTTCGCGCGCTCCCCGCCGCTGTGCTGCTTGTCTGCGCTCTTGTCCCCTGCACCGGGCACGCTTCGCAGCAGCAGTCGTGGCCGAGCGGTTAAGGCGATTGACTCGAAATCAGTTTCCCACCTGGGATCGTAGGTTCGAATCCTACCGGCTGCGTTCCTGTTTTGTCCTTGTTCTTTTGCTTTCTTTTCTTCCCCTCCCTCCCGCCGTACGCCCATCTGCCAACGACCAAAGACCCGTCAGCGGACCTTCTGGAAACGGCTCGTACGCTTCAAAACGCACATGCAATCACTTCTCACAGAAATACGGTGTGCTCTTGTTACAAAATGGCCGTTTCAAACAAAACACTTTAGGTGTAGGTTTTCTACTTTAGAAAATCACAATGAAAAATAATGGGCATTACATCTTGGGATACATGAAACGTCTGTGAGAGGCATCTCTACGGCAGACCGCAGCAGGACGCAGATAGAGATGGGAATCCGTACAAGAGGAATTTCATCACCCTGTCAGCAATGGGCCGGGGGTGTAGCTCAGACGGTAGAGCGCTCGCTTCGCATGCGAGAGGCACGGGGATCGATACCCCGCACCTCCACTCGGCCGTCGCTTTTGCGTTTCGTCTGCTTTTTGAAAGAGCGCAAGGCACTTGCCCCTTTGTCTCGTACATCTTGCTTTCCGCTCGGCCCGCTAAGTCACATGTCGTAGCCTCCACATTTTTTGAAGCATACCGGCCGGCCCGTTGGTCTAGGGGCATGATTCTCGCTTTGGGTGCGAGAGGTCCCGGGTTCAAATCCCGGACGGGCCCTTACTTTTCAAGCTTCCACGTTTCTTTCTCTCCAAGTAATCCCAGTTCATTAGCCCCGATACCATCTGGGGTTCCGTAGCGTAGTGGTCATCACGTCTGCTTTACACGCAGAAGGTCCCCAGATCGATCCTGGGCGGAATCAGTTATTTTGCATCTCCCCCTCTCTGCCTATGTCCACACCCCATACACATTTTGTCCGTACGTGAAAATGTGTTTGCCATGTCGTAGTCATCGGCCCCCATGGCTCAGTGGTTAGAGCACCGGTCTTGTAAACCGGGGGTCGGGAGTTCGAATCTCCCTGGGGGCATTTGTCTTTTTCGTTGGTCCTTTTTTAATAAGGATCATTTCTTTGAATTTTTGTTGCACCTTATGCCGTGATCCCAGCATCGCACCGCCGCATATCCAGCATCGTGCGCACAGCCCCTGTGGCCTAATGGATAAGGCACCGGTCTTCTAAACCGGGGATTGAGGGTTCGAGTCCCTCCAGGGGTGGGTCACCCTATTCTTTTTGTGCGTTTGCCCCGAAAAATTAAAAGTACGTTCTAAATAAAACTGCAATTTCCACCCGATGAAACAAAAGTGGATGTCAGAAGTGGGATTTGAACCCACGCCCTCAGATGAGGACCAGAACACTCGGGCCCACTTGTCAATGGGCTAAGGGCGTCTCCCTTGAGTCTGGCGCCTTAGACCGCTCGGCCATCCTGACACGCTGTGAGAGCCCTCACGCGTAACGGCACCGGCTCCAGCCCGGACAGAGTGACGACTTGCAGCCGTCGCTGTGGCCGCAGCACTGTGCCAAGCTATGCTCCTCCAGGAAATCCAAAAATATGAAGAAAAGTGTCAGGTGTGGGGTTCGAACCCACGACCCCATGAGGGGATCAGAGCTTAAATCTGACGCCTTAGACCACTCGGCCAACCTGACGCCGTGGCTGCTGCCGCTCGCTTGGACACACTGAAGGAGGCGCGGAAGAGGAATCTGTGTCCACGACGCGAGTAAGTCGAATACGTTGCCTCCTATGCAAGTTCTTGTTGTACCTCTCGTGAGATTTCGCCGCCATTGACTGCCTCGTGCCTTGCGGAACCGTGTGCGCCGCCGGAGCATTTTCGCCAAACAGTGTGGCATCATTGGCGCGACTCTCGCGGGACGACGCGCCAGAGCGGCAGCCGCCGTGGCGACGTCACACGCCACGGAGCTGCGGTGTCCGAGTGGTTAAGGAGTTGGACTTGAAATCCAATGGGCTCTGCCCGCACAGGTTCGAACCCTGTCCGCAGCGTCACCGTTTTCCCTTTTAATATCCCCTTTCCTTCTCTTTCTTGTTCTTATTTTTGTCGAGTCCCCTTTCTCCCAACGGCTGCCCTGCGTGCCGTCCCCGCCCTCGAGCGACAGAGTGGAGAGCGCCCGCGCGTCAGCGGGTAGGCAGCGCGCTCAGCAGCCGGGTCCGGCGGGCTGGCCCACCCCAGGCGGCTGCGGGCGCCGTGCACCAGCCAGCCCTTTCCTCACGCGCTCTGCTCATGCAAGCAGAGTGGCGCAGTGGAAGCGTGCTGGGCCCATAACCCAGAGGTCCGAGGATCGAAACCTTGCTCTGCTAGCCCTCCTCTTTTAACTCCGTTCATCTCGCTTGTCTATTCTATTCCTGGTTTTTCTGTTTTGTCCCCTTTTCTCGACGACATCTTTTCTGTGGCCAGAAAGAAAAAAAAAAAAAAAAAAAAAAAAAAAAAAAAAACTCTACAAAGGAGGGCTGGGCTAGAGCCGGGGACCTCTCGACCGGCCGTCGAATACTCTACCACTCAGGTACACCGCCGGCCGCAAGCGGCGCTCGCGTCCTCGCCCTTAACGCGACGTACTCGGGCTCGGGAAGGAAAGCGGCTCAGCTTTGCCCGCGGCTGATCTACAACGGCCTGCCACCTTGTCGGGACGGACGATGCCGCCCCGAATTTTCAAGACTGTACTTCACGGGATCTTTTCTGTAGTACGTCTTCACTTCTCTCTACTCAACGGTAGAGTCATTGAAGCCACGAGGATGAGACACAGTCCGCCTCCCTGAGCGTGAGGCCGTCGCGTGCTTGGGTGCCCCGAGGGGACGCACGTCGACCTCGATGATCGTTCGGCCTGGGCACATGCGCCTGGGCTCACGGGGGTCGGACGCTCTGAGTGGACCCCTCCTTGAAAGTGCCATCACGCCACGCATCACGACCGCTCACGCCCGAACTCACTCGTCACTCGCGCTACCGCTCATCAAAGTACCAACGCGAAGGGAGAAAACGAAAAGGTGTGGGCCGGACTTGAATGCTGCAATACGAACGGCGCAGCAAAACAGTGTCCTCCCCGGCGGGGAATCGAACCCCGGTCTCCCGCGTGACAGGCGGGGATACTGACCACTATACTACCGAGGATTCGTGACAGACGCCGCGCGCGTCAGCGGCCACCATCGGACGCGCATCCGACCGCACCGACAGCAAAACACTTTGACACCAGCTTCGTGCGTAAAGAAGAGTGGCAGCGCCTTCGACCGCTCGGCGATTCAGGCACCCGTGCACATGTGGTCTTTGCGTGAGCGTACGCGCGCCGGGGACACACACGTCGGGGCGTTTAAAATATGAGGCGCGTCCGTAAAACAACTGATTCCGCCCAGGATCGAACTGGGGACCTTCTGCGTGTTAGGCAGATGTGATAACCGCTACACCACGGAATCTGCCTGAGCTATGCCCGGCGACCCGCACGTCACTTACAGGACCGGCCCGCACTGTGCGTCGTGCAGTTAAAAAACGATAAGAAGAAGAAGAAAAAAAAAAAAAAAAAAAAAAAAAAAGGAGGTTCGCCTGCGACAGCCGGGAATCGAACCCGGATCAACTGCTTGGAAGGCAACTATGCTAACCACTACACCACTGTCGCTCCGTGACGCCCGGTGCGTCGATCGGGGCACACATGTGACAAGGGCGCTAACTTTGTAGCAGACGCCCTCAGTGCAAAAGTGAAAAGGGTCGCGTGGCCTGGCCGTCCCCAACGCCATCCGGTATGGTCTAGTGGTTAGGATTTCTGGCTTTCACCCAGGAGGCCCGGGTTCGATTCCCGGTACCGGAATCGTATTCCATTTTTTTTTATCGGTCCAAAATGTAAAGTGAAAATGGAGACTCATTCCTTCGAGCCGGATTTGAACCAGCGACCCATGGTTGCCCGCAAGGCGACGGTGCGTCGCTGACCTCCGCTCTACCAACTGCGCTATCGAAGGATCCTGCGAAGGTGGTCGTTGGCGGGTCGTAGAGACGGGCGTGCGGGCCGCGCAGAAGCCGCGCCCGAGGCGTCCGGAGGGCGTCCGAGGTGCGTTCGAAGTGCGTGGAAGTGTGACTAGGTGACTTGGTGCAGTTGTGCAGTTGTGCAGTAGTGGTGCAGTGGTGTCGGTAATGTTTTGCCTTTTTTTGCGATGCAGATGCAGATGCAGATGCAGTGGCGTCGCGCACGGGTGCAATAACATGAAATGAAATGAAACAAAAAAGAAAGTGAACTGAAATGCGCAATAAAAAATATATGCAAGTGGCCCATGGGGGGATCGAACCCACGACCTTCGCGTTATTAGCACGACGCTCTAACCAGCTGAGCTAATGGGCCTTGGATGTGGGCCGGTGGAGGGGGTGTCGTGGTCGTCCACCGCAGGAGCCAGGCTGACATGAGGCCGTGGGTTATCGTGCGACGTACGTGTGGCTATCCTGTGGCATCCCTGGGGCGGGCTGGAACACGGAGCCGAAATAGCTCAGTTGGGAGAGCGTTAGACTGAAGATCTAAATGTCCCCGGTTCAATCCCGGGTTTCGGCACTTTCCTTCTCTTGTTTCTTTCTCCCTTTTTCTTTTTTAAATGTTCATGTTGTTGGCAAGAGGATGCAGGGTCACTTCTTGTCGACGGCCCCAGTGGCGCAATCGGTTAGCGCACGGTACTTATGGAGCAGTGCTCGTGAGCGATGCCGGGGTTGCGAGTTCGAGCCTCGCCTGGGGCATCCCCACAACATTTTCTTTCATTTTCGTTTCGTTGCATGGTGATGCATTCCCAGGGTCGTGGGTTCAAGTCCCACGTCGGGCGGCTGTCACACGTTTTTGGCCTTCAAGTGCAAAATGTAAATTTTCGCGCGCTCCCCGCCGCTGTGCTGCTTGTCTGCGCTCTTGTCCCCTGCACCGGGCACGCTTCGCAGCAGCAGTCGTGGCCGAGCGGTTAAGGCGATTGACTCGAAATCAGTTTCCCACCTGGGATCGTAGGTTCGAATCCTACCGGCTGCGTTCCTGTTTTGTCCTTGTTCTTTTGCTTTCTTTTCTTCCCCTCCCTCCCGCCGTACGCCCATCTGCCAACGACCAAAGACCCGTCAGCGGACCTTCTGGAAACGGCTCGTACGCTTCAAAACGCACATGCAATCACTTCTCACAGAAATACGGTGTGCTCTTGTTACAAAATGGCCGTTTCAAACAAAACACTTTAGGTGTAGGTTTTCTACTTTAGAAAATCACAATGAAAAATAATGGGCATTACATCTTGGGATACATGAAACGTCTGTGAGAGGCATCTCTACGGCAGACCGCAGCAGGACGCAGATAGAGATGGGAATCCGTACAAGAGGAATTTCATCACCCTGTCAGCAATGGGCCGGGGGTGTAGCTCAGACGGTAGAGCGCTCGCTTCGCATGCGAGAGGCACGGGGATCGATACCCCGCACCTCCACTCGGCCGTCGCTTTTGCGTTTCGTCTGCTTTTTGAAAGAGCGCAAGGCACTTGCCCCTTTGTCTCGTACATCTTGCTTTCCGCTCGGCCCGCTAAGTCACATGTCGTAGCCTCCACATTTTTTGAAGCATACCGGCCGGCCCGTTGGTCTAGGGGCATGATTCTCGCTTTGGGTGCGAGAGGTCCCGGGTTCAAATCCCGGACGGGCCCTTACTTTTCAAGCTTCCACGTTTCTTTCTCTCCAAGTAATCCCAGTTCATTAGCCCCGATACCATCTGGGGTTCCGTAGCGTAGTGGTCATCACGTCTGCTTTACACGCAGAAGGTCCCCAGATCGATCCTGGGCGGAATCAGTTATTTTGCATCTCCCCCTCTCTGCCTATGTCCACACCCCATACACATTTTGTCCGTACGTGAAAATGTGTTTGCCATGTCGTAGTCATCGGCCCCCATGGCTCAGTGGTTAGAGCACCGGTCTTGTAAACCGGGGGTCGGGAGTTCGAATCTCCCTGGGGGCATTTGTCTTTTTCGTTGGTCCTTTTTTAATAAGGATCATTTCTTTGAATTTTTGTTGCACCTTATGCCGTGATCCCAGCATCGCACCGCCGCATATCCAGCATCGTGCGCACAGCCCCTGTGGCCTAATGGATAAGGCACCGGTCTTCTAAACCGGAGATTGAGGGTTCGAGTCCCTCCAGGGGTGGGTCACCCTATTCTTTTTGTGCGTTTGCCCCGAAAAATTAAAAGTACGTTCTAAATAAAACTGCAATTTTCACCCGATGAAACAAAAGTGGATGTCAGAAGTGGGATTTGAACCCACGCCCTCAGATGAGGACCAGAACACTCGGGCCCACTTGTCAATGGGCTAAGGGCGTCTCCCTTGAGTCTGGCGCCTTAGACCGCTCGGCCATCCTGACACGCTGTGAGAGCCCTCACGCGTAACGGCACCGGCTCCAGCCCGGACAGAGTGACGACTTGCAGCCGTCGCTGTGGCCGCAGCACTGTGCCAAGCTATGCTCCTCCAGGAAATCCAAAAATATGAAGAAAAGTGTCAGGTGTGGGGTTCGAACCCACGACCCCATGAGGGGATCAGAGCTTAAATCTGACGCCTTAGACCACTCGGCCAACCTGACGCCGTGGCTGCTGCCGCTCGCTTGGACACACTGAAGGAGGCG
This sequence comes from Odontothrips loti, assembly GCA_038380765.1. Lineage (NCBI taxonomy): Eukaryota > Metazoa > Arthropoda > Insecta > Thysanoptera > Thripidae > Odontothrips > Odontothrips loti. The sequence goes on along the minus strand of CM076248.1, from coordinate 962,964 downwards.
CGGAAGAGGAATCTGTGTCCACGACGCGAGTAAGTCGAATACGTTGCCTCCTATGCAAGTTCTTGTTGTACCTCTCGTGAGATTTCGCCGCCATTGACTGCCTCGTGCCTTGCGGAACCGTGTGCGCCGCCGGAGCATTTTCGCCAAACAGTGTGGCATCATTGGCGCGACTCTCGCGGGACGACGCGCCAGAGCGGCAGCCGCCGTGGCGACGTCACACGCCACGGAGCTGCGGTGTCCGAGTGGTTAAGGAGTTGGACTTGAAATCCAATGGGCTCTGCCCGCACAGGTTCGAACCCTGTCCGCAGCGTCACCGTTTTCCCTTTTAATATCCCCTTTCCTTCTCTTTCTTGTTCTTATTTTTGTCGAGTCCCCTTTCTCCCAACGGCTGCCCTGCGTGCCGTCCCCGCCCTCGAGCGACAGAGTGGAGAGCGCCCGCGCGTCAGCGGGTAGGCAGCGCGCTCAGCAGCCGGGTCCGGCGGGCTGGCCCACCCCAGGCGGCTGCGGGCGCCGTGCACCAGCCAGCCCTTTCCTCACGCGCTCTGCTCATGCAAGCAGAGTGGCGCAGTGGAAGCGTGCTGGGCCCATAACCCAGAGGTCCGAGGATCGAAACCTTGCTCTGCTAGCCCTCCTCTTTTAACTCCGTTCATCTCGCTTGTCTATTCTATTCCTGGTTTTTCTGTTTTGTCCCCTTTTCTCGACGACATCTTTTCTGTGGCCAGAAAGAAAAAAAAAAGAGAGGAAAAAAAAAAAAAAAAAACTCTACAAAGGAGGGCTTTTTTTTTTTTTGAAAACATTTATTCATAAATAATTTATAAATGTAAGAACAAAAACATAACAATATTCACGCTGTTTCCCTGCACACCGGATTTCAAGCACTTGAGGGAACTCTTTATTCTTTAACCCGGTGTGCTTACATTGCGGCATAAAAGGAGCGCCCTGGGGACCGAGCCACTTTCCCGCCAAGGACTGAACCGGTGGCGGTGATGGCGGGAATCCGGCTGCCAGCTGTAGTCGAACCCTGTGCAGTCGCCCCGCCGAAGCACCGGACTTACCATCTGCGGGCTCGATACCCCTGAGCTACCATGCTCCACTGCCTGAGCCGGCGTCGACAGGCGATCAAATCCCGCCCGGCGCGGCGGAGGGGTGCCCGGCATCGACTCCCGGCCGCTGCTGCTGCTTCTTTCGTTCCGGTACCAGCCTCTCTCTCGCACGCCTGTCTCTCTCTCTTCCCTCGCTGCCGGGCTGCCTCCGCAGCGTTCCCGGCCGCGTCCGAAATTACATACCTCGCTGCTCAGACCTGAGCCACAGCTACTCTGGGCCCTAACAGTAGCCCGCCCACATTTAGTTGCCACCTTGGAGTAAACACGCCTTGGTGGTCGCAAGATGTTAACATTTCATGTGCCCGGAATTATTAACACTGCACGGCACTGCTAGGGCTAACAATCTACCACCTTCTCGTCCTTCTCTCCTCTCGCTACTCGGCCAACGCCACTCTCACTTCCTCCTCTGCGTCCCTTAGCCTCACCTTCACAAAGTCCTCCACTCCCCCTGCGCTCACCTCCCTGCGCGTGGCCAAGTAGTGGACTACTACCCCCAGGAGCCACGTCATCGCCTTCCCTTTCGTCCCCTTCGTCCGGAAGAGAGGCTTGGTGATGCTGGTGTCCTCGACGGCGGCCCCCGCGAGGACTGTCAGCCTCCCCTGCGCCCAGCGCCACGCCGCCCTCCTGCGGTCGCCGCACCTCGCCAGCCTGTGAGACACGTCCTCCGGCTCGGCGCACTTTGGGCAGTCGGGCGCGTCGGCCTGGTGCGCTGCCTGCAGTCGGATGGCCGTCGGCAGGACATCGTGGACTGCCTCGAACCACGTCGACCGGACGTCGACTGGAAGGTGTTTGGCGTGGACATTGGCCCACACTGTTGCCTGGTCCGCGTCGGCCACGCCCCTCATAGCGCGTGGAGTGGCGGTCATCTCCTCCATGGTGGCCTTGAGGATGGCACCCGTGAGCTCCTTGCCCACCAGGCCGTCGGGGACGTGCTGCGACACTTTCCGCAGTTCGCCATAGTGGTTGGCGCACGCCGGCAGCTTCCCGTTGTCCCCGTGCTTCTGCCGCAGCGCTGCCAGCCAAGCACCTGCCAGGGTCGGCGGGTCGGACCTCTCCGCCGTGCACCACCTCGCCGCGAACAGGGCCCTGGCCTTCCGCTGGGGGTCGTGGAGTCCAAGTCCCCCTCTGTCCTTGGCCTGCACCATGATGTCGAATGGCACCCTGACTCTCTTGCCGGCCCAGAGGAACATGCCCAGCGATTTCCTGATCCTGGCGCACTGGTTGACGGTCAGCGGGACCACCTGAGCCGTGTGCCAGAGCAGTGGCAGGGCGCGGCTGTTGGCGTACATGACGCGCTGCTCCAAGTTCAGCGCCCGGAGCCTCGCGTCGATCAGCAGCGCTCGCAGCGCCCCGACCCGGGGTGGCCAGTTCACCGCCGCCAACCTGCTGGTCCTGGGGGTGAAAAAGACTCCAAGAACCTTCAGCTCTGCGACGACTGGGAAGGGAAGGGCGGCCCTCCGCGGCCAGCGCCCCACCGGCATGGCCTTGGATTTGTCCCGGTTGACGCGGAGCCCCGACTCGTCGCCGAACACGTCCAGGACCTCCAGCAGCACGGCGCCCTCCTCTGGTCTCCTCAGCACCGCCACCGTGTCGTCCACGTAGGTGCTGACCGCCATCCTGCACCTCCTGTCCGGGTCCGTGTCATGGGGCAGCTCCACTCCCTCGATCCTGGTGTCCAGGACTCTGACAAGCGGGGAGCTGGCAACATTATAAAGGAGCATGCTGACGGGGCAGCCCTGTCTAATGCCTCGAAGCAGCTGGATGGCGGCCGTCACGACCCCGTTGATGGCGACGACGGTAGTCGCCCTCGTACATGCTGCGCAGCAGTGCCACCACTTCCTCTGACATCCCGCTCCTGCGCAGGACAGCCCACAGGTACTCGTGGCGGACGTTGTTGAAGGCGCCTTGGATGTCAATGGCGACAACGCAGGCCGCCGCTCCCGAGTCCTCCGCCATGCTGATGGTGTCCCTCACGTCCGCCAGCGCTCCGTGCATCGTGCGGCTACTCCCTGATTGGACCTGCATGGGGTGCAGAATAGAGGACACAGCCGCCGCCAATCTCCATGCCAGCACCCTGGAAAATATTTTGCCATCAACATTTAGCAGAGTCACGGGGCGCAGGTCTTTGATGGTCCTGGGCCTCCCCGTCTTTGGCAGCAGTACCATGACGCCTTTCTTGTGCGACCTGGCGACACGGCGTCGCTGCAGCATGGCGTTGGCCACGAGCAGAAAATCGCCCCCGATCACCGGCCAAGCTGCCATGTAGAACTCGGCGGTCAGGCCGTCCTCTCCAGGCGACTTCCCGCGCGGGCAGGCCTTGACCGCGGCCAGCAGCTCCTCCTCCGTGATCGGCCGCAGCACCGCGTCGTTGTCCGCCGCGCTCACGACGGGGGAAGGGAACGCTTCGTCTAGGATGGGCGTCAGGTACGGCGCCTGGGAGGTAGGCACCGATCCGGACCCGCCAAGCATCGGTGTCTGGTGGGTGGTATCCTCCGCGTTCGCAGGGGCCGTTCCAGGCGTGGCTGCGAAGACGGACTCGAAGTGAGCCCGCACGTGCTCGGCGATGTCCTGGGGGCCTTCCACCACGTTGCCGTTGGCGTCTTCGAGCCTGCTTACCGCGTTGTCGGCACGCCGCCGGAGACACGCTGCGACCTGGTGGATTCCGACCGTCTCCCCGTCGATCTCGTCAGGGCACTTGGCGCGCGCCTTGGTCCCCACCAGCCTCCTGGACAAGACGGCCAGGATCCTTGACCGCGCACCGCGGATCTGCTTCTTGATGTCCTCTGCGTCCGGCGGCGGGGGCTGGGCACACAGCCGCCCTGACAACTCGTTAAGGCACTTGTTGTAGAACGATACCAGGCTGGCATTGTCCTTTCTGACCTGCCTCCCCCAAGGTTCACAGAATTCGCGCAGCATAGTCTTGGTATCGTCCCACCACTCACACACGTCACGACACTCGCGTTTTTGCCGCCACTAGGCCCACTGGGTCCCAAGCGCCGGCAGAAAAGCCGGGTCCGCCAGCAGAGCGGGGTCAAGCTTCCAGAGTCTTTGACCCTGCCGGGCGCGCCGCTGCCTTGCTGACGGCACCGCTATCACAACACTGATTGCAATGTGGTTACCGAAAGCCGCGGCGTGGATGCACACATCGCGGATGAGCGGGCGCAGGTCACGTGTCACATACACTCGGTCTAGGCGGGACATGCAGGTCGGGCCGACGTAGGTGTGGCTTACCTTGCCAGGGTGTCGCACTCTCTACGCGTCCTCCAGCCTCATGCCCTCGATGAAGTTGCGCAGCACCTTGCACGGCTGTGACGCCCGTGGTGTCGTCCTGGTCTGCCCCACAGTTCCAGTAGGCGCCTATGACGATTGGCCCCGCGGCGTCTGCCAGGAGCAAAGCACAGTCCGTAATGAGAAATTCGTTGCGCTCACCTTTGCCCTGGGAGCCCGCGGGGGCGTACACGTTCACGATAGTGACTCCCCCGATGACAGCGCTGGTGCCGCGTCCGCTGGGGAGGGTCTTGACGTCCTGGGCCGTCCTGGGTGAACGGACGAGGATTGCCGTGCCACGCGCCGCCACGCCGATGTTGACGACTTCGCTATAACCGGGGACGCCGATTACGGGTGCCCGCACCTCCTGGAGCATGACGACGTCTGGGGCCACGTCCGCGACCATCTGGTGTACTGCCTCCATCTTGACTCGTGCCGTCGCTGCTGACATATTAAAAGACATTATTTTTAGACCCATGGTGGTTATGAGGTGGTGTCCTTTTTACCGCCAGTGGAATTCCGTCTTGTCGCCATGTAGCCCGCGCTGATCTGTTGTCCGAACTTCCCCATTGCATCTACCAACTTCTGCCGCGACGCTGCCCCTTGCTGCTCCCTGGCTTCCTTCTCCAGCTTCCTCTTGATCCTATTGACCCCGCCGGTCCCGGTGCCGCTCCCCGTCCTCGCTCTGGGTCGCCGCGATTCTTCCAACGATGGGAAGGACGATTTCCTGATCCTAGGTCCTGCCTCGACATCTACTTCCACCCCCTCTTCTTCTGACTCGGCCGGCGCGTCTCCCGCTGCGTCCGGCTCCCCGTCCGCTTCATCTCCCGGCGTAGCTACTCCATGCTCGGTCTCCGGCGCCGCTACTCCCTGCGTACGTGTGCTCACCTCTACCGTCGCTACTCCCTGCTCAGTCTGGGTAAGGTCCTCTCGCACGCTGGGTATGTCCGACGTGCTGCGCGTGCGTGTTACCGGTGTCAGCGGCGGCTCGTCGTCGCTGCCGTCGGGCGCTTCGGTGTGCTCGTCCTCTGCGTCCTCATCGTCTCCCGCTCGCCTTGCCCCTGAAATAACCGCACTGTACGAGTTCCTCTTGTCGCATTGTTTCCTCAGATGGTCCTTGCTTCCACAAATCATGCACGTTGCCTGCTGCCCCCTGTACATGATGAGCACTCGGTGCCCCTCCACCATCAAATACGATGGAATTGCCCGCGCCAGCTCCATTCGCACAATCCTCACACCCGTCTTAACCTTGTATCTTCCTTGTTCATAACATTCCTCTTTCACTGCCCCCACAACTTTGCCGTACGGCGCCAACGCCGACACCAAACTGCTGTTCCTAACCTCAAACGGCATCCGGAACACCTTGACCAGCTTGACCGCCGTCCCGGCGTGCTGCGCCGCCACACAACTCATCACATTGTTGTCGTGTTTAAACACGTACTTGCCTTCCCAGGGGTTGTCGACAGTCTCCTCACAGAGGGCAGCAGTTCCCAGTTTCAGGAATACCTTCTTGAGCACAACGTCTAGCTGAATCCCGATGACATCCCGCTCGTCCAGCTTGAGGGTCTCCTCCATAAATCTCATGAAGCTCGCTGCTGAAATTGGCGGGCTTCCTCGCTCGAACGTAAACAACACCGTGTTGAGGCGTGGAGCCGCCATGGCTCCGCCCGTCCACGCTCCTGGTCTTCAGTTTCACGTAACGTTCCTTCTCGCCTCCAAGCACCATAAAACCAAACACAGGCACAAAACACCACAAACTCAGCAGGGTGCGTCAGGCGCAGCCGCGATACCGTCCGACCCCGTCAGGTGGGGCCCGCCCGTGCGTCCGTGCCCGGCCGATGCTCGGGTTGGACTAGAGCCGGGGACCTCTCGACCGGCCGTCGAATACTCTACCACTCAGGTACACCGCCGGCCGCAAGCGGCGCTCGCGTCCTCGCCCTTAACGCGACGTACTCGGGCTCGGGAAGGAAAGCGGCTCAGCTTTGCCCGCGGCTGATCTACAACGGCCTGCCACCTTGTCGGGACGGACGATGCCGCCCCGAATTTTCAAGACTGTACTTCACGGGATCTTTTCTGTAGTACGTCTTCACTTCTCTCTACTCAACGGTAGAGTCATTGAAGCCACGAGGATGAGACACAGTCCGCCTCCCTGAGCGTGAGGCCGTCGCGTGCTTGGGTGCCCCGAGGGGACGCACGTCGACCTCGATGATCGTTCGGCCTGGGCACATGCGCCTGGGCTCACGGGGGTCGGACGCTCTGAGTGGACCCCTCCTTGAAAGTGCCATCACGCCACGCATCACGACCGCTCACGCCCGAACTCACTCGTCACTCGCGCTACCGCTCATCAAAGTACCAACGCGAAGGGAGAAAACGAAAAGGTGTGGGCCGGACTTGAATGCTGCAATACGAACGGCGCAGCAAAACAGTGTCCTCCCCGGCGGGGAATCGAACCCCGGTCTCCCGCGTGACAGGCGGGGATACTGACCACTATACTACCGAGGATTCGTGACAGACGCCGCGCGCGTCAGCGGCCACCATCGGACGCGCATCCGACCGCACCGACAGCAAAACACTTTGACACCAGCTTCGTGCGTAAAGAAGAGTGGCAGCGCCTTCGACCGCTCGGCGATTCAGGCACCCGTGCACATGTGGTCTTTGCGTGAGCGTACGCGCGCCGGGGACACACACGTCGGGGCGTTTAAAATATGAGGCGCGTCCGTAAAACAACTGATTCCGCCCAGGATCGAACTGGGGACCTTCTGCGTGTTAGGCAGATGTGATAACCGCTACACCACGGAATCTGCCTGAGCTATGCCCGGCGACCCGCACGTCACTTACAGGACCGGCCCGCACTGTGCGTCGTGCAGTTAAAAAACGATAAGAAAAGAAAAAAAAAAAAAAAAAAAAAAAAAAAAAGGAGGTTCGCCTGCGACAGCCGGGAATCGAACCCGGATCAACTGCTTGGAAGGCAACTATGCTAACCACTACACCACTGTCGCTCCGTGACGCCCGGTGCGTCGATCGGGGCACACATGTGACAAGGGCGCTAACTTTGTAGCAGACGCCCTCAGTGCAAAAGTGAAAAGGGTCGCGTGGCCTGGCCGTCCCCAACGCCATCCGGTATGGTCTAGTGGTTAGGATTTCTGGCTTTCACCCAGGAGGCCCGGGTTCGATTCCCGGTACCGGAATCGTATTCCATTTTTTTTTATCGGTCCAAAATGTAAAGTGAAAATGGAGACTCATTCCTTCGAGCCGGATTTGAACCAGCGACCCATGGTTGCCCGCAAGGCGACGGTGCGTCGCTGACCTCCGCTCTACCAACTGCGCTATCGAAGGATCCTGCGAAGGTGGTCGTTGGCGGGTCGTAGAGACGGGCGTGCGGGCCGCGCAGAAGCCGCGCCCGAGGCGTCCGGAGGGCGTCCGAGGTGCGTTCGAAGTGCGTGGAAGTGTGACTAGGTGACTTGGTGCAGTTGTGCAGTTGTGCAGTAGTGGTGCAGTGGTGTCGGTAATGTTTTGCCTTTTTTTGCGATGCAGATGCAGATGCAGATGCAGTGGCGTCGCGCACGGGTGCAATAACATGAAATGAAATGAAACAAAAAAGAAAGTGAACTGAAATGCGCAATAAAAAATATATGCAAGTGGCCCATGGGGGGATCGAACCCACGACCTTCGCGTTATTAGCACGACGCTCTAACCAGCTGAGCTAATGGGCCTTGGATGTGGGCCGGTGGAGGGGGTGTCGTGGTCGTCCACCGCAGGAGCCAGGCTGACATGAGGCCGTGGGTTATCGTGCGACGTACGTGTGGCTATCCTGTGGTATCCCTGGGGCGGGCTGGAACACGGAGCCGAAATAGCTCAGTTGGGAGAGCGTTAGACTGAAGATCTAAATGTCCCCGGTTCAATCCCGGGTTTCGGCACTTTCCTTTTCTTGTTTCTTTCTCCCTTTTTCTTTTTTAAATGTTCATGTTGTTGGCAAGAGGATGCAGGGTCACTTCTTGTCGACGGCCCCAGTGGCGCAATCGGTTAGCGCACGGTACTTATAGAGCAGTGCTCGTGAGCGATGCCGGGGTTGCGAGTTCGAGCCTCGCCTGGGGCATCCCCACAACATTTTCTTTCATTTTCGTTTCGTTGCATGGTGATGCATTCCCAGGGTCGTGGGTTCAAGTCCCACGTCGGGCGGCTGTCACACGTTTTTGGCCTTCAAGTGCAAAATGTAAATTTTCGCGCGCTCCCCGCCGCTGTGCTGCTTGTCTGCGCTCTTGTCCCCTGCACCGGGCACGCTTGGCAGCAGCAGTCGTGGCCGAGCGGTTAAGGCGATTGACTCGAAATCAGTTTCCCACCTGGGATCGTAGGTTCGAATCCTACCGGCTGCGTTCCTGTTTTGTCCTTGTTCTTTTGCTTTCTTTTCTTCCCCTCCCTCCCGCCGTACGCCCATCTGCCAACGACCAAAGACCCGTCAGCGGACCTTCTGGAAACGGCTCGTACGCTTCAAAACGCACATGCAATCACTTCTCACAGAAATACGGTGTGCTCTTGTTACAAAATGGCCGTTTCAAACAAAACACTTTAGGTGTAGGTTTTCTACTTTAGAAAATCACAATGAAAAATAATGGGCATTACATCTTGGGATACATGAAACGTCTGTGAGAGGCATCTCTACGGCAGACCGCAGCAGGACGCAGATAGAGATGGGAATCCGTACAAGAGGAATTTCATCACCCTGTCAGCAATGGGCCGGGGGTGTAGCTCAGACGGTAGAGCGCTCGCTTCGCATGCGAGAGGCACGGGGATCGATACCCCGCACCTCCACTCGGCCGTCGCTTTTGCGTTTCGTCTGCTTTTTGAAAGAGCGCAAGGCACTTGCCCCTTTGTCTCGTACATCTTGCTTTCCGCTCGGCCCGCTAAGTCACATGTCGTAGCCTCCACATTTTTTGAAGCATACCGGCCGGCCCGTTGGTCTAGGGGCATGATTCTCGCTTTGGGTGCGAGAGGTCCCGGGTTCAAATCCCGGACGGGCCCTTACTTTTCAAGCTTCCACGTTTCTTTCTCTCCAAGTAATCCCAGTTCATTAGCCCCGATACCATCTGGGGTTCCGTAGCGTAGTGGTCATCACGTCTGCTTTACACGCAGAAGGTCCCCAGATCGATCCTGGGCGGAATCAGTTATTTTGCATCTCCCCCTCTCTGCCTATGTCCACACCTCATACACATTTTGTCCGTACGTGAAAATGTGTTTGCCATGTCGTAGTCATCGGCCCCCATGGCTCAGTGGTTAGAGCACCGGTCTTGTAAACCGGGGGTCGGGAGTTCGAATCTCCCTGGGGGCATTTGTCTTTTTCGTTGGTCCTTTTTTAATAAGGATCATTTCTTTGAATTTTTGTTGCACCTTATGCCGTGATCCCAGCATCGCACCGCCGCATATCCAGCATCGTGCGCACAGCCCCTGTGGCCTAATGGATAAGGCACCGGTCTTCTAAACCGGGGATTGAGGGTTCGAGTCCCTCCAGGGGTGGGTCACCCTATTCTTTTTGTGCGTTTGCCCCGAAAAATTAAAAGTACGTTCTAAATAAAACTGCAATTTTCACCCGATGAAACAAAAGTGGATGTCAGAAGTGGGATTTGAACCCACGCCCTCAGATGAGGACCAGAACACTCGGGCCCACTTGTCAATGGGCTAAGGGCGTCTCCCTTGAGTCTGGCGCCTTAGACCGCTCGGCCATCCTGACACGCTGTGAGAGCCCTCACGCGTAACGGCACCGGCTCCAGCCCGGACAGAGTGACGACTTGCAGCCGTCGCTGTGGCCGCAGCACTGTGCCAAGCTATGCTCCTCCAGGAAATCCAAAAATATGAAGAAAAGTGTCAGGTGTGGGGTTCGAACCCACGACCCCATGAGGGGATCAGAGCTTAAATCTGACGCCTTAGACCACTCGGCCAACCTGACGCCGTGGCTGCTGCCGCTCGCTTGGACACACTGAAGGAGGCGCGGAAGAGGAATCTGTGTCCACGACGCGAGTAAGTCGAATACGTTGCCTCCTATGCAAGTTCTTGTTGTACCTCTCGTGAGATTTCGCCGCCATTGACTGCCTCGTGCCTTGCGGAACCGTGTGCGCCGCCGGAGCATTTTCGCCAAACAGTGTGGCATCATTGGCGCGACTCTCGCGGGACGACGCGCCAGAGCGGCAGCCGCCGTGGCGACGTCACACGCCACGGAGCTGCGGTGTCCGAGTGGTTAAGGAGTTGGACTTGAAATCCAATGGGCTCTGCCCGCACAGGTTCGAACCCTGTCCGCAGCGTCACCGTTTTCCCTTTCAATATCGCCTTTCCTTCTTTTGTTCCTTCTCTTTCTTGTTCTTATTTTTGTCGAGTCCCCTTTCTCCCAACGGCTGCCCTGCGTGCCGTCCCCGCCCTCGAGCGACAGAGTGGAGAGCGCCCGCGCGTCAGCGGGTAGGCAGCGCGCTCAGCAGCCGGGTCCGGCGGGCTGGCCCACCCCAGGCGGCTGCGGGCGCCGTGCACCAGCCAGCCCTTCCTCACGCGCTCTGCTCATGCAAGCAGAGTGGCGCAGTGGAAGCGTGCTGGGCCCATAACCCAGAGGTCCGAGGATCGAAACCTTGCTCTGCTAGCCCTCCTCTTTTAACTCCGTTCATCTCGCTTGTCTATTCTATTCCTGGTTTTTCTGTTTTGTCCCCTTTTCTCGACGACATCTTTTCTGTGGCCAGAAAAAAAAAAAAAAAGAGAGAAAAAAAAAAAAAAAAAAAACTCTACAAAGGAGGGCTGGGCTAGAGCCGGGGACCTCTCGACCGGCCGTCGAATACTCTACCACTCAGCTACACCGCCGGCCGCAAGCGGCGCTCGCGTCCTCGCCCTTAACGCGACGTACTCGGGCTCGGGAAGGAAAGCGGCTCAGCTTTGCCCGCGGCTGATCTACAACGGCCTGCCACCTTGTCGGGACGGACGATGCCGCCCCGAATTTTCAAGACTGTACTTCACGGGATCTTTTCTGTAGTACGTCTTCACTTCTCTCTACTCAACGGTAGAGTCATTGAAGCCACGAGGATGAGACACAGTCCGCCTCCCTGAGCGTGAGGCCGTCGCGTGCTTGGGTGCCCCGAGGGGACGCACGTCGACCTCGATGATCGTTCGGCCTGGGCACATGCGCCTGGGCTCACGGGGGTCGGACGCTCTGAGTGGACCCCTCCTTGAAAGTGCCATCACGCCACGCATCACGACCGCTCACGCCCGAACTCACTCGTCACTCGCGCTACCGCTCATCAAAGTACCAACGCGAAGGGAGAAAACGAAAAGGTGTGGGCCGGACTTGAATGCTGCAATACGAACGGCGCAGCAAAACAGTGTCCTCCCCGGCGGGGAATCGAACCCCGGTCTCCCGCGTGACAGGCGGGGATACTGACCACTATACTACCGAGGATTCGTGACAGACGCCGCGCGCGTCAGCGGCCACCATCGGACGCGCATCCGACCGCACCGACAGCAAAACACTTTGACACCAGCTTCGTGCGTAAAGAAGAGTGGCAGCGCCTTCGACCGCTCGGCGATTCAGGCACCCGTGCACATGTGGTCTTTGCGTGAGCGTACGCGCGCCGGGGACACACACGTCGGGGCGTTTAAAATATGAGGCGCGTCCGTAAAACAACTGATTCCGCCCAGGATCGAACTGGGGACCTTCTGCGTGTTAGGCAGATGTGATAACCGCTACACCACGGAATCTGCCTGAGCTATGCCCGGCGACCCGCACGTCACTTACAGGACCGGCCCGCACTGTGCGTCGTGCAGTTAAAAAACGATAAGAAAAAAAAAAAAAAAAAAAAAAAAGGAGGTTCGCCTGCGACAGCCGGGAATCGAACCCGGATCAACTGCTTGGAAGGCAACTATGCTAACCACTACACCACTGTCGCTCCGTGACGCCCGGTGCGTCGATCGGGGCACACATGTGACAAGGGCGCTAACTTTGTAGCAGACGCCCTCAGTGCAAAAGTGAAAAGGGTCGCGTGGCCTGGCCGTCCCCAACGCCATCCGGTATGGTCTAGTGGTTAGGATTTCTGGCTTTCACCCAGGAGGCCCGGGTTCGATTCCCGGTACCGGAATCGTATTCCATTTTTTTTTATCGGTCCAAAATGTAAAGTGAAAATGGAGACTCATTCCTTCGAGCCGGATTTGAACCAGCGACCCATGGTTGCCCGCAAGGCGACGGTGCGTCGCTGACCTCCGCTCTACCAACTGCGCTATCGAAGGATCCTGCGAAGGTGGTCGTTGGCGGGTCGTAGAGACGGGCGTGCGGGCCGCGCAGAAGCCGCGCCCGAGGCGTCCGGAGGGCGTCCGAGGTGCGTTCGAAGTGCGTGGAAGTGTGACTAGGTGACTTGGTGCAGTTGTGCAGTTGTGCAGTAGTGGTGCAGTGGTGTCGGTAATGTTTTGCCTTTTTTGCGATGCAGATGCAGATGCAGATGCAGATGCAGTGGCGTCGCGCACGGGTGCAATAACATGAAATGAAATGAAACAAAAAAGAAAGTGAACTGAAATGCGCAATAAAAAATATATGCAAGTGGCCCATGGGGGGATCGAACCCACGACCTTCGCGTTATTAGCACGACGCTCTAACCAGCTGAGCTAATGGGCCTTGGATGTGGGCCGGTGGAGGGGGTGTCGTGGTCGTCCACCGCAGGAGCCAGGCTGACATGAGGCCGTGGGTTATCGTGCGACGTACGTGTGGCTATCCTGTGGTATCCCTGGGGCGGGCTGGAACACGGAGCCGAAATAGCTCAGTTGGGAGAGCGTTAGACTGAAGATCTAAATGTCCCCGGTTCAATCCCGGGTTTCGGCACTTTCCTTCTCTTGTTTCTTTCTCCCTTTTTCTTTTTTAAATGTTCATGTTGTTGGCAAGAGGATGCAGGGTCACTTCTTGTCGACGGCCCCAGTGGCGCAATCGGTTAGCGCACGGTACTTATAGAGCAGTGCTCGTGAGCGATGCCGGGGTTGCGAGTTCGAGCCTCGCCTGGGGCATCCCCACAACATTTTCTTTCATTTTCGTTTCGTTGCATGGTGATGCATTCCCAGGGTCGTGGGTTCAAGTCCCACGTCGGGCGGCTGTCACACGTTTTTGGCCTTCAAGTGCAAAATGTAAATTTTCGCGCGCTCCCCGCCGCTGTGCTGCTTGTCTGCGCTCTTGTCCCCTGCACCGGGCACGCTTCGCAGCAGCAGTCGTGGCCGAGCGGTTAAGGCGATTGACTCGAAATCAGTTTCCCACCTGGGATCGTAGGTTCGAATCCTACCGGCTGCGTTCCTGTTTTGTCCTTGTTCTTTTGCTTTCTTTTCTTCCCCTCCCTCCCGCCGTACGCCCATCTGCCAACGACCAAAGACCCGTCAGCGGACCTTCTGGAAACGGCTCGTACGCTTCAAAACGCACATGCAATCACTTCTCACAGAAATACGGTGTGCTCTTGTTACAAAATGGCCGTTTCAAACAAAACACTTTAGGTGTAGGTTTTCTACTTTAGAAAATCACAATGAAAAATAATGGGCATTACATCTTGGGATACATGAAACGTCTGTGAGAGGCATCTCTACGGCAGACCGCAGCAGGACGCAGATAGAGATGGGAATCCGTACAAGAGGAATTTCATCACCCTGTCAGCAATGGGCCGGGGGTGTAGCTCAGACGGTAGAGCGCTCGCTTCGCATGCGAGAGGCACGGGGATCGATACCCCGCACCTCCACTCGGCCGTCGCTTTTGCGTTTCGTCTGCTTTTTGAAAGAGCGCAAGGCACTTGCCCCTTTGTCTCGTACATCTTGCTTTCCGCTCGGCCCGCTAAGTCACATGTCGTAGCCTCCACATTTTTTGAAGCATACCGGCCGGCCCGTTGGTCTAGGGGCATGATTCTCGCTTTGGGTGCGAGAGGTCCCGGGTTCAAATCCCGGACGGGCCCTTACTTTTCAAGCTTCCACGTTTCTTTCTCTCCAAGTAATCCCAGTTCATTAGCCCCGATACCATCTGGGGTTCCGTAGCGTAGTGGTCATCACGTCTGCTTTACACGCAGAAGGTCCCCAGATCGATCCTGGGCGGAATCAGTTATTTTGCATCTCCCCCTCTCTGCCTATGTCCACACCTCATACACATTTTGTCCGTACGTGAAAATGTGTTTGCCATGTCGTAGTCATCGGCCCCCATGGCTCAGTGGTTAGAGCACCGGTCTTGTAAACCGGGGGTCGGGAGTTCGAATCTCCCTGGGGGCATTTGTCTTTTTCGTTGGTCCTTTTTTAATAAGGATCATTTCTTTGAATTTTTGTTGCACCTTATGCCGTGATCCCAGCATCGCACCGCCGCATATCCAGCATCGTGCGCACAGCCCCTGTGGCCTAATGGATAAGGCACCGGTCTTCTAAACCGGGGATTGAGGGTTCGAGTCCCTCCAGGGGTGGGTCACCCTATTCTTTTTGTGCGTTTGCCCCGAAAAATTAAAAGTACGTTCTAAATAAAACTGCAATTTTCACCCGATGAAACAAAAGTGGATGTCAGAAGTGGGATTTGAACCCACGCCCTCAGATGAGGACCAGAACACTCGGGCCCACTTGTCAATGGGCTAAGGGCGTCTCCCTTGAGTCTGGCGCCTTAGACCGCTCGGCCATCCTGACACGCTGTGAGAGCCCTCACGCGTAACGGCACCGGCTCCAGCCCGGACAGAGTGACGACTTGCAGCCGTCGCTGTGGCCGCAGCACTGTGCCAAGCTATGCTCCTCCAGGAAATCCAAAAATATGAAGAAAAGTGTCAGGTGTGGGGTTCGAACCCACGACCCCATGAGGGGATCAGAGCTTAAATCTGACGCCTTAGACCACTCGGCCAACCTGACGCCGTGGCTGCTGCCGCTCGCTTGGACACACTGAAGGAGGCGCGGAAGAGGAATCTGTGTCCACGACGCGAGTAAGTCGAATACGTTGCCTCCTATGCAAGTTCTTGTTGTACCTCTCGTGAGATTTCGCCGCCATTGACTGCCTCGTGCCTTGCGGAACCGTGTGCGCCGCCGGAGCATTTTCGCCAAACAGTGTGGCATCATTGGCGCGACTCTCGCGGGACGACGCGCCAGAGCGGCAGCCGCCGTGGCGACGTCACACGCCACGGAGCTGCGGTGTCCGAGTGGTTAAGGAGTTGGACTTGAAATCCAATGGGCTCTGCCCGCACAGGTTCGAACCCTGTCCGCAGCGTCACCGTTTTCCCTTTTAATATCCCCTTTCCTTCTCTTTCTTGTTCTTATTTTTGTCGAGTCCCCTTTCTCCCAACGGCTGCCCTGCGTGCCGTCCCCGCCCTCGAGCGACAGAGTGGAGAGCGCCCGCGCGTCAGCGGGTAGGCAGCGCGCTCAGCAGCCGGGTCCGGCGGGCTGGCCCACCCCAGGCGGCTGCGGGCGCCGTGCACCAGCCAGCCCTTTCCTCACGCGCTCTGCTCATGCAAGCAGAGTGGCGCAGTGGAAGCGTGCTGGGCCCATAACCCAGAGGTCCGAGGATCGAAACCTTGCTCTGCTAGCCCTCCTCTTTTAACTCCGTTCATCTCGCTTGTCTATTCTATTCCTGGTTTTTCTGTTTTGTCCCCTTTTCTCGACGACATCTTTTCTGTGGCCAGAAAGAAAAAAAAAAAAAGAGAGGAAAAAAAAAAAAAAACCTCTACAAAGGAGGGCTGGGCTAGAGCCGGGGACCTCTCGACCGGCCGTCGAATACTCTACCACTCAGGTACACCGCCGGCCGCAAGCGGGGCTCGCGTCCTCGCCCTTAACGCGACGTACTCGGGCTCGGGAAGGAAAGCGGCTCAGCTTTGCCCGCGGCTGATCTACAACGGCCTGCCACCTTGTCGGGACGGACGATGCCGCCCCGAATTTTCAAGACTGTACTTCACGGGATCTTTTCTGTAGTAAGTCTTCACTTCTCTCTACTCAACGGTAGAGTCATTGAAGCCACGAGGATGAGACACAGTCCGCCTCCCTGAGCGTGAGGCCGTCGCGTGCTTGGGTGCCCCGAGGGGACGCACGTCGACCTCGATGATCGTTCGGCCTGGGCACATGCGCCTGGGCTCACGGGGGTCGGACGCTCTGAGTGGACCCCTCCTTGAAAGTGCCATCACGCCACGCATCACGACCGCTCACGCCCGAACTCACTCGTCACTCGCGCTACCGCTCATCAAAGTACCAACGCGAAGGGAGAAAACGAAAAGGTGTGGGCCGGACTTGAATGCTGCAATACGAACGGCGCAGCAAAACAGTGTCCTCCCCGGCGGGGAATCGAACCCCGGTCTCCCGCGTGACAGGCGGGGATACTGACCACTATACTACCGAGGATTCGTGACAGACGCCGCGCGCGTCAGCGGCCACCATCGGACGCGCATCCGACCGCACCGACAGCAAAACACTTTGACACCAGCTTCGTGCGTAAAGAAGAGTGGCAGCGCCTTCGACCGCTCGGCGATTCAGGCACCCGTGCACATGTGGTCTTTGCGTGAGCGTACGCGCGCCGGGGACACACACGTCGGGGCGTTTAAAATATGAGGCGCGTCCGTAAAACAACTGATTCCGCCCAGGATCGAACTGGGGACCTTCTGCGTGTTAGGCAGATGTGATAACCGCTACACCACGGAATCTGCCTGAGCTATGCCCGGCGACCCGCACGTCACTTACAGGACCGGCCCGCACTGTGCGTCCCGCGTAATCTGGGGTGTATGTGGTCCGTATGCAGACGGTCCACATACGTAAAGTATGTATTGTTCTGATACGGCCCGTATGTGGCGCCACATACAGCATGAAGTATGAAGTATACGACGAGTATGTGTTAAGGACGTATGTGTTCCATGACCGTATGTGAGAAGTGTGCGAAGCCCATACGCCACGTGCGCACATTGACATGAAAGCCACATACGTGCGATGTGTGACCCACATGTGATCCGTGTGTGGTCCACGTGTGGACCACACGTGCACCACGTGTGGTTGTCACATGTAAAGCACATGTGTGCCGTGCATGGTTGTCACATGTGAAGCACATGTGTGCCGTGTATGGTTGTCACATGTGAAGCACATGTGTGCCGTGTATGGTTGTCACATGTGAACCACATGTGGACCGTGTGTGGGCGTCAGGGACGTACAGATTTTCCAGAACAAGTACTGGAGTACAAGTCTCCAGGCACAGCAAAACAAATATGAGACTTAATATATACAAGGGCAAAATTGAGAGAATCGACGTATGAAGTATGAGCTTGCTCAAATGCACAGATAAGGAACTTTCAATTCAAACACAACATAAACCAGTCATTGTGTATTAAACTCTTACAGGATTAACACACTGTGTCTTACAAGAAACAATTCTTGTAACATTCATTAGTACATATACTTACAATGAATGATTAAAACTATATAGTACGTAAACTTTGCGTACAAGGAAAGCGTTGGCACTTTGATGAGTCATGTTTGGAAAAAGTAAAACAGGCATTGACTGCCACATCACGTAATGTCTGACGATAATAACAACAAAAACAAAATCTATCACTGCCAGACCACACCTCAGTGACATAGACAAAGATACAAGCACAATAATAAAAACAATAAAAAAGGCTTATCATCTTCACTTACTTAGAAAGAGTGATTAAAACTATATAGTACGTAAACTTTGCGTACAAATACAAGGAAAGCGTTGGCACTTTGGTGAGTCGTTTGGAAAAAGTAAAACAGGCATTGACTGCAACATCACGTAATGTCTGACGATAATAACAAAAACAAAAACTATCACTGCCAGATTAAGTCCGACCATACCTCAGTGACATAGACAAAGATACAAGCACAATAATAAAAACAAAAAAAAAGGCTAGTCATCTTCACTAACAGCTGACATTGCTCTCCCAGATCTCATGTCCGCAAGCATGTTTCCAATCGCCTGTTTTAAAGCCACAGCAGTGGGCTTGCCCCACTTCTTTTTGTTTGCCCGTGCTTTGACACATTCTGCAATAAAAATTCAATAATTAAAACAAACTTGTGGGAAGCAATTTGAAAAGCTCCTGCAAGATATTGACATACCAACAATGGCGTCAAGAGCAGGCTGGTCAAGTTTAGTTCTGACTTTAGCCTCCCTGGTTCCCTGCTCAAACGAGGGCTTGCCACTAACAGAACAAACCGTAAGGGCTTGTGAGTTATACACTGCACGGCAAAGTGCGCGAGCAAAGGCAGAAGGAGTGTAGCTTGTTACTTTGGCCTTCTTCAAGGCCTTTTCCTTCAGATAAGTTGAAGTCCCCGGGTGCAGCTCTACAACCTGGAAGAAAATACATCACATGGAAATAATTACACCAACTTTCAACATGGGGTGGAAGACGACAATTTGGCTTCATTAAACTCACACCCTTGTCTTGAGCAGTAAATTTTAACTGCTAACCCGCAAATGGTATATGAATGGTCTTCCGGTCACTCGTGCGCCTTTTACGACCTAGAATCAAACACCACCTTAATAGCCGGAGAAACATGAAAGAATAGGTGGAAGATAGTAACTAAAACACCAACCTTTGTTGACTTTCACTTGCTCATCTAATGAGCTGGTCAAGGGACGCTTCTTGGATTCTGTGAAACACGGATTGAGATGGTATTGAATCCTCACACCTTAGCCAATAGAAAGCAAACATCGCGCACAATCTTACAATGATCAGAACTAACCTTTCTCTTTAACTGCAACATCTGAATCAGAGTCTAAATCTGACTCTTTGCAATTCTTTGACTCTTCTGCAAGGCAATTGATAAATAAATATATATTACTTAAATCTATACAAGCATAGGACTTCATAGACCATACCTTTTTTACCTTTATTCTTAGACACCTGAGGTTCATCTTCAGACACATCCACTTCAGATTTAGCACCTGTTAAAATATTAGTTTAAAAACATTAAAAATAAAATACTGCACGAGACAAATAAAAATATTCAAACAGAACTATACCTTTAGGGTTGATGGTCACTCTTTTACGCTCCTTGGACAAATCAGCTGGAAAAAGTAGCGGATTACCCAGGGGAAAAGTCCCACATTAATTAAAATAAAGAACACTTCAGCAGAACCATACCATGAGATTTAACAATTTGGCAGGCCTTCTCTTGTAAGTCTGAAAGGTTCAATCCATCAGAAGCAGCAGTGTATTTGTTCTGGTCACAAAGGACGCCGCCAGAAGTACTTTTAGTCTCTTTACAAAGGACACCACCAGAAGAATCTTTTTTGTGTTTAGAGAGCACACTATCAGTGTTTTTAGACAGAACACCACTGGAAGTGTCTTTACTCTCTCTAGAAGGGACAGCACCTGCAAAATTAAACAGTGTGAAACTCTGCAGATAATAACATACAATTGTTAAGAACAAATCCCACTAGGAGGAACATGTGATATGAGGCACTTCAATCACAAGTAACTAAGTGAAACAAACAAAAAAAGAAGAAAATCTACATGTCATACCCTTTGCTTCAGATTCAATATAGAAAGATTTATTAACTGGACACTTCATAGCTTTCCGATCTTCTCGGCCAAACTTTCCTAGCATCATCATGTCAGCTGCTTCCTTTTTCTTTGAAAGCTGTAATGAACGAGAGGACAGTATATCAGAATTGGAAAGATCCAGGCACTACAGATATCACCAAGAGGGTTCTCACCTTCTTTAATATTTCTAACTCTTCGGGTGACAGGAACTCCACGGACGAGGCTGATGACGAATCATTGTTGTACAATCCATCAGGCTCCGTATCAGAGCAGTCTGTGTCAGCAACGGAATCAGAACGAGTAGAAGACGATGGGAGTTTCTTAGCTGGTTCCTACCAATTAAAACAGAAGTCGTATACCTGTTAATAGGATCCTTTCCTTGTTTGAACTACTAACGCCAAGCACTGACTGAACTTACTTGGTCTTTCTTAACAGATTTCCTAGTAACGATGGCACATCTTAGTTTTTCTAGCCCCTTCAGGGCCGCCTTGCGTGGCTGCTCCTCATGAAAGGATGTTTCTCTTTTGGGTTTTGTCGACTTGTTAAGTTGGTTTTGCAGTTTTACCATGGCGGACTTATTCCCTGCAACAAAAACTTGGCATCAGTGCAAGCTAACATTACACCAAAATCATAGGCTGTTTGCATTTGACCCTGGAGACTGTCCGATACATTCTCCAGTTTCCTACAGAAACCAAGCTCACAGCACAAAATGTGAGTTATAAGAAAACACAAGAACAAAGACAACCTTAACCTCCACATCCACGTATAGCAAACTATTAAATTGAACCAGTCCAAGACCGTTAGCATTGCTGATACCACGCTGTCTGTGACAAGGTTAGGTTCACAACGGTCGCGAAAGTCACGATGGAAGGCAACTCAGAGTCAACAGATACAGTTAAATTTGCAAACTTACGGTCAAATCCTCTAACGGTGGCCGCGAGCAGTTCTTTTTGGCCTGGATAGTCCACCTGGACCACATCGCCCAAGTCCACGCTGCTCATGTCGGCCACTATGACTGCCGCTTCCGTCACTAAGATGTGGGAATCGTCCATAGGACAATGTAACACGGGTAATTGTGGACTTTAGGGGCTCCACCACCTATAAAGACATGGCCGGTACCGTTGGAACCGGCTCAACGCCTAGAATTGGAATATGCCAATCATATACGGCGCTCTTCAATCTCTTTATTTAAAAACACAGCGACGCTCAACGAGTGGAAACCCTAGGCTGGCTACGCGGCGCTACCGCAGCGCCGGACTGGTGGCCGAACACCGAACCCCGTCGGCACCGGCGTCGGCGGCTCGGTCGGGCGGCTCGTGCGGGAGAGTGCTAATGGCTGCGTGGTCTGCCTACGGCTCGCAACCTCACAATCATTTCCCTTTGACACCATCACCTCACAATCATTTCCCTTTCACTGTCACATTTGCGTCCTCACATATCATCTCCCTTTGACACTGTCCAAGGAACACCAAGCTGAAATGAAAAAACAACAACACTTTAAATTGATACGGCTCGCAATCTCACAATCATTTCCCTTTGACACCACCACCTCTCAATCATCTCCCGTTCACTGTCACATTAACAATACCTTGAATTAATACGGCTCGCAACCTCACAATCATTTCCCTTTGACACCATCACCTCACAATCATTTCCCTTTCACTGTCACATTTGCGTCCTCACATATCATCTCCCTTTGACACTGTCCGCAAGCCGTAGGCACGCAGCCATTAGGGGTATCCTCAAACTGAAACGAAAATGTGACAGTGTCACCTTGGTCAAAGGGAGATGACGGAGGTGACGACGCACAGCACAGGTTGTCCTTGATCGCGCACTCTCCCGCAGCCGCCCGACAGAGCCGCCGACGCCGGTGCCGACGGGGTTCGGTGTTCGGCCACCAGTCCGGCGCTGCGGTAGCGCCGCATAGCCTAGGGTTACCACTCGTCGAGCGTCGCTGTGGGGAGAATCGCTGTAGCAGACGGATTTATGGTGTTTGGTTTCTCTAAGTTAAACGCGAAAGTGTGTACCAAAAGTCTTCCCTGAGAAAAGGCTATACTTGAAAACGACGTTTCACATCGTTTGATGAATAATCATGCCCAAATGTGTCCGAAATACCCGTGTTCCTGAGCACTGTGACAGGTTAGGTCGTCTCATATTTTTATTTTTTTAAATATAAAGAGGTTGAAGAGCGCCGTATATGATTGGCATATTCCAATTCTAGGCGTTGAGCCGGTTCCAACGGTACCGGCCATGTCTTTATAGGTGGTGGAGCCCCTAAAGTCCACAATTACCGTAACACGAACCATGTTACCCCCTCCGTTTCAGCTGGCTGGTCTTGCTCACGAAAGTGTCCGTGCTCTTCAGAACTCATTTTTTTCTAATTTGAGCTGTTGATGCGCTTAGACGTACACCACACTTCCGTCTCAACGCCGCGACTGAAATGACAGTTAGCCTTCAGCCTTCGCCTTGCTTCGCCTCCACGCCCTACTGTGTACTTCCGGTTTCCGCCTCCTTGCTCATTCGCGACGCCCTCTCATAATACGCGACCACTGCAAGATGCGGGCAACAACAAGGAGTCACACTCGTAATCAAAACCACATTTTCGGCTCGTCTGCAGTTTCTTAAAATGCAATAACACTAGAATAATTGTTTTTGGCAAGTTTTGAGAGTTCCATTCCGGTCGCTGTTCTCCGCAAACAAACCTATCGAATTTTCAAAGTATTTGGATGTTGGTACTGATTCACTCTGTTTTGTGATTAAACAACAACAAGAAGAATAGGTTATGGTTTCCATGTAGTACCATGTGCAAGCAAAAGGCAGACATTATAATTTAATCTTTTATTAACGAATGAACAAGCAGTAGTGCTTTGCCTGTAAGTCTTGAATGACTAATTATTGAACTGCAGGTTCGCCTTTTATGTCATGTTCTCTCCTAATTTTCAGAATTTGTTGTAAGTTTCAGAAAACATGTCTAGCAGCTCCTCAGCCGAGGCTTCTCCAGAGACGTCCCCTGTGAGAGGGTCCCCTGATACATCTCCCATTGCAGTTTCTCCACCGACCTCTCCTCTCCATAGGCATTATGCAACATCTTCTGAAGAAGAAGAAAGAGTGGAAAGAAATACTGTAAGTGTTGCATTTACTGCTCCATTCTCTTTATTAAATTACAAGATGCTGCTACGTAGAACTAACTTAGTTACTCCTTGTTTACTTTTTAGGTTTGGAGGACAGCTGTACAAAGGAAGCGGAGGCGTTTACTCCAGCCTGAAGAACCTGACAACCGTCACAGTAATGAGCAGAGGGAAGAGCGTGACACTGCTGAAGCAGAAGTCAACCAAGGGTGTTCCCGTGATTCATCCGGGGATGAGTTGTCACCAAATAGTGACACCGAAGAAAGTTCAGATGAAAGTGGACACGATTCAAGTAGCATCAGCTCCAGTGATAATGGTGATGGTGCTGATTTGCACCGTCCCTCATCCCTTAGTGATGTATCTGCAGCTCCCAGCACTGCAGGCAGTAGTGACAGTGACAGTGAAAGTGGAAGTGTAGATTTTCTGTATGATGGTGCAGACATGAGTAGCGAGGAAGCTCTTTTAAAAGTTTTGAAGTTGTATGTCGAGGAAAGGTGGACCAAGAGAAGTTTGGACAAGAGTGTCAAATTAATAAAGAAAATGCTGCCTCAACCCAACGAAATGCCTTCTTCAGGGAAAGCAGCCTTGAAAAGGCTGGAAAAGTTGACAGTGTCTAGTGAAGAGCAAGAATATGAGTATTGTATCACCTGCCTGCAGTTGGCAGAGACTGAAAACCCAAACTGTCAACACACTAATGGTTTAAGCAAATTTTATTCATTTCCAATTCAGGACCAAATCAAGCACTGTTTTGAACAAAGAGATTTAGCTTCTCTAATAGATTCTTATGATCTTGAAATTCAGGCAAGGGAAGATAGAAATGTGATATGTGACATTGTTGATGGTGAGGAATACCAAAAAATTAAGAGACAATTAAGTAAATATGATTTGGTTTTATTATGGAACACGGATGGAGTGAATCTTTCTTCAAGTTCCCATGAAGAACTGTGGCCTATTTTGTGTACTATATGTAATGTTTCACCCCGTCTTCGGTCATCATTTGTTATTTTTTGTGGTGTGTTTATAGATAAAGTAAAGCCTGATATGAATGTATTTTTGAAGCCCTTTGTAGATTCGTTGATTCAGGCATGGACTAAGGGTGTGCAGTGGACCCATCCTACAACCAAGGTTAGCTATGTGTCTAAAGTTTCTGCACCAGTGTTAACTGCAGATGCACCCGCCAAAGCTTTATGCACGAACTGCAAAAATTTTAATTCAAGGTACGGTTGTAGTACCTGTGAGCAGAAAACAAAAAGGATAGAGCCAGAACCTGTGGAAGAAACTGATGGTGATGAGGAGCAGACCAAAAAGAAAAAGACACCACGGAAGAGACGTTTCATTTTTCAAGAAGACATTGGCTCTGCACAGCTTCGCACTGGACGCCGCATGTACTCACAAGGTTTAGCAGCAGAAGAAGATGGCAAGAGTCATAAAGGAGTGTGTGGCACATCAGTTATATCAGACATCCCCATGCTAGATAGGGCTCTCTGTATATGTGCTGAGTACATGCACCTTGTTCTGCTGGGAGTGGTAAAATACTTCTTGTCTAAAATATTTTTTCAGAAAGGCCCTTGGTATATTGGGAACAAACTTGAGGAAATTAATGTTTTTATTTCTCAGATCAAAGTCCCTGATTTTGTGAAAAGGTTGCCTCGGGGACTAAAGGACTTTAAATACTGGAAGGCCAGTGAGTTTAGGGCGTTTTTATTGTTTTATTCACTTCCTCTTTTTAGAAGCCTTATGGATGATAGATACTACCAGCATTGGCTTCTACTAGTTGCAGCAATACATATTCTTTTACAAGAAGTTATCACTGAGAGTGAACTGAATGCCGCAGAAATCATGATAAAGTCTTTTGTGAGAGATATTGGTGAATTGTATGGTGATTCTTGTTATACCTATAATGTTCATTCTTTGTTGCACTTATGTTTGTTAGTTAGACGGTGGGGCTCATTGTTCTCAACATCAGCATTTACTTTTGAAACATACAACGGATACATTGCTGCTCATGTTCATGGTACCAAACATTTGGGTAAAGAGCTTATTAATAATATCAAGATATCTCAGCGAGTTGCAGTCCTAAACAATTATGTAAATGTGTTTAAAAAACAAACTGTCAAGAAAACACTGGTAGAACTGCTAGGCAAATCTACACCCTTGTCACAACTAGATTTAAGTGATCAAGAAACTGCGTTTCTAAGAAGTGCTAATTTAGGAAACTCTGTGCTTCATAAACGTGTGAGAGTAAGGGGCAATATTCTTACTTGTAGATTTTATGACTCTGATAAGAAGAGAGCAAACTCTTTTGTTCAATACAAACCAGATGATACCAACAAGGCTTGCTATGGCCAAATTGTTGTATTTGTCTCATGTGATGCATCTCTGTATTGCCTTTTAAAGGTGTTTAAAATTGAACATGTAAATGCATTTATTCACACTAGCAGCAAATATGTTTTAAAAGAACTTGTTCCCATCAAGGACTCGGAGAACATTATTATTTTACCAGTTGATAAAGTTGTTCAGAAATTATTGAACGTCGGACAATATCTGTGCATTTCACCCAATTCATATGAAATAAATTTGTGATTTATGTAAAATGTGATGTCCAATGATAAGAATTAAGGCCCCCAACTGATTGTACAATATGCTGTTAGCAATAAAATTGACTATACTCTACTGCTGTCTTGTCTCATTTATTTTCACAACATATTGCAAGGGTCCTGGTGAGGGGTACCTCACTTCCATCCAGTCAGTGTACAGGGGCTAAAATAATCAGTTTCCAGTCACTTCCAATCAATTCTAGCCACTCTTGATCTTGACAGCCACTTTGAGGACCCTATTTACATGAGAAAAAAAGTTCATTTTTTAAAAACACTATTAGCTGTCAAGGGAAAGTAATGTGGTTCTGGGGACACTTCTGAGGTATGAAAGTGAAAAGCAACTGTTATCAGTTAGCCTAGTGCCAATTTTTATTGCCATTTATGGCCTCCACTAAAATTTGATTCAAAATTTATTAGCTACAGAATTTGAGTGCAGATTGAACAGAGGTTTGGCATTCCCACGGCATAGCATTGAGTTTCTAGACCAAAAATTTGACCTTGGAGAATACATATTGCCTCTAAATTTTTGGCATGTAAAGAACTGGCTGTGCTTTAACTAAACCAGACCCTGCAATACAAGAAAAGAAATATAGATGTCATGAAACTACTACGTAAAGTAGTAAATGGTGTATTTTTTCTTCATTCAGTTCTTTATTTATTTTTTTCAGTGACAATTTCATACATGACACTGGCCGCATTGTTACTTTTAGTCGGTCTCAATCAGCATACATCCAAATAAATTATCTTCGCCAGTGAAATACTCCTAGTATAAAATATTTTCGTCTAGCAGATTTGTTTGAAAAAAATAAAAAAAAATTAGCAGATTTTCTTGTTTCACCTGAGAAGTAAATTTTGATGATACTGAGAAATTTAGTCATTTTCAGTCACCTCAGTCAATTCTAGTCTCCCAGTCATCACTAATCACTTCCAGTCATCCCTATTTATCAATAAGTGTACAGCCTTCGGATGCCTTCGGACCTATATTGCCAAGTCCGGACGGAGGGTGAAGGCCAAAAATAGGTCATCTGAGAGACCATATTTTCTGAATCACGACTTTGAGAAACGCATTTCTAGATAGGTGTCCCAAAAAATATTTTTGGATTTTTTTTATTTTTTTTTGCGTTTTTCGCTTTATGTTTTGCGGCTAAGTCCCGAGTTTTGGGTTTTAAAAAAAAGTGTCTCTGAGGGGTATATTAAAATGCGTTTTGAGATGCCCCGAGTCAAAAAATATGGTCTCCAGAATTATTTTTTTTTTAATTGACCTACTTTGGAAGTCTCTGAAGCCCAAACGGTTGGTCCAAAAATAATTTCGGGTCAGAAGTGGATAGTGGACCTTAGTCTAGAATCCCCCTTTGGGTACTTTTTAACGGCATGGCTCCGAAATCCCAGAAACCTCCAAAACCTCTGCAACGCCCAAATCCCTCACTAATTTTTGGACGAAAATTCACAATGTCAGACTCCAATTGGAAAATACTTGACAAAAAAAATCGAGCAAAATCGTCATTTTGTATCGATGAATTACACCACCTGTCATTCAGCGTAATCGGAGAAGGTCGAATTCAAACCGGTCGTTTTTGAAAAGACTCGCTCTCAGTGAACTGTAGAACCGTGTTTACGGCATTTTACCGACGTTCCTCAACCACCCGTGGGGCGAAACATGTCAACATAAGTTCCACATCCAGCGGAGCCGTATGTTGTCGGTCAAGTGTGTGTGCGGGCAGTCGTCCCGTATGTGGTTACGTATGTCCACATGAGTCCCACATACAGCGGAGCCGTATGTTGTCGGTCAAGTGTGTGTGCGGGCAGTCGTCCCGTATGTGGTTACGTATGTCGACATGAGTCCCACATACAGCGGAGCCGTATGTTGCCGGTCAAGTGTGTGTGCGGTCAGTCGTCTCGTATGTGGTTACGTATGTCGACATGAGTCCCACATACAGCGGAGCCGTATGTTGCCGGTCAAGTGTGTGTGCGGTCAGTCGTCCCGTATGTGGTTACGTATGTCGACATGAGTCCCACATACAGCGGAGTCGTATGTTGCCGGTCAAGTGTGTGTGCGGTCAGTCGTCCCGTATGTGGTTACGTATGTCCACCTGAGTCCCACATACGGCTATGGCCGTGTCTTACATGCGGTCCACATACGGCAAGGCCAAGCTACATACACCAGTGTTTGTCCACATGTGTGTCACATACGGAACAAGGTGCACGTGATATACGGCCCACATACCTGACGTATACCTCCACGTTCGTACCGTATACGATCTGTATGTGTACATACAGGGGCTGTATACGGTGCACATGCGGACCACATACGAATGGGGTTTCACGGGGTCGTGCAGTTAAAAAACGATAAGAAGAAGAAAAAAAAAAAAAAAAAAAAAAGGAGGTTCGCCTGCGACAGCCGGGAATCGAACCCGGATCAACTGCTTGGAAGGCAACTATGCTAACCACTACACCACTGTCGCTCCGTGACGCCCGGTGCGTCGATCGGGGCACACATGTGACAAGGGCGCTAACTTTGTAGCAGACGCCCTCAGTGCAAAAGCGAAAAGGGTCGCGTGGCCTGGCCGTCCCCAACGCCATCCGGTATGGTCTAGTGGTTAGGATTTCTGGCTTTCACCCAGGAGGCCCGGGTTCGATTCCCGGTACCGGAATCGTATTCCATTTTTTTTTATCGGTCCAAAATGTAAAGTGAAAATGGAGACTCATTCCTTCGAGCCGGATTTGAACCAGCGACCCATGGTTGCCCGCAAGGCGACGGTGCGTCGCTAACCTCCGCTCTACCAACTGCGCTATCGAAGGATCCTGCGAAGGTGGTCGTTGGCGGGTCGTAGAGACGGGCGTGCGGGCCGCGCAGAAGCCGCGCCCGAGGCGTCCGGAGGGCGTCCGAGGTGCGTTCGAAGTGCGTGGAAGTGTGACTAGGTGACTTGGTGCAGTTGTGCAGTTGTGCAGTAGTGGTGCAGTGGTGTCGGTAATGTTTTGCCTTTTTTTGCGATGCAGATGCAGATGCAGATGCAGTGGCGTCGCGCACGGGTGCAATA
This sequence comes from Odontothrips loti, assembly GCA_038380765.1. Taxonomy (NCBI): domain Eukaryota; kingdom Metazoa; phylum Arthropoda; class Insecta; order Thysanoptera; family Thripidae; genus Odontothrips; species Odontothrips loti. The sequence goes on along the minus strand of CM076248.1, from coordinate 934,346 downwards.
ACATGAAATGAAATGAAACAAAAAAGAAAGTGAACTGAAATGCGCAATAAAAAATATATGCAAGTGGCCCATGGGGGGATCGAACCCACGACCTTCGCGTTATTAGCACGACGCTCTAACCAGCTGAGCTAATGGGCCTTGGATGTGGGCCGGTGGAGGGGGTGTCGTGGTCGTCCACCGCAGGAGCCAGGCTGACATGAGGCCGTGGGTTATCGTGCGACGTACGTGTGGCTATCCTGTGGCATCCCTGGGGCGGGCTGGAACACGGAGCCGAAATAGCTCAGTTGGGAGAGCGTTAGACTGAAGATCTAAATGTCCCCGGTTCAATCCCGGGTTTCGGCACTTTCCTTCTCTTGTTTCTTTCTCCCTTTTTCTTTTTTAAATGTTCATGTTGTTGGCAAGAGGATGCAGGGTCACTTCTTGTCGACGGCCCCAGTGGCGCAATCGGTTAGCGCACGGTACTTATGGAGCAGTGCTCGTGAGCGATGCCGGGGTTGCGAGTTCGAGCCTCGCCTGGGGCATCCCCACAACATTTTCTTTCATTTTCGTTTCGTTGCATGGTGATGCATTCCCAGGGTCGTGGGTTCAAGTCCCACGTCGGGCGGCTGTCACACGTTTTTGGCCTTCAAGTGCAAAATGTAAATTTTCGCGCGCTCCCCGCCGCTGTGCTGCTTGTCTGCGCTCTTGTCCCCTGCACCGGGCACGCTTCGCAGCAGCAGTCGTGGCCGAGCGGTTAAGGCGATTGACTCGAAATCAGTTTCCCACCTGGGATCGTAGGTTCGAATCCTACCGGCTGCGTTCCTGTTTTGTCCTTGTTCTTTTGCTTTCTTTTCTTCCCCTCCCTCCCGCCGTACGCCCATCTGCCAACGACCAAAGACCCGTCAGCGGACCTTCTGGAAACGGCTCGTACGCTTCAAAACGCACATGCAATCACTTCTCACAGAAATACGGTGTGCTCTTGTTACAAAATGGCCGTTTCAAACAAAACACTTTAGGTGTAGGTTTTCTACTTTAGAAAATCACAATGAAAAATAATGGGCATTACATCTTGGGATACATGAAACGTCTGTGAGAGGCATCTCTACGGCAGACCGCAGCAGGACGCAGATAGAGATGGGAATCCGTACAAGAGGAATTTCATCACCCTGTCAGCAATGGGCCGGGGGTGTAGCTCAGACGGTAGAGCGCTCGCTTCGCATGCGAGAGGCACGGGGATCGATACCCCGCACCTCCACTCGGCCGTCGCTTTTGCGTTTCGTCTGCTTTTTGAAAGAGCGCAAGGCACTTGCCCCTTTGTCTCGTACATCTTGCTTTCCGCTCGGCCCGCTAAGTCACATGTCGTAGCCTCCACATTTTTGAAGCATACCGGCCGGCCCGTTGGTCTAGGGGCATGATTCTCGCTTTGGGTGCGAGAGGTCCCGGGTTCAAATCCCGGACGGGCCCTTACTTTTCAAGCTTCCACGTTTCTTTCTCTCCAAGTAATCCCAGTTCATTAGCCCCGATACCATCTGGGGTTCCGTAGCGTAGTGGTCATCACGTCTGCTTTACACGCAGAAGGTCCCCAGATCGATCCTGGGCGGAATCAGTTATTTTGCATCTCCCCCTCTCTGCCTATGTCCACACCCCATACACATTTTGTCCGTACGTGAAAATGTGTTTGCCATGTCGTAGTCATCGGCCCCCATGGCTCAGTGGTTAGAGCACCGGTCTTGTAAACCGGGGGTCGGGAGTTCGAATCTCCCTGGGGGCATTTGTCTTTTTCGTTGGTCCTTTTTTAATAAGGATCATTTCTTTGAATTTTTGTTGCACCTTATGCCGTGATCCCAGCATCGCACCGCCGCATATCCAGCATCGTGCGCACAGCCCCTGTGGCCTAATGGATAAGGCACCGGTCTTCTAAACCGGGGATTGAGGGTTCGAGTCCCTCCAGGGGTGGGTCACCCTATTCTTTTTGTGCGTTTGCCCCGAAAAATTAAAAGTACGTTCTAAATAAAACTGCAATTTTCACCCGATGAAACAAAAGTGGATGTCAGAAGTGGGATTTGAACCCACGCCCTCAGATGAGGACCAGAACACTCGGGCCCACTTGTCAATGGGCTAAGGGCGTCTCCCTTGAGTCTGGCGCCTTAGACCGCTCGGCCATCCTGACACGCTGTGAGAGCCCTCACGCGTAACGGCACCGGCTCCAGCCCGGACAGAGTGACGACTTGCAGCCGTCGCTGTGGCCGCAGCACTGTGCCAAGCTATGCTCCTCCAGGAAATCCAAAAATATGAAGAAAAGTGTCAGGTGTGGGGTTCGAACCCACGACCCCATGAGGGGATCAGAGCTTAAATCTGACGCCTTAGACCACTCGGCCAACCTGACGCCGTGGCTGCTGCCGCTCGCTTGGACACACTGAAGGAGGCGCGGAAGAGGAATCTGTGTCCACGACGCGAGTAAGTCGAATACGTTGCCTCCTATGCAAGTTCTTGTTGTACCTCTCGTGAGATTTCGCCGCCATTGACTGCCTCGTGCCTTGCGGAACCGTGTGCGCCGCCGGAGCATTTTCGCCAAACAGTGTGGCATCATTGGCGCGACTCTCGCGGGACGACGCGCCAGAGCGGCAGCCGCCGTGGCGACGTCACACGCCACGGAGCTGCGGTGTCCGAGTGGTTAAGGAGTTGGACTTGAAATCCAATGGGCTCTGCCCGCACAGGTTCGAACCCTGTCCGCAGCGTCACCGTTTTCCCTTTTAATATCCCCTTTCCTTCTCTTTCTTGTTCTTATTTTTGTCGAGTCCCCTTTCTCCCAACGGCTGCCCTGCGTGCCGTCCCCGCCCTCGAGCGACAGAGTGGAGAGCGCCCGCGCGTCAGCGGGTAGGCAGCGCGCTCAGCAGCCGGGTCCGGCGGGCTGGCCCACCCCAGGCGGCTGCGGGCGCCGTGCACCAGCCAGCCCTTTCCTCACGCGCTCTGCTCATGCAAGCAGAGTGGCGCAGTGGAAGCGTGCTGGGCCCATAACCCAGAGGTCCGAGGATCGAAACCTTGCTCTGCTAGCCCTCCTCTTTTAACTCCGTTCATCTCGCTTGTCTATTCTATTCCTGGTTTTTCTGTTTTGTCCCCTTTTCTCGACGACATCTTTTCTGTGGCCAGAAAGAAAAAAAAAAAAGAGAGAAAAAAAAAAAAAAACCTCTACAAAGGAGGGCTGGGCTAGAGCCGGGGACCTCTCGACCGGCCGTCGAATACTCTACCACTCAGGTACACCGCCGGCCGCAAGCGGCGCTCGCGTCCTCGCCCTTAACGCGACGTACTCGGGCTCGGGAAGGAAAGCGGCTCAGCTTTGCCCGCGGCTGATCTACAACGGCCTGCCACCTTGTCGGGACGGACGATGCCGCCCCGAATTTTCAAGACTGTACTTCACGGGATCTTTTCTGTAGTACGTCTTCACTTCTCTCTACTCAACGGTAGAGTCATTGAAGCCACGAGGATGAGACACAGTCCGCCTCCCTGAGCGTGAGGCCGTCGCGTGCTTGGGTGCCCCGAGGGGACGCACGTCGACCTCGATGATCGTTCGGCCTGGGCACATGCGCCTGGGCTCACGGGGGTCGGACGCTCTGAGTGGACCCCTCCTTGAAAGTGCCATCACGCCACGCATCACGACCGCTCACGCCCGAACTCACTCGTCACTCGCGCTACCGCTCATCAAAGTACCAACGCGAAGGGAGAAAACGAAAAGGTGTGGGCCGGACTTGAATGCTGCAATACGAACGGCGCAGCAAAACAGTGTCCTCCCCGGCGGGGAATCGAACCCCGGTCTCCCGCGTGACAGGCGGGGATACTGACCACTATACTACCGAGGATTCGTGACAGACGCCGCGCGCGTCAGCGGCCACCATCGGACGCGCATCCGACCGCACCGACAGCAAAACACTTTGACACCAGCTTCGTGCGTAAAGAAGAGTGGCAGCGCCTTCGACCGCTCGGCGATTCAGGCACCCGTGCACATGTGGTCTTTGCGTGAGCGTACGCGCGCCGGGGACACACACGTCGGGGCGTTTAAAATATGAGGCGCGTCCGTAAAACAACTGATTCCGCCCAGGATCGAACTGGGGACCTTCTGCGTGTTAGGCAGATGTGATAACCGCTACACCACGGAATCTGCCTGAGCTATGCCCGGCGACCCGCACGTCACTTACAGGACCGGCCCGCACTGTGCGTCGTGCAGTTAAAAAACGATAAGAAAAGAAAAAAAAAAAAAAAAAAAAAAAAAGGAGGTTCGCCTGCGACAGCCGGGAATCGAACCCGGATCAACTGCTTGGAAGGCAACTATGCTAACCACTACACCACTGTCGCTCCGTGACGCCCGGTGCGTCGATCGGGGCACACATGTGACAAGGGCGCTAACTTTGTAGCAGACGCCCTCAGTGCAAAAGTGAAAAGGGTCGCGTGGCCTGGCCGTCCCCAACGCCATCCGGTATGGTCTAGTGGTTAGGATTTCTGGCTTTCACCCAGGAGGCCCGGGTTCGATTCCCGGTACCGGAATCGTATTCCATTTTTTTTTATCGGTCCAAAATGTAAAGTGAAAATGGAGACTCATTCCTTCGAGCCGGATTTGAACCAGCGACCCATGGTTGCCCGCAAGGCGACGGTGCGTCGCTGACCTCCGCTCTACCAACTGCGCTATCGAAGGATCCTGCGAAGGTGGTCGTTGGCGGGTCGTAGAGACGGGCGTGCGGGCCGCGCAGAAGCCGCGCCCGAGGCGTCCGGAGGGCGTCCGAGGTGCGTTCGAAGTGCGTGGAAGTGTGACTAGGTGACTTGGTGCAGTTGTGCAGTTGTGCAGTAGTGGTGCAGTGGTGTCGGTAATGTTTTGCCTTTTTTGCGATGCAGATGCAGATGCAGATGCAGTGGCGTCGCGCACGGTGCAATAACATGAAATGAAATGAAACAAAAAAGAAAGTGAACTGAAATGCGCAATAAAAAATATATGCAAGTGGCCCATGGGGGGATCGAACCCACGACCTTCGCGTTATTAGCACGACGCTCTAACCAGCTGAGCTAATGGGCCTTGGATGTGGGCCGGTGGAGGGGTGTCGTGGTCGTCCACCGCAGGAGCCAGGCTGACATGAGGCCGTGGGTTATCGTGCGACGTACGTGTGGCTATCCTGTGGTATCCCTGGGGCGGGCTGGAACACGGAGCCGAAATAGCTCAGTTGGGAGAGCGTTAGACTGAAGATCTAAATGTCCCCGGTTCAATCCCGGGTTTCGGCACTTTCCTTCTCTTGTTTCTTTCTCCCTTTTTCTTTTTTAAATGTTCATGTTGTTGGCAAGAGGATGCAGGGTCACTTCTTGTCGACGGCCCCAGTGGCGCAATCGGTTAGCGCACGGTACTTATAGAGCAGTGCTCGTGAGCGATGCCGGGGTTGCGAGTTCGAGCCTCGCCTGGGGCATCCCCACAACATTTTCTTTCATTTTCGTTTCGTTGCATGGTGATGCATTCCCAGGGTCGTGGGTTCAAGTCCCACGTCGGGCGGCTGTCACACGTTTTTGGCCTTCAAGTGCAAAATGTAAATTTTCGCGCGCTCCCCGCCGCTGTGCTGCTTGTCTGCGCTCTTGTCCCCTGCACCGGGCACGCTTCGCAGCAGCAGTCGTGGCCGAGCGGTTAAGGCGATTGACTCGAAATCAGTTTCCCACCTGGGATCGTAGGTTCGAATCCTACCGGCTGCGTTCCTGTTTTGTCCTTGTTCTTTTGCTTTCTTTTCTTCCCCTCCCTCCCGCCGTACGCCCATCTGCCAACGACCAAAGACCCGTCAGCGGACCTTCTGGAAACGGCTCGTACGCTTCAAAACGCACATGCAATCACTTCTCACAGAAATACGGTGTGCTCTTGTTACAAAATGGCCGTTTCAAACAAAACACTTTAGGTGTAGGTTTTCTACTTTAGAAAATCACAATGAAAAATAATGGGCATTACATCTTGGGATACATGAAACGTCTGTGAGAGGCATCTCTACGGCAGACCGCAGCAGGACGCAGATAGAGATGGGAATCCGTACAAGAGGAATTTCATCACCCTGTCAGCAATGGGCCGGGGGTGTAGCTCAGACGGTAGAGCGCTCGCTTCGCATGCGAGAGGCACGGGGATCGATACCCCGCACCTCCACTCGGCCGTCGCTTTTGCGTTTCGTCTGCTTTTTGAAAGAGCGCAAGGCACTTGCCCCTTTGTCTCGTACATCTTGCTTTCCGCTCGGCCCGCTAAGTCACATGTCGTAGCCTCCACATTTTTTGAAGCATACCGGCCGGCCCGTTGGTCTAGGGGCATGATTCTCGCTTTGGGTGCGAGAGGTCCCGGGTTCAAATCCCGGACGGGCCCTTACTTTTCAAGCTTCCACGTTTCTTTCTCTCCAAGTAATCCCAGTTCATTAGCCCCGATACCATCTGGGGTTCCGTAGCGTAGTGGTCATCACGTCTGCTTTACACGCAGAAGGTCCCCAGATCGATCCTGGGCGGAATCAGTTATTTTGCATCTCCCCCTCTCTGCCTATGTCCACACCTCATACACATTTTGTCCGTACGTGAAAATGTGTTTGCCATGTCGTAGTCATCGGCCCCCATGGCTCAGTGGTTAGAGCACCGGTCTTGTAAACCGGGGGTCGGGAGTTCGAATCTCCCTGGGGGCATTTGTCTTTTTCGTTGGTCCTTTTTTAATAAGGATCATTTCTTTGAATTTTGTTGCACCTTATGCCGTGATCCCAGCATCGCACCGCCGCATATCCAGCATCGTGCGCACAGCCCTGTGGCCTAATGGATAAGGCACCGGTCTTCTAAACCGGGGATTGAGGGTTCGAGTCCCTCCAGGGGTGGGTCACCCTATTCTTTTTGTGCGTTTGCCCCGAAAAATTAAAAGTACGTTCTAAATAAAACTGCAATTTTCACCCGATGAAACAAAAGTGGATGTCAGAAGTGGGATTTGAACCCACGCCCTCAGATGAGGACCAGAACACTCGGGCCCACTTGTCAATGGGCTAAGGGCGTCTCCCTTGAGTCTGGCGCCTTAGACCGCTCGGCCATCCTGACACGCTGTGAGAGCCCTCACGCGTAACGGCACCGGCTCCAGCCCGGACAGAGTGACGACTTGCAGCCGTCGCTGTGGCCGCAGCACTGTGCCAAGCTATGCTCCTCCAGGAAATCCAAAAATATGAAGAAAAGTGTCAGGTGTGGGGTTCGAACCCACGACCCCATGAGGGGATCAGAGCTTAAATCTGACGCCTTAGACCACTCGGCCAACCTGACGCCGTGGCTGCTGCCGCTCGCTTGGACACACTGAAGGAGGCGCGGAAGAGGAATCTGTGTCCACGACGCGAATAAGTCGAATACGTTGCCTCCTATGCAAGTTCTTGTTTCGTGAGATTTCGCCGCCATTGACTGCCTCGTGCCTTGCGGAACCGTGTGCGCCGCCGGAGCATTTTCGCCAAACAGTGTGGCATCATTGGCGCGACTCTCGCGGGACGACGCGCCAGAGCGGCAGCCGCCGTGGCGACGTCACACGCCACGGAGCTGCGGTGTCCGAGTGGTTAAGGAGTTGGACTTGAAATCCAATGGGCTCTGCCCGCACAGGTTCGAACCCTGTCCGCAGCGTCACCGTTTTCCCTTTCAATATCGCCTTTCCTTCTTTTGTTCCTTCTCTTTCTTGTTCTTATTTTTGTCGAGTCCCCTTTCTCCCAACGGCTGCCCTGCGTGCCGTCCCCGCCCTCGAGCGACAGAGTGGAGAGCGCCCGCGCGTCAGCGGGTAGGCAGCGCGCTCAGCAGCCGGGTCCGGCGGGCTGGCCCACCCCAGGCGGCTGCGGGCGCCGTGCACCAGCCAGCCCTTTCCTCACGCGCTCTGTTCATGCAAGCAGAGTGGCGCAGTGGAAGCGTGCTGGGCCCATAACCCAGAGGTCCGAGGATCGAAACCTTGCTCTGCTAGCCCTCCTCTTTTAACTCCGTTCATCTCGCTTGTCTATTCTATTCCTGGTTTTTCTGTTTTGTCCCCTTTTCTCGACGACATCTTTTCTGTGGCCAGAAAGAAAAAAAAAAGAGAAAAAAAAAAAAAAAACTCTACAAAGGAGGGCTGGGCTAGAGCCGGGGACCTCTCGACCGGCCGTCGAATACTCTACCACTCAGCTACACCGCCGGCCGCAAGCGGGGCTCGCGTCCTCGCCCTAAACGCGACGTACTCGGGCTCGGGAAGGAAAGCGGCTCAGCTTTGCCCGCGGCTGATCTACAACGGCCTGCCACCTTGTCGGGACGGACGATGCCGCCCCGAATTTTCAAGACTGTACTTCACGGGATCTTTTCTGTAGTACGTCTTCACTTCTCTCTACTCAACGGTAGAGTCATTGAAGCCACGAGGATGAGACACAGTCCGCCTCCCTGAGCGTGAGGCCGTCGCGTGCTTGGGTGCCCCGAGGGGACGCACGTCGACCTCGATGATCGTTCGGCCTGGGCACATGCGCCTGGGCTCACGGGGGTCGGACGCTCTGAGTGGACCCCTCCTTGAAAGTGCCATCACGCCACGCATCACGACCGCTCACGCCCGAACTCACTCGTCACTCGCGCTACCGCTCATCAAAGTACCAACGCGAAGGGAGAAAACGAAAAGGTGTGGGCCGGACTTGAATGCTGCAATACGAACGGCGCAGCAAAACAGTGTCCTCCCCGGCGGGGAATCGAACCCCGGTCTCCCGCGTGACAGGCGGGGATACTGACCACTATACTACCGAGGATTCGTGACAGACGCCGCGCGCGTCAGCGGCCACCATCGGACGCGCATCCGACCGCACCGACAGCAAAACACTTTGACACCAGCTTCGTGCGTAAAGAAGAGTGGCAGCGCCTTCGACCGCTCGGCGATTCAGGCACCCGTGCACATGTGGTCTTTGCGTGAGCGTACGCGCGCCGGGGACACACACGTCGGGGCGTTTAAAATATGAGGCGCGTCCGTAAAACAACTGATTCCGCCCAGGATCGAACTGGGGACCTTCTGCGTGTTAGGCAGATGTGATAACCGCTACACCACGGAATCTGCCTGAGCTATGCCCGGCGACCCGCACGTCACTTACAGGACCGGCCCGCACTGTTCGTCGTGCAGTTAAAAAACGATAAGAAAAAAAAAAAAAAAAAAAAAAAAAAAAAAAGGAGGTTCGCCTGCGACAGCCGGGAATCGAACCCGGATCAACTGCTTGGAAGGCAACTATGCTTACCACCCCAGTCGCCAGCCCGATGTTCCAACTGACATCCCGGGGACATGCCATTTTCACCGACGCATTTTCTACCTTCCCTCAACCTTCCCCCCAGCGAGAGTTTCCTAGCCCTGGGGATGACGTCAAAACAATCGACTTGGCGATAGCTATCGAAACGGTTGCGAATGCGAACAGGTTGTCTGTTTTATTTGAATTTTGGAGGCATCACTTTGCGATTCGCTAAAAACGAAAACTGGAGGATCATGTATTACCAACCTGACAACATTAAAAGAAAAATTGACATATTTAGCGATGATCAATTTTTTCAATACTTTCAGGACTCGTTTAGTACCACGGCACACAACCCGGGAGCGAGTGCCCCACTGCACACGTCCGGGGCTCTACGCCAAAAGCAAGTGCCGTACGGCACTCACAGAATCGCTTACACTCCACACCAACCTCCACCAGTAGATGACAATATTCCTAACGATCCAGCATGTACACTTGACCTTTTTGAGGCGAGATAAGTTAAAATTGCGATGTCACGGCTGGGGCTCAGGGCTGGGAAACTCTGGGCGAGGGGGGGGGGGGGGGGGGGGGGGATTTTGCTAAATTGGGCGTTGGGCGAGCCATGTGACCGACCAGGCCCAATCAGAGGCCGTGTTGCAGAAGAATCCAAGAGCCTTTTCTCGCCCAACGACGCATTTTTTTTCTTCCTTCCCCCAGCGAGAGTTTCCTCGTTTCCTAACCCTGAGTTCGCTGCAGTGGAGCTGCCAGGCGGGCAGCACGGCAGCACCTGATGCCTGAGGCCACACCACCCAGACACAGACCAGCGCAGATTTGAGATGACTCTGACTCAATCGCAAAGGTCCTGCTGCTTTCTCGGTCGGTTTCAATGGTCAGCGTGGTAATGAGAGAAGCGTTTGTCCGTTTTGTTTCTGGGTTTGTTTAACCAAACCGATGAGCACTCTAACCTCTCAAACTTCTTTTGATTTTCACTTGTAATTCTTTTATTTTCATTGATCAGGCAGGGCTCTGCAAGCAGGAGAGTCCAAGAAGCTTCATTACTCCATAATGAAGAAAGCTAATGCTTATTCACTTCTAAGTCTTCATGGCATTTTGTCTATATGGAATGAGGCACATTCATTGGGGATTTATTAACGGACAGCGGAGGTATGTACTGGTTCCTTCGATTTGCCCGAGGAAACATGTTGTTCTAGAGCGTGTTTTTATTATAATGTTGCTTTTGAAGGACATGAACATGGTGCTAATGGATTGCTACTTGGTTGCAGGAGTTCATATCCCCGTTTGTATGCCAACACACAATTCAGAATATCTTTGGTTGAGTAGATTTGCTGCTTCAATGTAACTCTTGCATGTTGCCCCCCCTTTTTTTTTTTGGTTTTGTTTTGTTTGAGAAGTTTGCTTTTTGTATGGCTTTAGTGGTGCGCTTACTGCTACATACTATTCTTGGTGAAGTAGTTAGTGTTTTGAACTGCTTGATACCTGGGTGATGCCTATTGTTTTGCTCTATTTGGTCACCTATTTTGTAGTTTGGGTTGCATGTTTTTTTTTTTCCTTTTTTTTTCTCTGCTGCTGCTGCTGCTGCCGCCTTGCTTGTGTTGTTTAGTTGGCTGTCGCATATGACATGTTTTGCATAGTTTTGTGCATCATTTTTATTGTGTTCACAGCCTTGTACTGCTCAGGAGTTTTCATAAGCTGCTTGCATGCATTGTGCTGCTTTGCATGTTTAGAGGTTGAGAAGTTTGCTCGTTGTGCTGTTTGGATATGTATACTTTAGGCATTTAATTTGCTTTGCATAGTGAGAAATATTTCAGTTGCACTTTGACTGCTGCTGCTCGTGTGTTGTTTTGCTGAATAGGATCTTTGATTACGTATTCTGCTTTTACTGCTTCAATGTTACTGCCAGTTTATTTTTTATTTTTTCTCCTTTTTTTAGACATATCTTACCCAACCTGAGGGGCTGCTTCAGGCTGCTTGGGGTAGTGTGATGGTTGCCATTTATCTAGTTTGCTTCTGAAGAACTGTGTTTTAAACTGGCTCACATAGTTCATCTTGTTCAATGACTTATTTTTATACTGCCTTTTGCCTAGTACAAATGTTAGTCCTGTATGCTAAACCTGACTTCTGCTTTCTTATCCTGTTCCTCCCTTGTGAGAATACCAGTTGCATGATCATTCCCTTGTCATCTTATGTCTTACATTTCGTAGAATGTCTTGCATCTCCCGCTTCTAGTTCTCAGCTGTGCGCCTTAGTAGTTTAGCGCTTTTTGCAATGCTTTTATGTAACTGTGAGGCTGCTTTGTTTGGCCTACTCCAGCCTTACAATTTAGTAGATTGGTAATGTCAGTGTAATTTCAGTGACTAAGTAGATTGCTTGTTATGGCGCTTCCATGCAACTGTGAGGCTTACCATTGGGCTTGAAATAGTGAAATGCTGTGTGGTTTGGCTTGGACGTTCAGCTTTGACTGCCTCTGCTGGGTAATATCAGTGACTAAGTAGATTGCTTGTTATGGTGCTTCCATGCAACTGCGAGGCTTACCATTTGGCTTGAAGTAGTGAAATGCTGTGTGGTTTGGCTTGGACGTTCAGCTTGGACTGCCTTTGCTGGGCAATATCAGTGGCTAAGTATATTGCTTGTCTGCTTTGATCAGTAGGATATTTGGTGAGCTATTTTGCTTTTCTGCTTGACTTCAACTGCAAGGCACTTTGATGGTTTGACAAGACTGTATTGTGTAGGGTATGTCTGAGAAACAAATAAATGAAGGAGAAGTACCTTTGGTTAAACTTTGTTATGGAAACAAGCCTTTTATTTTCCTTTTGAATCCCTCTTTAAGAAGGCACGTGGAAGTGGAATGATGCACGCCAAGCTTGACAAGTTACATGTATCACTGGTAACAGATTTGACACAGCGCTACCCCGCGATCGAGGGACCTTTTGCCAATCTCCAAATGCGGGGTATAGACAAGGTCGCTTCCTTCGTAACGACACACTGTAGCAACATAAGCTACGATTAAGAAAATAAAGCTCTGCCGATACTAAAGGTGCGACAGGTAAACGCAAACGAATCTCGTCGGTGGACGAACGCGTGGAGTATTGACAGGAAAACTCCCAGGGACTGTTAACTGGCCGCTCTCGTCACAAGACGCTCCGAGGGGGCAACCACTCATTTAAACTATGTACACAGATTTCAGGATTTCGTCGGATTACACTCCGTGGTTTTCGTTAATTTTAGAATTTTATAGCTTTTCTGGCCTTTTCAGCCTATGTAGGTGCTATTTTTCGGCATGAAGTCCAAGTCTAACTTTAAATTCGCAATTTTTTTCAATTTGTTTTAAAAAAATTGTAAAATTTTGTACACATGATTACGCGAGTGATTCGCCCCTCGAGACGCTCCCAGTGCTAGGTACACGGGAGGTGCCGGGCGTAATAAGACATCTGACATTGCACGCGAAGCTGCTCGTACTTACCCAAAGACATCAGTTCTTCAGCAGCGCACCGGAACCGCAGAAACAAAGCGCACACATAGGCGAATTCACAGACGGTTAAGACGATTCCTATACACACATCGGGATAGTGACCATGTTAAAATGGACAGTTTTGTGGTGCTTTGTTTGAAACGAATGTACTCGCGCTCTCGTCTCCACGCCCCACCATCTGACACCCACTTGGAGCGCGAGCTGGGCCACTAAGGTAACAGCCGAGCGCCTGGTGGGCAGGCTACCCCTTGGCCCTGGGCAGTAGGGCGGGCGAGTCTACCTCCCAGGCGCTCCCCCCCCCCCCCCCCCCCCCGCTTTTTCAACAGCGCGGCGTGACCGTCTGCTACGTCGCACTCCTGTCACGTTTCTCTAGCAGTCGGCCGCAGCAATATTTTTATTCAATATTTTTATTGGGTAGGTCAATGTGTGGGTAGGTCAACTGAAATCGACATGTTTTAGGTATATTTTGAGTTCAATATTTATATTAATATTTTTATGATAAAAATATAGGTAGGTCAATTTTTAGGTAGGTCAACTGAAACAGTAAAATATGTGTTTTTTTAAATCAATATTTATATTATATTTATATTAATATTTTTAGAATAGAAATATGGGTAGGTCAAATGTGGGGTAGGTCAACTGATATACCCTCCACAGCCTTACAGGCAAATCCTAAAAAAAAAAAAAAAAAAATAGTCTTTGTCATTAATTTAAAGAAATAGAATAAAAACTTCACAAGAGGTATCACAAATGATCAGTGAAAGTATCATTGTAACACAAACCTAACGTTTCTTACGGCTTGCAACAAGGTGCCTGGTTGGCATCGATACCATTGGCTTATTTCTGAGAAAGTTCAGCCTACGCTGTGCAAATTCCCTACCACAAGTTCTGCTAAAGCACAGAGCAACATCATTCATAAAACCTATTGACACACTTTCTGTCAATGATTCGCCAATCATGTTGTCCCACTCTATACTGAGGTGAGAATTGGTAACTTAAGAAATTACGGTGTCATAATCAATGGATCCATTTTTCTTTTCACAACCGAACACTACTTTAGTCAAATTGATAAAAAAACTTTGGCACTTCTCACTAGCATACAGCAAACCACCTCTGTCAACACTCTCTGTCCACTTACTGTCCTCCTGTAAATCTGCAGTAGGTTTATCTATTAATAAATATGTATGAATTACAGAAGCAATGCTTTGCCAAGAAGAGCTTTTTTTGGATTTCCTAGCAATTTTCAGGTATCCTCTCATTATGGAGCCAGCAATATAGTAAATGACTTGGCGGTCCTCTTTATCAATTTCAAAATTTACCCTCATGTTTGAAAATCTTGCAGATTTTGACCGGAAAGTTTTAGAAATAAACTTGACAATTTCTGTAACATAGTTTAAAGTAAATTCCAATAAAAACTGACTCAAGACATCACCATGAAAGTTACCACATAGCTTCAAGCAATCACAGAGCATGTTACACAACTCATCATTTGACAAAATATTTTCTACTTGATCGATGAGGCCATTGGCTAGATATGAAGGTAGCAGACACTTTTTATCCACTATTTTCTTCACAAGTTCACTGCAGACTTCATGGCTAAACTTCATCCAATCGACACTGGACACATCTGCTACATAGCCCACCAATTCACGGAATGCATGTCTAGACTCCCCAACACTTGGGCTATTCGCAGTGGATGTTAGTGCTTGTGTAGCCAAGTCCACACAGTTGTCCAATATTTCTTCAGAATTAGGAAATTTAGAAGCAGCCTCTGTTGAACAGACACAATTATTTGCAAAAGTAAAGACACACTAATTTTGTAATAGGAATAAAAATAATTTAAAAATTATTATATACTAAACCACTGCGCGTACCTTGAAGTGTATGTGCTCTCAAGTGGGCCCTGAATGATCTGCTGCAGACATACCCTTTCAGGCAGTAAGTACAAGTGAGGTGAGGCTTCTTTGAACTTTGGAGTGAAGAGCGAGCAGCTTTCCTTTTTGGGGCTGGTGGGGCTGGAATTCTGAACTGGTCTTGAGTGCCAGCAACATTCACTCTTGTGGATCCATCAAGGAGGTTCATAGACAAATCACTGGCATTCAATTGGACGGCAAGGCTAACATTGGCGTTGTCAACAACGGGCACTGCAGAAGAGAAAAAATAAAATACATTTAATTAAGACAGGACGGAAGGTAAATAATACAGTAAAAGACAACACAACTTATAAGCAGTCGCAAACAAAAGCAACAGGATCATAACCTCCCATTCATCACATTGCTTACCTTGAGCTGAATGGGTCGAAACATGTTTTTCAAAGTAAAATTTAACCTGGTATAACTTTTGGCATACCGGACATTTAAATTTTGGTCTCAAAGGAGTAGAAGAGACGGCATGTGACAGATCTTCATCGAATAGGTTCTCGTTTTCGTCCAGCGAAAACGAAGCCATTCTGCAAGTACGGACCACAGCACAAATTAATACATGTCATCGGAATGGACGGTATTATGAGACGTCAAAAAATGGATTCGAACTAACCTGACAAAGATTCTTGCTCCAATTGATGTTGATATGAAATAAATGTCGACTACGCAATCACATTGCAATCACCTGCTGTTTTGGTCATTCCACTCAAAATGGAGGAAGAGGGGGAAAAGAGAGATTTCTCTCCGGGAGGGAAACAAATGAGCATCTTTCCCGCAGCCGCCCAGCCAGGCAGGCAGCCGGCGGGCGGCCGCCGCCCAGACCGCAGCCAGCCAGCCGCGACGGCTCCCCTCCCCACGGCGGAGCGCGCGATTCAGCTTGCCCGCGGCAAGCAGCGGGTTTACTTTTCGAAACAAAAACCTAATCAATACACTAATTCGACCTTGCTGAGTCCATCGGTGCTAGCCAAATTACGGTCCGATCAAAAATGCGAACGGCATATGGCCACAAAGTGGCGAATGCGGCGTTCCCCGGTGCAGAAGCTGGGACTCCAGGGCGCCCTTCTCTCATGGTAACTACCACAAAAATTGAGCTAGGAGGCTGAAATTTTGAGAGATTGAAGTTTTAGACGTTTAAGGAAAAGTCAAAAATCGTCGGGTTCAAGGCTCTGAAAAAAAGTATGAAAAATTTGGTTTGAAAATGAAAAAGGGTCAAAATGACCCCTTCCGTCTTTCTAGTGTTAAAAACGCTGTCGGGGGTTCGCTGAACGCCCCCGCCCATCCCGACGGAGGGAGCACGGTAGTTGTGCTCCCGGTCCCGTACAAGGGGTGTGGGACTTAGTACCGAAGGTGTCGGCAGGGGATCAGCGCCGGTCCGGCCCCTCTGTTCGATCCTAGGGAAAAGTCACCGCCACAACCCGGCAGTCCACCTGCCGGGGTACAACACCCCCAGAGGGAACCCCCAGCAGATTCCGTCTAACGGTGAGCAGGGCCCCGCGGGAAAACCACTAGGATACAGTTCTCAATTTCGGGCCACCCCGATTTGAGGCAACACTTACAATACAAAGAGGCAAGGCACTCCAAACCGACATCCGCCTGAGGGCGGCCCCAAAGGGGAAACTATTGACGAAAAAACGGTCACCCATCCGTGACTGATTCCTACCTCAAGCAAAATTAAGCAAGAATGGAAGGGAACCCAGGTGCCAAGAAACCACCAGATATAATAATTGAGAATGATCTAGACCCAAACTCCGAGGATGAAAGACAACAACCCAACAGATAACTAGAAGAATTCGCCTCACACTTCTCATATGCGGCAGAAAAGGAAATTGCAGAATCACTCAAAAAACTGGAAAAGAATAAACAAAGAAGAGAACGTCAAGAAACTTCAAGACATACAAGAAAGGGAAAATGTCAAGAAAATGCAAAAAGATGAACCAAAACCCCCAAAGAAACCTACATGAAGATATGAAGAAAACAAGCAGAGAACCAGCAAGAATGGACCAAAATCCATACAGAAAACAAGCAAAGAACCAGCAAGAATGGACCAAAATCCATACAGAAATCCCCTCCAGAGCACCAGCAAAGAGGATGAAGACAAAGTAAACAAGAAACAGCCAGAAGAAAAGGAAAAATCAGAAGAAAACCAAAAAACAGAAAACATGAAGCAAAGTACTAGCCTTGCCAGCCAGAACCTAACCCAACCAAGAAACCAGTTCCAACCCAGATATGTAACCAGGATCACTTACCCAAACCCAAATAACCCAGGAAAAGATCCAAAAGTCAAGAGCACCCTGATCCCACCGGTCACCCAAAACAGCGAGAAACAGAAACAAGTTGGCTTAACCCCAGTGAGTGATCAGGCAAACTTTACTGACGAAAACTCTTTCTCAGCCTACTTCAACGGGAACAGCAAGAACGATACAGAAACCGACAGCCAAGATGATCAGATGAGTGCAGACACCGTAGAACTGAATGATAGAGATGGGCGGTATGACATCGATATATCGAATCATCGATATTTTCCACACGATATATCGATATATCGAGTCGATAATTTGACATGCGATATTTTCGATTATCGACCCAATAACTCCTATATCGTATGAATATCGGATGATATAAAGGAAGTAGAATAATGACACGGAGCACACGCTGTGCGACGCAACGTAATGCGCTCGGTGACTGTTGAGCGAGCCGAGCCGACTGCTGTCGAGCGGAGGTGCGGGGCCGGGTTTCGTCTGGCCGTCTCGCCTGCGCTGGGCGCTGGCCTGCTGTGCGCATGCGCCGCGCAGCCGTCCCGCACCCCGCGCCTCACCGCCGCCTTCTCCCGTCCTCCCTCCACCTCCCTCCCGCTCGCTTACGCTGCGCTCCGCTGCGCCGCGCCTGGTGGCTGTTATTTGCAGTGTAATGTTGAAAGTTACTGTTTATTTAAGTAAGAATTTGTACGAGATATTATCAGACGCTCTTCATTAAAATACTAATACTGAATACTGAATGTGATTTTTGACGACTTTTGTGTTGTTCTTAGTGTAATAAACGACCAAAGAATACTAATTGTTTTACATCTCGATTATAAAATACAATATTCAAATGCTGTCAGCTGTTTCACGCTAATAGAGACTGGCATTTGCTGCCAATATCCCGCTCACCACAATTAGGCAAATTCATTCGATATTCATACGATATATCGAAATATCGATATTTTAGAGGCGATATATCGATTTTCGATATATCGTTGTGGAATGATATCGATATTTTCGATATCGATATTTTGCTATACGATGCCCACCTCTACTGAATGAATCAGAATATGATGGTGAACCTGAAGATGAAACAGAAGAAATAAACCTCATCTTTGCAACTCAAAACCGTTTCAGCCCACCAGGAAAAAATGTGGACAAGCAAGTCAAAAAACTCAGAGGAATGGCTGAAGAGCCAAACAGGAACAAAAGGCAAAGAAGCATATCAAGCAGAGAAAACCAAAGCCCAAAACTAAAGAAGCCTCAAACCAAGAAGAAACCGCCACCACTGAAGATAAACAGCCAACCAACACCAATCAAAATTGTGAACTTTCAAGACTTTTACCACCTGAGACAGCAAGTTCACTCAGTAGCTGGACACAACTTTACAGCACAGAAAAGGAAAGGACATATAGAACTACAGATGAAAAATGATGATGTTTATCAAAAGACCATGATATTACCTGAAGGAAAAAGGGATTGAATTCAACACATATGCCCAAAACAAATGAAAACCAATGGAAGTAATAATAAAGGGGCTACACCTAGAAACTTCTCAAGAAGAAACATTGCAAAACCTAAAAGAACTTAAATTCAAGCCACAGTTCGCGGAAAACTGCCGGAATGAGAAAAAGCGATACTGGATGTTCCAAGTCCGACGAATATACCCCAAATTTTAATGATATCTACCAAGTGACGGAACTAGCACACCAGAAGTCACGATAGAAAAGGCAAATGATGACAGTCTGCATGAGATGCTGTGGGTATGCGCATACCCAAGGGTACTGCCATAGAAGACGACACTGCCCTAGATGTACTGGCGATCATGAATTGAAAAACTGCAATATAGACCACTAGGACTTTGACAACTTCAAATGCCAAAACTGCAGAGGAAAACTTATGGCTAATTATCATAAGTGTGAGATGCTAATTGAAGCCACAAGCAGACAAGAAGAAGCAAAGACGGGAACAGCCACACCCAGATTCAAACCAGCAGAAACACCAAAAGTTAATCCTTGAGATAAAGGATTTAAAACAGCAAACAAAAAAAAAAGAGAAAAACAGGCAAGAAAGAACTGCAGGAAATCCAACCCCAGGACCAAGAAATGAAACTAACCAAGAAAATGAAACTCCAGAGATTAAAGGAAATGGCCTAGAAGCCCTACTAATGGGTCTAAAAGATAATGCAGTAAAGTACTTCAAAAAATGGATAAAAGACAACGGGAAAAACCTTATACCAACCCTAAAAAAAACTACTGACACAAAAATTAAGCTCCTATCATGGAATATGAACGGGGCCTTATACAGGGTGTACTTCCTAAGCGTGTCAACCTTTCTAGGGGCTGTAGGCCATCACTAGAGGATCGATTTGATAGAGGACACTTGGGGTCGGAAACTGATATCAACGGAGTTATAAGCAGTTAAAGATCAATTAAAAACGCCTGTAAGGTAGGCAAGCCATTCGGCGCCCGTGTCTGTCGGTGGCCCCTTCCGCTAGCGCTGCTCTGGGCGGCGGATCATTGGCGAACTAGTGCCATCATGGCGGCAAGGCCAAGAGGAGCGGCCCAATTTGCAATGAAAATCCAGCGAGTGAAATACTAGATAAAGGCGTGAGCGGCTGGAAGATTATGCAATGAAATGTAAAATAAACTAAATAGTTCGGGAAGCACTCGCTAAGTTCTGCAGAAAATGATACATGCACCCCCGGCTCGCTCGCTGTGCTGATTTCAGCTCTCTTCTCTCTCTCTCCTGTTCTGGCTAAGCCCTTCTTCATTGACAATTTGCCTCCCTTCTCTCTGCATAACTAACTATGTAGCACTCGGGTTTTATGCTTGAAATATTTTTCTTTTTAGCCATCACACAAACGTGCAGTAGGCAGCTGCGTGAACTGAGGTCGATGGTGAATCCCTCTGATGTTGTTAAGCTTGCTTTGCAATCCCTTTGCGTTCTGCTGGGGGAGAAGTTCACTGATTGGAATTCCATCAGAGCGATCATTGGGCCTGGAGCGCAGACGTGTTCTTTGCACAGACGTGCTGTGTGCGTAGACGTGTTGTGTGCACAGACGTGCTGTGTGCGCAGTCGTGCTGTGTGCACAGACGTGCTGTGTGCACAGACGTGCTGTGTGCGCAGACGTATTGTATGCCCAGACGTATTGTATGCTCAGACGTGCTGTTTGCACTGACCTGCTGTGTGTTCAGATGTGCAGTTTGCACAGAAGTGATGAGCGCGCAAGTGCTGACCTTCATATATTTTTTTAATTTCCAGGTAAACAGGGCCGTTTTAAAAGTGAGAGATCCACTTAAACCAGTTCCTCCGCCACGCGAGAATATGAGACAAATTGGAGTTGATCTCATAACGATGCCAGAAAGTGGGGGAGAAGTTCACTGATTGGAATTCCATCAGAGCGATCATTGGGCCTGGAGCGCAGACGTGTTCTTTGCACAGACGTGCTGTGTGCGTAGACGTGTTGTGTGCACAGACGTGCTGTGTGCGCAGTCGTGCTGTGTGCACAGACGTGCTGTGTGCACAGACGTGCTGTGTGCGCAGACGTATTGTATGCCCAGACGTATTGTATGCTCAGACGTGCTGTATGCACTGACCTGCTGTGTGTTCAGATGTGCAGGTTGCACAGAAGTGATGAGCGCGCAAGTGCTGACCTTCATATATTTTTTTAATTTCCAGGTAAACAGGGCCGTTTTAAAAGTGAGAGATCCACTTAAACCAGTTCCTCCGCCACGCGAGAATATGAGACAAATTGGAGTTGATCTCATAACGTACGCCGCTATAGCCATAGATTACCTGAGCAAGTACTGTCATGGCAAAGCATTGAAAACAAAACAAGCCAAAGAGGTGGCATTATTTATTTTTGAATGGATCTCACTTTTTGGATATCCATTTATCATAATTAATGACCAAGGGAGAGAATTTTGTAATGCTGTGCTAGATGAACTACAGACATTAACTGGAATACGGCAGAGACGCACCCGTGCGTACAACCCTCAAGCAGATGGCCAGGCTGAGAGACAAAATGGATACATTAAGTGCGCCTTGTTGAAATGTCTCTTGAAAAATCCTCAAGAGTGGCCAGCTGCGTTGGACGGAGTAATGTTTGCTCATCGAACCCAAAAGCAAAGATCCACCAATTACTCCCCATTCTTCCTTCTTTTCGGGAAAGAGCCTGTGATTCCTTTGGATATCGCCCTTGCGGACTCTGACAATGAAAAGGAAGAACTAGAGAGCACCGATGATGATGATGATGAACTCGGGGTTGGTGACATGACAAGTGAAGATTTCTTTCGGAAATACTCTGGAGGGGAACAGGAAAATGAGTACATTGAACACTTGAATAGTGCAGTACAGAGTCACGAAAACTTAAAGAAACAAGTACTCTCAAAGGCCAGAGACAACATTAAAAAAGCTCAGGAAATACAGAAAGAAGATTACGATAGACGACATAGCACAGCGCCTGTCCTAAGAGTGGGGGACAAAGTCTGGAAGCGCAATTTGCGCAGGGACGAAAGAAAAGGAGACTGGCAGCTTCATCCATATCTTGGACCTTATGTTATCGAAGCTGTAAAAGACGGAGCATACACACTTCGGAATTTGAAGACATGCAGGCTCCTGAAAAAGACGTGGAAATCTCAAAATTTTAAGCCATACATCGAGAGACCAGCGAGTGTGGACATCAAGCACGCTCCAGATGAAAATGACATTTCATCTCATGCTGCCAAAAGAGAGCACAAGGAACCGAACAATCCAGTTACAGAAGAAGAAAAAACAAAGAAGCTGAAGCTTGGTAAATGTAACCTAAGTATAGACTTCTACCAGGTATCCTATTCGCCCCGTGACAAGGAAAAGGTAGGCAAGCCCGCAACGCACTAGCTCCGTCCTTTTCTCTCTCACGCGTCCGGCCGAGACAGAAAGAGATGGAGCTAGTGCAATGCGGGCTTGCCTACCTTTTCCTTCTCACGGGGCAAATGGGACACCTGGTACATGTGCACGTAACCAAATTTGTACGTACGCAATTTATTTTAAAAAAATGGACTCATAATATTATTTTAATGTTACAGCTGATCAGTTGCCCTCCTCAAGCCCTGAGACTGACATCAACAGACCAGACAATGTTGACATCAAGCACGCTCCAGATAAAAATGACATTTCATCTCATGCTGCCAAAAGAGAGCACAAGGAACCGAACAATCCAGTTACAGAAGAAGAAAAAACAAAGAAGCTGAAGCTTGGTAAATTTAACCTAAGTATAGACTTCTACCAGGTATCCTATTCGCCCCGTGACAAGGAAAAGGTAGGCAAGCCCGCAACGCACTAGCTCCGTCCTTTTCTCTCTCACGCGTCCGGCCGAGACAGAAAGAGATGGAGCTAGTGCAATGCGGGCTTGCCTACCTTTTCCTTCTCACGGGGCAAATGGGACACCTGGTACATGTGCACGTAATCAAATTTGTACGTACGCAATTTATTTGCAAAAAATTGGACTCATAATATTGTTTTAATGTTACAGCTGATCAATTGCCTTCCTCAAGCCCTGAGCCGGACATTAAGAGACCAGACAATGTTGACATCAAGCACGCTCCAGATGAAAACGACATTCCCTCTCATGCTGCCAAAAGAGAGCACAAGGAACCGAACAATCCAGTTACAGAAGAAACAAACCCAAAGAAGCTGAAGCTTGGTAAATATAGCTTTCTACGTGTGCTCGGAACCCAATTCGCACGTACTCAATTTAAAACAAAATTGGACTCATAATATTATTCTAATGTTGCAGGTGTCCAATTGCCCTCCTCCACCCCAACACTAATAATAGTTATAGATGACACTGGAGACAACTACACTCCTGCTCCTCCATATTTGAAGAATCGTCGCGAGGTAACAGATGATGTAAGTATAATGGCAATTGTTGTAAAAGGCCGGACTGCACCTCGAAAAAAGATATTTGGGTACTGCGCATATATATATATATATATATATATATACATATATATATATATATATATACATATATATATATATCTATATGTACAGATTGTACGCAACGATAACGTCCACTGAGATTCCCCCATTATTTCCGACGCTCTAAAGATTGGTCCTTCTTATCCGACACTCTAGAACGTCGAAAAAGTTATGCGATTTTTAGCGTTGTGTGGGATGTGGATTCTGCTAACTGCAGTGTCTGACATTAAGACCCTATCAAGCGTTTTTCACTTTGTCAGAAACTTGTAGTAGGTGTCTTACACTTTGCCAGACACTTGTAGGTGTCTCACACAAAAGTCAGACACGTGTGTGTCTTGCACGTCGAAGTAGGTGCTTGGAAAGTCTGTTATTCGTGTCGAAAATGTAAGACGCTGAGAAGCGTCTTACTGTCAGACATTTGAGTTAGCAGAGCATATGTACAAATTCGTAGAAAAACATGCATGAGATTAACAATCTACAGTTTGCAGACAAGATACGTAGCGCAATTCAAAACTTAACTGCCTACAGACTCTACGTTAAGTTGTGGTGTGCATTACTCCTTTTATTTATTTATTGCATCGATATATCGATTTATCGACTCATTGCATCGATTTATCGATTTATTGCATGGATATATCGATTTATTGAATCGATATATCGATTTATTGAATCGATATATCGATTTATTGAATCGATATATCGATTTATTGAATCGATATATTGATTTATTGCATCGGTATATCGATTTATCGACTTATTGCATCGATATATCGATTTATTGCATCGATTTATCGATTTATTGCATCGATATATCGATTTATCGATTTATTGCATCGATATATCGATTTATCGATTTATTGCATCGATATATCGATTTATCGATTTATTGCATCGATATATCGATTTATCGATTTATTGCATCGATATACAGGGTGCGTCTCGTAACTTGGGACAAACTTTGAGGGCAGGTAGGGGGTCCTATGGGGGTCAATTTGAGATAGGTCACTTGGGGTCGCAAACGTCTCCTTAAGGATTTAAAGTCCCTTTTCTTTTGCGCCTGGACGGTAGGCAATCGAGGGGCCCGCATGACACCATCGCATCGTGGGTTGCCTACAGCACAGGGGCTTGTGCATCGGGAAACAGACTTGAGCAGTGACAAAGCTAGAACTGGTGGACGGGTTGTCTGTCAGATGCGCCAAAACAGCGTTCTTCCACTGCATCGCGCACTGGTCGAGGATTCGCGCGGTGTTGTTGGGCCTGTGCGACGAAATTACAACTTTTACAGCGCCAATAACAAGTTGCGCGGCAACAAACAATGACCTGAGACGTACTCACGACTAAATTTCCTGTTTCCGGTAGTGTCTGGTGCAACCTGGAAAGCCGCGTACGGTCCGGCTGAACCCGAACCCGATTGGGAAATTACCGAACGCCACTTGGACCCCAACCGATGTGACTCACAACAAATTGACAACCCGAAACAGCGTTTGATAACATGCAGAAGCGAGCGCCGCTGGAGCGCCACCAGTCGGCACCAGGCGCAGCGGCTGCGTTCGCATCTGTGTCCGAATCGTTGGCTGCCGTAGAGAACTCCAACGGCAGTTCCGCCGATGCACAAGCCCCTGTGCTGTAGGCCACCCACGATGCGGTGGTGTCATGCGGGACCCTCGATTGCCTACCGTCAAGGCGCAACAGAAAAGTGACTGTAAATCCTTAAGGAGACGTTTGCGACCCCTAGTGACCTATCTCAAATTGATCCCCATAGGACCCCCTACCTACCCTCAAAGTTTGTCCCAAGTTACGAGACGCACCCTGTATTCAATTTACCCTCCCACAGGAGATATGCAGTACTATACTCGTGCTGCCGGAGGAAGAAACAGTTCTCGAAATGTTTAACATCAAAATAACAGTCCATGACCTGCGGCGACTTAAAAGTCTAGCGTGGCTTAATGACCAGGTTCGTTAACTCATGCAACTTTTCATGTGAATGGCAAAGTTGCCAATTATATTTACTTTTTTTCTCCCCAGATTATCAACTTTTATTTGCAACTCTTATCAGAAAAATTCTCGGACGTGCACGTATTGCCTACATTTTTTTATAATAGGCTGCTGTCATCTCCAGACACAGTTTTGAGATGGATAAAAAATGTAAGTAGTACAATACGAACAAATATGACACGCAATTTCTTATGCTGTAACGGTTCTTCTAATTGTTTGATTCACTGATTACTGAAGAGCTTCATTTTTGTAACGTATTTTTTGTAACATATCAGAAATCTCTAGAAATATCTATGTAAATTTCTTAGTAAATATTCTTGACTCACCTGGGGGATTTTTCGTTTGTAAGGTGGACATATTCCAGAAAAGGTTGTTGCTGGTGCCCATCAGCCTAGGTAACCATTGGACTCTATGTGCAGTGGACATTCCTGGGAAGACTATTACGTACTACGACAGTTATGGTGGTACAAATACAAAGTGTGTTAATGTAGGTATTGTACTGTGAACCAAAAAGTTAACTTGGTATGTGCCACCTTTTTAAAATGTATACTTTTGTCCAAGGCGGTGCTTGCTTTCATTGAGTCTGTGTGGCTTTTCACGAAGAAAGGACGCTTTCCTCGCATGTACTGGAAGACCAGACATTTTGAACGAGGAGACTTGCAAAAAAACACCTATGACTGTGGGGTGTGGCTGTGCTTCTTCGCTCGGCAGCTATGTGAGAGAAAAAGCTGTTACATTGCCGCCGCAGCCATCCAAAGGCTTCGCTTTAGAATGATTCGTGAAATTCTGTCTTGCACTTTGCAAGACAGTGATTTTGAACAGGTAAAATTAACTGCATCGATTTACAGTTTAAAATATTTCTGTGTGTGTGTGTGTGTGTCTTTTATCCACACGTCTGTTTCCGCAGGAAATATACATATCAGAGTTTATTCATCATCCTCCTACAGTCCTCTACGACCCCATGAAAGAGAAGCAAGTTAATTGGAAGGTGGGGGCTGGGTTGGCAAATCTTAACAACACATGTTTTGCCAACGCCACATTGCAGGTACTTGAAAACAACTAGCATTTGCTGTTTTAAATGTCTTTGTTACAATTTTATTAGTCTTACTCCATGGATATTTTAGGTTCTTTTTCATTGTGAGCCCTTTGGGAACTGGCTCCTGGCACACCAAGGAATTGATTGCCTTGACAGCCAGTGCCTTCGTTGCACCCTAAAAGGTTTGCTGCTAGAAGTTCAGGAGAAAAAGCAGGCCGTGAAACCTATGCAGCTCCTTGATGTTTTGAAGAGTGAGTCTGACATGACTTACATTACAGCACTCGAGTGAAATGGATCGCGTGCCAGCGGGGAATCGGACTTGCAACCCGATACCCCAGGGCCAAGGGAGCCCGCGGGCCCCGCGCAAGAAAATCATTCCCGGAAATGGCACCTCATCAACTACAGTAGTGACCCGTAAACGGGGGTCACAAGTCATCATAAAATCATAGGGTCAATCAGGGTCCAGTGCAGGGAGTCTCGCCCCTGGCTGGCCCTGACACCCTAAAAACCACCACATCAGATACCCTGAGTTAGGCTGCGGCAAACCTCAGGGTATTGCGCAGGAGTTTAGTGGGTGAGACGCGGTCCTCTTCCGCTGTCAAGTCCCACACTGCCTTCCACTCCCAGCTAAGGCGTCTAACAAGGGGAGTTGACTCTAGTCTTCTCTCTTGGTCACCAAGTCTTGCCCAGACAATTGGTGGCCAACAGGTGCCCTAGCGAAAAATTTGACGTCGGCTGTAGGTGTACAAGTGTGGTGTGTGACACACAGTGCACCATTGATGTACCATTGCTGCACACAAGCAGCGCACAGTGCACACGATTCACACAGACTGCACAGAGACTGCACCACAGTCGCACACAAAATTATTTGAGTGACTGCACACAGTCTGCACACATCTGACACACAAGTACCGTTGCTGCACACAAGTAGCGCACAGTGCACACGATGCACACGGACTGCACCACAGTCGCGCACAGAACTATTGAGGTGACTCCACATAATCTGCACATCTCTGGTACACAAGTATCGTTGCTGCACACAAGTAGCACACGACGCACGTAATACACACGTATTGCCCACACATTGCACCACAAACCGGCAACGTCTACCTGCACATAGAGTGCACCAATTTCTGCAAGTTTGGTTTTTCCATAAAGTAATCACAGCGAAATTCCAAATCCCATAAGTAAGAGTTTGTTTCAGCATGTGGACTGTGATGTGATGTGATTTACAGCATTACTGTACTGGTTCAGGCAACACTCCAGAAAAACACCCAAGAAAGTTACAGTTTTTCTCTTAATATGCTGTATAACATTTTCCTAATATTTTATATGACACAGAAACAATGTTCTGGTGCACAGTATGAATACCCTATTTATTGAAAGCTAAAAATGGCCAGAAAATATTGGGAGCTGAACATGAAGTCTACCTATTTTCTGTAAGTTAGGTTACCTCCGTGAAGTTGTGATAGAGGTATCTTTCAAGTTACAGGTTCTCAAAGTATCCTGGATTATAATGTCAATTACAGAAGGTGTATAAGATAGTGTTGTTCAGGGAAGGAGAAATTAGTGTTGTCTCAAACCACCAGGACAAATGCATATCACAATTTCATGTTTATTTTTAATCGCCATAACAGCCATAAGGTATATCAACTATAAAATTACCGTTGTCTAAATTCATTTGAATACATTGTGCGGCTATATCTGTTGGTTGAATGGCCCTAAGTTCACCGTTTCCCTCAATTTTTTTTATATGGTCAAGCTTTACATGACGTGTTCTAAGAAGTGGTTGTATGTTAGTTCTAACTTCTCTAACCATGAAAACAACAAAGTTTCTATCACAATTCTGGAAACATAAAATTTTTTCAATTCTTGCTCTACGTCCTGACCTAAGTTTTATCCAGGAATCATCGTTTTTTTTGTCTCTTGAGTACATACTAGTAGTATACCTGATGGATGACAACAGGGTTTTGTGATAAGAAGACACATTAAATTCTGCTGGATCAAAATCTGAATGAATTAAACATTGAATTTCTTCTTCTGTTAATTCAGTATTTGTTCCTGACCCCATAAGAACTGTCTCTCCACATCTAAGGAAATTCTTTAAATGCTTTCCCGTGAGCTCTTCTATAAATTCAAGAGGTTCCTCAGACGACGCATACATTTCACAATATAGACCAAATGCGCTTACAGTTAAGTACCTCTGTGTCAATTGCAAAGGTACACGACCTGCACTAGTTAACATCTGGCCCAAGTGTCGATTTTCACCTTCAAACATAAACATATTCTGGGCAAATAATGGCCCATGGGACCGGACACCAGAGACCACATGATTTAAAAGATGTACATTGTACGTCATGGCAGTTTTTCCATAATATTGTTGAAAAAGATATACATACTGATTTAAATACCTCTCTGCTAACTCCAAGTCCTCTTCAGAAATAGACTTCTTAAGCAACAGGTAGAAGGCACATGAAAGCATACTAAAGTGTTCTAAATTTTGCCTTTCCATGATTTCGTCCATGCAAACAATGCCATAAAACAATAAGAAGGATCTCCATTCACTGGCTCTCCAGAATTTGATATCACTGAGATCTCGAGGCAACCTAGTTATTGACCTGGGAGGTCGTATTAACAAAAGCCTTTCATTAATTCTATACTGTTTCTCCGGTTCACCAATGTAAAACTTTTTTCCAGAAGTAACCTTCAAGTCATGGTACATGTGAGTACGGGTAACACCAAGTAAAGCATTATGCATATAATCAACTGGTACAGATAATCCCAAGTCATGATATGGCTCTAAAAGTATTAAAGGGGTTATGCCCTTGCACCCTTTATAAACTCTTTTCTTTTTGTCTCTATGATTTCTGTTCTCATGAGCTACCATCATATCCCTACACATTGATTCATGAGTTCTTAATGGGGCAGGCTCTGCCAAAATGGTGAAGCGTCGTCCTTTTGTAGTATTTTCAGCTCTTTGATAACAAATTGTACAGCCATAATAACAACTGAAGGAAGATAAATTTAAATACTTGTATCTTGCTCCTGAGTCTAAAAGAGACAGTATAGGAATAACTTTACTAGTGTGCACTTCCTCACCTTCATCAATCCAATCAAACCCTGTGTCTATCAACTCTCTTAAACCTTCAACAAGGGGCTTCAAAAATATCTGCATATTAGGCTGTTTTTTCCCTACCCAAACCCCACCAAATATTAAATGTTTCTTTCTATTTTTAGGACTTAACTCATTAACACTCATAAAGATAGGCCATGCTGATTGTGATGTTGACATACCTAAAGACATTCCATCAGTATTGATTGTCAGTGACATATTTAATTTATCAGCTAGTATACTGCCTTCAGATGAGAACTGTTTGTAAAAGTACCCATCATAAATGTCTTCGAAAGCTTCTTCATTCTCCTTTTCCCTTTCAAAACGATAGGTCATAACTTCTTTCGCAACACCTTTCTGTTCCATAAATTTTTTCATTTGATCTTTAAGGTCTATGGATATGAAATACGATGATGAGGTTGATATGTCTTGTACAGTTTCCTCACAATTTCTACATTGAAAAATATCTCCCTCAACAACTTCTGATTTTGTGCCAAGATACAACTCACATTTAGAACAATACATGTGCATTGTATGTGAATCTTTTTCCACTTTAAAATACTTCTGCAAATAGTACTTAGAGGCATGCATAACAGTCTTACCAAACAAAACATTAATCATTTTTAATATGTCGACTATCGCCTGCCATGACATATTGTGTCTCATGCCAAGAGCCAAACACATTAAGAGGGCGTCTCCCTCTGTTGTTGTTGTACATGGGCATAACTGTTCGTCGAGATGAATATGTCTGCGCTGTCCCATGTTGTTGTCGTCTTCATGTCCATGAGGCAATTGGTTGGGTGAGAATCGTCCTTCGTCTGAATTATCACTGACACTATCTGATGACTCGGATGGTGAGTTTGATCTTAATGAATCTTCAGAACCACCTGACCTTCGTGGAGAATGTTGAGCGTTCCCATCAACATTGTTTAGAACACCGAAGATTCTCTGCACATAAGACATTAACATATTTTTAAATTGCAGGAGATGGACACTTTCAAATGTGTATGACCTAGTGAAATTACCTGTCTGATATGATCTATGTCATCTTGCCCGTCATCAAGATCAGTGCTGGCATCTACTGCACCATTTTCAGATGTAGAACCAGTCATGTCGGAGGAATCATTGTCATGAGCAGCAGGGCTCCCATCATCAGTGTCATCGTTTGAAAACTGCTGACAGAAAAATTTGCAACAGCTTTAGCACAAGAAGATACAATGTATACCACTCAGTATAGCTGTCTTACTTACTCCGTTATAGTCAAAAGCCTGCCGATGCTCATGCTGCTGTTCTGGTTCGTTGTCCGATCCGTCCTGTTCATTAAGAAAGAGCACATAAGAAATTGGAAATAAGGGGTTTACAAAACAGCCCAAATGCCAAATAACAAACCGAATGTCTGGCGGCAGCCAGCTGTGCCGCTCGTCTGCGGCGGTACGCAGTGCGCCTGGGCATCGGTACGTTTTCGTACAGGTAACGAAACTGTTGTCTGTTCCTGTTCTGCATTTTTTCGTGATTCACTACACTTTTTGCCGGCTGTAATTTCGTTCTGTTTGTACACACGAAGACGCCACACAGACGACACGCAGACGACGTTTATCATAGCCTTGTACACTGGACGTGTAAGCACCGCATTCATGGCTGAAGTACCAACACTCCGTCAGTAATCAAAAACGTTACGTACGTTGTTTAACAGTGCTTTCTAACCCGAAATGTGCGCATTGAGCTACGTTTAATTATTATTTTAGTATGTAACTTTCCGTCTCATTCCTTAAGAACATTGTGAAAGTATCATTACTTATAAATTTCTTATGTTAGTGTGGTAGATTCGATTACCCATCATCCCTTTCAACGAAGTGTGGACTAACCCAAAACTTGAGCCACGTTTTCCGTGTTTGTACCGCTTTTATTTTCTTGAAGTTTAAATATAACAAAAATATTATCGGCTCCACCGACGTCAAATTCTTTCTTAGCTTAAGTTTACTTTTCATATTAATCATGAAAACCGCGTTAACTGAAGAGGGTGACGAATTGCAAAACTACTGGATGAAGGTGATCCATACTGACGGTGAAAATGAGTACGCTCAGGTACATCAAGTGGAAAATTTCAATCCTAGTGATGAAAATGACTTTTTAAGTCAAGAGAAATACGTTCTTCGCACGTCAAAGTGGAACAAAGAGGGCAAAGTTCAGAGAATGAAAGTGTACATTTTAAGAATTGGCGGTATGTACTTCAGGGTGCAGGGGTTATGTGTCCAATTATTTTTGTGTATGAACTTAAAATAATAAGTGTCAGCTTCTTTTCTGCTGTTCCTGTAGAGTCCATAGAGGATGTAGATAAAAGCATTGCAAACCGCAGGCCCTCCTATCCTCAATTGAATGCAAGAGAATCTGATATCCTTACATCTGAATCTGAAGTCGAGCGCAGGAACAAGGTGGATCCAAGAGAGATGAGTGTTAGTGGCAGTCACTTTGTTGCTTATTTGTCCTATGTGAGGCTGTAGCTGTCTCATGCCAGATACTTAAAAATTTTCGAGAATTATTGTAACAGTATGAGTGGCTTCATTCCATTAGAGATAGACTTGCCTTTTTTGAGACTTTAAGTATGAAGTTCACTCAATATTTACATGCGTGAAATGCAATACAGTTCCAGCCCCGAGGTGGAAATATTGATAGTAGGTATTGTTTAATTGTCCTACTGCCATTATTTTTACAGACACCTTCACCTGTGGATAAGTTGAAAAGGAGTGCAGTGGATAAGGGTGTTGTGGGCTTAGAGCATTATCTTGCCAGTCGGTCTCCAGGCGGTAAGGTGCTAGTCGCTGCTAAAAGAGGTCATGACCCTGGAAAGACAGACAATGCTTCGGCCACCTCGATAATCAAGAAGCCCAAGCTAATCAGCAGTAAAAACTCAAGCAGCGGCAAGAAGACAGCAGTCAAAGTTACCAAGCAATCGTGTAATAGTGCAGTGCCGCCTTTAAAATCAAATGGAGCTGTTCAGGGATGCAAGTTATTAATCGATGTTGGTTCCAGTGCACCTCAAACTTCTCAAAAGTCTTTTGATAGTGTTGGTAGTTCCCGCAGTCATGAATTAGCTTCAGTTCAACCAAATAAATTAAATGATAATTCATACAATGTTAAGATCAGACAAGTTGTTGATGTTGGTGCAAGTGCAGCTTTAACTACTCAAAAGTCTTTTGATAGTGTTGGTAGTTCCCACAATCATGAGTCAGCTTCAATTCTATCAGATAAATTAGATAATAATTCATACAATTCTAAGATTAGACATCTTGAGGAAAGTCTTGCATTTTACAAACAATTAGCTACAAGTAGGGAGCAAGATGGAGTGATGGACATCCTTTTAGATATCAAACAGGAAGTAAGCAAGATATCAGGCATTGAAGCAAGAGTTGGGAGAATTGAGTCTTCACTAGAGCAGAGTAAGTTGTCCAGTTCAGAAGGACGTGTAACATACTGGCTGGAAAAGTACTTTAATGACTGTGATGAGGTTTCTAGTTCTAGTTAGCCGTACGGTTTGCTGCAATGCAAGTATTTCATATGTACTTGCTGGCTGGCAACATTAGTTTTTAAGACATTCGTGTAACATTAACAGGACATGTAGTGAAATCGTTTCAAACATCTTTCTGTAAAGAATACTTGTGATAGTTTGAATTTAACTACTGTCAACAATTTTAATTTTAGATGCTGAAAGCTTTAATCCTCTTTTTGTTAAATCAATGTACATTTTGTTGTATGGTACCAGGATATATGATTGGTGCAATGTCACAAGTGGACAAGTAGTGAGTTCTATTCAAATGTTTTTCTATTATTTGAGTATTTCTATTGTCCATAAATTTACCTGTATGCTCATATTTATTTACTCTGTTGTGATCTAGTCATGATGTGTGCTCCACCGGTGATTTTTGTAAAAATCTTTTAACATCATTGACACCATAGGCTTTTGACTTCGCTACAGATCTCAGTGCAAGTCACCTAACATTTCTTTGATGTGGTTTAAACCACTTATATTGTGATAATAAGTTTAGTATCCTTTAATTTTTTTGAAGGAAAAAAAAAAAACATTCTCCATCGAACATTGAGGCATTCTTTCTCATGTGTATTTAGAGATGTATTTCTGGAATTTTTCACTTTTCACAGAGAGAATATTATTAACGTTTCAGTGGGAGGGAAAATAAAATTTAGAATAATATATTTATTGGTGCGAATCCTACACATTTGTGTGTATTTTCCTGCTGCGTGTAATCTTCACGTAATTTTTCCTGGGAAAGGGAGTATTGAGTGAACTTTTGTTAGCTGAGCGAGAGCGAAGACCTTACTCGGGTAGTTCTGTAAAAAGTTTCTGTCTGTTTCTTTGTCTGTCTGTTTGTCTGCACGATATCTAGAGTGATATATCTAGATATCTGACACACAGCCACACAGCCAGGATATTGAAAATTGTATTTCCGTTGATCATGGGTGCAACATTTGTTATTAATGTACCAGGAAACGGTGGCAGGCCGCGCGAAAATAGAAACATGGTAACGTTTTACACATCCATGCCTACCATAATTGACCAAACGCAACTTCAAAAGCGAGAAGCCGCTATAGTAAATAATTACCTATTCTGTGATTTTTAGCTCAAGTGGTTTGCAAGTTAGTTTTCAGCATATGCCTTTATCAGCCCCCGACAAATAAAATATTCGGAAAACAGGGGTTTTGGGGGGCAGAGCCTCCTAACTTTAGGGATGTCTCTTTGGAGTGGATTCAGTTCAGTACCAAGACGGGCTTTGTGACTTGCTTGCCTCGCCTTACCGAGCCCAATGACTGCCGCCGGTAGGCCAAGGTACGGGTCTGCTAGGCGCAGAGGGGCAGAACAATGCTTTGCGATTGGAGAAGCCTGTTATCAGAGACTCCAAATGGGTAACGAAATGCGGGTAAAGGCGGTGCCGACCGATAGTCCCCATTACCCGACCCGAACCCGACCCGCAAAACGCCTACCATACCCGAACCCGACCCGCGCCGAGCGCCGAGCCCGCAGTTAGAGCGTGCGGGTAAAGAAAACCCGAAAGTCTTCAAAGACCCGCTGGCAGGTTGATTTTTAGGTGGTGGCGGCGCGTGGCGCGGCAGAGCGACGTCCCAGCAGCAGCAGAGAGCCGCCGCTCCACGCCACTCCACGCCTCGGCTCAGGCTGGCTGCCTGCTGGTGCCGGCTGCCTGCTCTGCTCTGACGTGCTGACACCCCCTTCGCCCCGCCCTACCCCGCAGAGGGAAGGCAAACGCAACGCATGGCAGGGGCGGGGCAGGCATATGCAACGACGAGCGACGAGCAGCTCGTCGTTGCCCTCCTCGTTGCCTCACTGCGCAAATCGTTTCCCATGCTACGCTCTCATTGTTAATTTGTTTCCTTTGTTGCTAATACTAAACTGAAATTCACGCAACGTGCGACGCGTATTTGTGTGATTTGCGGGGCCGTGCGCTGTGCGTGCGTGTCGTCTGCTTGTGTTTTCTCTCTGCACTGGTACTGGTATGGTACTTGGTGGCTACTGTTGGTGGCGCTGGCAGCGCACAGCACGGCAGCGGCAAGGCAGAGCAGAGCTGCACAGCTAGCTCCACCGATCCGGCTCCGAGCTCCGGGCTCCGGCACGGCACGACGACACATCGACGTCGCCGACCGTTCGTATCGTCGTCGTAGTAGTGAGAGTGATCGAATCGCACTGGCAACGGCAACATGCCATCCTCACCGACGTCTTCGGCATCAACTTCAAGTACGCCTCCACCACAGCCACCTTCGCAAAAACACAGCAGCAAAACCCCGAAACCCAAGAAAGGGCGAGTTCGGAAGCATGCACAAACGCCCACTGAAGTAAGTATTGTAAAATGATGTATGAGACCCGCACGATTTCTCCCTCCCTCTACTCTCATTTCACCCGCTATTTTGCCCAGTCATATTTGAATGACGTCTCGTTTGTCTCGCTGGCCCCATTCCCCTTGTCCATGACGTCACTGCACGGTGACCATGCTTGACCCCCCCCCCCCCTCCCAGTCCCCACTCTCGCCTACGGCGGTGTCAGAGTCAAGCTAAATTTGTGTTCCATGGAGATTCATATGCAGTTTGTTTCTTGGTCAGGCTCCATAATAGTCCGCGCCGTGTGACAGTGCGCGCCGAGCGGAAGGCGTGTCACTGTCACAGGCGCAGGCAGCTACTTTCGCGCCGATGCATTTTGGGTTGCCTGCTTTCCAGGCGCCAAGCCGTTGCTGCTGACTGATCTGCTCTGCTACTGCCACTCGCTACCTGCCCGCGCGTGATTGCGCCGGGTCGCCTTGCCTGTTGCCTGCCTGTCGGCCAGGATTCAGTTTTGGTGTCAACTTTTCGCGACCTTAACGTTGTTACAGTCCAGGCGCGCTTAGTATGTAGTAGTTCGTGTTAGCTTCGAGTATGACTCTACCTAGGCTCGCATCTCCCCCCCCCCCTCCCCCAGTCCCGCGCCCCACGCTCCGCGCCCTACCCTCCGCCTCCACGGCCCGCGCCCCACGCTCCGCACCCTGCCCTCCGCCCTCCACGCCCCGCGCCCCGCGTCCGCGCCCTGCCCTCCACGCCCCGCGCCCCACGCTCCGCACCCTGCCCTCCGCCCTCCACGCCCCGCGCCCCACCCTCCGCGCCCTGCCCTCCGCGCCCCGCGCCCCCTGCCCTCCGCCATCAACGCCCCACGCTCCGCACCCTGCCCTCCGCCCTCCACGCCCCGCGCCCCGTGCCCTGCCCTCCGCCATCAACGCCCGACGCTCCGCGCCCTGGCCCCCGCGCCCCGAGCCCTGCCCTCCGCCCTCCGCGCCCCGTGCCCCGCGCTCCGCAACTTTTTCATAAATAATTAAATAAACAAATAACTTTCGTTTCAGGTACAGGATGCCGCATCAACATCTGGTAGTAGTGGTGTGTCCCCCTCACCCCTACCTCAAAGTGAGAGTGCGAGGAAAAAAACCAGACGATTGATGCGAGAGGCGGAAGCCAAAGTAAAGACCGGAGAGTACGAGACTGTAGAGGTTTCTGAAACCAAGCCACGTGGCACAAAGCTCTCTCCTCTCTGGGCATATTTTACGGTGGTAAGGGACGCGACCACTAAAAACCTCGTTGACGCTGCAGAGTGTAGGAAGTGCAGAAAGTGTTTGTCCTACCATGAGCGCCGAACGGGGTCCAGCAATCTAACACGCCTCATGGAGATGTGTTACGCCGCGGAGCAGGCTTTTGCATATTCCGAAGTCCGAATCGATCCGCCCAAGCAGGCAAAGGACGACTTCAAGATTGCGTGCACCTATTATTGCGCCATGGGGTTGCGTACACCAGAATCTCTGAAGGATGAAGGGGCTCATCGCCCTTATTCAGAAAGCCCTGGACATAGGGAGGGGCAGCCCATGGCAGGTGTGGCAGCATCAACGCAAAAAAACTTCTCCCTTGCCCATCTACCGTTAAAACCTGCATTGGAGAGGAGGCAAAGAAGGCCAGGGAGCAAATGGCGAAGGAAGTCACGCCGGCGATTCTGCAGCACAGATGCGCCGCTACTACCGATTGCTATACGGAGGACTACGGCAAAGAGAAGTTTTTGGCTCTCACCCTACACTTTGTTGAGCCGGACTTGTGGGTGTTGAGGAACAGGCTGTTGTTCGTCAGTTCACTGGATGGCGAGGCCTGCACGTCGGAAAACCTTCTGGCTGCCCTCCACAGGTATTGATTCGAAAACTTTAAATATGTCATATGATTTGATTCGATTCTGTTTCTGACACTTCTATTTCCACAGGAATTGGGAGAAATCCGGCCTAGACATTCAATTGATGTCACGAGTGAAGTTCGTGACTGACGCCGGAAGTGATATCAAGAAAGCGCTGGAGGCTCTGCGTTGGTTTTATTGCATGGCCCATGCAATTAATATCGTGATCAAGACCGCCCTTAGCGTGAAGTACGCCTCTCTAATTGACGGCATGCTAAATTCTTCACCTGCAGCAACTTCCTTAATTGAGCAGGCCAATGCATGGGTGCGTGAAGTGAGGCCAAAATTGCCAAAAAACTGCAACCTGGATGCCAAGCTGAAATGCTCAAACCCACAAAGTCAGAGCCACCTGGGACCTCTGACTGCAGTGCTCTTGCATCACGATAAGGTGAGTGAATCCCACTAAACGCTTAAACTTATCTAGAATGTTTCCCGCAATAACTAAAATTAATTTTTCATTTTCCCAGGTTAAAAATATGCTCAAACACCCACCATCCATAGACCTTTCAGAAGAAATGGAAAATATCAAGGAGCTTGTTGGATTTTTACGCCCGTTTGACTTGGATGCGGTTAATGGCGGCAAAAGGGAAAGCTCTCCTCAAATCAGCAGCTCCAGGTGATTTATTACCTTGTAATAGGAGGGAAACCTCAATAACATATTTCTCGTCCGCGCGTATTTTTCTGCGCTTTACTTCCATTTTCATAAACTTACAAAAATCGATATTATAATTTTAAAATGAAAAGTTTACGGTGCAATTTTGTGTACACGTAGTTTGTTGTTGTAACTCGTTTTTTTTTTTTTTTAGGTTCCCAGCATTACTTAAACATCTTGAACCTTCATCAAGTGATTGCAGCATGGTTAGGGCTATGAAGAGGGAGGCAAATGAAAGCGACCTCCTCATGCCTATGAAGCTGCTACAAGTTGTTGAGCAGTGCAAGGGCCTGGTGACCTATCTTAAAAGGACTGGCATCAGCCAAGAACTTGAGCATACAGTAAAACAAGAAGTGGCCACGCGGTGGAATTCAGTTATTGACATGCTGATATCCGTAGCAGATGAATGGGAAAACGTAAGTTGATTTTTGTCCCGTGTTATTTACGTAATACCGGACGACACGCATGTGCGTGCGCGTGCGTGCGTCGCGTCTGAGGTCTTCCCAACGGGAAATATCGCTACTTTTTCTGTCATCGTTCATCGTTCTACGCTCTGCATGTTCGATTTCTCTCTCGGTTCCGCTATCTTTCTATAATATTCATTTTTTTTTTTTTCAGATTGAGACTAAGGCGCAAACGAAAACTGGCCTTAAAACAAAGACCAATGGCATTAATATTGAAATGGTAAAGACTCTGATTACCTTTTTATCACCATTCTCAACAATCACCGACAAACTTCAGGGCCAAAACTATGCCACCATGGCTTATGCTGCTCTAGCATTTGAGGGGCTGCTTAGTCACTGCAGTCCGAAACCAGGGGACTCAGAGGAACTGGCCGCAGTCCGTGCCAGGGCGCACAGACTTCTGTGTGAAAAAGTTCTGATCAAGGAGGAGCATCATGTGGCAGCCTTCTTGTCTCCCCGCCTCAAGCACCTGAGTGTGTGCAACTCAGATGAGGAGAGAAGACAGGTAAGAGACCCCTACAATGTGACTTGCTAACCCGTCCGTATGCAAAACCCTGGAATTTCCCCGTCATTAATGTGTTAGCGTCATTTTTTTTTGTATATTCTAATCTACCCACCTACTTAAAAATATCAGTAGTATAAAGTAATGTTATTTAATTTTTCCTCAGGTCTATGACGCCGTGCGAAGGCGGCTGCGGGAGATAGCGGCGCGAGAGCAGGCTGCTGCACCGCCACCCTCGCCCACGCCCACACCCACACCCACACCCTCACTTTCGGATGAGGAGGATATGGACCTGGGTGAAGAAGATGTTGATCAGCTTTCTTCTCCCCCAAGAAAGCGTGCGCGCACAGTTGTCAGTGATGCAGAGCTGTTCGGGTCCTACCTCCTGAAACCCAACACGGCATCTGTCAAGGACGAAGTCGATAGGTACATCGACATGTCCTCCGAGGACATCGGCGATGTGCCACGCAACGATGGGGCCATGATCGACCCACTACAGTGGTGGAAAACTATAGTACGTATTTTTTAAATCCCGTAAGAATGGTGTAGGAAGCAGATGGCATAAGCGTGAGGCGAGCGGCGGGGCGGTGCGAGGCGAGGGCGAGGTGCCGCGGCCGCGACCGTGACGACGCGAGACGCGACGCAGACGGGGGAGCCGGTCCGGGTGCGCGACGAGACACGCGGTGCGGACCGGTGCGGACGCACGCACCACGCACCGACCGTCACCGCGGCGCGGGTTAAAGGGAACGGGGAGGGGAATTTCAGCCCTTTCACGCTACAAGTGTCATCTGCTCTTTAACTGTTTTTTCTTTCTTTAGTTCAACAGTTATAACCGTCTTTCCTCTGCCACTGTGCCTTCCTTGAACTGACGTACGTTTCCTTATGCCATCACAGGGTGCTGCTCGATTTCAATGCCTGGCAAAACTTGCCCTGGAAATTTATGCCATTCCGGCGACCAGCGCCCCAAGTGAACGCGTCTTTAGTGACCTTGGCCAGCTGCTGGACGACCGAAGGACTAACCTTCAAGCTTCCACTGTTGAAGACACTCTAATTTTAAGAGATTATTTAAGAAGTTTGAAAATTATGTCAACTTGATTTTTAAATTTTGGATTTCCTTAAGACTAACTATTTGGTGGATCTCATGTGATTGTTTCTATTATCTAGTAATGTAGTCTAATGTACAGTATATCTCGTGCATAATCAATAATTATGCAAGTTATTTTTTTGTGTTGTTATTTCTAGTCAAATACTAGTCTTCTATATACTGTATCATGGTCAGTCTCAGTCATACTGTTATTTGTATGTTATAAAAATAAAAAATAGTATATTTTTCCCTCACCACAACGAGTTATAATTTACGGTCACCTCCGGTCGCCTCGTGCACACTGTTTTCTTCAAAAATAATTATTTTTCAGGATAAGGGCGGGTATTTAGACTGGGAGGGGTGCCTGCCTGTACCTGTGCCATCTTAGTAAAAGAGAGGTGGTGCGGCGGGGCAAGGAAAATACAAGAAAGGGGCCCAGCGATTTGCG
Source organism: Odontothrips loti (assembly GCA_038380765.1). Taxonomy (NCBI): domain Eukaryota; kingdom Metazoa; phylum Arthropoda; class Insecta; order Thysanoptera; family Thripidae; genus Odontothrips; species Odontothrips loti. The sequence goes on along the minus strand of CM076248.1, from coordinate 894,478 downwards.
TCGGCCATGGCGAGGGTGAGGGTGCACTGACGTAGGAGGGCGAGTGACAAGTGTGCGAGCGAGGGCGTTGGGTGGGTGGGGTGGTGCACGCACCGCACATGCAAGCTGCACCTCGGGCAGGCGTTTTCCGACACTTTTCGCGGGTGGGGCCCGTCGTAAGTCCAAGTCCACGTCCATCAACCGCTAACGACAGCAGTTCAGTTAGCGGGTCGGGCTCGGCTTCACTGGCTTGGCACGGGCACGAGGTGAGGTAGGCCACCCAATCGGCGAAGTGCGCAGGCAGCCTACCTACCCGGCGGCATAGCGCGCGGAGTAGAGACGGGTGTGACGTCATTAGGTGTGCTGAGGACGCGGGTCAGTCAGAGCAGCCAGTCAGCCTTAGCACAGCAGGTGCATGCGTGTGCGTGCGCGCGCGTCGTTTCGCCAGAGCTGGGGCGACTGCGGGCGTCCTGCGGGTACGGCGCGGGCAACGCCACACAGCTTCACAGTCTCGGGTCTGGGCTAGACCGCGCGGGTATGTGCGGGTATAGCATGCCCGGCCAGCCAGCGCGGCTCGGTCCGTTCGACTATACTCGGGTCTCGCCATGCTGCTGCCTGAAGCGTTCGGCTTTGCACTGTCGCCCCCCACCCCCGAGCCGCACCAGCCAGGCGCTCGGCGCCTTTACCCGCATTTCGTTACCCATTTGGAGTCTCTGCCTGTTATGCCCTGACGTGGTCTGGCGTACTCCTACCTTGTAACATAATGACATGAATGAAACAAACATCTGTGCTTACAATGTGTCGTTTTGCAGATGGCATTGCTGTGAAAAGTCAGTCGGCTGTAGTACAGGAGCTGTGTCGAGGGAGTGCCAGTGGAATTTGCAGCGCAGTCAGTGGATCAAGTGTGGGAACCACTGTAGAAGTCATCAACGACCTGGTATGTTTAACAAAACTCCTATCTTAATAGCTTTCCTAGCCTATCACCTCTACGTACAAGTCATTTACAGTAATCTTAATCATTTTTTTTCTCTCAGGTGCATTTGGGCGAGCAGGTAATGTGCCTGCCGAGTGCGTATGACACTCTCAGCTCAACACTTGACAAAAATGAATGGGGCTCAGCGTTGCTCCGGGGAGTATACCAAAATAAGGTACACTTATACCGTTACAGACTCCAATCCAAAAATGTTGGGGTGCTAAAGACTTTCAGCAAGTCTTTTCGATCGGTGGCGCAGAGTGAGTCTCACTGCTTGTCATGGATTTGTTTATCTTTCTTACAAACATGCGTTTCATTGAACTTATATCTTGCAGCCTTGTACAAACAATTTAGGATACGTACTGGGGAAACGCCACCCTTCTGCGCCAAAAGCCAGAGGGAGGTCTTGTCCTTCCTCTCCAAAAAGGCAAGGGATTTTGGGGGACGGAGGAATAAGGGGTCGTCTTCAAAATCAGCTACCAGTGAAACCTTGTAAGACATATTTCAATCTGAGAAGTAACTCCTGCTTTGTTATTGTTTTGTAAATGTTTCTTTATTCTTGTTTTTTTAGCTTGGTGAATGAATCCAGTGGGGTGCTGGAGAAAGTTGATGATGCGGAATTAATATTAGAGTAAGTATCATTTGTCACTTCAGAGAGACTCGGTTATTAGATATAGATGCAAGGATGCATGGCCAAAAGACACTTGGAATTGTTCCAATTTGGTTCTAAATTTACCTCTTTCATTACTACTGACAAACGCCAAAAATATTAAGTTTCGTTGTTTTTTCTGTATTCTACAGGGTGGCGTACAATCGTTCTGATGATGATGATAATGATGATAATGATGATGATAATGATAATGGTAATGATAATGATAATGACTGTGATTGATCGGAGCTGATTAAATAAGTAAATTAAAAGTCAATTTGATTGTCATTTGTTTCCCTGTCCTTTTGGTGCACACAAAGCACACATTCTGCACACCCTATGCACCCTGTACACCTTGCACACCTTTTGCACACACCGTGCACCATCCGCACGGCACACACTGCACACAAATAAGTGGGCCACTCTACCATAGTCACACCATAAGAGCACACAATCTGCACACAACGTGCACACAGGGTGCACACACCCCATACACAGGTTGCACACAGGCTGCACATCTGTGTACCACAAGAGATGCACCACACTTGCACATCATTCGTACTACATATTTTCGCTAGGGTGTGGTAAACCTGCTAGGAAAGATTCTCCTGCGCGCCGCAAGTCACAAAAAATCCTTTCATCCAGCCATACCAAAGAGAGGAGATAGAGCAAGGATCCACGGTGAGCTCTTCCTCTAGAAATTACTCCTAGTGACTTGGGCAAAAAAAAAAAAAAAAAAAAAAAAAGGACTGCATGTAAGATTCTTGTTAGTGTTAAAAACTGATGAGTAGATGCGCAAGGCCGCCCTTAAAGGAAGGCCACCCTCACTCTCAGGTTTCGGAGGTGCTCGGCCGCCCCTTAGCAGGCCACCCTCCCTGGCCACTCCTGGCCACTCCCACTTTCCCATTGAGCTCTCCTCTTCACCACTTATCCTAATAATATTCTGCAGCAAATCTCTGTTCATCCGTTCCGTATTAATATGCTAAAATTTTCCTCTGCCTTGCAAGTTCGCGTATCGAAGGTTGACACTGAAGAACACCTCACCTCACGTAGCGTCTTGGATCGTCGAAGGTTGACACTGAAGAACACCTCACCTCACCCCATCTCACGAAGCGTCTCGGATCGTCGAAGGTAAGATGGACTATGATGTCACAACCGGAAGGGGAGGGGGGGGGGGTGTAAAGTTTGCGCTTTGCCCTGCATTGTGGGGTGTCAATTACTTTAGCGTTCACCGTCACGGCGGTTGAAAACTCACTGAAAGAAATTCGATGTGGTAGTTCAAATACTGGTCTTAAAAAGTACATTTTCCCAGAACCTATGTGAATCCAAATTGCGCATTCATAATAGGACGTTTGCTTGACATACCAGCAGAGCAAGCTCACTGTTAGGGGCCATTCACATATTACGTATAATCAAGATTTTCCTGGCATAGCATACTTTCTAGAGAGTGTGGTTTAGAGTCTTGGGCTGCACGATTTTGTAACCTTTTTTCAGATGGCGGATTTTAATAACCTGCCTGACGAGGTTCTCCTTATGATCATGTCTAACGCGTCTGTGGGTTCTCTCCTGACCATGATGCGAACTTCCAGGAGAATGCGAAGGCTGGCGCTTGGCCGCACCGTTTGGGCCGGGAGACGTATTGTTCTGCTGGAGATGTTTCTGGCGGACGCTAACGGGCTCCAGAAATTTATTCTGGACAAAACAGGCGTGCAGACTCTCGTCTTGAGGATCGGCGACACTGTCGATATAACGTCGTATGTAAATGATTGCAATCAAAGGTTTAGAGATTCTGAACGGTTCCCAAATGTAATTGGATAGCTCATTGTTCGATTGAACCCCTCATTTCATTGATCAGAAATTCATATTTTGTGATCGTGTTATGTGATTGAAATCACGGTGGTTGTAGATTGCATTGCAATTTTTCTTTTTAAACTTGGCCAGGTCATGCTATCTTTACAGTTGTGCTTTACGCAGTATGCGGCCATGAGCACTTCTAACACAACTTTGCGTAAGTATCATCGTTAGTATTCGTTAGTATTCGTTAGTTTTCGTTATTATTCGTTAGTAACGGTTGTACGGAAATATTCTGGTGTACACGCAAAAAAATTACCTGCCAGGGTGCTAAAATTCTAGCAAGGGTGCAATATTTTTTAGGAGAATAGACTCAGCTAGATTCTTTGCTGTAGTGCTAAATTGGATTTGCAAAACCTATTTAGCAGGTCCAGGTCAAGGAATTAGCACCTGCGCTAAAAATTTAGCTAATTACATGTCTTTCGTCAAAATTTGATTTTTACTCAAAAAATGAGGTGTCACCAGCCTACTCCGTTTCTCGCAGCTACCGAGTAGCCACAGTTCATTCCCAACTATAGTTCAAGCCGTCTAACAGCATCAATTGATACCGCGCTGGGAAAACTGGTGACGCTTCGACCGGAGTCGAACCCGGATCATTATCCAGCGGAGTCCAGCACGGAAGCCACTGAACCACCGAGACAACTACATGCGGGAGGGTCAGCCTCTCATACCATGCGAGGGCCCGGACTAGTTGCGCTGCGTCTTATTGGTGCACATCGAGTCATTACCGGTGCTCCCGAGGTTTGCAGGGACGCTAATCTGACTTGCTATTGGTTCGCTAGCACCTAAGCTAAACAAGGTAGGCGTACGCCAGACCGCGTCGTGGCGTAACAGGCTTCGCTCACCGCGAACCACTGTTCCGCCCCTCCACGCCTGGCGTACACCTACCTTGGCCTGCCGGCGGCTGTCACCGGGCGAGTGGGACCCTGCGGGGCTAATCAGTCAGTACTGCGCCCTGCGGGCGCCGGTCTTGAGGCGCGAGGGACGCTACGCTTCTAACCTAACCCCTGGACGTACCTACTCCCACAGTATTGTGAACTTCTCTACCGTACTTAATCGTGCTTAACTCTAACTTAACTTACCCTAGCCTACTCCAACCTTACCTACCCTTCCCTACTCTAACCTAGCCTACCCTACTCTAAACTAACCTACACTACTCTGATCTAGCCTACTCTAACTTCCCCTACTCATTGTGGACTTCCTAACCTACCCTTTTCTACTCTAACCTAGCCTACCCTACTCTAAACTAACCTACCCTACTCTGACCTAGCCTACTCCAACTTCAGCTACTCATTGTGGACTTCTCTACCATACTCAATGCTGCTCAAACCTAACCTACCCTAGCCTAACCGGTTCCGGTCCAAGGAGGCCCGGCTTTGACAACTGGCACCATCAGCAGCACCTGGGGTCTTCTTCAAGATTGTGATTGAGGTCCTGAGTGTATTTTAAGCGTTATCGGTTCCCATCTTTAAGTTCAAAATACTGCTTTTTTTTAGCAGTTTTTCCTTTTGTTCCTGCTCCAGCTCAAGAATGCCCTAGTTTGGCCCCCAGCACCTGCAGCAGTACCTAAAGGTCAAATTTGGCATTTTGAATGGGGTCTTAGGGTGATTTAATAGGGGGTCGCTCGCCATATAAAAGTTTGACATTCTGCACGATTTAGAATTTGGCACCCCGTTCCAGTTCCTGCCCAAGAAGGCCCTGTTTTGACCCCTAGCACCTGCAGCATCACCTGGGGTTGATTTCGGCATGTTGAATGGAGTCTTGGGGTGATTTTAGAGGAGGTCATTCGCCATGTTTAAGTTTGATATTCTGCACGATTTAGAACTTGGCCCCCGTTCCAGTTCCTGCCCAAGAAGGTCCTGTTTTGACCCCTGGCACCTGCAGCATCACCTGGGGTTAATTTCGGCATGTTGAATGGAGTCTTGGGGTGACTTTAGATGAAGACGGTGGCCATGTTGAAGTTTAAAATTCTGCACGATTTAAGAGTTTGCCTACATCTTCCAGTTTGTGCTCAAGAAGGCCCTGTTTTGCCAACCGGCACCTGCAGCAGCACCTGGGGTCCTTTTCGGCATTGTATTTGAAGTTCTGAGTGTATTTTAAGCGGGGTCGGTTCCGATATTTAACCTCAAAATACAGCTTGTTTAGCAGTTTTTCTATTTGTTCCTGCTCCTGCCCAAGAAGGCCTTGTTTTGACCACTAGCACCGGCAGCAGCACCTTGGGTCAACTTCGCCATCTTTACTCAAGTCTTTGGGTGATTTTAGAAGGGGTCGCTCGCCATGTCCAAGTTTGAAAATCGGCACGATTTAGAAGTTAGCCCTCCCGTTCCAGTTCCTGCATAAGAAGGCCTTGTTTTGACCACTAGCACCGGCAGCAGCACCTGGGGTCGACTTCGCCATCTTGACCTGGGTCTTTGGGTGATTTAAGAAGAGGTCAGTAGCCATGTTCAAGTTTGATATACGGTTTGTTTAGAAGTTTGCCCTCCTGTTCCAGTTCCTGCACAAGAAGGCCCAGTTTTGCCAACCGGCACCTGCAGCAGCACCTGGGGTCGTTTTTGGCATTGTAATTGAAGTTCTGAGCGTATTTTGAGCGGGGTCGGTTCCGATCTTTAAGCTCAAAATACAGCTTGTTTAGCAGTTTTACTATTTGTTCCTGCTCCTGCCCAAGAAGGCCTCGTTTTGACCACTAGCACCTGCAGCAGCACCTGGGGTCGATTTCGCCATCTTGACTTGGGTCTTTGGGTGATTTTAGAAGGGGTAGGTCGCCGTGTTCATGTTTGAAAATCGGCACGATTTAGAAGTTAGCCCCCTGTTCCAGTTCTTGCACAAGAAGGCCCTGGTTTGTCAACCGGCACCTGCAGCAGCACCTGAGGTAGGATGCCCCCGAGGTGAGGTTGACTCCGGTATGATGCAAGGAGATTGTGGTCCAAATTTGAGCCCTCTACGATGAACCGTTCTCGAGAAATCGCGCGGACAGACAGACACGCAGACACGCAAACAGACAAAACATTTTTGGGCCAGTGGGGTAAGGGCTTCGCTATCGCTCAGCCAATAACTAACAAGGTAGGCGTACGCCAGACCGCGTCGTGGCGTAACAGGCTTCGCTCACCGCGAACCACTGTTCCGCCCCTCCACGCCTGGCGTACACCTACCTTGGCCTGCCGGCGGCTGTCACCGGGCGAGTGGGACCCTGCGGGGCTAATCAGTCAGTACTGCGCCCTGCGGGCGCCGGTCTTGAGAGGCGCGAGGGACGCTACGCTTCTAACCTAACCCCTGAACGTACCTACTCCCACAGTATTGTGAACTTCTCTACCGTACTTAATCGTGCTTAACTCTAACTTAACTTACCCTAGCCTACTCCAACCTTACCTACCCTTCCCTACTCTAACCTAGCCTACCCTACTCTAAACTAACCTACACTACTCTGATCTAGCCTACTCTAACTTCCCCTACTCATTGTGGACTTCCTAACCTACCCTTTTCTACTCTAACCTAGCCTACCCTACTCTAAACTAACCTACCCTACTCTGACCTAGCCTACTCCAACTTCAGCTACTCATTGTGGACTTCTCTACCATACTCAATGCTGCTCAAACCTAACCTACCCTAGCCTAACCGGTTCCGGTCCAAGGAGGCCCGGCTTTGACAACTGGCACCATCAGCAGCACCTGGGGTCTTCTTCAAGATTGTGATTGAGGTCCTGAGTGTATTTTAAGCGTTATCGGTTCCCATCTTATGTTCAAAATACTGCTTTTTTTAGCAGTTTTTCCTTTTGTTCCTGCTCCAGCTCAAGAATGCCCTGGTTTGGCCCCCAGCACCTGCAGCAGTACCTAAAGGTCAAATTTGGCATTTTGAATGGGGTCTTAGGGTGATTTAATAGGGGGTCGCTCGCCATATAAAAGTTTGACATTCTGCACGATTTAGAATTTGGCACCCCGTTCCAGTTCCTGCCCAAGAAGGCCCTGTTTTGACCCCTAGCACCTGCAGCATCACCTGGGGTTGATTTCGGCATGTTGAATGGAGTCTTGGGGTGATTTTAGAGGAGGTCATTCGCCATGTTTAAGTTTGATATTCTGCACGATTTAGAACTTGGCCCCCGTTCCAGTTCCTGCCCAAGAAGGTCCTGTTTTGACCCCTGGCACCTGCAGCATCACCTGGGGTTAATTTCGGCATGTTGAATGGAGTCTTGGGGTGACTTTAGATGAAGACGGTGGCCATGTTGAAGTTTAAAATTCTGCACGATTTAAGAGTTTGCCTACATCTTCCAGTTTGTGCTCAAGAAGGCCCTGTTTTGCCAACCGGCACCTGCAGCAGCACCTGGGGTCCTTTTCGGCATTGTATTTGAAGTTCTGAGTGTATTTTAAGCGGGGTCGGTTCCGATATTTAACCTCAAAATACAGCTTGTTTAGCAGTTTTTCTATTTGTTCCTGCTCCTGCCCAAGAAGGCCTTGTTTTGACCACTAGCACCGGCAGCAGCACCTTGGGTCAACTTCGCCATCTTTACTCAAGTCTTTGGGTGATTTTAGAAGGGGTCGCTCGCCATGTCCAAGTTTGAAAATCGGCACGATTTAGAAGTTAGCCCTCCCGTTCCAGTTCCTGCATAAGAAGGCCTTGTTTTGACCACTAGCACCGGCAGCAGCACCTGGGGTCGACTTCGCCATCTTGACCTGGGTCTTTGGGTGATTTAAGAAGAGGTCAGTAGCCATGTTCAAGTTTGATATACGGTTTGTTTAGAAGTTTGCCCTCCTGTTCCAGTTCCTGCACAAGAAGGCCCAGTTTTGCCAACCGGCACCTGCAGCAGCACCTGGGGTCGTTTTTGGCATTGTAATTGAAGTTCTGAGCGTATTTTGAGCGGGGTCGGTTCCGATCTTTAAGCTCAAAATACAGCTTGTTTAGCAGTTTTACTATTTGTTCCTGCTCCTGCCCAAGAAGGCCTCGTTTTGACCACTAGCACCTGCAGCAGCACCTGGGGTCGATTTCGCCATCTTGACTTGGGTCTTTGGGTGATTTTAGAAGGGGTAGGTCGCCGTGTTCATGTTTGAAAATCGGCACGATTTAGAAGTTAGCCCCCTGTTCCAGTTCTTGCACAAGAAGGCCCTGGTTTGTCAACCGGCACCTGCAGCAGCACCTGAGGTAGGATGCCCCCGAGGTGAGGTTGACTCCGGTATGATGCAAGGAGATTGTGGTCCAAATTTGAGCCCTCTACGATGAACCGTTCTCGAGAAATCGCGCGGACAGACAGACACGCAGACACGCAAACAGACAAAACATTTTGGGGCCAGTGGGGTAAGGGCTTCGCTATCGCTCAGCCAATTAGCTGAACAGGACCAGCTCGTTTTGAACACAGCTAAACTCCAAATAGAACTTTAGCTAATGCGAAGGCGACCTCGGCAAAATGGCGCAGCAAAACAGTTAACAATTTTGTCCCACAGCCAAACCCATGTCAGCAAAAAAAATTGGCACCGGTCTGAATTTCTTTTTTTTTTTTTTTTGCGTGTACAATTTTCACATTCCCGCGCCGCTGGCTTGTCTTAACTAGCGTGAACTCGGCCAGTTAAAACCTCTCCGATAGTGCTAAAATGCACTAAGCGCACCCCAGCTGCGATATCAAAGCTGTCCCTGGGGTTTTCACTCTACCCAGTTCAATTTTGGGGCGAGTTAAGGTCGTATCAGACTAGCGGCTGCCGTTGCCGCTGCCGTCGCCGCTGCCGCCGGCCACTCGACCAATCAGAGACGAGCGGCGGCCTGTCTATATTTCCGAGCGGCAGCGGCGACGGCAGCGAATCACAAGCCAGTATGAGATCACGTGGACGCGTCGCCATGGAGATCGGAATGTGTTTGTTGACCTGTTCGGCGCGACGTTGTCCTGTGGGGAGTACGAAATGAATCAAACTAAGAAAAAAGAACTAGATGTCCGCCGGGCATCAAGTGTTGAACAGTCCCCAATTTTATGGGACTGCTCGCTAGAGTGCTACAAACGTGCGGATCTGAAACCAGAAGCGTGGAACAGCGTGGCAACGGCCGTAGGACCACCTGCTACAGGTTAGTTTGCGCAGAGCATTTTTAACATAAATTAAAATATCGCCTCGTATTGTGTGTTCTTTAACATGTGAGCAACTGATTTTAACCGATTTTATCAAGTCTTGGTGTGTGTGTTTTTCTCAACTTTGAGGTTATGTTCTGTTACAATGTTTGGCATTTTTTGCAGTGAACTGGGCAATGAAACGGTGGAAGGCCATGAAAGACACATTTCATGATAATTTTCGCAAGGTTCGAGAATCCAAAAGAAGCGGAGTGGGCACTGATGATATGTTTAAGCCTACATGGCACTTGTATAAAAACTCGTCATTTTTGATCAAGACTTGTGCACAGGCACAATCAACATCAAATCTTGATGTATCATCACCCACACAATCAAATTCTGATGTATCATCACCAATGCCATCTTAGTTTGATTGTGTAGAATTGCCAACACTATCACAGTTACCATCAGCTTCTGGCCAAATGTATTATGATACATCTGTGAAGATGAGTGTTATTGTGAACTCGTTTCCGTTTCTGTTTAGAATAAAAACTTTACTACATATAATTGTTGGATTTTTTCTTCTAGAAATGGTTTGTTATTCCGCCTGACATTGCTGAGGGATCTGTGACAGTTCCAGAAAATACTGATAGCCCACCTATTCAGTCTGAAATGGAGTCAACTGAATCATCATTAGAAAACATCTTCTCCAGCCCTGGGTCAAGCTCAGCCCTTCCAGGGACTTCATCTCCAATTCCATTCTCTGTGGCCACCCCGTGTCGACCTCAGTCTGCTCCTCCCCTTGGCACTAAACGTGCTGCTGAGGAGGACGACCATTTCTTTAACAGAAAAGGGAATACTAAGAAGAACAGCAACATGCTGCTCTAAAAAGCAGTGCAAGCAATGGAAAAAATAGCATCTGAGCCTGCACCATCAATTAGCCCAGTCCCACTCTCAAATCCCACTGTGAATGAAGACCGCTTTGCAAACTTCATCACGGAGCGTTTGCAGGTAATGGATGAAACTACTCGTAGGATCTGTGAAAATGACATTCTCCGGGTATTGTTGAAGTATTAAAAATAATTTGAAATGAATAAGGTCTCAAGAATAACCTGATAATTACAAAGTTAAGTGCCAAGAAAATAGTTTTTTTGCTGTAGAAAAGCTGTAATTGCTACAATTTGTATTTTCTCAGCAAAATTATATTTTATAATTGTACGTTGGAGTGCCAAAGTCAAACGTTTTTGCCAAAGCCCACCAAAAACTATTAATACCTATATGGAAGTGTAGAAAAGTACTCTGTTTGGCATAAGATTACTAGTTCAAGTTTGTTTGCTTATGAAGTATTTAAAAAAAAAAACATATATTGTTAGTGGCACTGTTACGTAGAGGAGGCGGAATAAGAGTCGGAGTGTAGGGTTGAAGCCAATGTATTGACCGTAAGGAGTCGCTACACGAAAAGGCGCCGCTGGGAAAGTGGCGCCTGCATTTATAGGACGAGGAGAGGAAGTAAGGAAGAATAAGAAATGGTGGGGGTACTAGTGTCGGAGGTACTCGAGAGATGTCAGCAGCGGATAAATAGATGACTATCGGGTATCAACATAGGAAAGGGTTATGTTGCCCATAGACTGATCAGTTTATGTTTTATCTTTTAATTAACGCTGCTCTATGTAACAGGGGATGGCTCTGTTTCGTCCACAATACTTTCGATCCACAATAAATTTGTATTATTATTAATTAATTAACGGGAAATAAGTTCTGCTTTTTGGTGAATATTAATCGCCGATGTGTGAAAAAAATATTGAGAATAATAATAACGTAATTAAAACATATTTAAAAAATAATTAATTAATTAATTTGTTCTCTGAAAAACTGTCAGAAAATTGCGAAAATATTTCGCCAGTTTTTTGATATTAAACAACGCATTCCTGATTGGTCCACATTTAAAAAACACAAGAAAATAATATTTTAAGAAATAAATATAATAATAAAGAGAAGAACTATATAAAATGATAATAAAATGATGTCATCTATAATAATTATAATGTATATTATTTATTTATTTATTTGGAATAAGATTTGCGTTTCCGCGAAGCTAGACCTTCCCGGAAAGGCTAGGTCCTGGACGTAAGTAACCGCATTGGACCTACTCCACGCTGCGCGGTACTTCTTGGCAGAGCACGGCGTACTCGGTATCGCTGGCCCGTCGACATTGTGAGTACCTCTCCATATGAAATCCCTCAGCTGAACTGACCGGCCTGCATTTGCGCGCGATCGACATACTGTCTGATAGTTGCGAGGTTACTCTCTCATACCTTATCCCACGATGGCCTCGTTTTCGGAGAAGCCGTGCCCATACTACGTCACACCATTCTGACTCATATTATTAACGTCCTCTGTCTTCATACGATGTCACGGCTGTGCGCCTCAGGCAGGCAGCCTACTGCCTGAGCTGATCATATCTGACGCCGGTGACTTTGACCATCCAGTAAGTTTTAAATAGAGGGGGCAATCAAATGGCCTTTCGCCACTGCGATTTGGAAAATGATGGGTGATCTCTTCTAACGCAACACCACGTCGGAATACTACACTTTATGACGGTACACGATATATTTACCGGAAAAGTCATGCCGACCCAAGATTGAATAGTAACAAGCTGGCCCGTCCCTTCCGTCATCCTCGGTGCCAGTTCCGCTGCACTCCACCGGCACCTCGGATTGACAGGGGGACTTGGCCAGCTTGGCCTGCCGGCGGCGTTTGCGGGGGCCTTCGGCCCCCGCCTCAAGTCTCCCTAGAAGTGCCCGATAGCAGATGTATTTGTTACGATTAAAATCGGTAACCTGAGCCCGTCCCTGAGCGCGCCGCGATGGTAATAATGTGCGCGCGGCGGCCAACCCTAACCTCAAAAAACAAAAACAGACAAATTTTCATTAATCAAAAATGCGATACAAATCGAAAATTGTTGCCACCGCACGTGATTGTACGTTAAAAAAGTAGTTGACCCTCAAAATTTGAAGTTTTTCTATGAACGATAAGTCGGCGAACATACGTCCGCCCGAACGAACATGCGGCATCAGACTATAAGCCCGGCTCCTGCCGTTTCTAAAGAAACGTGTCGGGACGGGCTAAAAAGCGTGCATGTCTTGATGCACTCGCTTATCGCGTCTGGCTTGCGAACTGAGGGACAATTACATTTCCGCAGTGATAAGCCGCTACCCTAAGCGCCGACCTGTATGATGGGTTGCCAACCCGCCCAGGCCGATTGCTGCTTTGCCGGGCGCAACGCAAGGAAGTGATGCGTCAAGGCTTCTTGCGGCCATACGCACTCGCTACAACCGTGCTGTGGAACGCGTGGCAATGTCGCATCCCATCGCAAGAAATAATTTGCGCCCACTGAGAGACGGGTAAGATAGTGTGGTGGCGTGCCAAGCAATGGGAGTTCAATTTGGTGCATACTAGTGATCCCCATTCGGCGTACGGAATCATTAGTATTTTCGTGGAACATCTCCGTAATTACTATTTTTTTATTATTTTCCCGTTTTAGGTACGTTTAATTGCTATGCTTTCGAGAACCAACTGAATGATCGCTAAGACTGCCAGCTCAGCATCAGGTGGCCCAAAATTTCCGTGCTGGAGCCCCGCATCCGGGACTGACTACCTTCACGTTGTCAGTGCGCCTTACAACGAATTCGGGTAGGCAGTCCCGCAGAGTCAGCAATGCAGGCGGAACAGCAAACCTCTACTGTGGGACGGGTTTTATGTACCTCCTTGCTACGTGACATACGGAATGCGTCTCGTAATTTGGGACAAACTTTGAGGGTAGGTAGGGCCCGATTAAAAAAGGCTCTGGAACCAGTCCGCTATCCGGCTCCCCCTAAACTTGTCCGCGATGGGCTAGTACCGATTCACACCCAGAACGTAACAGGATCGGCAAGGTTTTTGGGTGTGTGCGAATCGGGCTATTTTCGGGTTGTAAGCCTTGGACTGGCCCGAGGTGTGTCTGAACCCGATGACGCGAGCGAGTCCAAGCGGACTCGAACCATCATGCCTCCCCTTCCTAGCTATCGCCGTTACCCACAGTGCTAACCGGACATGTGTGGAACCCTGTCTCGAGCTGGCTACTGCTTTGGAGTCTACCACTTCCTCGCCCCGTTGAAGGCAAAGTAATGGACAGATCTCTGTGCGGTTTTCGACGCTGTGCCGAGCGTTGCATCCTCAACCTACTGTCATGTAATCTAATTTCTGGTAGCGATAATATTTCATTTTAAAAGCCCAAGAAGCGTTAGACCAATAGGAAATAAAATAGGAGACAAAAAACGCACAGTATGCCGAATGGCCCGATCCAGATCCGACATTTGCTATGTTCTCTTCTCCGGGTCAATCTGGACTTAGTCCGAACTTCCGGGCTGCATTCGGACTCGCCCCAACAGAATGGGGCTAGAATCAGGCTACCCCACAGAACGCCGGGCTAAAATGGGGCAGCCCAAGCCCCAGAGCGGGCTGATGTCGGGGCAGCCCTGAGCCGTATCGGACTCGTTCTGGGAGCCCGAGCCCTCCCGGGCTGATTCGGATTTCATTCGCAACAGGTTTTGAGGCAAATCTCGTTCAATCGGGGGGCCCTATGGGTATCAATTTGAGATAGATCACTTAGGGTCGCAAACGTCTCCTTAAGGATTTACAATCACTTTTCTGCTGCGCCTGGACAGTAGGCAATCGAGGGTCCCGCATGACACCACCGCACCGTGGGTCCCACTACCAAATATTGTGTGAGCATTGTGTTACGGTAACAGTTTTAACGCACTATTCTCCCGCATCACCCAACCACCTTTCAACACATTGTCGTCGCACAATACTGAGTCGAAAGTGTGTTAGCGCAACACACTTTTAACACACTATACTCCTGCACAACCTAATAGGCTGTTGGTGAAACCCCCATTTTTGAGTTTAAGGGTCTCCAATCGCTCTTTTTTTTATTTCATAAATCGATAGTTCAGAACACGCCGATTCTAATGATATGTGTCTGTCCCCGCTAGGCCCTCTAGTTTTTGCTCTAGAGCTCGGCATGTTAATCTCAAGAAATTGAGTAGGTATCGGGCTGAAAATTTGGAGGGCCGTAGTATATTGCTCGGACTGTGCATTGAATACTTTTTCGTGTCACTGGGAATTCCAGGAAGGCTCCTGGAATCAACTGAAAGTGGTCCGATGTTACAGCAATTTTTCGCATGGAAGGCGATTGCTTACCAAATTGAAATTATATTCAGAGCATAGCCTCATCTTTCCTCTACAAGCTCAGATCCCTACCATTTACCTAGGTCAACTAGAACTTGAGATTGACATGCTGAAGTGAACGCCTTTTTCGAGTTCCAGGCATGAGTAGACAATGACAGGCTACACCTTCTCTCTCGCACGTGGCGGGGTGAGGCGGTGCGAGGTGCGGGGAAGACGTCCCTCCCCCTCCTCCCACCGCTGCAACACTTCGCGACGTCTGCCGGAGCACCGGAGACCAATAAACATTACAATAGGACGGATTTGGCGCGGTCTGTCCTTTTAAACCCAGCGGAAATCAACTTTTGACGTTCAAATTTTTCACATTTGTAACTCACACCAACCTTTTCGCCGCCTCCCGGCAGTGCGATTCCGTTTTTGAATGGAGATCGTACGAGGTTTTAGAGCCGACTTGGAGTTGCCAAAATTCCGGAAAAAGAGCGAAACTGAGCCAAACTCTAGTCCGGGAAGCAGAAGCCGGCTGGTGACACCGACATCGAAGAGGTTGCAGCGGTGTTGCCACCTTGACCGGCGGGGAGGAGGTCAGCCTACCCACCCCTCCCACCCCCACTTTTGACTAATAAGCGTGACCATTACGCGAGTAGGAGAGCGATTGGAGACCCTTAAGCGAAACCCTACTAAGGCGTTAAATAATCGGCGTGAGTAAAAAGTACATGTAAGGAATTTTAAAGTTAAGGCATAGTCTGAGAATAATCGAACCATCCTAGCACATTTAAAAGTGCACTTCTTCGATTTCAGAACGATTTGAATATTGAATGTGGTGACACCACGTGCGTTTTCACCCAAATCCCATGCCTAATTAAATTTAATTCGATATGAAATGTACGGAGACATCTTCGTGAATGTCTAGTGCGTCCGTAGAGCCGAACATCCGTACATTTGAAGCATTTCTACTACTTCAATCAATAAATATTCCCTGCGATACTCTGCCGCTTGCCGGAGCCAGGCCGGAGGCAGGGCGGTACCGCGGCTGCTCCGAAGAGCGGTTCGTCACGCACGGCCGGGCAGGCAGAGGGAGAGAGAGCGATCGCGCCATTCGGCTGCGGCCCTGCCGCCCGGGCCGGCGCGGGCGGGCTGCAGCGTTCATCTTCAAACCCGATATGTCGGCAACCGTTCAACTGACGAAAAAAACGAGGGTACTGTCATGGAGCTGAAAAATGCCCGCATTCGGTTTGCTTTGAGTAATCTTTTGATATCTAGTCTTATTTCGGTGCGACGATGTGAGATTTGAAATGATGAAAAAAATTTCGGCGAGTGCCTTTCAAATTTGGTCTGTTTAAGGTGGGAAGGAATTGTCGGACCTCACAAGTAGCAGCGAACGGAATGTGCAGAACATGCCAAGGATTACGCCGCAGAAAAGAAATTGTTTCTATATCTTCTATCGTTCTCACGCTAGAGCGTCGCAAAGTCAGAAAACAGTTAGGGCCATTTTTGACCTTTGACCCTCGATTTGAACCCCGTACCCCCTACCGATTTCGACGAAACATACAGGATTTACTCGGGGGCATCAACTTTACCGGTGACCAAAGTATGAATCCGTCTCGATATACTTACCGTTAACTTCGTTATTTGAAGACTTTTTGGGGTTTCGCCAACAACCTATAACCATCTTTTAACACAAAGTCGTCGCACAATACTGAGTCGAAAGTGTGTTAGCGCAACGCAGTCTAAACACACTATTCCTGCATCACCTAAAAATATTTTAACAAAATGTCGGCGTACTATACTGAGTCGTACTATACTGTGTTAGCGCAACACAGTCTTAACACACTATACTCCTGCATCACCTTACCTTCTTTTAACACAATTTCGGCCTACTATACTGAGTTGCAAGTGTCTTAGCAGAAACCAGGCACGCAGCTGGCCTGAGTTTACGGAGGGGGTCAGGCCGTGCTTTTAGCCTACTTACAGGCGGGATGTTACGCTGGTTGCCTACCTACCAGGCGTTTCTGGCAGGTGGTGGTGGGGGGTCACGAACCCCCCTCCGTATTAATGCCTTCGAAAAAAGACGTCAAACTTTATTCGTAGTAATTCCTACGAATAGGTCTCCGCTATCTTATCAGTAGTAATTCCTACGGATAGCCACGTCCGCGGTACAGTGCAAGGTAGTGCAGGGTAGTGTTGTGTAGCGATGGCGGGCACTGGGCACCATCCACTGTCCCGGAGTAGCTCACCTGGGCAGTCACTGAGAGAATTCAATAGAGTGGTTGAGAGGGTACGCAGAGCATGATACAGGAATGCACCTCAAGCAATTATACAGGAGTCATTTGTTAAAGGCTTTATTAATATCTTTAGGGATTTGAAGTTAGTCTGGATCCATACAAGAACTTATTGAGAGGTGAGGTGCGTTGCGGTCGTTGATATGCGAGCAGTCGCCGCCGGCGCTCCCCCACCCCCACTCGGCCGTGGCTCGGTAGCCCGAGAGCGCGCGCTGCGAGGGGGTACTCACTCGAAGTATTCTGTGTACACGCCCGGGATATTCATATTCATATTCACAATTATTCTCGAAAATTCAAAAGTATTGAGGTATTCACAACTATTCCCTTGTATTCGGAATATATTGAAATATTCATTGATATTCGCAGGTATTCATACATATTCAGTACATATTCAATAGTATTCACACATATTCTGGTGATATTCATATGTATTCATATGATTCATATGTATTGATATGTATTCATATCGTCCATTCGTTACATCCTGCTGCGGGCGCGAGCCACTCCGGGCTGCTGAACTGCTTGTTGGCTGCACTGGCTGCAGTTGGCTGACTTGCCGGAAAGGGCGGGAAGCTTCACCTCAAGAAAGATATTGACTAATATTCGCTGGTATTCTGAAGTATTCAGCTGATTTCATGAAATATTCAGATACATTCATTGGTATTCACTGGTATTCAATAATATTCTCCCCTATTCTCTAGTATTCAATTAATATTCTCCCCTATTCTCTGGTATTCCCATATATTCATTCCTTTTCAAGAAAAATCGTATATTCCTAACTATTCCACAATATTCTTAATATTCGCTAGTATTCAGTAGTATTCAATATTCTGTGTACTTCGAAATACAGAGTGAATACCCCCTCGGCGCGCTGCCAGCCTCCTCCGCCGAGCGAGGCCTGCATTGGGATGGGGACACATGGGCGGCACCTTCAGTGTTCCTTCATAGCTCATTGGCAGCGTGGCGGGCTGGTGAGTTGGTGCTCCTGCGTTCCAATCTGTGTGTCCCTGCGTATTCTTTGTTGTTTCTGTGTGTTTGTGTGTGTGCGTGCGTATTGTATATACCTTGTCTCTTTCCAGCAGGCCATGACCCTTGTAATTCAAAGAAAGCTGACGGCAGCAGAGCGAGCCTGACAGTAATTTATTGCATCCGGGGGGAAAAAACTGTGTTGAAAGTGTGTTAAAAGTGTATTCAAAGTTCGTTTTGGCGCGGTGCGGCAACACGCTCCTAACAAACTCTTAACACACTCCTGCGTTCTTTTAACACAATCGGAACACACTTTTCTGGTGGAGCGCCGCTGCCAGAAGACATTCTTAACACACTTTGGAGTCCGTAGAGGTCTTTTTATCGTGCCCTGGGGCTTCGCCACTCGACACACATCAACGGACCCTTGACAGGACCCCCCTCGTTACGACTTGTTTAATCTTTACTGTTTATGCCGCCGTTCGGTTTCCCCTTTGTTTATATCCGCTGGTCTCCAGTTGGGAAGACTCAGCTTTGCTTACATCCAGGAACCAATCCAGTATCACGTGGGGTGTGCCGGCGCACGCACCCGGCACCCCCCACTCTGCACTTAGGCCCTATCCAAGGTTATATAAGAAATCACTGCTAAGAGCTCATTGTCAGTCAGCCAGCCCCGCTCGCTCTGTCAGCACCCAGCTTCCCCTGCTCACTCTACTGTTCAGGACTGTGCTTCGTTCCCTCCTTGGGTAAGCCCGAACTCTGACTCCAGGCACTGCGGCAGGGACCATACTAAGACTCTGTTCAATCCACTAGACCACTCTGTAATAAAAGCTTTGTCTTAGCATTAACTCTGTGTTCACCAATTATTCCATACACGCAAACCTTCAGTCAACAAGAGATGATCCGAACTCGATAATATAACAGGTGGGGTAACGCTCACAACGTTTTAACACAACCGTAACACACCTTTCCGGTGGCATAGTGCTCTTTCAACACACTCCGAACACAGTTTCGAAGACGGAAGACTCTTGTAACACGATTCTACTGCACTTGTAACATAAAATTCCAAGGGTTTTCCGAGATCACTCAGAGGACTAACACACTTTTACGATACTTTGGGAAAATGAAGACACTTTCAACGCAAAATAAATGTTACTAACAGTCTTAACACACTTCAGTCCCAATTTAGACACTTTCAACATCAAAATCGTGTTATACTAACACACTCTGAACACAATAAAGTGAGTTACTTACAACACACTCTGAACACTTCGTTTTCACCAGGGGTGTTGAATTAGAAGAGATCGCCCATCATTTTCCAAATCGCAGTGGCGAAAGGCCATTTGATTGCCCCCTCTATTTAAAACTTACTGGATGGTCAAAGTCACCGGCGTCAGATATGATCAGCCCAGGCAGTAGGCTGCCTGCCTGAGGCGCACAGCCGTGACATCGTATGAAGACAGAGGACGTTAATAATATGAGTCAGAATGGTGTGACGTAAAATGTGCACGGTCCCTCCGAAAACGAGGCCATCGTGGGATAAGGTATGAGAGAGTAACCTCGCAACTATCAGACAGTATGTAGATCGCGCGCAAACGCAGGCCGGTAAGTTCAGCTGAGGGATTTCATATGGAGAGGTACTCACAATGTCGACGGGCCAGCGATACCGAGTACGCCGTGCTCTGCCAAGAAGTACCGCGCAGCGTGGAGTAGGTCCAATGCGGTTACTTACGTCCAGGACCTAGCCTTTCCGGGAAGGTCTAGCTTCGCGGAAACGCAAATCTTATTCCAAATAAATAAATAAATAATATACATTATAATTATTATAGATGACATCATTTTATTATCATTTTATATAGTTCTTCTCTTTATTATTATATTTATTTCTTAAAATATTATTTTCTTGTGTTTTTTAAATGTGGACCAATCAGGAATGCGTTGTTTAATATCAAAAAACTGGCGAAATATTTTCGCAATTCTTTGAGAGTTTTTCAGATAACAAATGAATTAATTAATTATTTTTTGAATATGTTTTAACTACGTTATTATTATTCTCAACATTTTTTTCACACATCGGCGATTAATATTCACCAAAAAGCAGAACTTATTTCCCGTTAATTAATTAATAATAATACAAATTTATTGTGGATCGAAAGTATTGTGGACGGAACAGGGCGAACCCATTTCATTGCCAGGCACTTGGTCCACAATTTGGATCAACCGCGGTGTAGAGAAAAAAATTATAAAAAAAACATTTTTAATTATTTATTTAAGAATTTTAAATTAATTGCTAATCACTCCAAAATTTATAGGGCGAACCCATTTCATTG
Organism: Odontothrips loti; assembly: GCA_038380765.1. NCBI lineage: Eukaryota > Metazoa > Arthropoda > Insecta > Thysanoptera > Thripidae > Odontothrips > Odontothrips loti. The sequence goes on along the minus strand of CM076248.1, from coordinate 874,209 downwards.
CCAGGCACTTGGTCCACAATTTGGATCAACCGCGGTGTAGAAAAAAATTATAAAAAAAACATTTTTAATTATTTATTTAAGAATTTTAAATTAATTGCTAATCACTCCAAAATTTATTGCTTATCACAGAAATTAATGTAAAAATTATGCTATTTTTTAAAAAAATATTTATTCAAGATTAATGCTTCATGGGGCGCCTCCGTCGCTGAATGTCACTCTAGGTTGGAGACCTCTGACAGTTTTGCCCCCACCCGCCTCAGGTATGCAACCCGCTTTTGGGTGTGAGCTTGCTGCGTGAGCTTGCTGCTGGCGTTCAGAGTTCAGAACGACACTGCGTGCGAGGCTAGCTGATCTCTCTTATGAGGAATTCAGCATCAGCTACTCTATCACGCTCCACAAGAGGCTACGGTATGAGAATTCCGCTCTGACAACCCGCGCGTGGCTCAAGAACTTCGTTGGTGACAGTTCAAAACTAGCATAGGTGTTCAATTCCTTCCAATCATTTCACAACATACAGAGTCCACAAGTTAATTGGCTGAGCGATAGCGAAGCCCTTACCCCACTGGCCCAAAAATGTTTTGTCTGTTTGTCTGCGTGTCTGTCTGTCTGTCTGTCTGTCTGTCTGTCCGCGCGATTTCTCGAGAACGGTTCATCGTAGAGGGCTCAAATTTGGACCACAATCTCCTTGCATCGTACCGGAGTCAACCTCACCTCGGGGGCATCCTACCTCAGGTGCTGCTGCAGGTGCCGGTTGACAAACCAGGGCCTTCTTGTGCAAGAACTGGAACAGGGGGGCTAACTTCTAAATCGTGCCGATTTTCAAACATGAACATGGCGACCTATCCCTTCTAAAATCACCCAAAGACCCAAGTCAAGATGGCGAAATCGACCCCAGGTGCTGCTGCAGGTGCTAGTGGTCAAAACGAGGCCTTCTTGGGCAGGAGCAGGAACAAACAGTAAAACTGCTAAACAAACTGTATTTTGAGCTAATAGATCGGAACCGACCCCGCTCAAAATACACTCAGAACTTCAATTACAATGCCAAAAACGACCCCAGGTGCTGCTGCAGGTGCGGGTTGGCAAAACTGGGCCTTCTTGTGCAGGAACTGGAACAGGAGGGCAAACTTCTAAACAAACCGTATATCAAACTTGAACATGGCGACTGACCTCTTCTAAAATCACCCAAAGACCCGAGTAAAGATGGCGAAGTCGACCCCAGGTGCTGCTGCCGGTGCTAGTGGTCAAAACAAGGCCTTCTTGTGCAGGAACTGGAACGGGAGGGCTAACTTCTAAATCGTGCCGATTTTCAAACTCGGACATGGCGAGCGACCCCTTCTAAAATCACCCAAAGACCCGAGTAAAGATGGCGAAGTCGACCCCAGGTGCTGCTGCCGGTGCTAGTGGTCAAAACAAGGCCTTCTTGGGCAGGAGCAGGAACAAATAGAAAAACTGCTAAACAAGCTGTATTTTGAGGTTAAATATCGGAACCGACCCCGCTTAAAATACACTCAGAACTTCAAATACAATGCCGAAAAGGACCCCAGGTGCTGCTGCAGGTGCCGGTTGGCAAAACAGGGCCTTCTTGAGCACAAACTGGAAGATGTGGGCAAACTTTAAAATCGTGCAGAATTTTAAACTTCAACATGGCCACCGCCTCCATCTAAAGTCACCCCAAGACTCCATTCAACATGCCGAAATTAACCCCAGGTGATGCTGCAGGTGCTAGGGGTCAAAACAGGACCTTCTTGGGCAGGAACTGGAACGGGGGCCAAATTCTAAATCGTGCAGAATATTAAACTTAAACATGGCGAATGACCCCCTCTGAAATTACCCCAAGACTCCATTGAACATGCCGAAATCAACCCCAGGTGATGCTGCAGGTGCTAGGGGTCAAAACAGGGCCTTCTTGGGCAGGAACTGGAACGGGGTGCCAAATTCTAGAGCGTGCAGAATGTCAAACTTTAATATGGCGACCGACCCCCTCTTAAATCACCCTAAGACCCCATTCAAAATGCCAAATTTGACCTTTAGGTACTGCTGCAGGTGCTGGGGGCCAAACCAGGGCATTCTTGAGCAGGAGCAGGAACAAAAGGAAAAACTGCTAAAAAAAGCGGTATTTTGAACTTAAAGATGGGATCCGATAACGCTTAAAATACACTCAGGACCTCAATCACAACCCTGAAGAAAACCCCAGATGCTGCTGATGGTGCCAGTTGTCAAAGCCGGGCCTCCTTGGACCGGAACCGGTTAGGCTAGGGTAGGTTAGGTTTGAGCAGCATTGAGTACGGTAGAGAAGTCCACAATGAGTAGCTGAAGTTGGAGTAGGCTAGGTCAGAGTAGGGTAGGTTAGTTTAGAGTAGGATAGGCTAGGTTAGAGTAGGAAAGGGTAGATTAGGAAGTCCACAATGAGTAGGGGAAGTTGGAGTAGGCTAGATCAGAGTAGTGTAGGTAAGTTTAGAGTAGGGTAGGCTAGGTTAGAGTAGGGAAGGGTAGGTAAGGTTGGAGTAGGCTAGGGTAAGTTAAGTTAGAGTTAAGCACGATTAAGTACGGTAGAGAAGTTCACAATACCGTGGGAGTAGGTACGTCCAGGGGTTAGGTTAGAAGCGTAGCGTCCCTCGCGCCTCAAGACCGGCGCCCGCAGGGCGCAGTACTGACTGATTAGCCCCGCAGGGTCCCACTCGCCCGGTGACAGCCGCCGGCAGGCCAAGGTAGGTGTACGCCAGGCGTGGAGGGGCGGAACAGTGGTTCGCGGTGAGCGAAGCCTGTTACGCCACGACGCGGTCTGGCGTACGCCTACCTTGTATATGTTCCTTCTTTCTTCTTAGTATTGATTTTAAGAATAGCCAAACAAACAAAACGCACGCTTAGCGTACCCACATCTGATTTCTCACATAGCTTCGCACGGAGCCTTTCTCGTGGAGCGTCACCCTCTACGTGGCGCTTAATTTCTCATACACGATTTCAGGTAGCCTCACACGCAGTGTCCTACTCAACCCAGAACCACCCAGGACGATCCCGCCACACCTTTACCGGTCACGGCCAGCCCACATTCAAAACCGGGTTGCATACCTGCCAGGGGCGTCACCCGGGGCAAAACTGTCAAGAGGTCACGAACTGAGTGGACGGTCGCGGAGGCGTTTAAGAGGGCATTTTATAAATTAATTCATTTCTTTGAATATATATTTTTTTAAATTTTATTTTATTTTTATTTTGGATCAACTGCCGGTTTCTTTTTGGATCAGTCGCCGTGCAGGGAACTAATTAATTTTAAAAATGTTTTTTAATTATTTGGATCAAGTGCCTGGCAATGAAATGAGCCCATCTCGAAAAACCTAACCCAACCTAACCTTACCTAACCTAACCTTGCCAATATTTTCTTTAATTCCAAATAATTAAAAATAACTACAAATAATTTTCAATAATTCAGAATAATTAGGTGAACTCATGCAAATAATTTTCTAAATATTTAAAAGTACTGTTATGGTCCTGTGCAATTAAAAAGTAAACATAACCCATTCTGGTCACTGGCATGCAAGCCGCCATCTTCCTAAGGACTCACTCCGACCATACTCTCTCATACTCTTATTCTAAATACTGTAGAGACTTCCCGAGCCGGTTACCAAGGAGGCCTCCTGGCCTCAGTCTGTTGTGAACCTTGCTAGAGTGCACTCGCAATAAATCACGATCCTCAGAACGTCTCCTCCATTCCAATTCCCACACGCACATAACAATTGGTGACAGCGGTTTAACCGGTAGCCCAAAGGTTTCTTTGCGAGGGGAAGAAGGATTGAGGTTGCGAACGAAAGGTGAACTGAGAAAAAGGAGTGTAGAATAGGAAATTCACTCGGACTCCGCTAAACGCAAGCCTGTGTTCGCTGTGCGGTCTACGGACAATACGCCTGTGTTCGCTGTGCTGTTTGGTGTGCTAAGGTTAAATTGTTGGAAATAGGCCTGTGCTTGCATTGTGCCCCAACCTAATTTTCTGGAAATAGGCCTGTGCTTGCGCTGTGCCCCAGTCAAACTGTAAAAAGGGACAGTCTAAGGCGTTACTGAAAATATGGACTGGCCCATATACGGTAACCGCAATTGCTAACGATTGCAACGCCTTAATAAAGGACTACAACACCCAGAAGTCCCAGTTTGTCCACATGGACCGTTTGGCACCATACCCAACAAATCCAAAAAGGGACCATGTCGGCGCCTGGCTGAACTGGGTCGATGTGGAGGTGGTAGAAATCGTTTAAGACCATCTCCCATCAATACTCCCGACCATCGACAAGTGGCTACCCCGCGTCAAGATGGCGCCCAAGCAAGGGGTATAGCCTGGCGGCCGCCATTACCCCGTGCACAAGTGGCACTGTTGAGGGTAGCGCCGTCACCCTGGATTCCTGCAACAACAGGAAACAAAAAGAGAAACTGAGACATAGGAAAAATGGACTCAGGCAAAAACGAAGTGAAAAGGAAACTTCTGCAATCGGCAGAAAAGGCAAAGGCAAAGTGGCAAGCGGATCAACGCCAAAAGGAACGCGATAGGGCTCAGCGGCTAAGAAGGCAAATGAGTGAGCAGACTGCAGAGGGAATTGAAGCCCGACAAACTCTTCAATTTGATTTCTCGAATAAACCGATTGATCAAGAAATGGACAAAGAGGAAATCAATCGCGAGGTCGCCGAAATTGACGACGCCTTAGAAATGATGAGTTTTGTCCAGCAGTCAAGACTCACCAACATGTCGTGGGTTGATATGGTGGAAGCAGAACAGCCCTCCAGTAATTTGCCGGATGAGGACATCTTGCAGCTAGAAGTCTCAGAAGCTGATCTGGACCTCGACGGAGCGCCCAGGAAACCACCGCCAGAGGCAGCGACAGTGGCAGTCGAGACAACTGTCACAACAGCCCCAAAGCCACCAGCCAAACTACGGTGCTGGAACTGCGGTGGTAGGGGCCACACGATCGAGGACTGCAAGAGGCCCTCCAAACGGCAGATGAAGGCTGCAGCAACAGCGGCCCAACAGCGACTCTACCTGAAAACACCCAAGAAAGGTGAGAAGCTGCCGTTAGAACTTCAGGCTGCGAGAGAGGCGGCTGCCCTTCTGCCCGAACCCCGAAGCCGTTCCCGTTCCTGGAGGACTACTAGCACCGGTGACTGCTAAGTGCTAATTGCCCCATTGCCTAATGCCATGATTTTTCCTTTTAAGGTTAAGAGTAAAAATTAATAAAAGCCTTAACCACAAACCTGTGTTACTGTTGATACCTGAAATCCTCTTTTGAAATATTGAACACCGAATCAATTGGCCTGTCTGATAACCTAACTGCAGTACTCAATGAGCCTGTTTGGGGACCAACCTCACTCTGTGCTGAAGTACTTGTTAAACCTAAAACAAAACAAATGGTCACACACAATACCTTTTTTTTCGGAGGAAGGAAGAGAGACGATTGTTATTTAAATGAACTTGACTGTTTATGGAAAAAGGAAAGCAGTCGATAAAGGAGAAATATTACTCACCACTTTTGATACACTAACACTCCGCGTACCGACGCTAACATAGCCGACCAATCGGAAAAGCTAAACGACCACTGGAGTCAGAACAACTCAGACTGATCAAGTCAAAATAAATACTGGAGACGGCCTCGGTGCTTCAAGAGGGAAAGACGTCACTTCGTTCCTCACAACCACCTGTGGCCTGGTTGGTAGGAGTGTCGCGTCGGGTGAGGAATGTAGCCGGTTCAACTCCCAGTCATGGATCAATTATTCCAGTGATGACTGATTTGATAAAATCAGTCGTTTGACTAACATCTGGGAACTCTTCTTCAAAGAAGTTTGTAGCCAGCTCCCAATAGACCACGGACCCCTACCTAGAGCAAAGCTCCCCGCCAACTCCCATTCCAATGCGGAAGGTGGTAACCCTTTTGCCGTATGGCGCGAAAAACAACTGAACTACGAACTCGAACGCGGATAAGCTGACCGAGTACGAAAGCTAAAGCAAACAACTCTCAACCTAAGAAACGGTTGTCAAGAACAACGGAGGACAACAAATCATAGTCCGCTCACCGTCTAAACCTGAACAGCAAGTTTTAAATCCAAACTTTCAAGTCGGCGAAAAGAAGGAAAAAGAGAAACCAATTGACAAGAATGGATCCCGAAAATGAATGGGGACTTCCCCTTAATGACAGTGAGTTTTAAAAACATGGCACGACCATCGTAAATACCCCCTACTAGGTTTACTAGTGTCCTCCACCCCTTGTACTCCCTATGCAGTCATCGTACGAGTGGACGTGACTGAGGTGAAGGCCGGAGATGGCGGTCCTCCTCCGGAGAGACGCTCGCTGTACGTGGTCTCATGTTGGGACCAAGGAGCCATCAGACCACAACGCTATGCGTTGGTGGTAAAGAATAAACAGAGGCCGAAGTTTTATACATGGCTCTTCACAGTTATGCCGGATTGTAAGGAAGATCCCCCGGAAACTAACGGCCCCACCTGCCAGACTACTTACTGGGCCGATTGAGAAGGAGTGATAAAATAAATAAATATATTGTTCGTGTAGTTTAAAACTAATAACGACTTTCATTTTGAGAATGAATCTGCGACAGCAGACTCGAAGAGAATACAATTAAGAGTAAAATCTTACCAACGTTCCAGTTCCCACTTCCAAACACTTCCCTTTTTAGAAAACTTTAGCAACTACGCAGAGGTCTGTACCACTGACTACTGAGATGATGGTGTCCCAGAGGTCCAACTACTGCAGTCCACAAGCAGTTGAGCGGTTTTAAAAGTTAAGTTAAATGAAAACTGGTGCTAGGGATCCTTAGCAGTAAGAGATTAGTAGTGATGCCATTAGGTAGGCTTAGATTAAAATTTGGACTAGGATGGCATCGAGGCATTCCCTATAATAGTTAGAGGGATGAGGGCAAGCCACCCCAAGGATTGGGTAGGCGCTGGTAAAAGTAAATACTGTGGGAGATGTGTGTTGTGTGTTTCAGGTGAAATCATCTCCATTCCAGGAATACTAACCCTTTTCTTAGTTGATCCTACCCCTCACGTCTCGACAGAGTATCTGAAAGGCTACACCCACACTGTGGTGGAAGTGGGCCCGAAGAGAAAATGTTGTTGACAATACGCTGAAGTATTGAGGTGTAGAATAGTACTGGATTCCCTGTCAAGGGTTGGACGCCTTAGACAAGCCGTTGTAGGTGGGAGTCTGGTACTTAGGGTTTTCACAGGTCTACACTTCTAGAACTTCCAGAACTTCAAAGAAATGCAGTATAAAAGTCAATTATTGTAAGGCCGGGAAGTTTACTTTTCTTTTTAGGAGGGAGTGATGTTATGGTCCTGTGCAATTAAAAAGTAAACATAACCCATTCTGGTCACTGGCATGCAAGCCGCCATCTTCCTAAGGACTCACTCCGACCATACTCTCTCATACTCTTATTCTAAATACTGTAGAGACTTCCCGAGCCGGTTACCAAGGAGGCCTCCTGGCCTCAGTCTGTTGTGAACCTTGCTAGAGTGCACTCGCAATAAATCACGATCCTCAGAACGTCTCCTCCATTCCAATTCCCACACGCACATAACAGTACCTTGGATTAATTAGAAAACCTTTTAGGTCAACTATCATTAGACCAATCGAGCCATCCCCATTATTTAGTCAGTATATTAACTCAAGTCAATGTACATAAACATTCATTCATTCTCAAAGTGAGGGATAAAATATTTACAAATGGGTACATAACTAATAAATTATATGACAGTCATACACCAAACCATTAGACATTTTGGGGCAATGAAGCATGCCTACGTTAATCATTCCATTAATATGGAAATCATGCAGTCCTGCCATGGAACTGCCCCAGGTCCATTGAAATATTGTTGTAAACCGCGTTCTGTCATCACCATAACCCTCCCCTCCCAAACGCTGACTGACACACTCACTGCTCATGCAAATGTTCCGGGAGAACCAGCGGGCCGATTCGATCGCGGTTTTCGCCATTCGACGCGGACGGTCGAGCAACTGGGAAGGTCGAAATTGTCAAAATTTGAATTTTCCCCCTCCTTCACTCAAAAAATGCGATAAAATCGTCAAATTTCACGAGATCTCGTACAAGGAGACGAGCTGGATGAAAATTGACTTCTCTCGACCCCCCTTAAATCGGGAGGGAGAACGACATCCCGACAAAAAAATTTCGCCGACGCCGTAAAATCGGGGAGAAATCGAAGGACCACAGACGTTTCGGACGCAGCCATTTTTGAACGGGGCGTCCGACAGAGTTCGGACAGGGTGGGTTTTCTGGGGTTTTTCAACACCTTTCTTGGGATGTATCGGTTTCGGCGTTTTAAATTTTCGGGTGCGAACGAGGACGAGTGGAAGATTTTGGCAAAGCGTGGGCTGCGTCTGGAGGTGCACCGGGCACGGGCATTGTCGACCACGTGTGGCTGGGGAATAGGCCCGGTGCGGCGCGCGCGGCGCCTGGCCGTCGTTCGCTTGTGTTGGGCGGCCGCGGGGATTCAGGTCAACAACGCCTAGCCAGCCGCGCGGTCCCGCGCGGCGCTCGGGCATGGTGAAGGTCGGCGGTTCAGATACTGGTGGTGGGGTTTACTTTTTATCGTTTTTCTTGGCGTTTCTGGCGTTTACCCGGGCACCTGGCCCCACAGACACCGTGGGCGGGCGGAGCCCGCCACACTGGGCGGCCGAAGGCCGCCTCGGGGGGTCTGGGGGCGGAGTCATCACCATAACCCTCCCGCGCCAAACGCTGACTCACTGACGGATCTCTTACCTAAATGTTCCGGGAGAACCGGCGGGCCGATAACATCGCGGTTTTCGCCATTCGACGCGGACGCTCAACAATTGGGGACCGAAAAACTGTCAAAAGTTCACATTTCCCCCTCCTTCCTACCTTAAATGCGATAAAATCGTCAAATTTCACGAGATCTCGTACAAGGAGGCGAGCTGGACGAAAAATGACTTCTCTCGACCCCCCTTAAATCGAGGTGGAGAACGACATTCCGTAAAAAAAATTTCGCCGACGCGGTAAAATCGGGGAGAAATCGGAGGGCCACAGACGTTTCGGACGCAGCCATTTTTGAACGGGGCGGCCGACAGCGTTCGGACAGGGTGGGTTTTCTGGGGTTTTTCATCACCTTTCTAGGGATGTATCGGTTTTGGTGTTTCAAATTTTCGGGTCCGAACGAGGACGAGTGGAAGATTTTGGCAAAGCGTGGGCTGCGTCTGGAGGTGCACCGGGCACGGGCATTGTCGACCACGTGTGGCTGGGGGAATAGGCCCGGTGCGGCGCACGCGGCGCCTGGCCGTCGTTCGCTTTTGTTGGGCGGCCGCGGGGGTTCAGGTCAACAACGCCTAGCCAGCCGCGCGGTCTCGCGCGGCACTCGGGCATAGTGAAGGTCGGCGGTTCAAATACTGGTGGGGGGTTTGCTTTTTTTCGTTTTTCTTAGCGTTTCTGGCGTTTACCTGGGCACCTGGCCCCACAGACACCGTGGGCGGGCGCAGCCCGCCACACTGGGCGGCCGAAGGCCGCCTCGGGGGTCTGGGGGCGGAGCCCCCCAGCGAGCGTCACCAGAACCCTCCCCTCCCAAACGCTCACTGACGGATCTCTTACCTAAATGTTCCGGGCGAACCGGCCGGCCGATTTCATCGCGGTTTTCGCCATTCGACGCGGACGCTCAACAATTGGGGACCGAAAAACTGTCAAAAGTTCACATTTCCCCCTCCTTCCTACCTTAAATGCGAAAAAATCGTCAAATTTCACGAGATCTCGTAGAAGGAGCCGAGCTGAACGAAAAATGACTCCTCTCGACCCCCCTTAAATCGGGAAGGAGAACGACATCTTGTTAAGAAAATTTCGCCGACGCGGTAAAATCGGGGAGAAATTAGGGGGCCACAGACGTTTCGGACGCAGCCATTTTTGAACGGGGCGTCCGACAGAGTTCGGACAGGGTGGGTTTTCTGGGGTTTTTCAACACCTTACCCATGATGTATCGGTTTTGGTGTTTCAAATTTTTGGGTGCGAACGAGGACGAGTGGAAAATTTTGGCAAAGCGTGGGCTGCGTCTGGAGGTGCACCGGGCACGGGCATTGTCGACCACGTGTGGCTGGGGGAATAGGCCCGGTGCGGCGCGCGCGGCGCCTGGCCGTCGTTCGCTTGTGTTGGGCGGCCGCGGGGGTTCAGGTCAACAACGCCTAGCTAGCCGCGCGGTCTCGCGCGGCGGTCGGGCATGGTGAAGGTCGGCGGTTCAAATACTAGTGAGGGGGTTTGCTTTTCTCCATTTTTCTTGTCGTTTCTGGCGTTTACCCGGGCAACAGGGCCCACAGACACCGTGGGCGGGCGCAGCCCGCCACACTGGGCGGCCGAAGGCCGCCTCGGGGGGTCTGGGGGGCGGAGTCACCAGAACCCTCCCCCGCCAAACTACCACTCACTGACGGATATCTCATATTAATGTTCCGGGAGAACCTGCCGGCCGATTTCATCGCGGTTTTCGCCATTCGACGCGGACGCTCAACAATTGGGGACCGAAATATCGTCAAAAGTTCACTTTCCCCCTCCTTCTTACCTTAAATGCGATAAAATCGTCAAATTTCACAAGATCTCGTACAAGGAGGTGAGCTGGACGAAAAATGACTTCTCTCGACCCCCTTAAACCGGGGAGGAGAACGACATCCCGTAAAAACAATTTCGCCGACGCGGTAAAATCGGGGAGAAATTGGGGGACCAGAGACGTTTCGGACGCAGCCATTTTTGAACGGGGCGTCCGACAGAGTTCGGACAGGGTGGGTTTTCTGGGGTTTTTCAACACCTTTCTGGTAATGTATCGGTTTCGTTGTTTCAAATTTTCGGGTGCGAACGAGGACGAGTGGAAGATTTTGGCAAAGCGTAGGCTGCGTCCGGAGGGGCACCAGGCACGGGCATTGTCGACCACGTGTGGCTGGGGAGTAGGCCCGGTGCGGCGCGCGCGGCGCCTGGCCGTCGTTCGCTTGTGTTGGGCGGCCGCGGGAGTTTAGGGCAACAACGCCTGGCCAGCCGCGCGGTCTCGCGCGGCGCTCGGGAATGATGAAGGTCGGCGGTTCAAATACTGGTGGGGGGGATTGCCTTTTTTCGATTTTCTTGGCGTTTCTGGCGTTTACCCGGGCACCTGGCCCCACAGACACCGTGGGCGGGCGAAGCCCGCCACACTGGGCGGCCGAAGGCCGCCTCGGGGGGTCTGGGGGCGGAGCCCCCAGCGAGCGCCGCAGGCGCGAGTCATCACCATAACCCTCTCCTCCCAAACGCTCACTGACTGACTGACTGACTTCTCATGTATATGTTCCGGGAGAACCAGCGGGCCGATTTCATTGCGGTTTTCGCCATTCGACGCGGACTCTCAACAATTGGGGACCGAAAAATCGTCAAAAGTTGACATTTCCCCTCCTTCCCACCTTAAACGCGATAAAATCGTCAAATTTCACGAGATCTCGTAGAAGGAGCGGAGCTGGACGAAAAATGACTTCTCTCGACCCCCTTAAATGACGAAGGAGAACGACATCACGTAAAAAAAATTTCGCCGACGCGGTAAAATCGGGGAGAAATCGGGGGACCAGAGACGTTTCGGACGCAGCCATTTTTGAACGGGGCGTCCGACAGAGTTCGGACAGGGTGGGTTTTCTGGGGTATTACAACACCTTTCCGAGGATGTATCGGTTTCGGTGTTTCAAATTTTCGGGTGCGAACGAGGACGAGTGGAAGATTTTGGCAAAGCGTGGGCTGCGTCTGGAGGTGCACCGGGCACGGGCATTGTCGACCACGTGTGGCTGGGGGAATAGGCCCGGTGCGGCGCGCGCGGCGCCTGGCCGTCGTGTGCTTGTGTTGGGCGGCCGCGGGGGTTCAGGTCAACAACGCCTGGCCAGCCGCGCGGTCCCGCGCGGCGCGCGGGCATGGTGAAGGTCGGCGGGTCAAATACCGGGGGGGGGGGTTTGCTTTTTATCGTTTTTCTTGGCGTTTCTGGCGTTTACCCGGGCACCTGGCCCCACAGACACCGTGGGCGGGCGAAGCCCGCCACACTGGGCGGCCGGAGGCCGCCTCGGGGGGTCTGGGGGCGGAGCCCCCAGCGAGCGCCGCAGGCGCGAGTCACCATAACCCTCCCCCGCCAAACGCTGACTGACTGACGGATCTCTTACCTAAATGTTCCGGGAGAACCGGCGGGCCGATTTCATCGCGGTTTTCGCCATTCGACGCGGACGCTCAACAATTGGGGACCGAAAAACTGTCAAAAGTTCACATTTCCCCCTCCTTCCTATCTTAAATGCGATAAAATCGTCTAATTTCACGAGATCTCGTAGAAGGAGCGGAGCTGCACGACAAATGACTTCTCTCGACCCCCTTAAATCATGGTGAAGAACGACATCCCGTAAAAAAAATTTCGCCGACGCGGTAAAATCGGGGTGAAATCGGAGGACCAGAGACGTTTCGAACGCAGCCATTTTTGAACGGGGCGTCCGACAGAGTTCGGACAGGGTGGGTTTTCTGGGGTTTTTCAACACCTTACTGAGGATGTATCGGTTTCGGTGTTTCAAATTTTCGGGTGCGAACGAGGACGAGTGGAAGATTTTGGCAAAGCGTGGGCTGCGTCTGGAGGGGCACCGGGCACGGGCATTGTCGACCACGTGTGGCTGGGGAATAGGCCCGGTGCGGCGCGCGCGGCGCCGGGCTGTCGTTCGCTTGTGTTGGGCGGCCGCGGGGGTTCAGGTCAACAATGCCTAGCCAGCCGCGCGGTCTCGCGCGGCGCTCGGGCGTGGTGAGAGTCGGCGGTTCAAATACTAGTGGGGGAGTTTGCTTTTTTGGGTTTTTCGTGGCGTTTCTGGCGTTTACCCGGGCACCTGGCCCGAAAGACACCGTGGGCGGGCGAAGCCCGCCACACTGGGCGGCCGAAGGCCGCCTCGGGGGTCTGGGGGCGGAGCCCCCAGCGAGCGCCGCAGGCGCGAGTCACCATAACCCTCCCCTCCCAAACGCTGACCACTGACTGACGGATATCTCATATTAAGTTTCCGGGAAAACCAGCAGGCCGATTCTATTGCGGTTTTCGCCATTCGACGCGGACGCTCAACAATTGGGGACCGAAAAATCGTCAAAAGTTCACATTTCCCCCTCCTTCCTACCTTAAATGCGATAAAATCGTCAAATTTCACGAGATCTCGTACAAGGAGGCGAGCTGGACGAAAAATGACTTCTCTCGACCCCCCTTAAATCGGGGAGGAGAACGACATCCCGTTAAAAAAATTTCGCCGACGCGGTAAAATCGGGGAGAAATTGGGGGGCCACAGACGTTTCGGACGCAGCCATTTCTGAACGGGGCGTCCGACAGAGTTCGGACAGGGTGGGTTTTCTGGGGTTTTTCAACACCTTACCCATGATGTATCGGTTTTGGTGTTTCAAATTTTCGGGTGCGAACGAGGACGAGTGGAAGATTTTGGCAAAGCGTGGGCTGCGTCTGGAGGTGCACCGGGCACGGGCATTGTCGACCACGTGTGGCTGGGGGAATAGGCCCGATGCGGCGCGCGCGGCGCCTGGCCGTCGTGTGCTTGTGTTGGGCGGCCGCGGCGGTTCAGGTCAACAACACCTGGCCAGCCGCGCGGTCTCGCGCGGCGCTCGGGCATGGTGAAGGTCGGCGGTTCAAATACTGGTGGGGGGGGGGGGGTTAGCTTTTTTTCGTTTTTCTTGGCGTTTCTGGCGTTTACCCGGGCACCTGGCCCCACAGACACCGTGGGCGGGCGAAGCCCGCCACACTGGGCGGCCGAAGGCCGCCTCGGGGGTCTGGGGGCGGAGCCCCCAGCGAGCGCCGCAGGCGCGAGTCACCATAACCCTCCCCCGCCAAACGCTCACTGACTGACGGATCTCTTACCTAAATGTTCCGGGCGAACCGGCGGGCCGATTTCATCGCGGTTTTCGCCATTCGACGCGGACGCTCAACAATTGGGGACCGAAAAACTGTCAAAAGTTCACATTTCTCCCTCCTTCCTCCCTTAAATGCGATAAAATCGTCAAATTTCACGAGATCTCGTACAACGAGGCGAGCTGGACGAAAAATGACTTCTCTCGACCCCCTTAAATCGGGGAGGAGAACGACATCCCGTTAAAAAAATTTCGCCGACGCGGTAAAATCGGGGAGAAATTGGGGGGCCACAGACGTTTCGGACGCAGCCATTTTTGAACGGGGCGTCCGACAGAGTTCGGACAGGGTGGGTTTTCTGGGGTTTTTCAACACCTTACCGAGGATGTATCGGTTTTGGTGTTTCAAATTTTTGGGTGCGAACGAGGACGAGTGGAAGATTTTGGCAAAGCGTGGGCTGCGTCTGGAGGGGCACCGGGCACGGGCATTGTCGACCACGTGTGGCTGGGGGAATAGGCCCGGTGCGGCGCGCGCGGTGCCTGGCCGGTTCGTTCGCTTGTGTTGGGCGGCCGCGGGGATTCAGGTCAACAACGCCTCGCCAGCCGCGTGGTCTCGCGCGGCGCTCGGGCATGGTGAAGGTCGGCGGTTCAAATACTGGTGGGGGGGTTTGCTAGTTTTCGTTTTTCTTGGCGTTTCTGGCGTTTACCCGGGCACCTGGCCCCACAGACACCGTGGGCGGGCGCAGCCCGCCACACTGGGCGGCCGAAGGCCGCCTCGGGGGGTCTGGGGGCGGAGCCCCCAGCGAGCGCCGCAGGCGCGAGTCATCACCAGAACCCTCCCCTCCCAAACGACCACTCACTCACTCACTCACTGACGGATCTCATAGACGAATGTTCCGGGAGAACCGGCGGGCCGATTTCATCGCGGTTTTCGCCATTCGACGCGGACGCTCAACAATTGGGGACCGAAAAACTGTCAAAAGTTCACATTTCCCCCTCCTTCCTACCTTAAATGCGATAAAATCGTCCAATTTCACGAGATCTCGTAGAAGGAGCGGAGCTGGACGAAAAATGACTTCTCTCGACCCCCCTTAAATGACGAAGGAGAACCACATCCCGTGAAAAAAATTTCGCCGACGCGGTAAAATCGGGGAGAAATCGGGGGACCAGAGACGTTTCGGACGCAGCCATTTTTGAACGGGGCGTCCGACAGAGTTCGGACAGGGTGGGTTTTCTGGGTTTTTTCATCACCTTTCCGGGGATGTATCGGTTTCAGCGTTTCAAATTTTCGGGTGCGAACGAGGACGAGTGGAAGATTTTGGCAAAGCGTGGGCTGCGTCTGGAGGGGCACCGGGCACGGGCATTGTCGACCACGTGTGCCTGGGGAATATCCCCGGTGCGCCGCGCGCGGCGCCTGGCCGTCGTGCGCTTGTGTTGGGCGGCCGCGGGAGTTCAGGTCAACAACGCCTAGCCAGCCGCGTGGTCTCGCGCGGGGCTCGGGCATGGTGAAGGTCGGCGGTTCAAATACTGGTGGAGGGGTTGGTTGGTTTTTTTTTCGTTTTTCTTGGCGCTTCTGGCGTTTACCCGGGCACCTGGCCCCACAGACACCGTGGGCGGGCGGAGCCCGCCACACTGGGCGGCCGAAGGCCGCCTCGGGGGGTCTGGGGGCGGAGCCCCCAGCGAGCGCCGCAGGCGCGAGTCACCATAACCCTCCCGCGCCAAACCCCCGCCAAACGCTCACTGACTGACGGATCTCTTACCTAAATGTTCCGGGAGAACCAGCGGGCCGATTACATCGCGGTTTTCGCCATTCGACGCGGACGCTCAACAATTGGGGACCAAAAAACTGTCAAAAGTTTACATTTTCCCCTCCTTCCTACCTTAAATGCGATAAAATCGTCAAATTTCACGAGATCTCGTACAAGGAGGCGAGCTGGACGAAAAATGACTTCTCTCGACCCCCCTTAAATCGGCAAGGAGAACGACTTCCCGTAAAAAAAATTTCGCCGACGCGGTAAAATCGGGGAGAAATTGGGGGACCAGAGACGTTTCGGACGCAGCCATTTTTGAACGGGACGTCCGACAGAGTTCGGACAGGGTGGGTTTTCTGGGGTTTTACAACTCCTTTCCGGGGATGTATCGGTTTCGGAGTTTCAAATTTTCGGGTGCGAACGAGGACGAGTGGAAGATTTTGGCAAAGCGTGGGCTGCGTGTGGAGGTGCACCGGGCACGGGCATTGTCGACCACGTGTGGCTGGGGGAATAGGCCCGGTGCGGCGCGCGCGGTGCCTGGTCGCCGTTCGCTTGTGTTGGGCGGCCGCGGGGATTCAGGTCAACAACGCCTAGCCAGCCGCGCGGTCTCGCGCGGCGCTCGGGCACGGTGAAGGTCGGTGGTTCGAATACTAGTGGGGGGTTTGCTTTTTTGCGTTTTTCTTGGCGTTTCTGGCGTTTCTTCGGGCACCTGGCCCCACAGACACCGTGGGCGGGCGAAGCCCGCCACACTGGGCGGCCGGAGGCCGCCTCGGGGGGTCTGGGGGGCGGAGCCCCCCAGCGAGCGCCGCAGGCGCGAGTCACCATAACCCTCCCGCGCCAAACGCTCACTGACTGACTGACTTCTCATCTAAATGTTCCGGGAGAACCAGCGGGCCGATTTCATTGCGGTTTTCGCCATTCGACGCGGACCGTCAGATATTGGGGGCCGAAAAACTGTCAAAAGTTCACATTTCCCACTCCTTCCTACCTTAAATGCGATAAAATCGTCAAATTTCACGAGATCTCGTAGAAGGAGCGGAGCTGGACGGAAAATGACTTCTCTCGACCCCCCTTAAATCGGGAAGGAGAACGACATCCCATAAAATGAATTTCGCCGACGCGGTAAAATCGGGTAGAAATCGGGGGACCAGAGACGGTTCGGACGCAGCCATTTTTGAACGGGGCGTCCGACAGAGTTCGGACAGGGTGGGTTTTCTGGGGTTTTTCAACACCTTTCTGGGGATGTATCGGTTTCGTTGTTTCAAATTTTCGGGTGCGAACGAGGACGAGTGGAAGATTTTGGCAAAGCGTGGGCTGCGTCTGGAGGTGCACCGGGCACGGGCATTGTCGACCACGTGTGGCTGGGGGAATAGGCCCGGTGCGGCGCGCGCGGCGCCTGGCCGTCGTTCGCTTGTGTTGGGCGGTCGCGGGGGCTCAGGTCAACAACGCCTAGCCAGCCGCGCGGTCTCGCGCAGCGCTTGGGCATGGTGAAGGTCGGCGGTTCAAATACTGGTGGGGGGGTTTGCTTTTTCTCGTTTTTCTTGGCGTGGCTGGCGTTTACCCGGGCACCTGGCCCAACAGGCACCGTGGGCGGGCGAAGCCCGCCACACTGGGCGGCCGAAGGCCGCCTCGGGGGTCTGGGGGGCGGAGCCCCCAGCGAGCGCCGCAGGCGCGAGTCACCATAACCCTCTCCCGCCAAACGCTCACTGACTGACGGATATCTCATATAAATGTTCCGGGAGAACCAGCGGGCCGATTACATCGCGGTTTTCGCCATTCGACGCGGACGCTCAACAATTGGGGACCCAAAAACTGTCAAAAGTTTACATTTTCCCCTCCTTCCTACCTTAAATGCGATAAAATCGTCAAATTTCACGAGATCTCGTACAAGGAGGCGAGCTGGACGAAAAATGACTTCTCTCGACCCCCCTTAAATCGGCAAGGAGAACGACTTCCCGTAAAAAAAATTTCGCCGACGCGGTAAAATCGGGGAGAAATTAGGGGACCAGAGACGTTTCGGACGCAGCCATTTTTGAACGGGGCGTCCGACAGAGTTCGGACAGGGTGGGTTTTCTGGGGTTTTACAACTCCTTTCCGGGGATGTATCGGTTTCGGAGTTTCAAATTTTCGGGTGCGAACGAGGACGAGTGGAAGATTTTGGCAAAGCGTGGGCTGCGTCTGGAGGGGCATCGGGCACGGGCATTGTCGACCACGTGTGGCTGGGGGAATAGGCCCGGTGCGGCGCACGCGGCGCCTGGCCGCCGTTCGCTTGTGTTGGGCGGCCGCGAGGGTTCAGGTCAACAACGCCTAGCCAGCCGCGCGGTCTCGCGCGGCGCTCGGGCATGGTGAAGGTCGGCGGTTCGAATACTAGTGGGGGGTTTGCTTTTTATCGTTTTTCTTGGCGTTTCTGGCGTTTACCCGCGCACCTGGCTCCACAGACACCGTGGGCGGGCGGAGCCCGCCACACTGGGCGGCCGAAGGCCGCCTCGGGGGGTCTGGGGGGCGGAGCCCCCCAGCGAGCGCCGCAGGCGCGAGTCACCAGAACCCTCTCCCGCCAAACGCTGACTGACTGACGGATCTCTTACCTAAATGTTCCGGGAGAACCGGCGGGCCGATTACATCGCGGTTTTCGCCATTCGACGCGGACGCTCAACAATTGGGGACCGAAAAACTGTCAAAAGTTCACATTTCCCCCTCCTTCCTACCTTAAATGCGATAAAATTGTCAAATTTCACGAGATCTCGTACAAGGAGGCGAGCTGGACGAAAAATGACTTCTCTCGACCCCCCTTAAATCGAGGAGGAGAACGACATTCCGTAAAAAAAATTTCGCCGACGCGGTAAAATCGGGGAGAAATCGGAGGGCCACAGACGTTTCGGACGCAGCCATTTTTGAACGGGGCGGCCGACAGCGTTCGGACAGGGTGGGTTTTCTGGGGTTTTTCATCACCTTTCTAGGGATGTATCGGTTTTGGTGTTTCAAATTTTCGGGTCCGAACGAGGACGAGTGGAAGATTTTGGCAAAGCGTGGGCTGCGTCTGGAGGTGCACCGGGCACGGGCATTGTCGACCACGTGTGGCTGGGGGAATAGGCCCGGTGCGGCGCACGCGGCGCCTGGCCGTCGTTCGCTTTTGTTGGGCGGCCGCGGGGGTTCAGGTCAACAACGCCTAGCCAGCCGCGCGGTCTCGCGCGGCACTCGGGCATAGTGAAGGTCGGCGGTTCAAATACTGGTGGGGGGTTTGCTTTTTTTTTCGTTTTTCTTAGCGTTTCTGGCGTTTACCTGGGCACCTGGCCCCACAGACACCGTGGGCGGGCGCAGCCCGCCACACTGGGCGGCCGAAGGCCGCCTCTGGGGGGGTCTGGGGGCGGAGCCCCCCAGCGAGCGTCACCAGAACCCTCCCCTCCCAAACGCTCACTGACGGATCTCTTACCTAAATGTTCCGGGCGAACCGGCCGGCCGATTTCATCGCGGTTTTCGCCATTCGACGCGGACGCTCAACAATTGGGGACCGAAAAACTGTCAAAAGTTCACATTTCCCCCTCCTTCCTACCTTAAATGCGAAAAAATCGTCAAATTTCACGAGATCTCGTAGAAGGAGCCGAGCTGAACGAAAAATGACTCCTCTCGACCCCCTTAAATCGGGAAGGAGAACGACATCTTGTTAAGAAAATTTCGCCGACGCGGTAAAATCGGGGAGAAATTAGGGGGCCACAGACGTTTCGGACGCAGCCATTTTTGAACGGGGCGTCCGACAGAGTTCGGACAGGGTGGGTTTTCTGGGGTTTTTCAACACCTTACCCATGATGTATCGGTTTTGGTGTTTCAAATTTTTGGGTGCGAACGAGGACGAGTGGAAAATTTTGGCAAAGCGTGGGCTGCGTCTGGAGGTGCACCGGGCACGGGCATTGTCGACCACGTGTGGCTGGGGGAATAGGCCCGGTGCGGCGCGCGCGGCGCCTGGCCGTCGTTCGCTTGTGTTGGGCGGCCGCGGGGGTTCAGGTCAACAACGCCTAGCTAGCCGCGCGGTCTCGCGCGGCGGTCGGGCATGGTGAAGGTCGGCGGTTCAAATACTAGTGAGGGGGTTTGCTTTTCTCCATTTTTCTTGTCGTTTCTGGCGTTTACCCGGGCAACAGGGCCCACAGACACCGTGGGCGGGCGCAGCCCGCCACACTGGGCGGCCGAAGGCCGCCTCGGGGGGTCTGGGGGGGCGGAGTCACCCGAACCCTCCCTCCCAAACTACCACTCACTGACGGATATCTCATATTAATGTTCCGGGAGAACCGGCCGGCCGATTTCATCGCGGTTTTCGCCATTCGACGCGGACGCTCAACAATTGGGGACCGAAATATCGTCAAAAGTTCACTTTTCCCCCTCCTTCTTACCTTAAATGCGATAAAATCGTCAAATTTCACAAGATCTCGTACAAGAAGGTGAGCTGGACGAAAAATGACTTCTCTCGACCCCCCTTAAACCGGGGAGGAGAACGACATCCCGTAAAAACAATTTCGCCGACGCGGTAAAATCGGGGAGAAATTGGGGGACCAGAGACGTTTCGGACGCAGCCATTTTTGAACGGGGCGTCCGACAGAGTTCGGACAGGGTGGGTTTTCTGGGGTTTTTCAACACCTTTCCGGAGATGTATCGGTTTCGTTGTTTCAAATTTTCGGGTGCGAACGAGGACGAGTGGAAGATTTTGGCAAAGCGTAGGCTGCGTCCGGAGGGGCACCAGGCACGGGCATTGTCGACCACGTGTGGCTGGGGAGTAGGCCCGGTGCGGCGCGCGCGGCGCCTGGCCGTCGTTCGCTTGTGTTGGGCGGCCGCGGGAGTTTAGGGCAACAACGCCTGGCCAGCCGCGCGGTCTCGCGCGGCGCTCGGGAATGATGAAGGTCGGCGGTTCAAATACTGGTGGGGGGGATTGCCTTTTTTCGATTTTCTTGGCGTTTCTGGCGTTTACCCGGGCACCTGGCCCCACAGACACCGTGGGCGGGCGAAGCCCGCCACACTGGGCGGCCGAAGGCCGCCTCGGGGGGTCTGGGGGGCGGAGCCCCCCAGCGAGCGCCGCAGGCGCGAGTCACCAGAACCCTCCCCTCCCAAACGCTGACTGACGGATCTCTTACCTAAATGTTCCGAGCGAACCAGCGGGCCGATTTCATCGCGGTTTTCGCCATTCGACGCGGACGCTCAACAATTGGGGACCGAAAAACTGTCAAAACTTCACATTTCCCCCTCCTTCCTACCTTAAATGCGATAAAATCGTCAAATTTCACGAGATCTCGTACAAGGAGGCGAGCTGGGCGAAAAATGACTTCTCTCGACCCCCCTTAAATCGGGGCGGAGAACGACATCCCGTAAAAAGGATTTCGCCGACGCGGTAAAATCGGGGAGAAATCGGAGCACCAGAAACGTTTCGGACGCAGCCATTTTTGAACGGGGCGTCCGATAGAGTTCGGACAGGGTGGGTTTTCTGGGGTTTTTCAACACCTTTCCGAGGATGTATCGGTTTCGGTATTTCAAATTTTCGGGTGCGAACGAGGACGAGTGGAAGATTCTAGCAAAGCGTGGGCTGCGTCTGGAGGTGCACCGGGCACGGGCATTGTCGACCACGTGTGGCTAGGGGGAATAGACCCGGTGCGGCGCGCGGCGCCTGACCGTCGTTCGTTTGTGTTGGGCGGCCGCGGGGGTTGAGGTCAACAACGCCTAGCCAGCCGCGCGGTCTCGCGCGGCGCTCGGGCATGGTGAAGGTCGGCGGTTCAAATACTGGTGGGGGGGTTTGCTTTTTTTTGTTTTTCTTGGCGTCTCCGGCGTTTACCCGGGCACCTGGCCCCACAGACACCGTGGGCGGGCGAAGCCCGCCACACTGGGCGGCCGAAGGCCGCCTCGGGGGGTCTGGGGGGCGGAGCCCCCCAGCGAGCGCCGCAGGCGCGAGTCAAACCCCTCTATAACGCCATCCCGATGATAATAATAATAACTGACTCATGTAAATGTTTGGGTAGAACGGACCCAGATACGATATTTTTCATGAGAATGGACCCCCTCTTAAATGACCCCAAAGCCCCGGGAAAACTGCCAAAAATGACCCCAGGTGCTGCTGCAGGTGCCGGTGGGCAAAACAGGGGCCTTCTTGGCCAGGAAGTGGAACGGGACGGCAAACTGCCTGAGGGTGCGGTATTTCGAACTTGAACATGAGAACTAACCCCTACTAAATTTAAACCGGGACTTCCGTTACGACGCCAAAATCGACCCCAGGTGCTGCTGCAGGTGCCGGTGGGCACAACAGGGCCTTTTTGGCCAGGAAGTGGAACGGGACGGCAAACTGCCTAAGGGTGCGGTATTTCGAACTTGAACATGAGAACCGACCCCTACTAAACTTAAACCAGGACCTTCGTTGCGATGCCAAAATCGACCCCAGGTGCTGCTGCAGGTGCCGGTGGGCACAACAGGGCCTTCTTGGCCAGGAAGTGGAATGGAACGGCAAACTGCCTAAGGGTGCGGTATTTCGAACTTGAACATGAGAACTAACCCCTACTAAACTTAAACCAGGACCTCCGTTACGATGCCAAAATCGACCCCAGGTGCCGCTGCAGGTGCCGGTGGGCACAACAGGGCCTTCTTGGCCAGGAAGTGGAATGGAACGGCAAACTACCTGAGGGTGCGGTATTTTAAACTTGAACATGAGAACCGACCCGTACTAAATTTAAACCAGGACTTCCGTTACGACGCCAAAATCGACCCCAGGTGCTGCTGCAGGTGCCGGTGGGCACAACAGGGCCTTTTTGGCCTGGAAGTGGAACGGGACGGCAAACTGCCTAAGGGTGCGGTATTTCCAACTTGAACATGAGAACCGACCCCTACTAAACTTAAACCAGGACCTTCGTTGCGATGCTAAAATCGACCACGGGTGCTGCTGCAGGTGCTGGTGGGCAAAACGGGTTCTTCTTGGACAGGAAGTGGAACGAGGCGGAAAACTGCCTGAGGGTGCGGTATTTCAAACTTGAACATAGGAACCAACCACACCTACAATGACCCAGGGAACAAAGTGAGAATGCTTAAAACGCCCCTAGGTGCTGCTGCAGGTGCCGGTGGGCGAAACAGGGCCTTCTTGGACAGGAACTGGAACAGGACGCCAAACTCCTAGACGATGCGAGATACAAACTGTTTCCCGAGAATGGACCCCCTCTCAAATGACTCACAGCCCCAGGAAAACTGCCAAAAACGATCTCAGGTGCTGCTGAAGGCGGCGGTGAGCATAACAGGACCTTCTTGGGCAGGAACTGGAACAGGAGGCCGAACTCCTAGACGGTGTGAGACACGAACTTTTTCCCGCGAATGGACCTTCTCTCAAATGACACCAACGCCCCAGGAACACTGCCAAAAACTACCTCAGATGCTCCTGCAGGTGCCGGTGAGCAAAACAGGGCCTTCTTGGACAGGAACTGGAACAGGAGGCCAAACTCCTAGACGGTGCGAGGTACGAACCTTTTTCCGAGAATGAACCCCCTCTCAAATGACTCCAAAGCCCCAGGAAAACTGCCAAAACCGACCTCATGTGCTGCTGCACGTGCCGGTGAGCAAAACAGGGTCTTCATGGACAGGAAGTGGAACGGGACGGAAAACAGCCTGAGGGTACACTATTTCAAACTTGGGCATAGGAACCAACCCTACCTTAAATGACCCTAGGAACCTGGTAAAAATGCTGGAAACGACCCCAGGTGCTGCTGCAGGTGCTAATAGGTCAATCAGTGCCTTCTCAAGTAGGAAGTGGAACGGGAGGGCAAACTGCTAAAATGTGCGGAATTTTAAACTTGAACATATGAACCGAGCCCTGCTCAAACAACCCAATGACCTATTTTATAGTGTCAAAATCAACCCGAAGTGCTGCTGCAGGTGCCAGTGGGCAAACCATGGCCTTCTTAGACAGTGACTAGAACGGGATGGTTCCTGCTAAGATGTGCAGCATTTCAAACATGAGAACCGACCCTGCTAAAACAATCCCAGAAACCTAGTCGACCTTTGGTGCTGTTGCAGGTGCCGGGGGGCAGAACAGGCCCGTCTTGGGCTCGAACCAGAACGGGACCAACTGGTGAGAGATACGTACTTCTTTAACGTAATGAATCCCGTTAACAACGGGTCCAGGAACGCGGAGACAATGCCAAAATCGAATCCACGTGCTGCTGCATGTGACGGTGGGCACAACAGCTTTTTTTTTTTTCGTTCCTTGCCCTACCACTGGACTGCATGAAATCATAAAACCTACCAAATATGGTTCCAAAGGGAGAAACAGCAGGGCGCAGCCCTGCACGGGGTCTGGGGGCGGAGCCCCCAGCGAGCAAAGCGAGTCTCCGTCTAACAATCCCTGTTCTCTCTCTCTCCTTCCCCCCCTTCCTAGCGTTCTTCCGCCAACAATCGTTGCTCCGCGTTCCGCCCTCGCCTCCCGCGCTCCGACTTCACTTCGCTGCCTCACTCCGGACCGTCCAGACGCGTCTGCATAGCCCGCTCACTGTGACCTTATCTGACAAATAAACTGCTCCCCAAATACAAGCCTGTCATTTCCCAAACTTCACTGCATGTGTCAGAAGTGGGAACAGGTTTGATATTTGAGGGGCAGCAAGGGCCCGACCATCTGACACCTTTCTTTCGTCGCAGTCCCTTGGTTCGAGTAGGCAGTGCGGTTTCGGCTCCGGCTCGTCCGTCCCGCCCAGGGCGAGACAGTGCAGCGCACAGAGGCCCGCCGGTTGCCACCTCCCCCCCCCCCTCCTGAACCTGCCTGCAGCTGAGCCAGTAGCCCCGCTGTAAGTAGAGTGGGCCTGGCGCCATGCCTCGCCATCCTATGTCCACGCGTCATGGCAACCCCCGTCGTGTCCCGTCCGTCGCGTCGGTCGCGGCCAGCCGGCCATCCCACCACTCGCGCCCTCCCTCGCGTCCGGCCGGCCCCGTTGCCCCCGTCGACGCCGTGGTGCTCGAGGCCGCCGCTGCCTCGGTGGCCAACAATGCGGCTCGCTCTGCCGCCGTGAGCACAGCCTCACACCGCGCGGCCCCGGCATTTCTCTGCCCCGCCATGAGCACCGCCGGCCAGTCCGCTCGGACCGCGCGCAGCCGTCCGCACACGGCCAGTGTCGTCAGCTCCGCGAGCGCGATGCAGCGCGAGGCCCTCATGGAGGCCGTCACGGGCATCCAATCGCAGCTGTCCAATCTCTTGGTGCTGCCGCAGCGGATTGACTCCCTGCAGTCGGAGCTCGTGCGCGTACGCTCCTTGGTGCAGCCTGTCGGGCAGCCCAGCCGCATGGCCATTTCGGCGCCGGCCATCCCTCATTATGAGTCAAGTGCGGCGCACAGTCTAGCCGTCCCCGACGCCTTCGCGGCCGCAAGCACCACCGAGTGCGCACCTGTCCGCCAGGTCACCCCCTCAGTTCCCACATTCGACGGCACACTCGGCCGCTGGGAACCATTTTGGCGTCAGTTTTGTACAGTCCGCGCACTGTTAAAATGGGACGATTTCACGACTGGCCAAATGTTGTTTACCAACTTGCGGGATGCTGCGCTGGACGCGGTCATGGCTCTGTCTGAGCCACGGGATGACATTCACCGTCTCCAGACATTCTTGTCCGCGCGGTTTGGCGCAAGTGCAGCGCAAGACGTGTGCCAAGCGCAACTTGAGGGCAGAACCCGCCGCCCAAACGAGGACCTGTACGCCTTTGCGCGTGACGTTGAAGTCCTGGCCCGCCGCACCTATCCGGGCAGCGCTGAGGAGTTAATCCAGCGCGAGGCCGTCGCGGTCTTCACGAACGGCGTTTCCGCCGAGGCGCACAAGCGCATTAAGTACGAGCGCGCGCGTACGATCCAGCACGCCACGACAATCGCTATCCAGTGCGAGTCCTACGCGGCTCTGAGGGCTGTCCCCCGCGCCGTGCGCGCAGCTGACGTGGCCGCACCCACAGTCGACATCCCTGACGATCAGCCGGTGCGTCAGACCCGTGTCGCAGCGGACAGTCGTCGCGACCGCCCCTGCCCCAATTGTGGTACGGCTGGGCATTTGTTGACCGAGTGCCCACAGCCGCCGGCCTGTTTTAAGTGCCACCGGCCTGGACACATGAGGCGCGACTGCAACAAGCAGTCCTCCGGGGACTCGCGCCGCGACAGGTCACATGACCGAACGGACAGGCGCGATCACGGGGGCAAACGTGATGACCACCGCGACAAAGCCAAGGCGAGCAAGGGAAACGGCCGCTAGCCGCGTCCGAGGGCACGACAGCGGCTTCTGACCCCGCCCCTCTCCCTGCACCGCCACGTTGTCCTGCTGCACCGCCACAGCCTCCGGCCGTCCCTGAACTGCTCTCGGTGCGCTCTTTGCGGACTCCTGACGGACGCGCCATAGAAACCGTCACGTCGCCGCAGATCACTGGAGCCGTTGACTCCTGTCCGGCTGACCTGCTCCTTGACTACGGTTCTGTCATTACTATTGTGCGCCGTGGTCTTGTTCCAAATTCATCGCCCACTGTCACCCCTTTGCGACTTCTCGCCGTCAACGGCACGTCAGCCCCGTTATTCGGGCCCCGTCGAGTGCTTATCAAGCTTGGCTCGATAACTGTTGATTTTTGGGCGTACGAAGCTGACATTAAGGAGGCTTGTCTGATTGGAGCTGATTTTCACAATCACTACAAGCTTAACGTCGATTTCGCCAATCGTCACGTTCTACTCTCAGGGGCGCCTACCACCCCCATACCTTTCACCCTGTCCGAGCCCCGTTCTCCTTACAAAGTGGTCATGTACGGCAAAACGTACCGTCAATGCAAAATTCCTCCCGGCATTGAACAGAGCATTCATGTCCGCTTCACAGGAGAGCTGCTCCCTCCCTCCCTGGTGCCTGGCCCGCAACCCCTGGGCCGTGTCGGCTGCGTCGCCCCTTCCGACCCGACCGTACCGACCGACACCAGCCCGTTCCGAGACAAGGCTGACATCGGCCCTAAGGTGGCTGCGTCGCCGGGTACTAGCCGAGGTGAGGCAAAAAACGGCAATGAGGAGTTCGGTGTACCTCAGGACATGCGGGGTGTCCTACAAGGTTCACTTGTCGAGGGATTGATGGTTTCCACATCCCCTGGTTATTCCGGTAGTGACGACATGCTGCTTGTCCGCGTCCGGAATGTTACCTCGCGTCGCATTGCCCTACGCAGCAACAGTGCCGTGACATGCATAGCGCTCGTCCCCCACCGTTCTCCTCCTCACGTCCCCGTCCGTCCTGCGACTGTCACTAGCGCGTCTGACCTCCCACCGCCCCTGGAGGACCTGTTAAGTCGCGCTCAGGTTGACACTGACGAACAGCGCCTGGCCATTCGTTCGCTTCTCGTGGAATTTCAGTCTGCTTTTTCCTGCGACGGTGAAATTGGCTGTTGTGATCTTGTCGAAATCGATATCGACACTGGCGATCACTCGCCGATCAAAATGGCCCCCCGCCGTGTCCCCCTCCACCAGCAGCACATTATTGATGACTGTATGGACGAGATGATCAAAATGGACGCAATTGAGCCCGCCCCCGACTCTGCCTGGGCCTTCCCAGTGAATCTGGTGCCAAAGAAAGGCAAGGGTGGAGCAACCGATTCGTGGCGTTTTGCGATTGATTATCGTAACCTCAACAAAATCTCCCAGTCAAAAAGTTACAACCTGCCTCGCTGTGATGACACGCTCATTCAACTCGCGGGCGCGAAGTATTTTTCTGGTTTTGACCTGAAAGCTGGGTACTGGAACATCCGTGTAGCCTTGAGAGACAGAGACAAAACTAGCTTTTGCCTCCCTAACACTGGCAAACACTCAGGTGTCTGGCGTTTCAAATCAATGCCGTTTGGGTTAAAGAACGCACCCGCTAAATTCCAGTCGCTGATGGACAAAATAATGCCTAAGCCATCAACGGTTCGCGCCCATTGCACATGTGGCCAACCTGCCCGTCCTTCTGACTCCGATCCCGTCGATTGTGTCTGTGACAAACCGCCCGCTGGCGGTGCGTCTCCCGGTGCACCGTCCGCCCGCCGCTGTCCGAAGGCGCTTGTGTATCTGGATGACATTATTTCGACTGGGGCCGATTTCGCAGAAGCACTGCAAAATGTGCGAGAGATTCTCCAGGCTCTTCTTGGCGCCAAACTTAAAATTAGCCCAGCCAAAACGTTTCTGTTCCAAAAACGTTTGAAATACCTTGGCCACATCGTGTCTGAGAAGGGCATTGAATGTGACCCAGCCAAACTCGAAGCTGTCCGAAACATGGAAAAACCAAAGACCAAAACAGCACTCCGCAGCTTTCTCAGTACTTGTCAGTACTTTCACAAACACATCAAGGATCTCAGTATCATCGCTGGCCCTTTGTATCGCATGACCTCTAAGACTGCGACAAAGTCTTATGATTTGGTCTGGACAACCCAAAGTGACAAAGCTTTCCTCACGCTGCGGGACTGTCTAGTGTCGCCCCCCGTCCTTGCGTTCCCGGACGTTTCCGCTGGTCGATTCATTATCGACTGTGACGCTAGTGGCAAAGGCGTGGGTTCGACCCTCAGCCAAATCCAACACGGCGAAGAACGCCTTCTGGCGTACTTCTCGCATGCCCTGTCCCCTGCTGAGGCCAACTATTGCACGACTCGACTCGAGCTACTCAGCATTTTGATGGCCTTACGTCAGTTCCACGTGTACGTCGCACATGCACCCAAAATTCTGATTCGTACTGACCACAGCAGTTTAGAGTACGTCCACTCGTTCAAGGTCATTTCTGACACTCAAATGTGTCGCTGGCTCGAGGAAATCGAACAGTACGATTATGAAATCCAGTACCGACCCGGCAAACTTCACGCTCCGGCAGATTTTTTAAGCCGTTTGCCTAGCCGCCCTTGCGACGACGATTGTCGCCACTGCAATCGCATGGAGATCAAACAGTCTGAAGCCCTCCGTCGAGAGGACGACGAAGTCCCCTGTCGACGTGGTCGGCCGGTCGATCCCGACGCTCACACTGCGAACAGCATGTTGCGCAAAGAGCAGGCCGCCGATCCGGACCTTCGTCTTCTCGTTGCTGGTCTACTTGTAGGCCAACGACCTGACGAAAAAGACATCATGCATTGCAGCGCGGCAACCAAAGTGTTGTGGCGACGTTGGGATTCTTTGGTCCTTAAGAATGGCCTCGCCTACTACAACTGGATCGATCCCGCTGGACCATCCAGTCAGTTTCGATTTCTTGTCCCACGCAGACGCGTCCCGGAGATCCTCGATCTGTACCATGACTCGCACCATTCTGGAGGCCATTTTGGTATCAACAGGACCATGGACAAAATCCGTACGGCGAAGTTGTACTGGGTGGGATACAGCGAGGACGTAAAAAATTGGGTGAACGCATGCCTCGTATGCGGCAGTAAGCAAGCTGGCGCCCGCCGCAATTGTGCCCCCTTGAACCCCCGCAATGCCGGGGTCCCGTGGGAAAGGTTGCACATCGATTTCACTGGCCCTTTCCCGGAGTCCAGGAACGGGAATGTTCAACTCTTGGTGGTACAGGACGCGTTCACAAAGTACGCCGTCGGCATCCCACTACCCTCCAAGGAAACCACAGTCGTGGTCGATGCGATGATCAGAGTACTTTTCAGCAAATTTGGCATGCCCCTTGAAATCCATTCCGACAACGCGTCAGAACTAGGCGGTGGTAAAAAGTTCTCCGACGCGATGCGTCTTCTAGGAGTCCGTCCGATCCACAGCGTGTCCGCTGCACCGCATTCCAACGGTCTCGTCGAGAAAATGATCGGCACGATTGTAGCCAAGCTGTCCTTGTTGACCCGCGAGGACCAAACGGATTGGGACGAGTTCGTCGACTACCTGATGTTGAATTACAACACTGCTCGACACTCGGTTACAGGCTCGAGTCCCGGTCAAATGATGTTTGGTCGCGAGTTACACGTGCCAGCTGACCTCTTAATAGGCGCCCTGCCTGATAGTGAATCTCGGCCAACCCCCGCACGCTACGTCCTGGACTTACAGGATCGCCTCCGTCAGGTTCATGATTTGGCCCGCGCGTCCAACCGAGAGGCGTCCCTAAAAATGAAGCGTGACTATGACATCCGGGCGACTAAACCCGATCTCAAACCGGGAGACGCCGTGTGGTTTCTGAACCCCCACCGAAAAAAAGGGCGTAACCCGAAATTGCAACGCCCCTGGGAACGTTGCACATTCGTTCGCTGGGTTAACGACGCGACCTGTTGTGTCCGTCCAGAGGTTCTCCGCAAGGGTGCTAGGAAGCGTTTCCACATTTGTCACTCCGACCGCCTCCTAAAATGCAAACAGCCCCGCCGCTGACCCTGGCCTCCCCACCCTGCCCTGTTTCAGGCGCTCCCCTGGCCGCCCAGCACGCCGACGGCCTGGTGCCGTTCGTGGCTCTCATGAGCCTGGCCGACCAGGACGAGGACATGGCGGAGCTGGACCGGCTCCTGAGCCCCCCGGTCCCGCGCGCCGCCTCCCCTCCGCTTGTCCCTGCGCCGGCCACCCCGCACCGAAAGAAAGGGAGCCGCAAGGGCCGTGAAAAAACCCCGCCGCCACCTCCGCCGCTCCCGCCGGCGCCAAGACCAACCCCGGCCCGCGCCCCCCCAACCCCCGCCCCGAGGACGGCTGTCCCGACAGTGCCTGAGCCAACTGTCAATCTGCAGTTGTCCGTCACCCAGTTCCAGCGGCTCCAGGCACTGTTGGAGCGGCCACCCTCGGCGCCTCCCGCACAGCCCGCCGCCGCTCCCGCCGTGCACAGGGGCGCGGCTGAGCGTGGGCGCGGCCGCAACCGTGGCCAAGGCGAAAGCCGCAACCCCCGCCGGGGCTCGCCCCGCCGCCGGGCCTCTCCCCACCGCCGGGCCAGTGGCTCTGGGCAGCGGCGCTACCCGCAGCCCCGCCGGGGCCATGGGCGCGGCGGCCATCACGGCCATCAGCGCCGTCCCCAGCAGCAGCAGCATCACCAGCCGCGCCGCCACTACCAGGCCGGCCCCCACCATCACGGCGGCCAGTGGCCGTACCCGCCGCCGCCGTCACCATACCCGCCGCCGCCTCCTGCACCAGCTTACCCCCCGCACTATTACCCTTACTATTACTGAATGCCTAAATTTCCGTGACTAAATGCCTCAGTTTCATCTAAATTCCTGTCTTCGTTTTCGTACCTCGGTTACCCCCCAATTCTACCGGGAAGAGGGGAAATGTTGTAAACCGCGTTCTGTCTCCGTCTAACAATCCCTGTTCTCTCTCTCTCCTTCCCCCCCTTCCTAGCGTTCTTCCGCCAACAATCGTTGCTCCGCGTTCCGCCCTCGCCTCCCGCGCTCCGACTTCACTTCGCTGCCTCACTCCGGACCGTCCAGACGCGTCTGCATAGCCCGCTCACTGTGACCTTATCTGACAAATAAACTGCTCCCCAAATACAAGCCTGTCATTTCCCAAACTTCACTGCTAATAATCCATTTCTTTTTATTACCTGTAATTAAATATCCTTCTATCTTTTCTGCCTCTCAACTGTTCTTTGGGATAAGGAATCATAACTTGGTGGTGATAGATTGAAACCTTCATCCCCAACAATTACAAAAGGGAATTCTTTATCAGTATTTGGAAGCTTGCATGGAGGGGGAATTTTAAGTCTGTTCTCTTCCAGATATTTCTTCATGGTACATTTATTCCACACACCTTTATCAGCCACCCTGCCGTCAGTCCTGAGCATCAACACCAGCCAGTAGGACAATGCTAAATGTTTCCTTGTTATTGAAGTACAGGGACCCAGATTGAATGGGTGGATCAATGCGGACATGCTTTCCATCCATGGCTCCCAAACAATTGTGGTAATTCCATCTGCTACCAAAGTCAGCTGCGACTACTCGCCATTCTTCTTCAGAGCAAGGTGCTTTTAAATATGTTTCATGAAGTACAGTGTACAGGGCATGGCATGTTTCCTTGATTATTCCTGACACAGTGCTTTGACCTTTGCGAAATTGAAACGATAAGGATTTCTGCGTTTCTCCTGCAATAGGACACCAAAATTTAAAATTCAATTCCATGCCCTCAAACAAGTACACATTGATGAACATGACACCAACCTGTAGCCAAGTGATGAAGGGTAAGAGACAGACGCTCCTCAGTTGGTATACTGCGACGCAAATGAGTTTCCTGCTTTTTAATCAAGGGTGTCACTTTTTCTACCAGCCAGTCAAACATTTGAGGTGTCATCCTAAGACATCTGAAATGTAAACAATTCCAATCAGCATGCAAAAATATGTCATCTAACCTGAAAAGGCAAAACTGCTCACTTTGCATACACTTAAATTCCAAATTAATAAAGACAAAAGAGTGAGAGAGGGAAAATATTACCTCCTATATTTATCAGGATTCTCCGTCCTTAGCTCTAAAGACAAATTGTGATGCAAACCCTGAACTTGTCTTCTTGCTATGTAGTGCTCCACCCACACTCGGCGATCAGGCAGTCTCTCCCATAATTCATGCAATATTATGAAAGAAAAGATAGCTAGAATTTTTCGACGTCGTCTCTGATCATGAAAAATCGTCTGACGTAATCTACGGTCCATCACAATACCGGTGAGCGCACTCGTGAAGTATGTACAACGTGCGAGCAGACGATGCAAAACATAAACAAAGGTGCGCCTTCTTGTAAAGGATCGGAACGTGTGGAACGCGTTTCGCCGAAGTCGGAAGGCAGTGAACGGCGGCGGCGGCGGCAGCCACCACTGCCAAGTGTGATTGGCCGAGCAGCCGGCGGCGGCGGCAGCGGCAGCCGCTAGTGTGATACGACCTTTAAAACCGCTACAATCCCAGGGACAACGGGGGCGATCTGCCATACTTAGCTGCCTCGGCAGAAGTGCGTACCGGGTCTGCCTATCGATCAGGGGATTAGTCACTGAGTGTGAAGTCAGTACGTTAAAAGGCGGGTACCTAAATAGGGACCGTCCGTAAATGGAATAAGAGGCGTTAAAATATCATCCGCTCCGACTGGTATCGAACCCCGAACTCGAACGGCGCGCGCGCGGGCCACTGTTTCGCTCGCTGCACTGCGGCTACGGTGACACGCTGCCGAGATCGGAGTCCAGTGGGCACTTGGAGAGCACCTGCCGATCACGGCCGGCTGGATTCACTAGACACTCAGTTGACTGTTTTGGTTCCAGAGGTTGGCCCGACTAGGTTTAACGTATTGACGTAGCAGCGCTCTGTCTCTCTCGCACTCACGGCGTTGCCAGCTCGCTCAGTTCGCCCCCGTTGGATACGACCTTTAAAACCGCTACAATCCCAGGGACAGCATTGATCGCAGCTGGGGCGTGCTCAGTAGAGGGACCATCCACATACGTGACCGAATTGGGGGGAGGGGGGGGTCAGCCCCAGGTCACGCTGCTATATTAAATACATGGGAAGGTTAGGTTAGCCAGGTCACGCGGGAAGAGGGGGGGTCTAAAAGTGGCCTGTTTTGGGTCACGTGGTATATGGATGCCCCCATATTTCGGAACCGTCGGAGAGAACGGGAGCGTTTGAAAATCCCGTGGGATCCCAGCCGCCCCGCCGTCGGTTCGGCTGCCCAGTGCTGCAAAACGGAGAGCGAAGATCCCGGTCAGGGGCAGGGGTTAGTCAGGCGATACCCTGGACTGCTGCAACCCTAGGCCGCCGCCGGCAAGAACGCCTGTGAGGTAGGCAACCCTGCCTAGCATCGGTGTGGGGGGGGGGGGGGGCAGCGGTAGAGCCCGGGGGGGGCATTTAAATATTACGTAATCACTAGGGGCGAAAAGGGGGGGGGGTCGGAGCTCTTGATTACGGCAAATTACAGACGGGAATGGGGGGGGGGGGGAGTTTACGCCGCACTGATTACGTAATAAAATAAGTGAAACAATACTGCGACTTTCAGCGTTAAACTCTAAACGCTTCGATGTAAATAGGCGCGTACACCGGTGTCGGAACGCCGTAGCCGTCCGCCACCCTCTGCCGGCTGCCCCCACTCACTAAAAAGACGTCTAAAAGATTTCTAATAGACGTCTATTCCTCAGTTCTATTAGTACGTCTATGTCTGCTAGACGTTTAAGTGGACATTGTTTTTCTATTTGTCAGAGATCTATAATAGAGTATTTCACTGTATCCAAACCGGAACCAGAGAAGAACATCATGACGCCGCAAAATGTATCCGATATGAAAAATCAAGGCCGCGGAGCGCCCACGCGCCGGCGTCCGTCCGCAATGTTGGATTCACGTATTTAATAGGGTATTTGGGAGAAGCTAAAACCGGAAGTGGAGAGGACGCGCAAGAACAAGAAAAGCGGAAACAGTATGAGGGTAACCGCAGCAGAGAGTATCTCCGCCACGGCGTCGGCCACGAGCCAACTCAAAATTTCTGGAGGCTTAGCTAGCGCTATGAAGTTGGCCAACCCAAAACGGCGAAACACCCACAACAACTGATGTACCTTGACTTGTTCCAGCATGTTCCGATATTGTTCCAGTTTGTTCCAAACATGAAACAGCAGGACAGAGATTTTTAAAAAGGCAGCTGGGCTGGGCTACATTCACATCAACGATACAGCTTAAAATTTGCAGAAAAAAATTCCAGGAGACTGAAAACAGGCTTCTGGAACTTGTTCCAACGTTGTTCCAATTCCCCTGAGCCGCACAGCAGATCGCCACCTGTTCTCCAACTGTTGCGGGCGCGGCTTGCTTCCACATGGTTAGTAACGGTTACAAATATTTCAATACTACAGTTCTCGACCGAGTTTGACCTGTTCTGTAGTAGAGAGGCGCTACCCCGCGTCGCAGGCAAGACCCCACGCACAGAGTCTCCCCCCACCTCCCAGCAGCGCTCGGGAGCAACAGCAGCGCTCGGAGCAGCGGTGGACAGAACGAGAAGCCGGGAGCGAGCGAGCAGCGGCGCGGCCG
This sequence comes from Odontothrips loti, assembly GCA_038380765.1. Lineage (NCBI taxonomy): Eukaryota > Metazoa > Arthropoda > Insecta > Thysanoptera > Thripidae > Odontothrips > Odontothrips loti. Next base: position 839,692 of record CM076248.1, on the reverse strand, counting down.
GAGCCCGAGCCCACTCTCGTCGAGACCGCCGTTTTGTGATGGTTCACCGTAGATAGTTCTGTATAAATAAACACTGATTGCTAAAACCTTGGGTTACTTCATGTTCTATATTGTTCCGAGTTTGTTCCAAGTGCAAGACTAGTTTAAACCTCACATTGCGCGCTTTGTACTGCTTGCGGGTGCGGCCAACTTCTAAAGCGTTGATAACGGTTATTTATGTTTTTTGACTACATTTCTCTACCAAATATGAACTGTTCTACATTGTTCCGAGTTTGTTCCAAGTGCAAGACTGGTTTAAACCTCACATTGCGCGCTGTGTACTGTTTGCGGGCGCAGCCAACTTCTAAAGAGATAGGAGTAAAAAAAAAAAAAATTACCACAGTTCTCGACTGAGTTTGACCTGTTCTTTATTGTTCCGAGTTTGTTCCAAGTGCAAAACTAGTTTAAACCTCACATTGCGCGCTGTGTACAGCCTGCGGGCACGGCCAACTTCAAAAGCGTTAATAAGGGTTAAAAATATTTTTTTGACTACAGTTCTCTACCAAATATGAACTGTTCTACATTGTTCAGAGTTTGTTCCAAGTGCAAGACTAGTTTAAACCTCACATTGCGCGCTTTGTACTGCTTGCGGGTGCGGCCAACTTCTAAAGCGTTGATAACGGTTATTTATGTTTTTTGACTACAGTTCTCTACCAAATATGAACTGGTCTACATTTTTCCGAGTTTGTTCCAAGTGCAAGACTGGTTAAAACCTAACATTGCGCGCTGTGTTCTGTTTGCGGGCGCGACCAACTTCTGAAGAGATAGGAGTTAAAAAAAAAATTTCCACAGTTCTCGACTGAGTATGACCTGTTCTTTATTGTTCCGAGTTTGTTCCAAGTGCAAAACTAGTTTAAACCTCACATTGCGCGCTGTGTACAGCCTGCGGGCACGGCCAACTTCAAAAGAGTTAATAAGGGTTAAAAATATTTTTTTGACTACAGTTCTCTACCAAATTTGAACTGTTGCATAATGTTCAGAGTTTGTTCCAAGTGCAAGACTAGTTTAAACCTCACATTGCGCGCTGTGTACTGCCTGCGGGCGCGGCCAACTTCTGAAGAGATAATAAGGGTTATAAACATTTTTTACTGCACTCCTTGACCGAGTTTGACCTGTTCTATACTGTTCCGAGTTTGTTCCAAGAGCAAGACTAGTTTAAACCTCACATTGCGCGCTGTGTACTGTTTGCGGGCGCGGCCAACTTCTAAAGAGTAAGTAGGAGTAAAAGAAAAAAAGAATTGCCAAAGTTCTCGACCGACTTTGACCTGTTCTGTATTGTTCCGAGTTTGTTTCACGTGCAAAACTAGTTTAAACCTCACATTGCGCGCTGTGTACTGCCTGCGGGCACGGCCAACTTCAAAAGAGTTAATAAGGGTTAAAAATATTTTTTGACTACAGTTCTCTACCAAATTTGAACTGTTGCATAATGTTCAGAGTTTGTTCCAAGTGCAAGACTAGTTTAAACCTCAAATTGTGCGCTATGTCCTGCCTGCGGGCGCGGCCAACTTCTCAGGAGATAATAAGGGTTATATATACTTTTAACTACAGTTCTCGACCGAGTTTGACCTGTGCAATATTGTTCTGAGTTTGTTCCAAGTGCAAGACTAGTTTAAACCTCACATTGCGCGCTGTGTACTGTTTGCGGGCGCGGCCAACTTCTAAAGAGTTAGTAGGAGTAAAAGAAAAAAAAATTACCAGAGTTCTCGACCGAGTTTGACCTGTTCTATATTGTTCCGAGTTTGTTTCACGTGCAAAACTAGTTTTCACCTCACATTGCGCGCTGTGTACTGCTTGCGGGTGCGGCCAACTTCTAAAGAGTTGATAACGGTCATATCGTTTTTTGACTACAGTTCTCTACCAAATTTGAACTGTTCCGTATTGTTCCGAGTTTGTTCCAAGTGCAAGACTAGTTTAAACCTCAAATTGTGCGCTGTGTCCTGCCTGCGGGCGCGGCCAACTTCTCATGAGATATTAAGGGTTAAAAATATTTTTTGACTACAGTTCTCTACCAAATTTGAACTGTTCCATAATGTTCAGAGTTTGTTCCAAGTGCAAGACTAGTATAAACCTCACATTGCGCGCTGTGTACTGCTTGCGGGTGCGGCCAACTTCTAAAGCGTTGATAACGGTTATTTATGTTTTTTGACTACAGTTCTCTACCAAATATGAACTGTTCTACATTGTTCCGAGTTTGTTTCAAGTGCAAGACTGGTTTAAACCTCACATTGCGCGCTGTGTACTGTTTGCGGGCGCGGCCAAATTCTAAAGAGATAGGAGTTAAAAAAAAAAAAATTACCACAGTTCTCGACTGAGTTCGACCTGTTCTTTATTGTTCCGAGTTTGTTTCAAGTGCAAGACTAGTTTAAACCTCACATTGCGCGCTGTGTACTGTTTGCGGGCGCGGCCAACTTCTAGTGAGTTAGAAGGAGTAAAAGAAAAAAAAAATTACCAGAGTTCTCGGCCGAGTTTGACCTGTTCTATATTGTTCCGAGTTTGTTTCACGTGCAAAACTAGTTTAAACCTCACATTGCGCGCTGTGTACAGCCTGCGGGCACGGCCAACTTCAAAAGTGTTAATAAGGGTTAAAAATATTTTTTTGACTACAGTTCTCTACCAAATTTGAACTGTTTCATATTGTTCAGAGTTTGTTCCAAGTGCAAGACTAGTTTTAACCTCACATTGCGCGCTGTGTACTGCCTGCGGGCGCGGCCAACTTCTAAAGAGATAATAAGGGTTATAAACATTTTTTACTGCACTCCTCGACCGAGTTTGACCTGTTCTATACTGTTCCGAGTTTGTTCCAAGAGCAAAACTAGTTTAAACCTCACATTGCGCGCTGTGTACTTTTTGCGGGCACGGCCAACTTCAAAAGAGTTAATAAGGGTTAAAAATATTTTTTGACTACAGTTCTCTACCAAATTTGAACTGTTCCATAATGTTCAGAGTTTGTTCCAAGTGCAAGACTAGTTTCAACCTCACATTGCGCGCTTTGTACTACTTGCGGGTGCGGCCAACTTCTAAAGAGTTGATAACGGTCATTATGTTTTTTGACTACAGTTCTCTACTAAATTTGAACTGTTCCGTATTGTTCCGAGTTTGTTCCAAGTGCAAGACTAGTTTAAACCTTAAATTGTGCGCTGTGTCCTGCCTGCGGGCGCGGCCAACTTCTCAGGAGATAATAAGGGTCATATATACTTTTAACTGCAGTTCTCGACCGAGTTTGACCTGTTCAATATTGTTCTGAGTTTGTTTCAAGTGCAAGACTAGTTTAAACCTCACATTGCGCGCTGTGTACTGCTTGCGGGTGCGGCCAACTTCTAAAGCGTTGATAACGGTTATTTATGTTTTTTGACTACATTTCTCTACCAAATATGAACTGTTCTACATTGTTCCGGGTTTGTTCCAAGTGCAAAACTAGTTTAAACCTCACATTGCGCGCTGTGTACTGTTTGCGGGCGCGGCCAACTTCTAAAGAGTTAGTAGGAGTAAAAAAAAAAAAAATTACCAGAGTTCTCGACCGAGTTTGACCTGTTCTATATTCTTCCGAGTTTGTTTCACGTGCAAAACTAGTTTTAACCTCACATTGCGCGCTGTGTACTGCCTGCGGGCACGGCCAACTTCAAAAGAGTTAATAAGGGTTAAAAATATTTTTTTGGCTACAGTTCTCTACTAAATTTGAACTGTTCTATATTGTTCAGAGTTTGTTCCATGTGCAAGACTATTTTAAACCTCACATTGCGCGCTGTGTACTGCTTGCGGGTGCGGCCAACTTCTAAAGAGTTGATAATGGTCATTACGTTTTTTGACTACAGTTCTCTACCAAATTTGAACTGTTTTTTATTGTTCCGAGTTTGTTTCACGTGCAAAACTAGTTTGAACCTCACATTGCGCGCTGTGTACTGCCTGCGGGCACGGCTAACTTTAAAAGAGTTAATAAGGGTTAAAAATATTTTTTGACTACAGTTCTCTACCAAATTTCAACTGTTTCATAATGTTCAGAGTTTGTTCCAAGTGCAAGACTAGTTTAAACCTCACATTGCGCGCTGTGTACTGTTTGCGGGCGCGGCCAACTTCTAAAGAGTTAGTAGGAGTAAAAGAAAAAAAAATTACCAAAGTTCTCGACCGAGTTTGACCTGTTCTATATTGTTCTGAGTTTGTTCCAAGTGCAAGACTAGTTTAAACCTCACATTGCGCGCTGTGTACTGTTTGCGGGCGCGGCCAACTTCTAAAGAGTTAGTAGGAGTAAAAGAAAAAAAAATTACCAAAGTTCTCGACCGAGTTTGACCTGTTCTATGTTGTTCTGAGTTTGTTCCAAGAGCTTGCTCTTGACTAGTTTAAACCTCACATTGCGCGCTGGGTACTGCTTGCGGGTGCGGCCAACTTCTAAAGAGTTGATAACGGTCATTATGTTTTTTGACTACAGTTCTCTACTAAATATGAACTGTTCCGTATTGATTCGAGTTTGTTCCAAGTGCAAGACTAGTTTAAACCTCAAATTGTGCGCTGTGTACTGCCTGCGGGCGCGGCCAACTTCTGAAGAGATAATAAGGGTTAAAAATATTTTTGGACTACAGTTCTCTACCAAATTTGAACTGTTCCATAATGTTCAGAGTTTGTTCCAAGTGCAAAACTAGTTTAAACCTCACATTGCGCGCTGTGTACAGCCTGCGGGCACGGCAAACTTCAAAAGAGTTAATAAGGGTTAAAAATATTTTTTTGACTTCAGTTCTTTTCCAAATTTGAACTGTTCCATAATGTTCAGAGTTTGTTCCAAGTGCAAGACTAGTTTAAACCTCACATTGCGCGCTGTGTACTGCCTGCGGGCGCGGCCAACTTCTAAAGAGATAATAAGGGTTATAAACATTTTTTACTGCACTCCTCGACCGAGTTTGACCTATTCTATACTGTTCCGAGTTTGTTCCAAGAGCAAGACTAGTTTAAACCTCACATTGCGCGCTGTGTAGTGTTTGCGGGCGCGGCCAACTTCTAAAGAGTTAGTAGGAGTAAAAGAAAAAAAAATTACCAAAGTTCTCGACCGAGTTTGACCTGTTCTTTATTGTTCCGAGTTTGTTTCACGTGCAAAACTAGTGTAAACCTCACATTGCGCGCTGTGTACTGCCTGCGGGCACGGCCAACTTCAAAAGAGTTAATAAGGGTTAAAAATATTTTTTGACTACAGTTCTCTACCAAATTTGAACTGTTCCATAATGTTCAGAGTTTGTTCCAAGTGCAATACTAGTTTAAACCTCACATTGCGCGCTTTGTACTACTTGCGGGTGCGGCCAACTTCTAAAGAGTTGATAACGGTCATTATGTTTTTTGACTACAGTTCTCTACTAAATTTGAACTGTTCCGTATTGTTCCGAGATTGTTCCAAGTGCAAGACTAGTTTAAACCTCACATTGTGCGCTATGTCCTGCCTGCGGGCGCGGCCAACTTCTCAGGAGATAATAAGGGTTATATATACTTTTAACTACAGTTCTCGACCGAGTTGTAACCTGTTCAATATTGTACTGACTTTGTTCCAAGTGCAAGACTAGTTTAAACCTCACATTGCGCGCTGTGTACTGTTTGCGGGCGCGGCCAACTTCTAAAGAGTTAGTAGGAGTAAAAGAAAAAAAAATTACCAGAGTTCTCGACCGAGTTTGACCTCTTCTATATTGTTCCGAGTTTGTTTCACGTGCAAAACTAGTTTTAACCTCACATTGCGCGCTGTGTACTGCTTGCGGGTGCGGCCAACTTCTAAAGAGTTGATAACGGTCATTATGTTTTTTGACTACAGTTCTCTACTAAATATGAACTGTTCCGTATTGATTCGAGTTTGTTCCAAGTGCAAGACTAGTTTAAACCTCAAATTGTGCGCTGTGTCCTGCCTGCGGGCGCGGCCAACTTCTCAAGAGATAATAAGGGTTAAAAATATTTTTGGACTACAGTTCTTTACCAAATTTGAACTGTTCCTAAATGTTCAGAGTTTGTTCCAAGTGCAAGACTAGTTTAAACCTCACATTGCGCGCTGTGTACTGCTTGCGGGTGCGGCCAACTTCTAAAGCGTTGATAACGGTTCTTTATGTTTTTTGGCTACAGTTCTCTACCAAATATAAACTGTTCTACATTGTTCCGAGTTTGTTTCAAGTGCAAGACTGGTTTAAACCTCACATTGCGCGCTGTGTACTGTTTGCGGGCGCGGCCAAATTCTAAAGAGATAGGAGTTAAAAAAAATAAAAAAAATACCACAGTTTTTGACTGAGTTTGACCTGTTCTTTATTGTTCCGAGTTTGTTTCAAGTGCAAGACTAGTTTAAACCTCACATTGCGCGCTGTGTACTGTTTGCGGGCGCGGCCAACTTCTAAAGAGTTAGTAGGAGTAAAAGAAAAAAAAATTACCAGAGTTCTCGACCGAGTTTGACCTGTTCTATATTGTTCCGAGTTTGTTTCACGTGCAAAACTAGTTTAAACCTTACATTGCGCGCTGTGTACAGCCTGCGGGCACGCCCAACTTCAAAAGCGTTAATAAGGGTTAAAAATATTTTTTTGACTACAGTTCTCTACCAAATTTGAACTGTTCCATATTGTTCAGAGTTTGTTCCAAGTGCAAGACTAGTTTAAACCTCACATTGCGCGCTTTGTACTGCTTGCGGGTGCGGCCAACTTCTAAAGCGTTGATAACGGTTATTTATGTTTTTTGACCACAGTTCTCTACCAAATATGAACTGGTCTACATTTTTCCGAGTTTGTCCCAAGTGCAAGACTGGTTAAAACCTCACATTGCGTGCTTTGTTCTGTTTGCGGGCGCGGCCAACTTCTGAAGAGATAAGAGTCAAAAAAAAAAAAAAATTTCCACAGTTCTCGACTGAGTATGACCTGTTCTTTATTGTTCCGAGTTTGTTCCAAGTGCAAAACTAGTTTAAACCTCACATTGCGCGCTGTGTACAGCCTGCGGGCACGGCCAACTTCAAAAGAGTTAACTAGGGTTAAAAATATTTTTTTGACTACAGTTCTCTACCAAATTTGAACTGTTCCATAATGTTCAGAGTTTGTTCCAAGTGCAAGACTAGTTTAAACCTCACATTGCGCGCTGTGTACTGCCTGCGGGCGCGGCCAACTTCTAAAGAGATAATAAGGGTTATGAATATTTTTTACTGCACTCCTCGACCGAGTTTGACCTGTTCTATACTGTTCCGAGTTTGTTCCAAGAGCAAAACTAGTTTAAACCTCACATTGCGCGCTGTGTACTTTTTGCGGGCGCGGCCAACTTCTAAAGAGTTAGTAGGAGTAAAAGAAGAAAAAAATTACCAAAGTTCTCGACCGAGTTTGACCTGTTCTATATTGTTCCGAGTTTGTTTCACGTGCAAAACTAGTTTAAACCTCAAATTGTGCGCTATGTCCTGCCTGCGGGCACGGCCAACTTCTCAGGAGATAATAAGGGTCATATATACTTTTAACTACAGTTCTCGACCGAGTTTGACCTCTTCAATATTGTTCTGAGTTTGTTCCAAGTGCAAGACTAGTTTAAACCTCACATTGCGCGCTGTGTACTGCTTGCGGGTGCGGCCAACTTCTAAAGCGTTGATAACGGCTATTTATGTATTTTGACTACAGTTCTCTACCAAATATGAACTGTTCTACATTGTTCGAGTTTGTTCCAAGTGCAAGACTGGTTTAAACCTTACATTGCGCGCTGTGTACTGTTTGCGGGCGCGGCCAACTTCTAAAGAGAAAGGAGTAAAAGAAAAAGAAATTACGAAAGTTCTCGGCCGAGTTTGACCTGTTCTATATTGTTCCGAGTTTGTTTTACGTGCAAAACTAGTTTAAACCTCACATTGCGCGCTCTGTACTGCCTGCGGGCGCGGCCAACTTCTCAAGAAATAATGAGGGTTAAAAATATTTTTTGACTACAGTTCTCTACCAAATTTGACCTGTTCTATATTGTTCTGAGTTTGTTCCAAGTGCAAGACTAGTTTAAACCTCACATTGCGCGCTGTGTACTGCTTGCGGGTGCGGCCAACTTCTGAAGAGTTGATAACGGTCATTATGTTTTTTGACTACAGTTCTCTACCAAATTTGAACTGTTCCGTATTGTTCCGAGTTTGTTCCAAGTGCAAGACTAGTATAAACCTCAAATTGTGCGCTGTGTCCTGCCTGCGGGCGCGGCCAACTTGTCAAGAGATAATAAGGGTTATATATATTTTTAACTACAGTTCTCGACCGAGTTTGACCTGTTCTATATTGTTCTGAGTTTGTTCCAAGTGCAAGACTAGTTTAAACCTCACATTGCGCGCTGTGTACTGTTTGCGGGCGCGGCCAACTTCTAAAGAGTTAGTAGGAGTAAAAAAAAAAAAATTACCAAAGTTCTCGACCGAGTTTGACCTGTTCTAAATTGTTCCGAGTTTGTTTCACGTGCAAAACTAGTTTAAACCTCACATTGCGCGCTGTTTACTGCCTGCGGGCACGGCCAACTTCAAAAGAGTTAATACGGGTTAAATATATTTTTTGACTACAGGTGTCTTCCAAATTTGAACTGTTCCATAATGTTCAGAGTTGGTTCCAAGTGCAAAACTAGTTTAAACCTCACATTGCGCGCTGTGTACTGTTTGCGGGCGCAGCTAACTTCTAAAGAGATAGGAGCTAAAAAAAAAAAAAAATTACCACATTTCTCGACTGAGTTTGACCTGTTCTTTATTGTTCCGAGTTTGTTCCAAGTGCAAAGACTAGTTTAAACCTCACATTGCGCGCTGTGTACAGCCTGCGGGCACGGCCAACGTCAAACGAGTTAATAAGGGTTAAAAATTTTTCTTGACTACAGTTCTCTACCAAATTTGAACTTTTCTATATTGTTCAGAGTTTGTTCCAAGTGCAAGACTAGTTTAAACCTCACATTGCGCGCTGTGTACTGCCTGTGGGCGCGGCCAACTTCTGAAGAGATAATTAGGGTTATATATATTTTTAACTACAGTTCTCGACCGAGTTTGCCCTGTTCTATATTGTTCTGAGTTTGTTCCAAGTGCAAGACTAGTTTAAACCTTACATTGCGCGCTGTGTACTGTTTGCGGGCGCGGCCAACTTTTAAAGGTTAGTAGAAGTAAAAGAAAAAAAAATTACCAAAGTTCTTGACCGAGTTTGACCTGTTCTATATTGTTCCGAGTTTGTTTCACGTGCAAAACTAGTTAAACCTCACATTGCGCGCTGTGTACTGCCTGCGGGCACGGCCAACTTCATAAGAGTTAATACGGGTTAAAAATATTTTTTGACTACAGGTTTCTACCAAATTTGAACTGTTCCATAATGTTCAGAGTTTGTTCCAAGTGCAAAACTAGTTTAAACCTCACATTGCGCGCTGTGTACTGTTTGCGGGCGCGGCCAACTGCTAAGGAGTTAGTAGAAGTAAAAGAAAAAAAAATTACCAAAGTTCTCGACCGAGTTTGACCTGTTCTATATTGTTCCGAGTTTGTTCCAAGTGCAAGACTAGTTTAAACCTCACATTGCGCGCTGTGTACTGTTAGCGGGCGTCCGACTTCTAAAGAGATAGGAGTTAAAAAAAAAAAAAATTACCACAGTTCTCGACTGAGTTTGAACTGTTCTTTATTGTTCCGAGTTTGTTCCAAGTGCAAAACTAGTTTAAACCTCACATTGCGCGCTGTGTAAAGCCTGCGGGCACGGCCAACTTCAAACGAGTTAATAAGGGTTAAAAATATTTTTTGTCTACAGTTCTCTACCAAATTTGAACTGTTTCATATTGTTCAGAGTTTGTTCCAAGTGCAAGACTAGTTTAAACCTGACATTGCGCGCTGTGTACTGTTTGCGGGCGCGGCCAACGTCTAAAGAGTTAGTAGGAGTAAAAGAAAAAAAAATTACCAGAGTTCTCGACCGAGTTTGACCTGTTCTATATTGTTCCGAGTTTGTTTCACGTGCAAAACTAGTTTTAACCTCACATTGCGCGCTGTGTACTGCTTGCGGGTGCGGCCAACTTCTAAAGAGTTGATAACGGTTATTTATGTTTTTTGACTACAGTTCTCTACCAAATATGAACTTTTCTACATTGTTCCGAGTTTGTTTCAAGTGCAAGACTGGTTTAAACCTCACATTGCGCGCTGTGTACTGTTTGCGGGCGCGGCCAAATTCTAAAGAGATAGGAGTTAAAAAAAAAAAAATTACCACAGTTCTCGACTAAGTTTGACCTGTTCTTTATTGTTCCGAGTTTGTTCCAAATGCAAAACTAGTTTAAACCTCACATTGCGCGCTGTGTACAGCCTGCGGGCACGGCAAACTTCATAAGAGTTAATAAGGGTTAAAAATATTTTTTTGACTACAGTTCTCTACCAAATTTGAACTGTTCCATATTGTTTAGAGTTTGTTCCAAGTGCAAGACTAGTTTAAACCTCACATTGTGCGCTGTGTCCTGCCTGCGGGCGCGGCCAACTTCTCAAGAGATAATAAGTGTTATATATATTTTTAACTACAGTTCTCGACCAAATTTGACCTGTTCTATATTGTTCTGAGTTTGTTCCAAGTGCAAGACTAGTTTAAACCTCACATTGCGCGCTGTGTACTGTTTGCGGGCGCGGCCAACTTCTAAAGAGTTAGTAGGAGTAAAAGAAAAAAAAATTACCAAAGTTCTCGACCGAGTTTGACCTGTTCTATATTGTTCCGAGTTTGTTTCACGTGCAAAACTAGTTTAAACCTCACATTGCGCGCTGTGTTCTGCCTGCGGGCACGGCCAACTTCAAAAGAGTTAATAAGGGTTAAAAATATTTTTTGACTACAGTTCTCTACCAAATTTGAACTGTTCCATAATGTTTAGAGTTTGTTCCAAGTGCAAGACTAGTTTAAACCTCACATTGCGCGCTGTGTACTGCCTGCGGGCGCGGCCAACTTCTTAAGAGTTGATAACGGTTATTTATGTTTTTTGACTACAGTTCTCTACCAAATATGAACTGTTCTATATTGTTCCGAGTTTGTTCCAAGTGCAAGACTAGTTTAAACCTCACATTGCGCGCTGTGTACTGTTTGCGGGCGCGGCCAACTTCTAAAGAGATAGGAGTAAAAAAAAAAAAAAATTACCACAGTTCTTGACTGAGTTTGACCTGTTCTTTATTGTTCCGAGTTTGTTCCAAGTGCAAAACTAGTTTAAACCTCACATTGCGCGCTGTGTACTGCTTGCGGGTGCGGCCAACTTCTAAAGAGTTAGTAGGAGTAAAAGAAAAAAAAATTACCAAAGTTCTCGACCGAGTTTGACCTGTTCTATATTGTTCCGAGTTTGTTTCACGTGCAAAACTAGTTTAAACCTCACATTGCGCGCTGTGTACTGCTTGCGGGTGCGGCCAACTTCAAAAGAGTTGATAACGGTCATTACAGTTCTCTACCAAATTTGAACTGTTCTATATTGTTCCGAGTTTGTTCCAAGTGCAAGACTAGTTTAAACCTCACATTGCGTGCTGTGTACTGCTTGCGGGTGCGGCCAACTTCTAAAGAGTTGATAACGGTCATTATGTTTTTTAACTACAGTTAACGGTTATAAAAATATGTTATTTGACTACAGTTCTCTACCAAATTTGAACTGTTCCGTATTGTTCCGAGTTTGTTCCAAGTGCAAGACTAGTTTAAACCTCAAATTGTGCGCTGTGTCCTGCCTGCGGGCGCGGCCAACTTGTCAAGAGATAATAAGGGTTATATATATTTTTAACTACAGTTCTCGACCGAGTTTGACCTGTTCTATATTGTTCTGAGTTTGTTCCAAGTGCAAGACTAGTTTAAACCTCACATTGCGCGCTGTGTACTGTTTGCGGGCGCGGCTAACTTCTAAAGAGTTAGTAGGAGTTAAAAAAAAAATTACCAAAGTTCTCGACCGAGTTTGACCTGTTCTATATTGTTCCGAGTTTGTTTCACGTGCAAAACTAGTTTAAACCTCACATTGCGCGCTGTGTACTGCCTGCGGGCGCGGCCAACTTCAAAGAGAGTTAATAAGGGTTAAAAATATTTTTTGACTACAGTTCTCTACCAAATTTGAACTGTTCCATATTGTTCGAGTTTGTTCCAAGTGCAAGACTAGTTTAAACCTCACATTGCGCGCTGTGTACTGCTTGCGGGTGCGGCCAACTTCTAAAGAGTTGATAACGGTCATTATGTTTTTTGACTACAGTTCTCTACCAGATTTGAACTGTTTCGTATTGTTCCGAGTTTGTTCCAAGTGCAAGACTAGTTTAAACCTCAAATTGTGCGCTGTGTCCTGCCTGCGGGCGCGGCCAACTTGTCAAGAGATAATAAGGGTTATATATATTTTTAACTACAGTTCTCGACCGAGTTTGACCTGTTCTATATTGTTCTGAGTTTGTTCCAAGTGCAAGACTAGTTTAAACCTCACATTGCGCGCTGTGTACTGTTTGCGGGCGCGGCCAACTTCTAAAGAGTTAGTAGGAGTAAAAGAAAAAAAAAACTACCACAGTTCTCGACCGAGTTTGACCTGTTCTATATTGTTCCGAGTTTGTTTCACGTGCAAAACTAGTTTAAACCTCACATTGCGCGCTGTGTACTGCCTGCGGGCACGCCAACTTCAAAAGAGTTAATAAGGGTTAAAAATATTTTTTGACTACAGTTCTCTACCAAATTTGAACTGTTCCATAATGTTCAGAGTTTGTTCCAAGTGCAAGACTAGTTTAAACCTCACATTGCGCGCTGTGTACTGCTTGCGGGTGCGGCCAACTTCTAAAGAGTTGATAACGGTTATTTATGTTTTTTGACTACAGTTCTCTACCAAATATGAACTGTTCTACATTGTTCCGAGTTTGTTCCAAGTGCAAGACTAGTTTAAACCTCACATTGCGCGCTGTGTACTGTTTGCGGGCGCGGCCAACTTCTAAAGAGATAAGAGTAAAAAAAAAAAAAAATTACCACAGTTCTTGACTGAGTTTGACCTGTTCTTTATTGTTCCGAGTTTGTTCCAAGTGCAAAACTAGTTTAAACCTCACATTGCGCGCTGTGTACTGCCTGCGGGCACGGCCAACTTCAAACGAGTTAATAAGGGTTAAAAATATTTTTTTGACTACAGTTCTCTACCAAATTTGAACTGTTCCATATTGTTCCGAGTTTGTTCCAAGTGCAAGACTAGTTTAAACCTCACATTGTGCGCTGTGTCCTGCCTGCGGGCGCGGCCAACTTCTCAAGAGATAATAAGGGTAATATATATTTTTAACTACAGTTCTCGACCGAATTTGACCTGTTCTATATTGTTCTGAGTTTGTTCCAAGTGCAAGACTAGTTTAAACCTCACATTGCGCGCTGTGTACTGTTTGCGGGCGCGGCCAACTTCAAAAGAGTTAGTAGGAGTAAAAGAAAAAAAAATTACCAAAGTTCTCGACCGAGTTTGACCTGTTCTATATTGTTCCGAGTTTGTTTCACGTGCAAAACTAGTTTAAACCTCACATTGCGCGCTGTGTTCTGCCTGCGGGCACGGCCAACTTCAAAAGAGTTAATAAGGGTTAAAAATATTTTTTGACTACAGTTCTCTACCAAATTTGAACTGTTCCATAATGTTCAGAGTTTGTTCCAAGTGCAAGACTAGTTTAAACCTCACATTGCGCGCTGTGTACTGCTTGCGGGTGCGGCCAACTTCTAAAGAGTTGATAACGGTTATTTATGTTGTTGACTACAGTTCTCTACCAAATATGAACTGTTCTACATTGTTCGAGTTTGTTCCAAGTGCAAGACTGGTTTAAACCTCACATTGCGCGCTGTGTACTGTTTGCGGGCGCGGCCAACTTCTAAGAGTTAGAAAGGAGTAAAAGAAAAAAAATTACCAAAGTTCTCGACCGAGTTTGACCTGTTCTATATTGTTCCGAGTTTGTTTCACGTGCAAAACTAGTTTAAACCTCACATTGCGCGCTGTGTACTGCCTGCGGGCGCGGCCAACTTCTAGGGAGTTAACAAGGGTTATAAATATTTTTGGACTACTGTTCTCTACCAAATTTGAACTGTTCCATATTGTTCCGAGTTTGTTCCAAGTGCAAGACTAGTTTAAACCTCACATTGCGCGCTGTGTACTGCTTGCGGGTGCGGCCAACTTCTAAAGAGTTGATAACGGTCATTATGTTTTTTGACTACAGTTCTCTACCAAATTTGAACTGTTCCGTATTGTTCCGAGTTTGTTCCAAGTGCAAGACTAGTTTAAACCTCAAATTGTGCGCTGTGTACTGCCTGCGGGCGCGGCCAACTTCTGAAGAGATAATAAGGGTTATAAATATTTTTTAACTGCAGTCCTCGACCGAGTTTGACCTGTTCTATATTGTTCCGAGTTTGTTCCAAGTGCAAGACTAGTTTAAACCTCACATTGCGCGCTGTGTACTGTTTGCGGGCGCGGCCAACTTCTAAAGAGTTAGTAGGAGTAAAAAAAAAAAAATTACCAAAGTTCTCGACCGAATTTGACCTGTTCTATATTGTTCCGAGTTTGTTTCACGTGCAAAACTAGTTTAAACCTCACATTGCGCGCTGTTTACTGCCTTCGGGCACGGCCAACTTCAAAAGAGTTAATAAGGGTTAAAAATATTTTTTGACTACAGTTCTCTACCAAATTTGAACTGTTCCATAATGTTCAGAGTTTGTTCCAAGTGCAAGACTAGTTTAAACCTCACATTGCGCGCTGTGTACTGCCTGCGGGCGCGGCCAACTTCTTAAGAGTTGATAACGGTTATTTATGTTTTTTGACTACAGTTCTCTACCAAATATGAACTGTTCTATATTGTTCCGAGTTTGTTCCAAGTGCAAGACTAGTTTAAACCTCACATTGCGCGCTGTGTACTGTTTGCGGGCGCGGCCAACCTCTAAAGAGATAAGAGTAAAAAAAAAAAAAAAAAATAACCACAGTTCTTGACTGAGTTTTACCTGTTCTTTATTGTTCCGAGTTTGTTCCAAGTGCAAAACTAGTTAAAACCTCACATTGCGCGCTGTGTACAACCTGCGGGCACGGCCAACTTCAAACGAGTTAATAAGGGTTAAAAATATTTTTTGGACTACAGTTCTCTACCAAATTTGAACTGTTCCATATTGTTTAGAGTTTGTTCCAAGTGCAAGACTAGTTTAAACCTCACATTGTGCGCTGTGTCCTGCCTGCGGGCGCGGCCAACTTCTCAAGAGATAATAAGGGTAATATATATTTTTAACTACAGTTCTCGACCAAATTTGACCTGTTCTATATTGTTCTGAGTTTGTTCCAAGTGCAAGACTAGTTTAAACCTCACATTGCGCGCTGTGTACTGTTTGCGGGCGCGGCCAACTTATAAAGAGTTAGTAGGAGTGAAAGAAAAAAAAATTACCAAAGTTCTCGACCGAGTTTGACCTGTTCTATATTGTTCCGAGTTTGTTTCACGTGCAAAACTAGTTTAAACCTCACATTGCGCGCTGTGTTCTGCCTGCGGGCACGGCCAACTTCAAAAGAGTTAATAAGGGTTAAAAATATTTTTTGACTACAGTTCTCTACCAAATTTGAACTGTTCCATAATGTTCAGAGTTTGTTCCAAGTGCAAGACTAGTTTAAACCTCACATTGCGCGCTGTGTACTGCTTGCGGGTGCGGCCAACTTCTAAAGCGTTGATAACGGCTATTTATGTATTTTGACTACAGTTCTCTACCAAATATGAACTGTTCTACATTGTTTCGAGTTTGTTCCAAGTGCAAGACTGGTTTAAACCTTACATTGCGCGCTGTGTACTGTTTGCGGGCGCGGCCAACTTCTAAAGAGAAAGGAGTAAAAGAAAAAGAAATTACGAAAGTTCTCGGCCGAGTTTGACCTGTTCTATATTGTTCCGAGTTTGTTTTACGTGCAAAACTAGTTTAAACCTCACATTGCGCGCTCTGTACTGCCTGCGGGCGCGGCCAACTTCTCAAGAAATAATGAGGGTTAAAAATATTTTTTGACTACAGTTCTCTACCAAATTTGACCTGTTCTATATTGTTCTGAGTTTGTTCCAAGTGCAAGACTAGTTTAAACCTCACATTGCGCGCTGTGTACTGCTTGCGGGTGCGGCCAACTTCTGAAGAGTTGATAACGGTCATTATGTTTTTTGACTACAGTTCTCTACCAAATTTGAACTGTTCCGTATTGTTCCGAGTTTGTTCCAAGTGCAAGACTAGTATAAACCTCAAATTGTGCGCTGTGTCCTGCCTGCGGGCGCGGCCAACTTGTCAAGAGATAATAAGGGTTATATTTTTTTAACTACAGTTCTCGACCGAGTTTGACCTGTTCTATATTGTTCTGAGTTTGTTCCAAGTGCAAGACTAGTTTAAACCTCACATTGCGCGCTGTGTACTGTTTGCGGGCGCGGCCAACTTCTAAAGAGTTAGTAGGAGTAAAAGAAAAAAATTACCAAAGTTCTCGACCGAGTTTGACCTGTTCTAAATTGTTCCGAGTTTGTTTCACGTGCAAAACTAGTTTAAACCTCACATTGCGCGCTGTTTACTGCCTGCGGGCACGGCCAACTTCAAAAGAGTTAATACGGGTTAAATATATTTTTTGACTACAGGTGTCTTCCAAATTTGAACTGTTCCATAATGTTCAGAGTTGGTTCCAAGTGCAAAACTAGTTTAAACCTCACATTGCGCGCTGTGTACTGTTTGCGGGCGCAGCTAACTTCTAAAGAGATAGGAGCTAAAAAAAAAAAAATTACCACATTTCTCGACTGAGTTTGACCTGTTCTTTATTGTTCCGAGTTTGTTCCAAGTGCAAAGACTAGTTTAAACCTCACATTGCGCGCTGTGTACAGCCTGCGGGCACGGCCAACGTCAAACGAGTTAATAAGGGTTAAAAATTTTTTCTTGACTACAGTTCTCTACCAAATTTGAACTTTTCTATATTGTTCAGAGTTTGTTCCAAGTGCAAGACTAGTTTAAACCTCACATTGCGCGCTGTGTACTGCCTGTGGGCGCGGCCAACTTCTGAAGAGATAATTAGGGTTATATATATTTTTAACTACAGTTCTCGACCGAGTTTGCCCTGTTCTATATTGTTCTGAGTTTGTTCCAAGTGCAAGACTAGTTTAAACCTTACATTGCGCGCTGTGTACTGTTTGCGGGCGCGGCCAACTTTTAAAGGGTTAGTAGAAGTAAAAAAAAAAAAATTACCAAAGTTCTTGACCGAGTTTGACCTGTTCTATATTGTTCCGAGTTTGTTTCACGTGCAAAACTAGTGTAAACCTCACATTGCACGCTGTGTACTGCCTGCGGGCACGGCCAACTTCATAAGAGTTAATACGGGTTAAAAATATTTTTTGACTACAGGTTTCTACCAAATTTGAACTGTTCCATAATGTTCAGAGTTTGTTCCAAGTGCAAAACTAGTTTAAACCTCACATTGCGCGCTGTGTACTGTTTGCGGGCGCGGCCAACTGCTAAGGAGTTAGTAGAAGTAAAAGAAAAAAAAATTACCAAAGTTCTCGACCGAGTTTGACCTGTTCTATATTGTTCCGAGTTTGTTCCAAGTGCAAGACTAGTTTAAACCTCACATTGCGCGCTGTGTACTGTTAGCGGGCGTGTCCGACTTCTAAAGAGATAGGAGTTAAAAAAAAAAAAAATTACCACAGTTCTCGACTGAGTTTGAACTGTTCTTTATTGTTCCGAGTTTGTTCCAAGTGCAAAACTAGTTTAAACCTCACATTGCGCGCTGTGTAAAGCCTGCGGGCACGGCCAACTTCAAACGAGTTAATAAGGGTTAAAAATATTTTTTGTCTACAGTTCTCTACCAAATTTGAACTGTTTCATATTGTTCAGAGTTTGTTCCAAGTGCAAGACTAGTTTAAACCTCACATTGCGCGCTGTGTACTGCTTGGGGTGCGGCCAACTTTTAAAGCGTTGATAACGGTTATTTATGTTTTTTGACTACAGTTCTCTACCAAATATGAAGTGTTCTACATTGTTCCGAGTTTGTTCCAAGTGCAAGACTGGTTTAAACCTCACATTGCGCGCTGTGTACTGTTTGCGGGCGCGGCCAACTTCTAAAGAGATAGGAGTTAAAAAAAAAAATTACCACAGTTCTCGACTGAGTTTGACCTGTTCTTAATTGTTCCGAGTTTGGTTCAAGTGCAAAACTAGTTTAAACCTCACATTGCGCGCTAGGTACAGCCTGCGGGCACGGCCAACTTCAAACGAGTTAATAAGGGTTAAAAATATTTTTTTGACTACAGTTCTCTACCAAATTTGAACTGCTCTACATTGTTCCGAGTTTGTTCCAAGTGCAAGACTAGTTTAAACCTCACATTGCGAGCTGTGTACTGCCTGCGGGCGCTGCCAACTTCTGAAGAGATAATAAGGGTTATAAATATTTTTTAACTACAGTTCTCGATCGAGTTTGACCTGTTCTATGTTGTTCTGAGTTTGTTCCAAGAGCTTGCTCTTGACTAGTTTAAACCTCACATTGCGCGCTGGGTACTGCTTGCGGGTGCGGCCAACTTCTAAAGAGTTAGTAGGAGTGAAAGAA
This sequence comes from Odontothrips loti, assembly GCA_038380765.1. Classification (NCBI taxonomy): domain Eukaryota; kingdom Metazoa; phylum Arthropoda; class Insecta; order Thysanoptera; family Thripidae; genus Odontothrips; species Odontothrips loti. The sequence continues at coordinate 821,197 of CM076248.1, read as the reverse complement.
AAAAAAATTACCAAAGTTCTCGACCGAGTTTGACCTGTTCTATATTGTTCCGAGTTTGTTTCACGTGCAAGACTAGTTTAAACCTCACATTGCGCGCTGTGTACTGCCTGCGGGCACGGCCAACTTCAAAAGAGTTAATAAGGGTTAAAAATATTTTTTGACTACAGTTCTTTACCAAATTTGAACTGTTCCATAATGTTCAGAGTTTGTTCCAAGTGCAAGACTAGTTTAAACCTCATATTGCGCGCTGTGTACTGTTAGCGGGCGTGGCCGACTTCTAAAGAGATAGGAGTTAAAAAAAAAAAAATTACCACAGTTCTCGACTGAGTTTGAACTGTTCTTTATTGTTCCGAGTTTGTTCCAAGTGCAAAACTAGTTTAAACCTAACATTGCGCGCTGTGTAAAGCCTGCGGGCACGGCCAACTTCAAAAGAGTTAATAAGGGTTAAAAATATTTTTTGACTACAGGTTTCTACCAAATTTGAACTGTTCCATATTGTTCAGAGTTTGTTCCAAGTGCAAGACTAGTTTAAACCTCACATTGCGCGCTGTGTACTGATTGCGGGCGCGGCCAACTTCTAAAGAGTTAGTAGGAGTAAAAAAAAAAAATTACCAAAGTTCTCAACCGAGTTTGACCTGTTCTATATTGTTCCGAGTTTGTTTCACGTGCAAAACTAGTTTAAACCTCACATTGCGCGCTGTGTACTGCCTGCGGGCACGGCCAACTTCAAAAGAGTTAATAAGGGTTAAAAATATTTTTTGACTACAGGTTTCTACCAAATTTGAACTGTTTAATAATGTTCAGAGTTTGTTCCAAGTGCAAGACTAGTTTAAACCTCAAATTGTGCGCTGTGTCCTGCCTGCGGGCGCGGCCAACTTCTCAAGAGATAATAAGGGTTATATATATTTTTAACTACAGTTCTCGACCGAGTTTGACCTGTTCTACATTGTTCCGAGTTTGTTCCAAGTGCAAGACTAGTTCAAACCTCACATTGCGCGCTGTGTACTGTTTGCGGGCGCGGCTAACTTCTAAAGAGTTAGTAGGAGTTAAAAAAAAAATTACCAAAGTTCTCGACCGAGTTTGACCTGTTCTATATTGTTCCGAGTTTGTTACGACTGTAAGGCTAGTGTAAACTCCACGGTAATTGTGTGATGCTAATAAGTACCCGCTATTGGGACTTGAATAACTAGGAGGAAATTCGCAAATAAATAATGGTTTATTAAAAAACAATCATTGCATTAACAAGAACAATAATAATTGGTGGTCATAAACTGCTTTATACATTTTTGCGTTTATCCACTTGCAGAAATATGTTCTGCGTTTACGTTGACCAGGAATCTAACTTTCTTTTTAACAGGGATGCCCCGATCACAGCAATTACTGGTTTTAAAAATAAAAATATCTTGGGGCAGTTTTCTATTAAGTATACAAGATAAATATTTGCCACTACGTTAGCCCGCATCACAGCATTTACTCATTATCAGAAATCAAAATGTCCTGTGGCACTTGAGTGGCAATAAAACGAGGTCAGTAAGACTTAAAATTATTGATTACTCCTCTTAAAATTAGTCTTTTTGCTTCCAGTACCTTGATATAAAGTGAAATAAATTCACAGCAATAAGAAAGAGAAATATTCTGAGGCACTTTTCTAGGGTCTATTGAAGACACTAAGGTACAAGATACTCATGACATACCATTGAATTGCCCTTGAATTACCCGCTTTCCCTTACTTACATGCACAGTAATTTTTTCTTTTTAGAGTTTTGCCACTACGGTTGACCGCATCACAGCAGTTACTCATTTTCAGAAATTAAAATGTCCTGTGGCACTTGAGTGGCAATAAAACGAGGTCAGTAAGACTTAAAATTATTGATTACTCCTCTTAAAATTAGTCTTTGTGCTTCCAGTACCTTGATGTAAAGTGAAATAAATTCACAGCAATAAGAAAGAGAAATATTCTGAGGCACTTTTCTAGGGTCTTTTAAAGATACTAATGTACAAGATACTCATGACATACCATTGAATTGCCCTTGATTTATCCACTTTCCCTTACTTACATGCACAGTATTTTTTTTTTACAGTTTTGCCACTATGGTTGCCCGCGCCCGCATCACAGCAGTTACTAATTTTCAGAAATAAAAATGTCCCGTGGCACTTGAGTGGCAATAAAACGAGGTCAGTAAGACTTAAAAATATTGATCAGTCTTTGTACATAAAAGTACCTTAGTAAACAATTTAGAAAAAAAAACTTGAAAAAAATTATTCACAGCAACATTTTCTAATTACTAATAAATCTAATCTGGCACATCTTTGGCACTGTCTGACGCTGATGTCAAAGTGTAAAAGTAACATTGCATTGCGTAACATGTTAACAAGAAATTTTAGTTTGAGTCAGTTGGTGCATTGCTGTAGTACAATACGAGTTCTGGTTTTACTACTGTACTGGTCTTGATGTTTTTTTGAACCTTCTTAGCAATATCGTCATACAATTCCTACTGCCCTGACATTCTCCGCACGTATGCCACGTAATGCCGTGGTCTGTGTGCCACTGTACCAATAAGGCGGTAGTTAATACCGCAGATTGTTGACCGTTCTGGGATGTCAGTCAGCGGCACTTGCTGGTTTGGCGCAGTCGCTGTGTTAGTGTCGACAATGAGCAGATTGCTCATGATGCAATGCGGCGTTGCCTTCTCCTTGCATCCATCATTCCTGCAATTCTTCTCATCACCCATCCAGAAGGTGATGGAATCTTGCAAGTTTGTGAAGCCATGTTCCACATGATACTCTTCGTTGCATTTTACACATTTTTCTTGAGTCACCTCGACATGGCCCCGAGGACACTTCCAGTGTAGCTGCTTTGAATACAGGTTCAACGGAAGGTCAGAGCTCTCAAGGATTCCAATCGCATTGCTGAACAGATTGTAAGTCAAGATGTCTGTCGTTTTACGCCTTGCTCTCTGACCATCACCCCTATCAGATGAACCGAAGTTAGCACTTGATAGTTGTGCTACTTTCACCAATGCTTCTGCACGCAGCTTGTAAGTTTTAGAAGTAGTTCCTTGCTTTGCAAGACTGCAGGCTACTTTCATAACTGGGGAAGTGTCATGGTGACCCTCAACATATGCCATTAGATTTGGGGAGTCAAGCATCCCAACGGCAATAATTTGAATGAACGAGTCGAAGGCACACGTATTCAATATTTGCACTTTTGTGTTATTGTCCAACATGAAATATCCAGTCAAATTCCCATTCTTCACTAGAAAATCCTTTCTCTTCTTGATTGTGCTGCTGTGATCTTGCGATTTTGAATCGGTAGCGATACCGACACTGAGAACCTCGGATTCCACACCGATTTCCGGGTGGGGATTCAAGTACTTCGAGGTCTTCTTACCTAGCCCACGCCAATTATCAGTGTGCTGGAGCTCTCTCGAGTTGACTTCAGTTGTTTTCCTTACCCGATCGCAGCTAGTGCTAGAGAGTATGTTGGACGATGCTAGCGTCACATGTCCTAATATGGAGTGAATGTGAAGGCCTACAAATTCATGAATGGGCAAAGGCCCTGTCTTTGATGTATTGGAAGTACTCTTCGCTGTGGGCAGATGTCCCTCTCTGATATGGTGATTTGAAATGTTTCACCATGACACTTGACCATAGCACGAAGTTCCCGCACTTCTTCAATACCTTCTCTGCAAACTTCGGTCAGAAGTACGGGTTCACACGTTCGCCCTCTTCCTCAGCATGCTTTTCAGAGGATGAATTCAATTCCGAAAGAAAATCGAGGATGGTGCACTCTTTCGGTTCCTTCTCTTCATTTTCTTCCTCTTCATTGGCCTCGCACCCTTCACACACCGGGTCATCCGAGTCTTCATTCTCTTTGTCTAGCATTTGGTCAACGACATCAGCTTCTTCTGTAGGCATCACTTGTTCTAGGAGGTATTGCGGTATTCGTGCCTTCTTGGAGTCCTCGGTGTGTGCGGGAGGCAAGGGAGAGAAAGGAGCGACTGCTCGGTTTGGGAGCCAGAGAGCAAGTGCGAATTTATTTAGGTCGTCCCAGCTAACGAGCCCCGTGGGTTGCCCTGGCGCTCCCGACAATAGCGCCCGCGAGAGGGGGAAGTACAGTGCCTGAACAGTTACGGTAGTTTAGATCGGCCACCTCGAGTGGCGAGGTCAATAATACTGCACTTCATCCCCTCCGGGTCCGCGGAGCGTGAATGCGAGTGCCCACCATTTGGTGCCTACGGACAGGGAACCCGAGTTCCGGGAGGAAACCTGCCCGACATCGCATTCACCAAAAAAATTCGGCTCGTCCTCTGCGAGGGAGGCGGCCGGGTCTCGCGCGCTCGGCCGGTGATTCCTGGCGCCGAGGCGCGGCTGCCGTGGTCGTCCTGGTGGCCCACGGCATGTGGGTCAGCGTGCCAGTGGGGACCGCTGGATCGGGTATCAGTTGTGCCCGAGAGGCACCGGCCTCGTCAGCTGACGACCGGCAGGGGTCTGGCGGCGCGGGGTAGGCGCGGGTGTCGCTACTCCCGCAGTGGCGGCCGGGCGCGGCGATGGTGGCGCCCGCGCACCGGGACCTCGCCGTGCTGCAGGGAGGGGCTCGGGGAGCCCGGCGTCCGGTCGGGCGTCAGCCTCCGCCGTCTCCCGCGTTAACGTCTCGCCTTGACCTGATCCAGAAAAAGGATTACTCTAGCCAGAATTTCCTCGGGCGGGAGATGCCCGTCCACCACAAACACGGGGTCCGTCTCCTGCTCCAAGAGCCACTTGTCGGAGAGCTGGTGGAGTCGCCGCAGATAGTCCAAGGGGAGCGCTTGCTCCTCCACTCGGCCGCGGTTGGTCATGCGGCGGTGGGCTTCCTCCGGGCCGGTCCGCACGTAGACGTAACACCGCTGCCGGGTCTTGTCTCGGAGCGCGTGGAAAAGCTGGCGCAGGACGGCCATGTGCGGGGGGGTCATGGCCCCGGACAGCATGTGGGCCTCAGCGAACACGAACAGTGAGCACTCCATGGACCGCTCAAAAACACGGAGGCGGGTCGTCTGGAACAGGGCTCGAGCATGCAGGGTGGCCAGTACCAGGGCTTGGAAGGGGAAGGCCCACACCCGGGTGTCTTGTGAGAGGAGAGCCAGGAGGTTGTGTCCTCCGACGTCCTGCCAGTCCTGGACCGGCTCCTTCACGACGAAGTACTTGCCGGTTCGCTGCAAGCCGGTGGCCAAGGTAGATTTTCCCGCCCCGATGTTTCCTTCCAGGTACACGTCAGGGAGTTGGGTCCTCCTCCTCCCGTAGAGGAAGGCCACCAGGAAGGCGGCGATCAGGAGCACGAACATGGTTGAGAGTAGTACGTCCATTTCGCGGTGCAGCTAGAGGGCGACTGAGGCGAAGCGGTCATTCGCCGCTCGAGCCAGTGCCTTTATTTCAGCGTTCCCCGGGTGCATTGAACGGGTAGCCATTGTTTCGCTCCGAGCTATTTCTGCCCCTTGCTGGAGGCGGATACGGCACGTTCACGCCGGTACCCGAGCGGGGGACCGGGGAGGGGAATGCCGGCCCCCCGCGTTCGAGGCCTAGGTCCTCGAGGAAAGACCCGCTTCCACGGAGAAAATTAATCCCCTAGATTCTCATCCCTCTCCATCCCTTTCAGGACGGGTAGTCCGAGTCACGGCAAAAGCTCCGAGTCACGGCAAAATTTTAATTTTTGCCTTTTGACCAAAAAGTTGGGGCTGAAGGGGGGAGGTACCCATTTGAGTGTCATGCGGTATTGAATGCCATATTATGTGCAGGAGACCATGTGTGTATACAACGCTGGCCCTAGCTCTCGCCAACGAACGCCTGGCGGTGATGTCGAGAAATTCGACTATTTTTGAGGAATGCTCAGCACCTTAGTATCGGCGTACCCTTCGATTACAGTAGATTGGCGCGCCTGTTTCAAATCCAACTTGTTTGTGTTGTTGAATCTCTCAACCCCGACTGGACTCGAACCCGAGTCAGCCGCACACTCAGCTAGTGAGCTATCCACTATGCCAACAGCCCCGTCGAAGACAAGAGGGAGCGGGCTGGAAGGTACTTCGTCCGCCGTGGAGACGGCGAGGGTGGGGGGAAGGAGCTGCGCTGGTGGCCAAAGGGGGGGCTGAGCCATTGTGAGCCGAGCGCGACCGAGCGCGACAGAGCCAACCGTTACCGTGGCGGCGAACGGCTGAGATTTGAAAAATGGGCGTCCGCTTCAACGGCCATGGTGCTCCTAGAAGACCATGCCTTAAAGGCGTTTATTTCCGTGCCTTCAGGCCTGATTGGAGCACGTGTTGGGTGGGTTTGGATTTGAAATTGTGCCAGGGGGCGAAATGAATTTCGGCAGATTGAGGAATCAGGGGTGTCTGTCCAGATCTGCAACGAGTGCCGGGGTTGGGCTGTCCGTCATGGATGGAAGGTGCTCAGCTTCTCCACGGCCGTGCACATGACAGCGGAGACGGCGTGGACGAAGCGTACGGCGCGCTGTGCGGCGTGGCCGTACAACCCCGGGGTGTGCCAGCGGAACATCGTGAAGTTGGCCGAATGTGACTGCGGGGGAAGGTCTTTCGACGAGCAGTTCCTACGGGAGGTGTGCGTGGACGGGGACCGAGTACCAGACCCGTTACAGTTCCCAATGGGTTTTGTGGAGGTGTGAAGTTGGCAGCACTGCGTGCTGGAGGAAATTTTCCGCTGGCGGTTGGCATTGTCGCTCCTCGGGCGCGAGAGCCGAGTAGAGAGCCGAGCTGTGCCGAACGCGCGGAGCCTTGTCGGAAACGCCTGAGGCGATCGACAGGCTTGGGCGCGAGGAGCCGAGTCCCGAGCGCCTGTCGCGGGGGCCGAAGAAAAGCCGAGGCTGGAGAGCCGAGCCAGGCGCACCACCGCCTGCGCGAAAAGCGCGGCGCGTTTCGCGACGCGTCGAGCCTGGCTGTGTTGCCAGTGGCTCCGCGTGTGTGTGAGTGCGCTCCGCTCAACCGCGTGGAGAGGGGGAAAGGCGCGGCGGCTTTGTTTTGATGGCAAGGTTATGGTGCCCATGGCTCCTCAAAAGTGAAAGACTGCCGTTGAAAGTTTTATGTCCTTTTGTGTCGAAGCCATTGTCAGGCGTTCTGAGCTAGTCGCTCCCATTGCCAACAGGAAAATCTTTTCAGCTTGGTGAGTGTCAAATCCTGGAGTGTTTTAATAAAGAGAAAATTTACCCTGTGCCGTGTTTCCTTGACTGGGCTTGAAAGACCACTTGAGAATTTTAACTGGATGCATTTTAGTCATTTTGACTCAACTGTCTAAGAGAGCAACATTTAGTCTGCTGAATTTGTGTGAAAACTTGGTAAAGACTTTTTAAACTTCTTAGGCCTGTTCGCCTTGGGGAAAAACTTTTCCGTTCCTTGAACGTTGGTGGGTCGTTAAACGTGTCAGGGTAGGGATCAAACTACTGCTAACAACAAGAACAGTTGGTTTGTTTAAGAAAGAAGAAGTGCTCTATTTTAGAGTCATCCAAGGAACAAATATCAGGTCATAGAACCAGGAAACTAGGAAGTATTCAAGAAACAAAAACTCTTGGAGCATCTCAAACAATAATGAACAAATGAGACATAATGAACAAATAGAACTAGAAGTCAAGAAAGTCATAATCACTCAATCACTCAATCACTTCCTCCACTGATCACTAATCACTAAAATTAATCAAGTCCACCTCGTCAGACATCGACGATGAAGCGGCTAGAGAAATGGTCCCCGCTGAGGAGGAGCCTAATAGCTCTTCTTCCAGGCGCCCTGGCGCAGACCCAGAAGGAGGGGGGGAGGGTGGCAGGGCCACCCGCCGTGGGGACAGGGGCCGGTCGGCTGCCCGGCCTTGGAGGGGGGGCTCTTGGTGATCTTGTTGACCTCCTCTCGCCGGGCCCTCCAGCCAGGCCCGCCGGGCCGCACGCTCCCGCTTCTGGCGTTCCTTGCGACCGCCGCGCCGACGGGGGAGGGGGCACACTTCGGCCCGGTGGCCAAGGGTGCGGCAGCGTTGGCACCGGGTCGCCCCGCCTCCCCCCGGGGAGGGGCACTGCAGCGCCGTGTGCCCCTGGCCGCGGCAGTGGTCGCATGTGATCAGGGCAGCCGGGGCGTTTACGCCCAGCCGGTTGTGGACGCTGCTGGCCGGGACGAAGACTGCCGGTCGCCCTCCCCTGCCCTGGCGGTGGTGTTGGAGGCGGCGGGGCGGAGGAGGCCGCTCCCGGTTGGGCCTGAAGTGGGGCCCCTGCCGCCCCTGCAGGTTCCTCCCTTGAGGATGGCCTCGGGCCGGAGGAGCCGGCGGCGGGCCTCGCGCTTGGGGCCGAGCTGGCTGGGGGTCGACGTCCATGGGCTGGACGGGGGCCGGTGCACCAGCGCGGGGAGGCTGGGGGGCTGGTCCGTCCTGCTGACAGCGGAGGACGCGCTCCCCGTCCGGGAGCACCCTTACCCGGATGTCGGGCCCCGCGAAGGGAGCCCGTCGGGGTGCAGCGGGGGGCTGGGGCTCCGGCACCGGGGGCTGCACGACCGGCGCGGTGACTCTGCTCTGTAGTCTCTCCAAGACGGTGCCGTCGGGCAGCACCGCACGGTCCATTTGGACTTCTTGTAGGACGGCGGGGAAAACGGGGGGAAATGGCTGCCACTCCATGCTGTCCGTGTGTCTGTCTGCTAGGCCGTTCTGGGCAAGACTGAGGCTCGAGGGGCCGGTGCCGCTGTCCCTTGGCCAGACGCATTGTTGCGACCTGAGACGCGTTATCGCCAAGGCGGAGGAACGCGGCGGGGCGTTGTCCCGCGCAAGTGAAGGGTCAAGGGTGGGGGGATGCCTTCGCGCGCAAAGTAGCGCTGGGCCGCCTGGGCGTGGTCGCCCGGCGGGCCCGCGCGGCTCGGGGCTGCGCTGCCGAGTGCACTACTCGCGCGTGGAATGGGTGGCCTACCCTCACGGCGCTATTGGTCCTCGGGAGGGGAAGAGAGGAAAGTAAGCCAGAATTCGCGTACGGGGCAGTCCGGGTCGGAGTAGGGCGTAATGTTTTGCACGTTAACCACCCTTTTCTTTCCGGTGCCCACTTGCTGAATTCTCACAAGCAGGTCATTTATTCTGTCCAGTATTAAGTAGGGCCCTTCCCACTTTTTAGACAGTTTAGGGTTCTGACCTCGGTGTCGGGTCGGCCGGTACAGCCACACCATGTCCCCAGCGCGGCCCGGGAAAATGGCCGTGTGAAGATCATAGTTCTCTTTTAATTTAAGAGAGGCTTCCTCTCGGCGAACCCGGACCTGCTCGTGGACCTGTCGCATCGCCGCGCGTAGCCAGCGCGAGTACTCGGAGCGGCTAGCCTGAGAAGATGCCGGCCCGCTCGGCGGAGGCTCGCGCGCCAGGTCGGCTGGCAGATTCAGCATCCGGACGTACATCATCTCGGCCGGCGTGACTCGGAGGGTGGAGTGGACGGCGGTGCGGTACGCGAGCAGGATGAGGGGGACGTGGGATGGCCAGTCCCGCTGGTCCTCTCTTGCGACCGTGTTGTAAACCCCGATTGCGGTGGTTTATTTACTAGCGTGTGTGGTTCAAGGAGAATTGAGGATGCAAGGTCCGGGGTTCAACTCTTGAAAGCTTTAATCAGGCGCTGGACAAAGCCGATGTCCTGCGGAAGCACCGTCTGCCTTGTGGAGACGAACTCTTGAGTAGGGAGTTGAGGTACCGCCACGCACATCACTGGTACTCCTGCTGGTGTGTAGGTGTCGACTCCGTACATGTCTTGAGGATGATCAGGGAACAATGGATCTTCTCCCTGGCGCCTTGGGTCTTCTGGAGGCACGTGTATTATTAGGTCGTACGGGATGGCCTGATCTTGTTCAACATATGGCAAGTTGTTCACCGCCACTGGAGGGGCTGGCACTATGGCCCAAGTGGCGCCTACGAGACTGATGCAGTCCGAGTACCCTTCAAGCAATTCATCACTGCTGCCCGTGTTGTTGGCGTAATTTTGTAAGAAATTGACTATCTGTGCAGCACTTGGGATGACCTGGCCAAGGGGCGGGATTGGGGTACTGTTAGTTCCCAAAACATATCCGTGTGTGGCGGGCCACACAAGGGTGTCCACCACTGACACGGGCACTTCGTTAGCGGGGGTGACTACAGGACCACCCACCACTAACATGGCAGCAATGGTCATGGCGATGTTGTCCGGCACATCATCCGGCGCGACGAACCCCACCGACATCGTGGCGGCCTGCTCGACCATTAAGTTGGCCCCCACATCTGTCAAGGGACTGGGTATCAAGGTAAGGGGATTGACCTGAAGGCCCACCAATTCAAGCACAACCCCCTCGGCTGCTGCGCGACTTATTTTGTGTGCGAGCACAAAGCCTTTCTCGTACATTCCCTTTTTGCTGGCCCGCTTCATCCTCGGCTCGCAGATCCTCGCGTTGTGGTCAAGGCGAAAAGGATGCTGCACTGTGAGCATTGGAAGTGCTTCTTGCAACTTCTTTCCGCCGGGCTGCGACTGCTCGTTCATGACACTCGCAAAGCTGCTTATCTCTGCGACGGTGCGCTGCGTTCCATTTGTCCACTGGAGCGTAAGGTTGATGTGGGGCATCCTTACATCAATCTTGTCTCCAAGGGTCATGGTGGCCTGATGCACTACAGGCAGGATCCCAGGGGCACCGACAGTGGGAATGTTCGAAGTAACAGTATAATCCTGGGCATCCAGATTGTGATTCACCACAATTCCCCCCGGGGCATTGGTAAGCTGTGTTACCATTGCGAGAAAGCTGGCCGCGTGTTTTCCCGGGTCTGTCTCGACACAGTTCTCTTACCAGCCAGAGCAGCCACATTGAGATTCTTGCTTTTGTGGCGTTTGTACGGCTGGCCGGGTCCTGGGGCATTCTCCTGTAGCGGGACGATCATGTCCCGGAAGCTGGCTAGTTGGGTGGCCGGTGTGATAGAGTTCAGTATCGCCAGTTTCAGGTTTTCCCGCGTGATCAGCTGATCCTGAGCGACTACTCTATGCAGTGGTGCCGGCCCGCCGTTCACTAAAACCAGATGGTCCCAAAACTCTGCAGGCCCAGTATTCATTGCGGGAACCAGATGAATGGGCGCATCACTCATGTCAGGCTTGAGGTTATCTTCAATCCATTTGAGAACCATTGATTGTGAATCGCAAAATTGTCTGTAGTATAGACCCGGGGGCGGGGTCTTTATCATATTGACCAGAATAGCCGCAACTTCGGCAAGAAGGGGCATCCTATAGAAGTGGGGACTTGGCACCCAGTCGCCTTCCCCTTCCCCAGTTAACAGCTTAATGATGGCTTCCACCGGTCGCAGGGTTGCTGGGGCCTTAACAGGGGTCTCCCACCTCCAGGATGTAGGTGACACCCAGCCTGCCCAGCTATTGCTATAATAGCTTGCTGACGGTAAGCTCCTGCCAATGAGCGGCTGTATCATCCACGTCCGAAGCATGTATTGGTATGCCTTCATCACGATTGGGACGGTGATGTTCATGATGGTTGGGGGCTTGGGCCAGACTGGGCGTGACGGCCCCACAGGAGGAGATGGCGAGCGGGGCTCGTAGCCGGGCGACCTAGGGGTGCCGCTCCCGTCAGAGGGTGTCCGAGAGCCCGTGGCAAGCACAGGCTCAAGGTAGTCAGCTACACCGTCCATGCAAGGGTGTGATAAACAATTGGAATATTTATTGCTCAAAGCAAGATGGTAGCTCTCCAGCCAAGCAGTCTCAGCCAAGCGCGGTAGCGTAGCGAAGCTCTACGTAGTCAGGCGACGTCCGTCTCGAAGCGCAGCCCAAGTCCTTGTCCTGTGTTGCGCCGCGCCGCGCCTGTCCGGCCGCCCAGCCGAGCAGCCAGCCCGCCGGCCGAGCCGCGCCGTGCCGTCCAGGCAGCCACCGCCTGCTGAGCCCGAGCTCGAGCCCAGTCGCCGAGTCAACCCGAGGAGCGGGGTGAGAAGGCCGGTCGAAGGGCGCAGTTCGAGGCTGGCCGGTAGGGTGCAGCACCAGTCACGCGCTCGAGTACCCGCGCGAATACGAAGCGGTAGACAAACGGTGCGCTACGCAAACCTGTCTGCTAACGTCGTGGCGCAAGCAGCTCACATCACAACACTACCTCCCCTCTTCTCAAAGAAGACGTGCTAATCGATCGGGTAACTCGGGGTGGCTTTGTCCGCGTGGCCTACTCGGTAAAACCACAGTTAAACCGGTACTAGGCCATGGCAAGGTTAGGAGACCCGTAGCGGGTTGCAGCGAGTGAGTGGCTTTCGGCCAGCGACTGGCCAGTAAACCATTTTCACCTGACAGCTGACAAAAACCGTAACCAGAGCGGGGCCTATTTTCAAGTGCCGTGGCGGAATTCTTCCTGACGAAGCGAAAATCCATCCCGGGTGCCATGTGCAGTCCAAGAAGTAGGCCGCAGCTTGGTGAAACATGCAGGAACGGCGACAGCAGCCAATGTTGTCCAGCGACGAGTTGATGTCCAGCAGCAGGGTCCAGCAAGTTCCAGGTACTCGTTCCGTCCGGGCGGTGCACGAACAGCATTCATTTTGGCAGGGCGTGGGCCGCAGTGTTTAAGCACAACTGTGCCACCCGTAAAACAGTCAAGTAGGCTTAACCACGTTTTGGCGGGTGCACTGCTCCGGTCTCCGCAGACAGCCGAGTGCGGCGAGCTAACCCGACAGGCCGGTAGCTTTAGCATCGAACCGGCCCGTGCCGTTGCCCCGGGTTCAAATACCAGAGAACAATCTTCATCGCTACCGAATTTAAAACTCCAAATATCGAGTTCGGTCTCTTCTGCGATGAGACTAGCCAGATTATTTCTGGGCATTAACTGACAGAAAGCTGCCAGCAAGCACCAGAGTGGCCTTAGCCACAGCGTTAACAGACACTGCCTGCGCCTAAAACTTAGCCAGCGATCGGGTTCGAATACCAGCCGAATTCAACTAAAATTTTAGCCCATCGGATAGGATTCTAGCGCCCTGAAAACATGGGACCGTGGCGGCCCAAAATTTCCAAACTTCGCTTATCCACGCGGGCCGGCTGCCGGCCGCCGCCCTTGCGGGTACGTCTGTCCTTGGCCGCGGCGGCCGCGGGTTCGAATCCCGTCTGGTTCCCCCACGGGGTATGGGGCACTTCTCCCCCTTGGCCGCGACGGCCGCGGGTTCGAATCCCGTCTGGTTCCCCCACGGGGTGCGGGGCACTTCTCCCCCTTTGGCCGCGGCGGCCGCGGGTTCGAATCCCGTCTGGTTCCCCCACGGGGTATGGGGCACTTCTCCCCCTTGGCCGCGGCGGCCGCGGGTTCGAATCCCGTCTGCCCCGAAATATTAGGCTTCCCGCGCCACGGGAGCGTGGCGGGTGCCTCTTGTACTCAGTTAGATCTGCAGGCCTTGCCCGCGTGCCAAAGGATACCGGTTCTCCCTGTCCTGCGATGAGATGCGTTGTTCCGTTTATCCCGCGGTGAGATGCGTTGTCCTGTTGTGCCTCCACCGGCGTCGTTGGGTTCCGCGGACTGATGTCTCCGTGTCCGCCGTGCAGGACCCACTCGCCCCCGCCCGCGCGCGCCAAGCTCCTTGGAGTCCAGCCGGCGACCAGCTGGATCCACGGACACTTGGACCCGGGTTCGAATACCCGTTGGCAGGGTGCGATTAATTTGGCTGTACCGAGTTTGTCAGGATGCTGACATTCTCATAGCTCAGGCCCCCACAGCGTTCCTAACGCTGTTCTTTTTACCCGATATTCAGTGGCTGAATTTCGAGTCTGGATGCACACCGTGTGCATCCGGGGCCACTACGACCATGCCGCGTGCATGGTGCTCATACGAGGGGCTGCCTCTTTGACTGTTTCGACACCTGCCGGGCCACACCGGCCCCGGCCTCAGCCTGCGGCAGGAAACTGCCGCGCGATCGTTACCTAGGACCCGAGATCCAACACAGGGGGGCCATTCCCTGCGGATTCGGGGTTGGTGCGCACACCAGAGCAGGGTTCAGACGGTACCGATCCTTTGTTAAACACTCCCATTTAACGATCTGCCTGAACCGGTCCCACGCACCGAGTCCTGACACCGGACCCACCAACTGTTTCATGGCCGCCCGTGCACCGCGACAACACCCTCTGCTCTGCGGGCTTCGGCCGTCAACTCCCACTGTAGGAGGCGCCGACAGTCGCGGGACGAGACGGCCATGTAGGGGAAACTTGGATAACCTTGGGTCGTCCACCGCCGACGCGGCAGTGGCCAAGGGGGTCCCTGCAGCTGCAACGCGTACCTGTCCGCTAGGACCGCGGCACAGGCGTAGCGCGAGGCGCAACTGAGGGGGGAGGGGTAGGAGAAGGATGAGGGCATAAGTGCTCCCGAACAGGTAGACAACGCGGGGCGCCATGTTCCGCGTGTCGGGCCTGATCGGGGAGCCCGCCAACGCCAGTCCGTGTGGCAGCCGTGGTGCAGCACGTGATGTTGATGTGCCGGTGCGTCCTCACCCCACCGGCCACCGGCGGGGGTGCAGAGGTACACCAGCGGCGGCCTGCCTCTGTCAGCTTCACAGGGCGACCGCCTGCCTCTTGGGGGCAAGTAGTGCTTGCCCCCAGGTGGCAAACAATGCTGCATTTCACGACTACCTCCGCAAAGCGTACCGGATACGGCGAGGCTGCACGAATTCCCTCAGGAAGGGTTAAAGGAATGGGATTTCGTAACGACGACCAGTCAATAACAGTCAAATCTTTAGGTTTAACAAACCTCCCATCAGCCCTCTCGTACACTGGCTGCAACTGCAGTGCCACGAGCTTCACAGGGCACACCCGCGGCGGGCTTACCCCATTCACTTTTCGGATAGAAAGTAGCGCCTAGGCTGAAATTCTCATCCACACGGCGACCGAGTCGCCGCAAAAACTTACTGCCTCACGCGATGCAAGTGATCCACACAGATTCACACTTGACTCCGCCTCCATGAGGGTTCAGACAACCACTGTTCGTACCCGCGCCGGGCGAGTGGCAGAGGCCTCGGACAGAGTAGCCCGTCTGCGAGCAGGCTGTCCGCTGTCCACCAGGGATGTAAGCGAGACAAGTACGACTTGGGTAGGGTATGTCGCAGATTAGCTGCTCAGCCGCGGGCACTTTCCCCGCGGCGACTCCACCAGTCTTTACGCCTTTTCTCTGCTTTCATTTGGTCTCCCTGGCAACCTGGCCTTAAAGGCTTTACTTTTGCTCGGCCTTCATTAACGGGCAGTGCTTCTGCACATGTCCTCGTTTGCTGCAATGCCAGCATCCGGCCTTCGCCTTCGGTTCTATCGCCTTTCGGGGACAGTCTGCCTTGACGTGGTCAGATTGTTTGCAGAGCCAGCACGAGCGCACGGGTTGAGCCTTGTCGACGGCTTGCTGCAGCACGTGTGTCTGCTGCTTGGCCAGGTCGTGCAACTTCCTGGCCGTGGACACAAGGGCCTCCGTAACCACGCCGCCGCGGCCTTGCGGCGGCCCCTCAGTCCACTGCCCAGCCCCCCGGCTATGTGCGTGCGCGTCGACGACGTGCATCTTGGCCTGCTTGTCCTCGCACGGCACCTGCTGTGCAGGCCGGACCCGCGCCGAGTCCAGCACCGAGTCCAGGGTCGCGTGCTTCTCCCGGACCAGCAGCAGGGCCATGGTGACGTCGGTGAGCCCGTCAACAAATACCGTCACCATCTGCTGCTGCAGCAGATGCTCAGGGTACCCTGGGTACGCCCCCGCACGGCATCCTCGATCTCGGTCGCATAGGCTTCCAGCGTCTGGTCGCCCGTCAGCCTGATCGATTTAACGCGCGCTCGGTACGTGTTGACGTCAGTAAAAACACCAAATCGTCGGCGCAAGGCTTTGTCAAGTGTCCCGAAATCCCGTAGCTGATCCGGCCGATCCGGCTCTAGGTGTCGCACCCCGATTGCGGTGGTTTATTTACTAGCGTGTGTGGTTCAAGGAGAATTGAGGATGCAAGGGTGTGATAAACAATTGGAATATTTATTGCTCAAAGCAAGATGGTAGCTCTCCAGCCAAGCAGTCTCAGCCAAGCGCGGTAGCGTAGCGAAGCTCTACGTAGTCAGGCGACGTCCGTCTCGAAGCGCAGCCCAAGTCCTTGTGTCCTGTGTTGCGCCGCGCCGCGCCTGTCCGGCCGCCCAGCCGAGCAGCCAGCCCGCCGGCCGAGCCGCGCCGTGCCGTGCCGTCCCGGCAGCCACCGCCTGCCGAGCCCCAGCTCGAGCCCAGTCGCCGAGTCAACCCGAGGAGCGGGGTGAGAAGGCCGGCCGAAGGGCGCAGTTCGAGGCTGGCCGGTAGGGTGCAGCACCAGTGACGCGCTCGAGTACCCGCGCGAATACGAAGCGGTAGACAAACGGTGCGCTACGCAAACCTGTCTGCTAACGTCGTGGCGCAAGCAGCTCACATCACAACAATATTTTCAGGCGAGGTGCGCTTCTTGTAACTGGTAACTCATTGATAACCAAAAACAGGGGCCAAATAGAAAATGACACAGAATTGAAAACTTTAACTCCATCAGAATACCACATGAATGATAAATTTGATCGGTTACTAAGGAAGCCATTTTCTATCTCTTCTTTGTAGATGCGCCCATCATAGATGTCTTCGATGTTATCATTATGGCGTTTCCTGTTAGCCTTAAATCGAAACTGCAAATCCTGATAGAAGTTCTCTCGGTTGAATAAATGTTGAAGTTGGTTCACCAACGGCACTTCTAAGAAGTAGGAAATGTTGTCACCTCCCTTCTTACATCTTGTGCAAGGACAATCTTTAGAATTCACAGGATACATGCAGTTGGAGCAAAAGTAATGAAAAACAATCAAAGCAGAACCAAAATTGGCAAAAAATTTCTTAAACTTGTAAAGAGTTGTTTTGACTATACTTCCAGGTGGACAGTGGAGGGCAATTAGACTTAATATTCTTCCAAGCAATGTGCCACTCAGATGCTCCACTGACATCAGAGAAAAGATGGCTACTAAACTTTCTCGAAGAGATATGGGAGCACCAGGGTAAATTGGTTGTTCGGCATCGTCATTGTCTTGCTCTTCATCACTCGAGTCAACATTGGAACCCTCTGATTCCTGTGCAGAGTCATCTTCAGAGTCCTCTGGATCTTCATTACTCTCCGAATCTTCACTAGTTAGAGGATACTCATCATCCGAGTTCAAGTCGGAACCTAGTTGCATACAAATTAAACAATATTACAGAGAAACAGTAATCACATGGTGCATGCATGTATCTTTTGGATCACAATATCTACCTGCTTCATTCTCATCTCCACTTGCATGTGACTGTTCAGACTCCTCAGTGACATTTGCAGTTTCTGCCATATCGCCTCTATTGTTATCAGACTGATCTAATTCATCGCCTTGATCTCGATCCACATGGTGGTCCTCTGCACATAGATGAAATTGTCAATAAACAGCCAAAAGAAGCATAATGTGTTTATTTTTTACCATCAGCAATTTACCTTGGTGATCTGGCCAATGCTCTTCACCCTGGTCACTTGCGCCACTCTGATCATTGGATTCAGATGCATCTGATTCATGAAGTAATTCAACCCTTCTTCTAGCCCTGGCTGGTAGGTTCTCATCACCTGTATGAACAAAGGACAAAGTAAAATCGTCTGTTCAATATTCTGCAAACTTCCAGCACATAGATTTCGTCATTGGTTTGCAAACAAAAGACAAAATTTGCATGCCTATCATTGAGGTTAATTCAGTTTCAGATGACAATGACAACAAAACGAAACCCTAACTTTAAAAACAACAACTCAATTTGGATTTAATAACCCGTAAAACAAAACATACTTTGTTCTGATGACGATTCGTCGAGAGACGGCTCCGATTCCGATGCACGATGGTCAACTACATCTCTTCTCCTTCTCTTGCGAGCTGTACGTTGTCGCGCCCGTGCGCGAGCGCGAGCACGACGCTCAGAAGTACGCTCATCTTGCTCATCCATGACTTTCGAGCAAGTTGTATATAAATAATTTGTCAGGTAAATCAAGAGCACATCGCGATCGGATCAACACGACGTCAGGGTGGTGGGTGAGGGCTGGGCGAGACGTCCCGGGGGAGTGATGGGGAGGGGAGAGTGGAGGGGGAGGGAGGGCCGAGCCCGGGGCCGGGGTAGCCCCGCGCTCAGTAGGCAACCTGAGAGCAGTGGCACAGCGGTGACGGTTGGGTTGCCTAAGCACAAGGCTGACATTTAAAGAATCATTGCTGTAGTGGTGACTAGTAATTGTAATGCATAGAACAAATGTCTATAAGTGCATGTAACGTAATGCTTCCATTGATTCATTCAGTGAGCGTATCTTTTGCAGACAGGTCCGGGAGAAGCGAACTCAATGCGTTCTAGTTCTGTCGCTCCCTGGCCCAACGCACCGTTTGTGGACGAGTCCGACATAAGAGCGTCAAAAAGCAAACTTGTGCGTCTCTGTGGGACCGAAAGCGACCCTGGTGCGTCTGTGCGGGACCGAAAAGCGACCTCGGTGCGTGTCTGGGGGACCGAAAGCGACCTAGGTATCGACAGGGGGTACTCCAAAAAGAACTAGTCCGCGCTCGGGTGCCGCTTCAAAGATACCTCTTCACGTCCGAGTCCCACCGTGCAGGACTCAAAACGTACTGGTCCTTTAAGGTTTTGAGTACTAAAAGCGATCTCAACCATCGAAATGTACTCTTTGCGTACTAAAAGTGACCCAAAAACGTACTCTTTATTTCTGTAAGGGCGCTCAACGTACGCGGTACTGAATTACACAAGTTTACTTGAAACAAACCCCTGGTGCTAATGGACGTTCCCACTTCGCAGTAATAACGTTGAAATATTCGTAAATTTCTCCACCATACAAGCAAGTGCCGCGAAAAAGACTGAGACGTGCGTTTCGCGCAAGGTCTATAATAACAACGAGCCAGTAAACTGCGACCCTTCAGTCAAGCACAGGGGTAAACAACGAAAATCAACGGTGGATTTGGAGCGACGTCGTCGACATCATCTTTATCGTCACTTTCCGCGGGCCTGCCATCCACTGCCGACCGGAACTTCCTCTTCGTCCCTCCCTTTGCAGGGAGCAAGTTTACCTCGATTCCGTGCGTTTTCAAGTGATGAATGAGGTTTGTGGTAGTATTCCTGAATGACAGTTTGGCACGGCACTTCTGGCACTCGGCCATACTGTCATTTTCAACCTTTTTAAAATGCGGCCAAACAGGGCTTTGCGGTGGCATGTTTGTGTTTGTTGATGCACCCTACTCGGCTCCCGCCACAACACGAGCGACGGCCCGTCTCGACTCGATCGCGCAGTGGAGTTCGGGGCAAGGGAAGGGGGAAGCGGGAGCGGGAGGGAGGGGCGTGCGACAGCCACACTGTAGAAATATTTATCGTCATTTTACGACAATCCTCTGGCTAAATCTGAAAAACGAATAAGTCGTCACAGACCAAGTGACGAATAACTCGTCACAGATTTTGTTTTTGCAAAAAGTATGTCTTCTTGAAGTTCGGTTAAATGTGAATTATGAACCCTACGAATACGTCGTCACGTTGTGCAAGTCTCGGTACCGCCCTCAGGCTGTTTAGAGGACAGTGCTAGGCTTGGGAGAATGTAGCCCAGTTCTGGTCTGGGGAACCTTAAGGGTTGAAGGTAAAGTGGAATAAAGAGGCCGCTGGATAACCTTTACAATGCTTGTACGTCCCGGCCTCCCCCGGTCCGCTCTGCGCCCCTCAGCTGGCACTTACCGACTGACGAGCTCCGCTCGGTCAGGCGGGCTCGCGACTCGGTTGCTCGGTGCAGTCTTGCTGACTTTAGAAGTTTTAGGCTTTGGCGGATGGGGCAGTGCCCCTTTGCGCCACAACGCAACAACGTGACGAATAAACGTCGGAAAGTGACGACCTATTCAGGTGATCAGTGAATTGTCACAGCTTTTCTCTTCATATGACGAAAAATATTTACAGTGCAGTGCCTGCGCCAGCGTCACTCCAGGCCACACCGCTGCTGCCAACCGTAGCAGGCGTTTGCTTTCGTTGGAACAGTGCGAGGTCCGACAGGAGACGTATTACTTCCTGTTTTTTTACTGCATACTTTTCTTCGAATATTCGTCACACATATTCGAACTTTCGGTCTATTTGACGTAATGCAGTTCGAACTCGAATAGTCGACTATTCGAAATCGAGTATTCGAATATATTCGATATTCGACTTCGAATATACCGTCCCTAGAATTCAACACCGCGCTTGCGAGGACACTATTTTCCAAGTCCACTAACCGCTGCACCCTAATCGAAAACGAACTCCATGTTAAGGTCCTAAATGGTCCCTGCGAAGTTCCTTTCTGAAATAGGGACAACAATGGAATTCCACTGCGTTTTAAATCCCTCTGAAGTCCCTCTCAGTCCCTACGCTTCTCGTGGCACCCGTTTCAATTTGAGAAGTTTACTTCACATTTAGAGTGATTTTATGCATTCATATGACTTCAGGTGCTACGTAGTAGCTTTGGGTGTTTCATTACCATTCGATTGCAACGTTGGTGACGAAAATTGGGCGCAAATTGCTCAGGTCAAGGTGGAGGCCTTTCAGCAACCTGATGGACTTCTGAGGGACTCCAGGGTCTCTGCAATCTCAGAATCCCTAGTCCCTAGAATGCCCCATCCGGGGACGTTTTTGGGATTTCGGAAAGGGACCTGAGAGGGATTTGACGTTGTGGACTTCAGAGGGACTTCCTTTTTGTATTAGGGCACATGCGGAGTAGATGTCATCCCTTCTTATTCCATTCATCTTCTTGCTGACGTCACCTGAAACAGAAGTAAGATGAAAGGAAGATGTTCTAACCTCTTCAGCGCGTTTGTTTTGTGTGTTTTTTTTAAGTATGACGGTGATGAGTCAGCACACTTTCTTGCCGTTTCCGGTGACGTCAAGAGGATGAAAGGACTTCCGAGGACTGACCTGTTGCACACATGGTTTGTACGCTCAGGGAAAACAGGGAAATGTCAGGGAATTGAAAAGCCGTCAGGGATATCAGGGGAGAAACGAGATTACAGGGGCGTAATATTTTTTATCTTGGAGTGCTGCAGTTGGTACTGCGTTGGCCAACTCCCCCAACCTACCACAAAATGCCTGGAATTGTCAGGAAAAATCCCATTTTTGGGCTCTTAAAATCAGGGCAATGTCCAGGAAACTGGAAATTGGTATCGCGTACAAACCATGTGCTTAGTCGTAGTAGACTTGTTTCGCTGAAAATATAGTCCGCGCATGCGCGGATACGTCGTTTGTCCAACTTCCATTTATCCGACCTGGAAGTTGCAAACGTATCCTCAAAGAGAGGTTAGGATAGGTAAGGGAGGTTTGCGTACTTCAGGTTTGGTAAAGTCAGAGGAAATGTACAGGTCGGACAAACGATGTAGACCCAAGCATGCGCACTGATGACTTCAGGATGGGCCAGAGCGTCTCATTCCTTTCATCTATATGCCGTTACGGCGCAACGTAATGAACTTATATTGGCAATAGAGTACCCCGGAAAAGCCCAAAGCGGAAGTGAAAAGTCGTAACGAAGAAGAAAAATGCAGGGGAAGTATGATAAATTGAGTATTCGGGACTGAACTGCCCTTAAAAACAGACGCGATTTCTTATGTTTGCTGTGGGTTTCTTCTTCGTTGCGACTTCTAACTTCCGTTTCGGGCTTCTCCGGAGTACTCTATTTGAACAAATAGAAAAGAACGGGGGCGGCCAGCATCGCTTCACCAGTCATGACATCGTTGACGTCCTTTCGCCTAACCCGCCCCGAGTTTGCAGGCGCTGACTTTCCTCCTACGCACGTCTCTCATCGGAATGTGTTGGTTTAATTGCAGGGATAACTCCAGTCAACATGGATGTGGTGTGTGATACCTGCAAACACCAGTGTGACTCTGGCGCTCGCGTGGCCAAAGTGTTGCTGTGCGGACACACGACATGTTACGCCTGTCTGGATATGCGCGCAAGAGACAACGGCAAGACATGCGCCATTTGCTCTAAGGTGAGTACAATTCCCCTACGTAAGTCCCGCGTCGGGTTCTCTGTAGCGATAGCGTGTACGGTTAAAGGGGACACTCCGGAATATCCTATTTCGCTGGATTCCATTCGATTTATGAAAAAAGGAAATGCGCAGGAAATCGGGGGTTTAGACAGTGACGTAGGTCGTCGCAACGCAGTTTAGCTTTGTCTATATATCTTCAAGGCATCAGTACGGAAACGAAAATTTTCCTGTCCTGAAAGTATAGTATATACTGCTCTGTAGTATCCAAATATGCTGAAGCGGTGGCCGGCAGAGCTTAGCAGAGGCGGATTATGTTTGTTTACTGACAACTTTAAAAAGTTCTTGCCTAACAAGGATATATCCTTCCGAAGACAGCGTACTTCAGTCATCTCAGGTACAAATTCACTTCCAGCTGCTTAGTAGATTAAAACATTTGTCCAACGTCGGTTCTCAAGGACGTAAACCCACCTGTTCCGTTCCCGCTCCATTATGTAGAGGTTTCCAATGAAGCTCAGAATCGGAAGCTGAAGAACAAAAACACTCCCAGCCCACAAGCTTTGGAGAACAAATATCAGAAATTTTGATGCAGAAGGGCTGCGCCAAATACGACCTCTAAATTCACTCAAAACACCATTTAAGTTTCTCATACATGCCCTCGAGAGTTTCCGGTCCGGAAGTGTTTTTGTTCCTTAGCTTCCGTTTCCAAGTCCCTTTGGAAACTTCTGTTAGCACCTTCTCACTTCCGGCTCAGCTTTTCTCTGGACTTGTATTGCACCACATTGCAGCTCGAACTATTTGGTATTTTCCTTAACTTTTCGTTTCAATTCAGAAACCCTAAATGTTTAGAAAACATTAATTAGCTGGCGTAATCCAGTTTTTAAGCTCTCGTAAAATTTCAAAACATTATTGGAATTGTGAAGACCGTTGATGGCAATTTCGAACCAAAAGTTTTGGTCAGCGGAGGTCAGAAGGGGTGGGGCACTGGAATTGGAAATCAACAGTAAATAAACGGAATAACAAGTGCTTGCTCATCACAGTCATTGCAACGCATACGGTGACGCAAACTTTTAAGAAACAAATGCGCTGTATAGGGCAGCGTATGGTATTCCTTTCATTTTAGTTTGAAGTGACGTTAGCAGTCACATCGGAATTGTCAATTGATTACTTTATTTATTCAGAGAGCTGCGTTCGGCCAGTGGAAATGCCGGAAATGCGCACTTTCTTCAGAGGGTTGCGTTCGGCCAGTGAAAATGCGCCTCAGAAACGCTTCGAAGGCTCGGATTGGGGGCCGTACCCATACTACGTGACCGTTTTAGGGGGGGGGGGAGGGGGTTGACAAAATACTACGGTCGGTCATTAAAGGGCAGGGGGCAAGTCACGTAGTATTCACAAAACGCTATTTTGTTGCCAATTTTTGGCGAGTCTTGGACGCGCCGCTACGGTGACTTCAGACGAATTGCGCGTGGCTGCGTGGCTGCCTGGCGCGGCTGCCTGGCGTTTCTTACAGAATTTTTTTCTTTTCAAAAACGCATGCATCTTTTGACGAAATACGCGAAATCGGCTTTTATAGAAATACTACGTGAATACAGGGGGGGGGGAGGGGGTCGGAGCAATACCACGGTAGGTCACATGGGGGGAGGGGGGTCCAAAAGTGGCCTCAAATAGGTCACGTAGTATGGGTACGGCCCCTTGTCCACGGGGGCACTTCTATGCTTTACGAGTCACCAGGAATGGTCCGCGCCGCCTGTAGAATGATTTATCTTCAGGCCGCGCGGTGAGGTTCTGCATTGTGTACTCGGTGGCCCTAGCGCCTTACCCATCTCCTTACCACGCTACACTCCGCTAATGCACAGCGGAATGTAAATCAAATGTTCCGGGTGTCCCAACCAATGCAGCGCAGTATCCAGGCTTGCCTATCAGCGCATTACCGGCTGCTTTACATGTGCTGTGTTGTTCCTTTTGTTCCGGAGGCGCTGATAGGCAACCCAATCGACTATTCTGCATTGGCCGGTACATACTGGCTGCGGTTGCAAAAGTGTGGAAACGTTAGGAGGCGTTTTGGTTTTCCATTAGGTATTGCTGAGAAAAAAAAATCCTTACAAATCCCGGGGTCCGTTCGACGAGTCTTAGAGGTGTCGAAACGGTCTAAAAGTTAAGGGGTATATAGAATACTAAGAAACTGAAGTCCAATCTTCCAAAAACATTGATGGCCCCGTAGTGAAAGACTTTTAGTTAACACAGGACGATAATTTCGGACATAATGACCAGTAGCGGATTGGGGGGCTCGCTGGCTGGATACAGTATATGAGCCGCTTTGCGTCTCAACTGGAAGGGGGTGTGAGCCCCCTCTTTCTCGACTAAGTTACGCCTGTCGGGGTCGTGACTCACGCCAGGGTGGCCTCGCCCACTTCGCAGTACGCCTGTGTCGTATAAACCACCCCGGGTTGGTATCACTCCGTGGGGTCCCAGGCCGCTGTAAGGGAAAGGGTTAGTAGTGGTTTTGGTTTCCGGCTCACCCGACCTCCTGGCGGGGGGCGCATAGCTCTTCGTCAGCACCCGCTTCTTTTCGCCCCGCGTACTCCGTGTCTTCGCGCGTTTCTTCGCGCCTTTCCTTCGTTTGTCTGGCCGGTACCAACGAAGCTTGGACTCCTAGTTCTGCTGTGACGCGCTGCTTTTGGGGGTTGGGTTGGCTCCGAGGTTTTGTCGTTCTTGAGCGTTCTTTATTCGGTCTTGGGGCCTCCGCAGGCGCTTCCCGAATACCTGGGGCGCGGGTCTTATTCCAGGCCGTGGGTGTTACAGTTCACACCGGCCGCCTTCACCTGTCCCTGTTAGCCTCCCCATCCCATCCCTGGCAGGACCATCACCAGAACCTTAGGATACACTTATCCGAATTTCTGCGGCCGCGCCTGTAGATGTTGCGATGGCGGGTAGAGCTTGTTGTGGAGCGAGTATCGCGGTGGGCTGTGGGCAGGTGGTAGAGGGGGGGGGGGGCGTTCGCAGTCGACCGGGAGGTACCCGCCGTGTTGGGAACTTGCTGCTGTGGCGCGCCCTCGCTGCACTCCTCTTCCTGTAGGCGGTCCTCCCGGGTCCTCCCCGTCGCTATCCCGACACCAAAGGAAACTTATCTGAGGCTGGAAGCTGAGGTTTTGAAGCGTTGACTGTAGGTCCTGGCGTGACGCTGTTGGCTTGCAGCAGGTATGGGCAGAGGTCGGGCTGCGTCCGTGACCGCCTCCTCTTCCTTCCTCTTGGTGGGCGTGCGCAACGGGGGCGAACTGAGCGGGCTAGCAACGCCGTGAGTGCGAGAGAGACAGAGCGCTG
Organism: Odontothrips loti; assembly: GCA_038380765.1. Lineage (NCBI taxonomy): Eukaryota > Metazoa > Arthropoda > Insecta > Thysanoptera > Thripidae > Odontothrips > Odontothrips loti. The sequence continues at coordinate 795,912 of CM076248.1, read as the reverse complement.
CTACGTCAGTACGTTAAACCTAGTCGGGCCAACCTCTGCAACCAAAACAGTCAACTTAGTGTCTAGTGAATCCAGCCGGCCGTGATCGGCAGGTGAGAGCTCTCCAAGTGCCCACCGGACTCCGATCTCAGCAGCGTGTCACCGTAGCCGCAGTGCAGCGAGCGAAACAGTGGCCCGCGCGCGCGCCGAGGTCGGGGTTCGATACTAGTCGGAGCGGATGATATTTTAACGCCTCTTATTCCATTTACGGACGGTCCCTCTTTAGGTACCCGCCTTTTAACGTACTGACGTCACACCCAGTGACAAATCCCCTGATCGATAGGCAGACCCGCCACGCACTTGTGCCGAGATAGCTAAGTATGGCAGATCGCCCCCGTTGGGCGTGCGCTGTTTCCGCACGCAGCCCCGTCTGGAGTTTTCTCCGTCCTCAGTCAGCAAGGCCGGAGGAGGTAGGGGAGAGGGGAGAAGGGGGGCATTGTTTGTGTTCCGGCCGCACTGCACCGGCTGCAAGGGGAAGGGGGGGGGGGGGGGGGGTGCATGACGGTCCCGTCGGCGGCCAGGCCGAGCATGGGGACCCTAACCTCACTTTGCCGAATTACAAAATGCATTTGACGGCCTTTTGGAAATCTATTGGGTACCCGGTAACGGGTGTAGCGGCGGCGCCAGAGCTGCCTGTGCTAGGCAGGTGGAGAGGGGCGGGGCGGGCCAGGACGGCCAGGGGGATCACCGGTGCGCGGGGCACACTTTAGACTCTTGAAGTGTTGGCGGTTTGCAGGGATCACTAGAAGGGCACGATGCACTGCACGTCACTTTCACTCTGCACTGGGCACAAGACACAACACTACAGGCACACTGATCCTGCTATACACAGAACACTACGGCTTCCCGCCATGGCACCCGGCTACCGTTTTGATTGCCAAAACACAGGAGCACTGATGAAATGGGAACGGCCGTGGGGTTTGACTTGCGACCAATTGCCCGGGTGGCAGGTACAGTAGAGGGGTTCATTTGCCAAAAGTGTTAAAATGTAACGGGGCTGGTTTAGATTCCGGTTCTGTGTTGAAAACCATGAATTTTGGTACCTCGTTTTCTTTTTTACGACCACGTAACGTGCGTCATCATGTACATACCTAATGATGCACAAATGTGCACATTTGCATGTTTGTATAGTTCTGTACATGAGATACGCACAGATTTGTACATTTAGATTTAATTTGTTCAGAACTTTGAGCATTTATAGGCGTGTTTGAAAAAATATGTTAACAGGTTTTCAAGGCCGATCGAAACCACCTTGATGAGGACCCGTCTGAAGTGCCAAAGCTTGGGAAGAGGTTAGTAATGTGGTCTTAAAGTGAGATGCAGCTTGTCCGAGCAGTGCAGTCCTTAAAAAGTTTGCCCCAGTAAGCGCAAATCAAATGCCTCCTCGGAAATCCTGGGTAACGTTCCCTAATGCTACAACAGGATACTGGTGTCGCCCATTGCTAGGCCTGGTATCAGGTGTCCATATTCAGCGAAATTCTTGAGTCTGGCACAGCCGTTCGCATTATTAAATTATTGTACAGCTTGTAACGCACGTTGTTCATGATTTGAAGAATTTTACAGCAGTGTAGGTAGATTCTCAGATTAGGCGTCACTTGTGGCTATCCAGCTCCCAGGGCGCGCACATTGCATCGAAAGAAACATGTTTTTTTCATAAAATGATCGATAGGCACGTGTTGTCTCTTTGTGAACACGTGGAAAAAAGCCTACCTATATACTCAGTTCCTTTAAATTCTTCCCGATTTCGCTGGAATGGGTAGTGAAAACGTACTATCATTCGGTATCCTTTCGGAGACTTGAGTCCAAAGTATAATATGAAATTCAAAACGTCATCCTTATACCATTCATCTTCTCGTGGAGCCCGGTCAAAATCGACTGCACGTGAGGACGTCTACGGCGTTAACATTTACCTCCCACTGTCACTGGGGTATTCGTAGCACCATTTTTTTTTACCTTGTCTACATTAGACAAGCAATGACGAACTGCGAATAAAGCCATAGAAGACTTTGCCATGCATAACGGCTGCTAAATAAAGGTTGTTGAATCATATCGATCAGGAGAGTACGTAGATGGGATGTAACTCCGTATCGCGTTTGAGTTCCAGCGTTTTGAAAAATTTATTAATTCATCACCGTACATAAAAATTGGCTCCAAGTTCGGAAACAATTAGGTTCACTATACGAAGCGAGATTCTTCGCAGAATTGTAAACAACGTGCTCTGCAGCTTTTACCCACTGGTCCCACTGCACATGGTGCCCCTATTTCAGGCAACATCGTTAAAACGCGTCGTCCAGTTTTGATGTAGTACAGACGCATAGCCGTTAAACAGTTTCCAGAGAATCGAACGCCGTGGGGCTTTTGGGGCGATTTTTTAAGTGTCGCCCTCTGGAGGGTCGCGAAAACGGGGGCAACGGGGACCGCAGGAAAACGACAAGTCGGGAGGTTAGGTTAGGTTCACGTGGGTGCCCATGTGCGTTGCTAAAGGCCTGCTGTTTGGACAACGCCTCGGAACAACGTATTGCGAGGGGAAGAGTGACCTTCCCAATGTTATTTTACCTGTGCAGTGAACTCTTTCTGTATTGTTATCTCCAGGCCCAGAACTGAATGCACGCTGTGGTGCACGCTGTGCGACACACTTCAAGAGAAGACGGCCGTCTTGGAGGTGGAAAGAGTCAGCCTCCAGGAGACCGAGGTCTCTTTACATAAGAAGGCTGCTGAGCTCAACGAACAGATGGCTGCCATGGAGAAACAGAAAGTCCTGTTCGCGGAAAAGTCGGCTGCTTTGATCGAAGAGCAAGGCACGCTCCAGAAGATGAAGGCAGCCGTTTTGATGAAGAAACAGGCAGCGCACCAGAACCCTGTTGTTCAGGTGAATACTTGTGCCACCGTAATACTGACACGAAATCAAGGTATTATAGAAAAAAAAATTGAATTTAAAACTCTCAAAAAATGTTATGCAAACAATGTTTGTTGTTTTTGTCATAGCAACAAAATGTTTGTAATGCAAACATAACTTTTTGTTTGTAATACGGTTGCACACAATACTTCGTAAACTGGCTGTCTTATTCAGCGGTTTACTTTTTGCAGAGCCTGTTATTTCGTTCCACGTTGTCCCCAGGGTCCTTCTCGATGGTCCCCAAAACCGCAATTTTGTTGAATCATTCTAAGGGGTTAAACTGCCCCCATATATGGGACAGTGCCAAAAATCGCCGTGAACGGGATCATTAAAAGCCATTTGAAGGGGGAAATTTGGAGAAATGGCAGTCTGTGCGGCATTATGGGTCCGTAAAACGGCCAAATCTCGAATTTCAACCCTCTCCGACCATCCCTTAATTTGGGGGGGGGGGGGGGGGGGGTGAGGGGTAGTTTTTGAGTTGGGAGTGGAACGTTTCCAAAATTGATCGGCAGCGGTAGCGATGGACTCCATCTCCCATATTGATCGCTGGCACTCAGATCAACCCCTTAAAACTGCCTAAAATCCGTCTATTAAACACCTAGACACTTTTTAACGATCTCTTCTAGCTGTTCTTTGGTCGTTTCTGACAGGTGTAGGAAGGTACGGAAGCCGGTTTTGTAAGGTTCCAACCTTTATGAGCAAGATGTCATACTGAGATGTCATACTCAACAACTTTCGCCCTTAAAATGCTACGGCATGTACCCCTGGAAGCCTTTCTTTGAAAAACTTTAATTTTAATAACGGATTTTTTTACCAGACATGGTTTGATGCTGAGCGTTGGCGCTAGAAGAAGCGACGCGCCATCGTTTCCATGCGTTTTTGGAACTGAAAGTCCCTTTGTCTGAATCTCACTTCTGAACAATGGCTTGCAGTGGTAAACGCCGTAGCATTTCAAGAGTTGACCGTAAATCATGAACTACGTGACCAATTGGGGAGGGGGGGGGGCAGCCTAAGGTCACGATCCTATCCTTCTTACCTGTTTAGGAGAGGTTTGCCAGGTCACGGTACGGGAAGGGGTCAAAAAGTGGTCTATAAGCGGTCACGTAGTTTATGAACGTCCCCTTGGATTGGTATGTGTCAGTCATGCTTCTTTTGCACTTTTGCTTGTACTAGCAAGTATTTATAAGACAAAGACATAAACAAACGAAAAACTATGGACGGGTAACTTTGTAGGAAAACATAAAGTGAGGCATTTCCCGAAATTTTTCCTGATAAAATTGTTTTGCTGTGCAGGCGAGTCGGGTCGTGCGTGGTATCGGTAGCCTACCGGACGAGCTGATGGTGCTGGTGCTGTCCCTGCTGCACGTACCGCCCGCTGCCAAGTCTTACTGGCGTCGCGATGACGAGTCAGTGGACGCCGAGTGGCTGCTGAGGCTGCGGCTGGTGTGCCGGCGGTGGAGTCGCCTGGTGTTGGACGCGGCCGTGTGGCGGCACCGCAAGCTCACGATCCTCCCCCACGACTCACCCAGCAAGGGCCGGGTCCTGCTGACCGTGCCGGCGCTGCGGGAACTGGACATCGCGAGGGCACAAGACAACACACGCGGCATCCTGGAAATACTCACCCGCAGCCAGTGCCAGGTAATTTTCGGTTTGCGCTTATCAGAGCGTGGTGATCCCCTATAGCGAGCACGACATACGGAAACAAATGACGAACACACGAATGTGCTGTCATGTGTTCGTCATTTGTTTCCGTTCATCATTTGTCTCTGATGAATGTTTGTATGAATGAATGTGAATATGACTGTCATTCTCCACATTTCTCCCTGTTGATTCATTCCTTTGTACTTTTGGTACTCCGCCATTGTCTGAGCAATACAGCACAGTGCGCTCCTCCTAAGCTTGGTTTTGAAGTAAATCATTTCAAGAATCCTGCCTTAACATGCAGAACAGAACAAGGTTTGGATAGTAACCTTTAGAGGAGATAAAACCCAACCCGATGAGGTCCGTAGGTATGGTGTGTGTTGTGGTCGGGTAAGGTGTTTCACGGCGCTGTGAGGGTTGAGAGGCACGCTATTTCCTGAAACCGTAACAGGAGAAACACAATGTAACGGAACACGCCAAAACTAGGGTGTGAATCCAAAATTAACACTCCAACCTACAGTGTACGTCACCAAAGCAGTACTTCCCTCTTGTCCCGATGTGTAACGTATAAACCTTCGAGGGTGGGTGTAGTCAAATGGTAGAGGATGGGAAGAAACAATAGGTAGATTTCACAATTATTGCCGCCGAGTACTTAAAGGGCGTCCATCAATTACGAAAGGGCATCGGGAGGGGGGGGGGGAGATATCTCACGTGCGTGCATTCGTTCCATGAGAAGGTGAGGACCCGTACATGGGGAGGGAGGGGGGATATTCAGAAAATTTACCTTACGTAATTATTGAACGCTCCCTCTCCGGTGCTGCCGCTTCGAGGGTGCACACACGTCTTCTGTCGTGTCTCTGGGCTGGCAGGGGGGTGCTGATTCCAGCACATCGCGGGTTTCTCTTTGCGCTGCGCTTTAGCCCTAGCTCTCTCTCTCTCTCTCTCTCTCTCTCTCTCTCTCTCTCTCTCTCTCTCTCTCTCTCTCTCTCTCTCTTTTTGTTCGTACTTCTGCCTCCTAGGTACATACTGAGTAACACCTAGAAAATTCCGTTGCGACTGCTGACTTGCCTCAAATATTCGAAGCTCGAACAGGGTTCTGTAACGTATTCACATTTATGATAATTTCAATCCGAGTTGTCATTGTCTACCTCTACCTAATATAAAAACGGCATAACATGTGTCTGAAAACTGGTTGAGATGTGAGCGCTTAGCACACCGCGAAACAACCGCCACACGTAAAGGAAAATTTAAATGTTTCCAAAGCATACGCGGCTGAAAAAAGAATAGGATCACATTCTTCAAACGTTGGTGCCCAACTTTCTGGCATTGGTTGCCCCCCCCCCCCCCCCCCCTTCCCCACACACACACACACACACACGCATGCTTTATTGGTGTTTCAGTGACGCTTTTATTTGCTTGTTACAGATTCCGTGCCTGAATGTCCGGTTGAACGTTTCTCAGAACTCTGTGAAGCTCATGTGTAAAGTTCTGAAAAAAAACCGGTCCTTGTTAAAAGAACTTGGCCTCGCTGTGGTAATAACCAACAAGTTAAGTGACCCCTCTGCTCTGCTCGCTGAAGTGGATCGACTCGAATGCCTGGAGAAGCTGACCCTCGACCTATCCACAACATTATATGCTAGTCATATCACAATACCTAGTCTATACCACCCGGTCTCCCACTTGAGAAATCTGAAAGCGCTGACGTTCGGACGCGGCCTCGACCTGATGCTGATCAAGAGACTCCTGGTCGCCAACAAAGACAACCTCCTGGACTTGGACTGCGGGGACCACGACCTGTTCGAGGAGCTACCTCTGTGGTGCCCGTCGCTGGGAGCACTGCAGGTCCGGGCCACAGATAATGTAGTGTACCTTGCTCAACTGACCCGCCTGGACCGTCTAGTCATCGTCGTCGAGAAGCCAGTGCATGCCCAACTACTGCAGCATGCCCTCGCCAGCCCCGCGCTGGCGCAGACTGCTCTGCACGTCATCGGCAGAGTCTCTGGCGACCAGGCGCTCCAGGAGGTCGCCCTTCTCAGGCCGAAGTCTCTGAGGGTGATTTGTTCGAACATATCCGCTGAAGGCTTCGTGCAGTGCCTTCAGCTCATGCAGGGCCTGAAGGAGCTACATGTCGACTTTAACGTGTGGCAGTCCTCCTGTGAGCTCCTTACTGCCATAGTGGCGCAGTGGCCCAGCGACACTCTGCCCGTGCTCAGGGCTCTGCACTTGTCGCACAGGGTATCGTGGGAGTGCCGACAGGCCCTCGCGGCAGCGCTGCGTCCCCGAGCAAGTCTCTGCTTTTCCTGTACTTGTGACCAAGATTCAATGTTGAGGAAACTTCAAGAGCGATTCTGAGGGCGATTTGTACTTCAAGTCGTTCATAACAGGCTTAGTATTGGCCTAAGATTTTCTTTAGTTGTATTTCACTTTGCGTTTACGTAACCTTATTGCGGCAGGAGCACTGCAAAACCAGACCGACTTTCGATATGTCATGATCTGAGTAATTAGAGAATTTCCCCTATGTCTTTTGTACTGTAAAATTTAAAAAAATATATATTTATTTTTGAAAGTGATTTGGCGTGGTGTTGCGTTACTGATACCCACGATGTAGTTAATGCGGTGTCGGTACTGCGCCTGCTAAATTGGCCTCCAAAGTGAAGCTTATTCTGACGGCACAAATGTAGTTCCTCTCCTTGGCGCGATGGCGCTTCGGTCGAGAAAAGGCATCGGCTTTGTTTTTTTTTCTGAGAAACAGTGAGACAATGCGCTCGAATTTTAAAATTATTTAGAATAACGGAAATAAGTTTAAATTGTCATATAACTCCCGCTTTCAGAAGTAAAGAACCACGTTCGTCAGATGTTCGCCCTCCGATCGATGCCAGCGCTGCAGGTGTCGGTGAGCCCAACTTCGCCTCAGAGCGGCCAGTGCTGACACCGTATTAACTATACATCGTGCTGATACCTTAGTGGTGGCTGCAGCAAGTCTCATTCGATCTCCTGCACGGAAAAGGGACTGTGAAACGTAGTCTGCAGACGCAAGAATTGGGGGTCTCACTTCTTCTTGAGTGTGATTGTGATGCCCGTCAAACTTTAGAAAAAGCGTTGTGGGGGTTGTGGGTCTTCCTAAAATGTGGGCTCTCAATACACTCTCCTGGAAGTTTGGTGGAGGATCTTTACACTCTTCCTAGAGTGTAGTGGGAGCCATCAAACTTGAGGAAGAGCTTGAGTTCCCACCACGCTCTTGCTGACACGTCACTGACACCGTCACTGCACTGTCACTATCACTGCACTGCCACTGTCAGGGGTGGTCACTGCGGCCCCGAGGGGGCGGAGGTCGGAAAGTCCCCCCCCCCCCAGCCGTGGGTAGACGGGGGCTACCGAGGGGCAGATGGGCGGAATGCTCGGTCGCGGAGGTTCCATGCAGGGGCGGGCGAGTCACGGTAAAGTGTGTCAAGACTGCATCGCGGCACGCGGGCGGGAGCTAGACACAAACTCGACTGCTTGCGGTGGTGGTTCGCGACGAACTGACCGCCACTCCTTAAGGTGAACTCTTGTGTTTGTGAAATTGCTACCAGTTTTTCGAAGACAAATCCCATGACCACGTTTTTGAGATTTCCAGAATTTAGTATTATACCCGTACTTCAAAGAGCGTATTAGAACCAGGAACCTTTTGATTGCTTCCTATCCCTCTACACACTACGCCGTGAGGTTCCCTGGGTAACGGAGCGTCGTCGTGGTCAACGGGGGCGATCTGCCATACTCAGCTACCTCGGCAGAAGTGCGTACCGGGTCTGCCTATCGATCAGGGGATTTGTCACTGTGTGTGACGTCAGTGCGTTAAAAGGCGGGTACCTAAATAGGGACCGTCCGTAAACAGAATAAGAGGCGTTAAAATATCATCCGCTCCGACCGGGACCGATCCCTGGACTCGGCGCGCGCGCGCGCCACTGTCTCGCTTGCTGCACTGCAGCTACGGTGACACGCTGCTGATATCCGAATCCGGTGGGCACTTGGAGAGCTCGATGGGCCCTATGAACAACGTCCGTTTTCCCGCGCGCATCTCAACAACGTCCGAGCTGAACAGGGCGTGATGCCCATGACTGGGAGGATGTCGACAGGGCCCTGTTTCCTATGTCGGTATTAAGATTTAAACTCAGGGCTCTGCTCTCTCTGATGTCCTCCTGAGTGGTCTTTGGGGGGCGAAAAATTTGACGGCTGGGCCGGGTCTCGAACCTCGAGTTCATGTTCCAAAGACCTACTCGCTGCCCCCTTTTTTTTAAACATTTATTGACAAAATAAATGAAAACAAAACATAACAACAAACTCAGAATACAAATGAAATTTGGTACTCTCCCTGCGCCACGGTTCGGTGAATGAGGGACTCTTTATTCCTCCCCGTGGCGCTTACATTTCTTCATGTTACCTGACCTCATTTACTCACTTTCCCTCGCTCCGAAATGAAGCACAAAAAAACAACAGAGTAGAGGGACAGGACAAAGGAAACAAAAACAAAAAGCCCAGAAAAATCTGGGGGGCAGGGTCCGGGGGTCCGGTAGTCGAACCCCGGCCTGCTTTCCACTCGCCGCCTCGCTTCGCGCCTTTGTCGCCGCCGGTAGTATTCGATGCCGCGCTTGCGGCGTCTGCGGCGTCTGCGGCCATGGAGCTAGCTAGCCTCGGGGTACCGAGCCCGCAGATAGTAAGTCCGGTGCAACTGCGGGGCAACTGCTTGGGTTCGAGTACCGCCCGGTACCCGGCCCCTTTCACAACAACTGCCATCGGTCCAGTCCGGTGGCGGGAAGCGGCTCGGCCCCGAGGGCCCCATTTAAAAAAAAAAAAAATTTCGGCACTGGCTCTGCACACACTAGTTATGTTCCTGAGTTGGACACGTCAACTTTTTAGATATGTTCTTGGTGGACACGTCGTTGAACTCGCTGCACTTACTGCACCCACTGCACTCGCTGCACTGGTGGGCCGAGGCCACTCACAGGTGCCTGCCTACCGTCAGTGGCCCCCTTCCCTGGCGCACCAGAGGGGGCTTGGCGGCACCGTCTTCGCCAAGGCCGGGGCCCCGGGTCAGAGGGCAGGACCACCTGGTCCTTTCACCTGACCGCCGCGGCTACCGCAGCAGGGTGTTGACGTCGGGGGGCGCCGTCCTACGCCGTGCCGTCAGGAAGGTCTCGAATGCGCCAAGGCATAACTTCGCCCGCGTCACGGCGAAGTGCGCGACGTGCGCCAGGAGCCAGCACGTCGTCCGCGCCTCCAGCTGCCCGGGCGCCTCGAAGTCGGGGCGTAGCAGCACGTCCGGGCCGACGTCGGCGACGCCTAGTATGGCCGCGACCTTCCTCGCCGTCCAACACCAAACCGCCTTCCGCTCGGGGTCGCACTCCAGGATACGGTGCACCCTGGTCTCTGGAACGCCGCAGCGGGTGCAGTTGGGCGACGACCCAGCCGACGTCGGCGAGCCTCTCGGCCGTCGGGATGATGTCATGGACGACTCGGTACCAGGTGGTGGCGGCGTCCCAGGGCAGATCGGCGTGGTGGAGTGTCGCCCACACGGTGTCCCAGTTCGTCGACGCCGTCTTCCGCTGGACCCTTAGCACTGCAACGGTCTCCGACAGGGTCTTGGCGTAGAGGGCGCGCGACAGGTCCTTGCCCCGCAGCGCCTGCGAGGGTCCCAGCATCCGTGCCGCGTCCCACACCGGTCTGAAGTAGCCCACGGCCGGCGGCAGGTTCTCGTCGTCGGGGTAGAGTGCGGCGAGCACCGCCATCCAGGACCCGGACAGCGTCGTCTTGTCCGCCATCGCGGTCAGCCCACGTGCGGTGAGCATGGCGCCGGCACGGCGCCCTGGGTCCTGCAGCGCCAGCCCTCCGCGGGCCCGCGGTAGGGTAAGGATTTCGAACGGGACGACGAAGAAGTCCCCCGCCTTCAGAAATCTCCTCATGGCCTTCCTGGCCTCCTCGGCAGCTGTCCGCGGCAGCGGCAGCACCTGGGCTTGGTGCCAGAGCAGCGGGACCGCGTACGTGTTCACGTACTGGACGGCCAGTTGGCCGCTGCCATGCTGATGGTCCGGGCGGTCAGCACCACGCCCAGCACCTTGACGCTGTCGACGATGGGGAACGGGAGCGGCAGGTCTCGGCGCCACGCCCCGAGTGGAAGCGCCTTGCACTTGTCGACGTAGCCCCGACTCCTCGCCAAACTGTGCCAGGGTGTTGATGAGGACGGCGACGTCCTCCTCCCCCTCCAGGACTACGACAGTATCGTCGACGTAGGCCGACACTGCGAGGCGCTGTCCGTCGCGCCCCTCGTCGACCGATGGCACGGTGACGCCCTGGATGCGCGCGGCCAGCGCATGGATCAGCGGCGCCATCACCATGTTGAACAGCCACATGGACAGCGGGCAGCCCTGGCGCACGCCCCGCCGCAGGGCGATGGCTGCGGTCAGGACGCCGTTGACTGCGATGCGTGTCGTCGCCCCCTCGTACATCGAGCGGAGCAGCGTGATGGTGTCCTCGTTGATTCCGGTGCGTCGCAGCACCGCCTACATGAGCGAGTGCCTGACGGTGTTGAAGGCGCCTGCGATGTCGAGTGCCACGATGCACGCGCCGACTCTGCTGCGGCGCCCTGAGTTGGTCAGCTGCACCATGGCGACTACGTCCCGCAGGTCGGCCAGCGCGCCGTGCATGGTCCTCGCGCCCCGTGGCCGCACCTGCAGCGGGTGCAGGATCTTATCCTGGACGGTGAGTAGGCGGCGTGACAGCAGCCGCGACAGGATCTTGCCGTCCACGTTGAGCAGCGTGATGATGGGCCGCAGGTCCCTGGCCCGGCGCACCCGCTCCACCTTCGGCACCAGCACCATGATGCCGTGCTTGTGCGACTCAGCGACCGCGCGACGACGCAGCATGGCGTTGGTGGCCACGACGAAGTCCTCGCCGATCACTTCCCACACGGCCAAGTACAGCTCGGCTGTCAGCCCGTCTGGCCCCGGGGACCTTCCTCGCGGACAGGCCTTCAGGGCGGACAGCAGCTCGTCGGCGGTGATTGGGCGCAGGATTGCGTCGTTGTCCTCCTTGGTGACAGCGCCCTCGGTCACGAACTCGTCCAGGAGCGTTCGTGGTCCCGGCGGTGTCGGCCCTAGGGAGGTAGGCACCTCCTCAGCCTCTGGTGCGTGCAGGGTTGCCTGCGTCCCCGGCGCCGGTCCCCTCTGCTCTGACTCACCCAGCAGCTCAGCGAAGCGGTCATGAAGGTGTTTGGCGATGCTCTTGGGGTCCTCCAGGACCTCTCCCGCCTCGGTGGTGATTAAGTCGACGCCCCTCCCCGCGCCGCGCCGCAGGGCTGCCGCGACGTGGTGCAGACTAGGGGCCTCTCCGTAGACTTGCTCCTGGCACTTGGTGCGCGCAGCCGGCCCGGTGAGTCGGCGACCCAGGACCTCCAGGATGGCGGCCTTGAACTCCTCGATGGCGGCTGCGTCCCTGTCGGCGGCGGTGGCTAGCTCATTCAGGCAGGCTTGGAGGTACTTCAACTTACTCTCGTCGTCATGGCGCGCGCTGCTCATCAGTAAGGCCCTGGTCCTGGTCTTGGCGAAGTCCCACTAGGTGATACTGACAGTTGCCCGGCGGCGGTCCTTCCGAACGGCTTCCCAGTGCTCACGGAAGGCTGGCATGAAGGCGGGGCTAGCGAGCGCAGCCGGGTCCATCTTCCATATTGGCACCGGCCGGCGCGGCGGTTGCACCCTCCAGTCGCCTAGGTCGGCATCAAGGGCCAGGGCGAGGTGGTCGCTGAACGCCGCCCCGTATAGCTTGATGTCCTGCAGCGTGATGCATCTGGAGGCGTACGCCCTGTCCAGCCGCGACCTGCACAGTGAGGACATGAAAGTAAAACCTTCCTCATCCGGCCGAAGCGCTAGCCACGCGTCCACCAGGCCCAGGGCCTGGATGGTGTTTGCTAGGACGCGGCACGGCTAGGCCACCCCGTGGTGTCAGCCCGGCGAAGCACGCAGTTCTAGTCGCCGACAAGTAGCACGGCGCCGTGGGCGTCTGCCAGTAGCAGTGCCAGGTCCTCGAGGAAGAACTGCGCTCGGCCCGCTCGGCCCTGTGATCCGGCCGGCGCGTACACGTTGACGATGGTGGTGCCTCCCACTTCGGCACTGCGCCAACGGGGGCGAACTGAGCGGGCTAGCAACGCCGTGAGTGCGAGAGAGACAGAGCGCTGCTACGTCAGTACGTTAAACCTGGTCGGGCCAACCTCTGCAACCAAAACAGTCAACTTAGTGTCTAGTGAATCCAGCCGGCCGTGATCGGCAGGTGAGAGCTCTCCAAGTGCCCACCGGACTCCGATCTCAGCAGCGTGTCACCGTAGCCGCAGTGCAGCGAGCGAAACAGTGGCCCGCGCGCGCGCCGAGGTCGGGGTTCGATACTAGTCGGAGCGGATGATATTTTAACGCCTCTTATTCCATTTACGGACGGTCCCTATTTAGGTACCCGCCTTTTAACGTACTGACGTCACACCCAGTGACAAATCCCCTGATCGATAGGCAGACCCGCTACGCACTTCTGCCGAGATAGCTAAGTATGGCAGATCGCCCCCGTTGCGTCAAACAAACAATTAAGTTTTCTCACCGGGTGGGCTGCTGCTGCTGCCTCGGCTGTCATTGTTTCCTTTTCGGGTTCCGGCTGCCCGTCCGGTGCGTGAGATAATGCCCTCTTCTCTTCCTCTTCCTTGTTCTTCTGCTCTTCTTGCTTCTTCTTCTCTTGGGGGCCATTCACATACCACGTGACCGATTTGGGGGGGGAGGGGGGGGGGGTCAGCCACAGGTCACGCTCCTATATTAAATACATGGGAAGGTTAGGTTAGCCAGGTCACGCGGGGGGAGGGGGGGTCAAAAAGTGGCCTATTTTAGGTCACGTGGTATGTGAATGGCCCCTTGCTCTTCCTCTCTCTTCTTCATCTGTTCTTTCACGGTTTTGCTCTGTCGCTGCCCGTCAGCCGTGACAGTGTCTTCTGCTGTGCCCGGCTGCGTCTGGAGCAGCTGCTCCGGCTTCGGGTCGGGCTGCGTACGGATCGGCTCCTCGCTCCGCTCTTGGCTCTGCGGGCGGGAGGGGCCGCCGCCTGGGGAGGCGTCGCGGTCTTCTTCGCCCTTTCGGCCCTGTGCCCTCCCCGCCCAGGTCGGCGGCCTCCTCCTGTTTGGACAGTTTGAGCGAATATGATCTGTTTCCCCACAAACATGGCACGTGTTGGCTTCTGCCCTGGGTAAATAACTACCGCCTCGGTCCCCCCGACCCGTACATAGCTTGGTACCTCCCTTTTCATTTGCAGCTTGACTATTCTCGTACCAGACAAGAGCCCTTCAAAACAAGAACCTTTTGGATACAGTTCGTCCTTGACATCTAACACCTTTTCGTACTGGCTAAAGCTCAGTCCGACCTCCTCCTTACTAACCTCACATGGCAGGTCCCTTACTCTCAGTATCCGCACGCCCAGGCCGCTCCCTGTGATCCTCACTCCGTACTTCACTCCGTTGGTGTAAACAAACTCACAGCAGTCCGATGCCGCCACTTCCTCGGCGCGTCTCGCTTCCACGAACTTGACGTGCACTACCATCCCTGACACCTCTACTTGCACCATCTTCAACTCTTCCAGATCCAATTGCCATTCTCTCTTCAAAAACTCCCAAAACTCCAATCCGCTCACTGGTTTCGGGCCATCGAATCGGAACGTAACTGTCTCCTTCCGTAGCCCAGCCATGTCGAGCTCACAGCGCCCGCCACGTGCACGTAAACACTGTCCAGATATTCACAGTCTTCACAGCACTTTCACAAATCTCACTTTCTTCTAGCATGAAATCAGGCTTCTCGCGGTCAGGCAGTAAAACTTCAGGCCCTGCGGGCGGCAGCAGCTGCGGCAGGCAGCTCTCGATGCGCGTCTGAGCTAAGGGGCTCACTACGCCACCTGGCTTCGTCTTCGCTGACACTCTGCACTCCTACAGATTCGTTCAGATACGAAAAAAGGGACAGATGGGGCTGGGCTTGAGCCCGGTTCCGTTGCTCCGCGAGCTGGCTCGATACCTCTGAGCCACCAGTTCCTTCCTGCAAGGCAAGAGTCTGAGGTACAGTTTGCGTCTGTCCGACACTTGCCGGGGAATTTTTTGAGGCATTCACCTGGCGTCGAACCTGGGTCAGTGGACTCTCCGGCTTCTGCTGCAACGGGGGGCCATAAGAGGGGGCACCTGGTGGTGGTCGAACCCTAGACTCTACACTTTCATGCAACTGAAAGAAGTATATAGGTGGTATAGCTAGACGTATTGGTTTGTCATCTAGATTATCTAGCTCTGTATCGGCGTCCTAGATGTATTGCAATGCCATCTATATTTTCTTGCAGGGTGGATATTGCACTCCAGCCTGGCCCAGAATAGCTGTGTGAATTAAACTAGCTGCCCGATTAGCCTGCTTGTACCATCTAGGTCATACACCTAGAGTGAGTTGGAGAACCATCTAGCTGCTGTGTTTAGCTCCTTGAGACAGATAATTAGCTAGTGTATCTAGGTGGCTCTGATAAATTGATATAGCAAAGGTGCTGATGATATCCAGACCGTGCCTGTGCAGGATAATTTAAATAAAAATAAAGGAAGTTCAAAACAAATTATTTATTCCTGACCATCACAGAGCATGATGTAAAGAAACATACTCTTTGCCATCAAAATCCATACAAAACAATACAGGATGGTAATCCAATAGCTTATCAGGAGATACAAACTTTGTCACCGAGCTTCGTGCTACACGATAAGAATGAAAATGTCTAGAAAATAAACCAGTTAAAAGTACATTGCACAAGAAGGTAACTTCAGAAGAAACATTAACTAAAACACACGAGATGAGACCAAAAATAGGTACAGAATCATTATCACATCCTAATACTACACAGGTATCTTCTTGATATTTGGTTCCATTAATAGTAACATGAGAATGCTGCATAAAATCACCTGACTGAAAAGGGGCAGGAAGAGAATCAGGATTAAGATAACAAAATTTTTCTGGACCAACATCCAACTGGGACTCAAGTCCCTTGTTGCAGATTAAGCGATAGGCTAAACGAAGCTGTACTTTCACGGCCAATGTGTGAGCTACAAACTTACGGGAAGTTGTTGCATTTGCATCCTGGACAGAGGGTTGATGTTTAGCCTCAAAACGGTCACAAGAAAAATTTAATGGACAGCCAGACAACCTTATAATTCTAGGATAATGAACCATGAAGTGAAATTTCGGTTTCAAAGTATCACGGAACAACTCTACATAAAGTTTGTGATGCTAAGAAATCAATGAAGTCAAGGTAACAAGTACTTCTTCTTGCATATGCCGGCAAAGCAAAATGTCAACAATACCTCGAAGAACAAGATAAAATTTCCAAACCGGGTCATCTTCAGGAACAAAGTCACCCACAAGATGAGAGAGTGTTCGAATAAAAGACCGCATTTCATTGCCTGTCATAGATATTGTTCTTTTACGGATAGAAGATTCACTCAACTGAATGGGCTTATTAGAAATACTATCACCGAAATTGAAAGTTACAATTCTGACATTTAATTGGGAAGTGGTGAAAAACTTTTTTTCATGTACAAAGTAGCGAAGAATATGATTAATATCATAAACAGCAACACCTTCCCACAGGTCATGAAGAAGATCAGTACTGGGGTTCTCAGTTGGCTCAAAGTCCAGAATATCCTGGAGAACCGAACTATCATTCACACCAGTAGCAGTAACATTATTTTCATGAATGTCATTTTCGTGTTGTACTCTATCTCTCAGCAGCATAGGATCTTCCTCGCATTGAGTATACAAGACACTTTTATGCACATGACACAGTCTACAAGGAAAATTTGCCGTGAACCCCTCAACAAATCCAAGCATAGTATGCATGGCTAAATTATCAGCAACAACTAATCCTATTGTAAAATACACTCTCACAGATTGATCATTAACAGTAACTTCAATACCAGTTACATGGAGATAATTTATCTCCTCAATTGCTTTTCTAAATACAGCTTTATTGGAATAGTCTACTCTATCCTGTGAACTGAACAATACAAGCAGGAAAATATTTTCCAGTGCAGCCTGAAATTTAAGGGGCAATGCAGCTATTTTCACATATATGGCACCTAACTTGGCACTGTGAGGTCCAATGTCCTTGTCTACTTCATAGTCATCATAGTAGAAATACAAAGGGATAACTATTTTACCAACAAACAAAGCTTTCTTGGCCTGCCAAAATGCACCATGAATGAACTCTGCCACAATGCCAGTTGGCGGAGTGCTACTCAAAAATTCTAACACAGTAGATAAAACATTTGGTAATTCAAGGAAAGATTTTAAAACTTTCCTTAGAGGTATGAATTTTCCCTTAACATGCTGAAGTTTCCATACAGCTTTTTGCTTACTAAATTTACTGTTTACTCCGGGTTCTAAGGTGAACTGATAAGCTCTTAGTCACTCGGACTACTAGGCCTATGCCTCTGACTTGTACGGAAAAAGGGCACTCGGAAAGAATAGACTTAGCTTGGATGAGCTACCCCTTATAAAAACGAGGAGTTCGCTTTTAGGGTGCAAGTAGTCCGCGATCAGTTCACTGAACCTGTGACCTCGGGGACCCACCAGCTCCGAAGACTAGTACGTCGACAGTGCTAAACTGGGGACAAATACGACCACCGGCGTGACTTAGTCCGCGACGGCTAAGTACCCATTCAGTACCCAGCGGGTGGGTCAGCGCGGTGCCGGTGCAGACAGGAGCGTACTCAGTGTGGACTACTACGCCGAGGCCAAGTGACCCGGAAGAGAACTGGGTCGTCTCTCCCCTCCTCCCACCCTTCCCCTGCAAGAAAGGTTGCCTATCCATGGCGCTGCCAGGGGGTGTAGTACCGGTTGCAGCTGAAATGATATTAAGGTGCTACTACAGTGGTGGGTTGAAAGGTGCATTAACTCAATGCTACAAATTTTGCAGGTACAATGAACATATTATATTGTACAGTTTAAAAATTGTCCAAAATAGTCAAAAATAAGAGGCAAGACACAACATTGAGAAACAATCAAGAAAAACATTTCTTTTAAATCCAAGAAAAACATCCTTTAGCAAGTCAAATGGCAGCCTAGCTGGCATGAAGCCTTTCAGTAAACAAGGTGTTGTCAAGCCTGTGGGTACCACTGATTTTCGTAACTTCCTGTAAAAAGAAAATTTAAGTGAAAGACATGTAAAGAAAGTTTCCTCACTTTTCATTAAAGTGAAGAGCTATGAAGTCTTACCATTCACAGGGGTGGCAGATGGGCCCTGTGGAGGCTGGTACCCATAATACTGTTCATCAGGAGGGTGGGACCAGTAATTGTACTGCTGCTGCTGCGGCCAGCCAGAGAAATGGTTGCTCCTGGAAGTATCAGGATGCTGCATGTTAGCAGAAAATTGATAGCTGGGAGGCTGATGAGATCCTGCGCAGAAAAGAAAAGAAAGTAAGGAAGAGGACTACAGAGTGGTCATAAATTTTAGAAGAGAACACGTGATTGACAGCAACTCACCTGATGCCGGAGCCATCGTTGCCCTCCATGAAGCCTCGTTTGGTGAGGCTGTCACCTCAAGGGGATTCCTCCATAAAGGCTCCAAAGATGAAGATGAATTCTTCTTGGAGGGGGAAGTCCTCTTATTAGGCGAGATCAATCCAGGTGCCCTCTCACCAGGGCACTTCTGAGAAGTCTTCGAAGGAGATTTCAAAGTCTTGAGAGGAGATTTTTGAGAGTTCTTAACAGGAGATTTTTGAGAGTTCTTAACAGGAGATTTTTGAGAGTTCTTAACAGGAGATTTTAAGGGGCTTTGCACAAATGATGAACGATCTTTCTTTCTGGGAGATTTGGGGGATTTCTTTTTGTTCTTCGCAGACTGCTGGGGAGATTTCTTGGTTGATCGATGAAGGGAGCACTTCTTCTTGTTGACAATGTTGTTGAATTTGACCTCAGATACAGCTGTGAAAGGCTCCTTCACATGGCGATTTACAAAGGCTGAAAATGTGAAGAGAAAGTCAGGTTTAAAAAAAAAACAATTAAAATATTAGGTCAAATACTATGAGGCATCAGCTTTCTGAATATTTCTGATTTGGGTAAAATGAGTCATATATTAAAGACAAAACAATGTTTCAAATCAACCCTACTATTCTCTTCATCTGCAGTCCTTCTCTAGTCAGAAATACTCAGAAAGCTGATGCCTCATGAGAGCTTTGCTGAGCTTCAATTGTATTGTGGAGAGCTGAATGTTTTGTTTTTACTTGTACAGTCATATGAACTATTGCTGTGGCATATTGACTGGCATGTCAATGCTTAATCCCATCAGACATGTTCATCAGTACTAAAATAAAAAAAAATCCAAGTTTTACTGATAAACATCAGTAATAAAAAAAAATATCTAAGTTTTACTGATGAACGTGTCTGATGGGATTAAGCATTGCTATGCCAGTCAATATGCCGCAGCAAAAGTGCATGACTGTACATATAAAGACACAACACTCAGCTCTCCACAATACCATTGGGGCACAACAAATATCACTTTGGAAAAGGCACTGGGGAAAGTTGCATGGCAATTCCAACTGACAATTGAAAACTTCCTTGCTAAGACCAGGAGGGTGAATAGAACTCTCACCTCTAAGAGCCTTCCGAACATTGGGCTGCATACCCACGGTCCCAAGCTTGGTACCAAGGGCTGTGATCTCGAACTGCTGAAGATTGGAACGGCCATACAAGCCAACAGGCCCATTCGGATCATCTTGGCAGGGTCACCATCACCATCCCTTTTTATCTGGTCCTTATCTTGGTTCGACATGAAAACTCCTGATCCTTTAGTAAGCTCTGACTGTAAGAAATAAGAAGTTTTAAAAATATTAGTCAATATCAAATCAATAGATAACACAAAGCTGTAGTGGAAGTGCAAACACTGAAAATTCTGTCACTTACTTTGGCTGCCTTGGGAGGAATGGGAATGGGTTCGATGAACTTGCTGCTTCCACTCATGGCAACATTGCCAAACCTCCCCATTGCTTTCAGGAAGAGAGAGGGACTAACACTGCCAGAGACTGAAAAGAGAAGGGTGTCATGACAAGAATGAGAGATAATAATGAGCATTCAGAAACATTCTGCCAATAACAAACTTTCCCTTATAACTTACAGGCCTTTCTCAGTTCACGACAATGGTCGCAACATGCCTCAAACTCTGTTGTTTTAGTAGCATCCTCTTCCTCAGACCAATCCAGATCCAGTACCTCCTGATCTGATTGGTTCTTATCCTCATTCTCTGAACCAGATGGGTCTGCATTCTCATCCTCATCTTCATTTTGGAATAACTGCCTGTTAGGTTTAGAAGCTACTTGAGAGGAGGAACCACCTGATGCCTTACTAAGAGCAGCACGGTCAACTTGCATCTATGAAACACAAAACACCTTTCATTACTCAGAGAGCAGGTTGCATAACAGAAATGCTACTATGTTACTATGTACTATGTGTTATTTCTCACTCCAAATACTTTACCTGAGCAGCGCGCTCAGCCTGATCCTCAGCTTTTTTTGCAAGAGCGAGTTCCTTGGCTTTCGCAGCCTGCACAGCATTAGGACGCAGTCTTTCCCCAACAGCAGCAGCGACTTGGTTGTCTGTAGCTGTACCTTTGGTGTCCCTTTTCTTTCGCTCTTTTCTTCCTTTCTTATCCTCAGCTACTCGTTCCTTCTCCTTTGCAAGTTTCTCATCAATTTCAGCTGCAACGCGCTGTTCTTCCTCCTCAAGTTTCAAGGTGTCAGCTGGAACAATACAATCAGTCAAAGTTTAGGAGTAAAGGCTAACTACCACTTCCAACGAACTTCAGTCAAGCAATGATAAATCTTGCATGGCTGAATGTGCTATGTATCTCACATGGCTCTCAATGAGAGGAACATGAACTGAATCCAAAACCAACTACGATTACTGAAAAATCAGTAAATGGGAGTATTTAATACGATATAACTGACTGAAGCACAAAATAACTAAGATTTCTTCGATTGTGCTTACATGGTGGTATTCCCCATCCTGAACGATACATAACCTCATTGAAAATAGGCCTCAACAAAAAAATACCTACGCAATTCGTTGGAGTCAAATAAATAACACGCGGGACGAGAAAAGAGTCAATGGGATGCCAAGAACGAAAGGAGAGACACATGAAATGTGAATCACGTAGCCTCCAAAGCGACGCTGGATCACGCTAGACTGCCCGGCCTGTTGCCCTAGGCTAGCCTACAGAAAATCTTCAACGTTTACTGTTCACCTACCACACCTAGCAAAACTGATAGTATACGAAATAAGGAAACGTGGAACGGGAAACAGACAGTTACATGCGAAGAACAAAGAACCGCGCTCTATAGGCTGTTGTACAGATAACCTGATATGCGAACTCTTCTCAATACTCCTATGCCATCGTCAGTTTTAACCTCTTAAAAGTGAGTCCTGCCTCTAACAGTGCTTGTCCAAATAAAGGAACATATGAGTAATATAAAGTAAAATCATACTCACCACTGATCAGTTTCACGACTGCGTTGTAAAACTTGCCATTGATTTTCACGGACGTAGGTGCCCCTTGATACCGATCTTCGACGCGGATTTTTTCCAAGTCTTCCGTGCTCACTTCATTGTCGTTAATCCAGTGCAAAACGGCCCTCATGCCACCCATTTTGAACTTGAAACGAAACCCACAAGAAAACGACTACTCAACACGGCGTCGAAGCGTCGCACATTCTAGCGGTGCCAGTCGCGTGGTCAAGTGCTTCCTCCACTCACATGTTGGCCAACCTCATCAGCCTCTTTGCGAGAGCAGCAGGGTTGAAATACCAGATGTTGTTTTCTTGGTTGGTTTGGGGTGAAATAGGGGAGGAAACTGTTCACTTTCTAAGTTTAATTTACTTGTCAAAAGGCAGGGGACAGAGAGCGACATTAAAAATTAACAGTTAAATAGCCTATGACAGTTGACGATCAGAATACAAAACAGGGGTGCCAACTTAGAAACAAATGAAATAATCGCACAGAACTACCATGCGCACATCCTGCTGCACCAATCACCAATCGTCTCAAAATTTGTTTTACTGTAATCTGCAACATCTACCATACCAAATTTAATTTGTGTGCTCTTATCGAGGCCCTATTTACATTTTCAGAGGCTGTTTGACCCACTCACTCGCAGAGGGCTCAGTGCAGAAGTGTTGGAGGAAATGAGGATTCACCCCTGAAAATCATAGAAATTCCTCACGCCAGACTTTCCCTGGGTCTGAGAATTACAGTTTAGAAGTTCTGAATTTTCGAAGGTTTGGACTCTTTGTATATCCAAATCATTATCATAAAATTGAGACATCTCAGAATCCCCTCAACTCGTTCTCAAATTTTGACATTAGATATTTCCACATGGAAAAGAACTTAAAACTGTAGTTTTGAGTACTTGTTAAAGTATTGATTTTAAGTGAAAATTATCTTTTAACATGACGTATCATTTTCTCTGTAATTCTGTTTTCTGAGATACATGAACCTGAATTTAAAGTGACGCAGGTCCTTTTTAAGATTTCATTCTTATAGGCTGCACACAAACCACCTTCAAGCCTCATGAGGAGGTTGTATGATGTTACTGCACTGTGAAGTATTCAATTGTGCCTAATAAAAACCTACAATGCAGGATAAAGAGATAAGGTGTACAATACAAGATTATTATTCTTAATGTGTTACCTCATTTATTATTTATCACAAAGTTTGTTTGAAGTGTATTAGACGAACCATTCCTTCTGACAATTTTAGATGAAGTTGGTTCTTTAAAACAATCCTACACATTAAGGCTTGCATTCATTCAATTTCAAGCCTGTTGATGTTAGTGGCTAGGTAGGTCTCATTATTTGCTTCAATGCAGAAGCATATGCCATTAATACATTGGACTCTAACAGCTACAACATTTTCAAGTGGCCGAACCTTACAAATATAAGAAATTCTCACATCACGCATGTTGTGAATGAACCATACTGAACGTTCATAAACCTGCACAATTGCAAAATATGATGAGGGACAGTTTCTACAATCAATATCACAGAGATTCTCACAGTCGGACCATCGTATAAATCTAAGGACTCTCCCCAATTTTACGGTGTCATCATGTTGAAATGCTACATAGCTTGATTCATACCTTTTTGAAGGTTTGGCGTACTCTTTGGCAAAGTACATGACACCACTTTTTTTGAGACGATAGAATACACTGACCTGTCCATTCACAATATTTGCACTGTGTCTCAAGACATTCATAGAATTATTCACCTGCTGGAGAGGTTTTGAGTATTTACCAACAGCACATGCAGTGTCATCAATGACATCAGCAACCTTAAATGTATCTGCACTTTCAAGACGCTGACAAAATTTGAGAGCTTCAGAATCAGGATTCAAACTTCCCATGAGTGAGGGCACTTGCATAAACATAGAAACAGATGAACAGATTTGGAATGCAACGTGTTGTGTGCCATGGAAGAACTTATTGATATGTCCATTAAAATTCTCAAGAAAAAAACAGGAGTACACAAAATTGGGTCCAAGATTAATAGTGACATCAGACAAGTGGATCAATTGATGAAAATTAATTCCAAGATATCTGAGAGGATACAACCTAGCAAATTCAATAACATAAGAGATCAACAAGTTTGCTGCTGCATGAATCTGATCCAAGGAAATAGAATCTTGGTTGAGTAGAGAGACAGCTGAAACAAGGACACAATGATGTTTAAAATATACATCATCCATTACATTATACAGGATTGGAATTGAATAGTACAAAAGAAAGAGTTTGAATTCTGAAGCTTTCCAATACTTCATATCACTGAGAGAGCGAGGGGCTCTGACAGCACTGCTTGGAGGTTTCACTTTAGCAAGCTTCTCTTCAACTAGATTAAACAGATGATGCAAGCTCCAGGGTTGCGTAGAGAACGTTGAAGCAAACCACAGTGTCATCAGCGTTTTACAAACCCCCAAATACACCCCATGCATTACATCAATGGCGGTGCCTTTAATTACATCAGGCACAAGTTTAGACAAAAGGGTTGGCCCTTTCACCCCTCTGACTGATGCATTCTTGTCTGTAACTCTTGCTTCAAGTGCTTCAGCTGCAAACTGTTGAGTTTGCTCATGTGTTCTTTTCTCAACATTGGCTGAGTATGGGTAGACTTGGACAGTAGTTTTCCCTGCTGCCGCTCTTCCCCCTGGCTCAAGACAGTGGGAACAACCATATTCACCATTGTACTGCTTGAACTTCAGAAATTTACTTTTAGCAGGCAAATCACATGTTCCACAAATAACTTTACCTCGCACAAGAATTTCACCTCCACTGGAAAGTTTGAAAGTATACCCATCTTTTTCAAAAATTTCATCGTTTTCAACAATGGCCGCAAGAAAATGTTGGGATTTGGCTGTTTTCTCCCAAACCAGAGGCCCACTAACAACATATTTTCTGGTTTTGTACGTTTCTTGTAAGGTAACTCATTTATTACTAGACATAAGGGCCAAATCGCATAGCTTGAAGACTCAAACACCTTAACACCATCTGTGTACCACATGAACGAAAGATTAAATGGATTTCTCAGAAAGCCATTATCCATTTGATCTTTGTACACCTTAGAATCAAAAATGTCTTCGATATTATCCTTGTGACGTTTTCTGTTTTCATTGAAACGATATTGCAAGTCTTGGAAAAAATTCTTCCTTGAATAAAGATTTTGCAGCTGGTGAAAAAGTGATAGCTCTAGAAAATATGACACGTTTGTCCCAGATTTCTTACAATTTTTACATTGGCTCTCTTTAGTCTTCACAGGAAACATACATTTGGAACAATAAAAATGGAAAGTGGTGAGACACTGACCAATGTTCAAAAAATACTTCTTAAATGTATGAAGCGTCTTCTTAAGTATACTTCCATCAGGACAATGAAGCGCAATCAGAGCCAAAATGCTTCCAAGAAGCTTCTTACTCAAGTGTTCCACTGACATCAAAGTAAAGATAGCAAGAAGGCTTTCGTGAAGTGTGATGGGAGCTCCGGGATATATCAGCTGATTACCATCATCTTCATTTCTGTCTTGGGCTTCATCATCTGAAACTTCTTCACTACTGTCCCTCTCGGCATTCACTTCTTCATCTGAATTTTCATCACTGCTAGGTTCACTAGGGGGATAATCCTCACCTGAAATTTGAAACAACTCTTCATTAGACTAATCGCCCACAAAAACAATTCACATTTACCTAATTTTTGGAAAGTTAACATAAACCTGACAAACATTACCTTCAGACTCAGATTCGTCCTCTGCAGATATGTTCTCTGAGCCTGAAGTATTTTCAATTATCTCTCCATGGTTCATATCCTGATCAGCATTTGGAGCATTGCCTGAAACATAAAACCACACAACTTAGCAAAAAATGTAGAAATTTTAACTTGACAACTGAAAAACAAAAAAAAAAATCATAAAAATTCAATTTCTGATGCTAAAAGTAAGATATGGAAATTTTGCTGAAAACAATTTGAATGGGGGTAAAATCTTCATCAAATCTTCTTTCCTAAGTCATTAAATTTATCAGAACATGACAAAACACAAGGCCAGATGGTTTGAGAAATTTACCTCCCAGCATTCCAGAGGTTGCCACATTTACATCTTTCCCGCAGCTTTTCTCCGTAAACTCTGATCAAAACAATCTGGACCAGAGTTTTTCACTGTTAGAACAATTCTGAATTTAGAGACAAAAGGTGGTCTGAAACTTGACAGCATGAAAGTTTTTGGTCTGAACTCTCAGAAAAAAGGTTTGAAGCCATTAGGGCATAGGATGCCTTGATTCCTAAGACTACAGTCACCTATATAGTATTAATCTCCACCAATTAATGCCACAACTTCATTTCAATAAATCTTGGTAAACCTCCCAAAATCACAACCTTTTATTATTAGTGAATTTTAAAGTGCTTTGACAACGTAAATATATGCCAGGGGGCATAGCTCGGGCATAGCTGTTCATGTTCACGTCCCAATATTTTCATCTGTTGACCAACGCAAGGGCCCTCACACCCCGTTCCAAATTCTGTAGGATTGACTTGCAACATTTTAGGACCTAAAATTAAGACAGAGTTTAAATGCTGAAATTTCCGACTACATGGTCTGTAAATTGACTGCAGCACATGCATACTGAATTTCCAACAATAAATTTGGAACAGTGAATCAGAGATGAACATACTACAAATGGTCACAGAGATATATTGATATCTATGAAAACAAAAATTTGAGTTCTAAGCCTGTCTATTTTAGTATTTCTGAAATTTTGAAATCAGACCGCCCTGAATAGCTACTGAGATGTTACCTTCCATGTCATGTAGATCTTCCTGGCCACCAGCAGCATCTGCATTCTGTGCAAGGTCCCGTTCATAATCTGGTTACAAATGAAAATCATCATAAGGTTTTCTTGAAATAAGTAAATGGACACAACAATGGACCAATAGCCAAGCTTTTGAAACAAATATGAGGTTCCACAAGAACAAAAAAAGACATGAATAGAAGTAGATTTTACATTTCGATATCAATCCAGAAAAGTCAAGAATCAAATTGTTAAATACCGGTAAAAGATTCAAGCCAATATCTTAAGTTTTTAAGGTTGAATTATCACAGCAGATACTATAGGTTTCAAAATAGTGATCCTTACCAGCTGCAGCTCTCAGTTCCTCTCCCCTCTCAAAGGCCTCATGAGTATCTTGACCATGATCTGAAAGAGAGAAAACAACATATACAGTCAAAAATACTTCATACAAAAAAAATAGAGTGTTGAATGCTGTTTTATTTCTCTGAATAAAAAGAATGTTTAGATCAAAGTCTCTGAGGAAATAAGAACAAGAATTTTAGTATTTCTGACACCCATTGGCATTTTGTCTATTGAATATGACCTGACTTGTTTAGAGTAATGGGTTTGCAAATTAGCTGTGATGAAATCTTATTAACAAGAACACTCTGATTTGTTTGTCCCTCAGAACTTTGTTGAAGAGTTTGCAAGGGGAAGTCTGTCAGTAGGTCTCAAATCAAATCAAACAAGCAATATGTTTCACTTAACCATTTCAAAATTTTCAGAAAAAGAATGAGAAGCAGTCCTCAAAGACTTATAAGAAAGACTGAAATGGTCTAATGTTTCAGCTATTGAGTTTTAATTTCATTCTGTCATTGCTTTCCTGCATCTTCTTGGACTCCAGGTGAATGAATAATGATTTTCCTGCCATTCTTATAGGAGAGGGGTCATTTTTTTTATGAGTATATATTGTAAACACCTTGGATATGTAAACAAAATGCAAAGCACCTACTTTTTGACTCACAACACATTTACCAGCATTCAGGTCAGCTAAATCACATATTTATATATCCCGACACAGGAAACAGTGACTAACATATTAATAAATTTATCATATTTCAAGCAAGAGAAACACTGATCTTAAAAAATTTATTATTACTTATCAATATGATTTTAGTGGTTGCAAGTTTGTTACCTTGGAGATTCTGATGGTGAAATACTCGTTGCTCTTCCTCAACACCAGGGCGTGCAGCAGGTCTTGCAGCAGCGTTAGTTGCAGCACCACCACCAGTAACATCTTGATCTGTGTCCGTGTCATCTATGCTCTCTTGAGCATCGTATGCCTCAGCTGCAACAACCATTAAAACATACTTATCATTTTTTGACCAGAAATATGAGTTCCACAAAAGAACTTAAATAACGATAGCCACAGCACAAATTGGGGCGTCTCAGTCGCCTGGGTTCCTATTACAGCTAATTCGCAAACTTAAATATCCTGACCATAGTTAACAGTAACTGGTATATGTGATAGTCATTTTCCAAGCAAAGCAAATAGCAACCTTATACTGCTTTAATTACTATTAATATTATAGGAACATTCATTTGAGAGGTGACAAGTAGTTACCTGCAGGGTCCTGTTGGTGAAACACAGGTCGCTCTCGCTCAACACCATGGCGCCTAGCAGGTCTGACAGCAGCGTTGATTGCAGCACTAACTTCAACAGCGATATCATCTCTATCTGAGTCTGTGCTATCTGCGCCTCCTTGAGCATCCAATGCCTCTGCAGTAACAGTAGAAATAAACACAGATCATAATCTAAAAATATATAAATAGAACATTTTACAACCATGACAAAGTTGGACGGAATGGGAAATTTGTGCTACTTCAATCCAAAAACATTTCATCAGTATTGCATGATGTAAACCATTCACTCCACATTTTTAATTTAAAGCCTAGCATAACCTACAACTAAATTTCATTGATTGATTAATGACAGAGAGTTACTCATGCAGCAGGGTTAGTGGCGAAATGCCTTCAAATCGAACGATGGAGCAAAGTGTAAGGGAGGTTAGGGTTATTAAATAACCCAGCAAGTGGCAAATGCTGCTTGAAACAGGTGCATGCCACTAATTGATAAAGTCGTGAGACACACGAGAACGAACCTCTTTCATCGGTGGACGACTCGGACTCCGTCGATTGTTGATCATAAACAGGCTGCTCATCGTCTCTGTTCTTGGCTTTCCTCCGTTTGCGTCGTTTGCGAGCGTTTTCCCGAAGACGAGCTTTTAAAATGTTCAACGCCTCATTGTCCATCGGTTGGCTATGAAGTGGTGAACCCTGGGCGCGTCTAACTTGAACTTGAACTTGAACTTGCTATTGCGGGCAACAGGCGAGGTCACGTGAGCCGCGCAGCCAATGGGCGACGAGCGAAAGCGCGGGAAGGGGCCGCCGGCTGTAGACGACACGACCCGATATTTTCGTGATTTAAACTACGAAAATAGGCACGGCGGCTTGAAAACGGGTACGGCGGTGGTAGGCGGGACTCTAACGGTCCCGGCGAGAAAAGCCGCGACGCCGCCAGCACCGTAGAGGCTGAGAAATCGCGAGTGGAAATTCCGGCACAAATCCGGCCGCAAGGCCGAGGTCCTCTGCAGCGACCTTCTCTGGCCTGCAACGCAGATCAGAGCGCCGAAATCGAAAAAGTCAGTTATGCCCGTCCTCCTAAACGGCTCATCGGACGGGGCTGAAATTCTGGGGGTCCTTCAAGGCGGTGAAGGGGAGCTCGCCTACCGAATTTCAGCCCGATCGGATACCGGGGGGCCGAACGGTCGTGCTTCGAAGTTTTAGGGGGAGCGTTCTTAAGTGATGAGCGGACCCTTCGAAAACTCGCAGCACGCACGTCCCGAGTCACACTCTCGACTTCTAGGTGGGGATCGGCACGGCACACGAGCCCCTTCCACCTCCAACAGTCGGATAATTTTTAAAATGGTATCTTAGTGACGGCCCCCCAGCAGCCATCTCCGTCATTCCCCGTCGGATTTCACGCGCAGACGCTTTCCCTGATTGGGGAAGGCGTCCCCGAGACACCACGCACCGGTTAGACGAGTTCCCGACGAAAATTAGATATCGGCCACACACTCGTGGTGGGGAGAGGGAGGTGGTCGTCGACCACCACGGCAGCTCGGCGGCCGTGTCCGCGAGGACAAGACCGTGCCTGATGTTGACGGGGTGGCCTCGGTGGGGAACCCTTACCGCAATAGAACTGCAGCGTAACTTCAGCTCGCTCCGGCACACAGCCCGGCAAATAATTTGTTTTGATTATGCTTCACAGGGCAGCTGAGGGGGGAGGGGGAAGAGGCGCCTGATACGTGGGTCAGCCCGCGACACAAGGGTGTCGGTTCGGTCGCCTAATGAGCAGGCGGTTTCGAACACGTATCGTGATAAACGCATTTGATTTGGACAGATTTCACTTTTTACAATTAGGAATACACATTGTGATTTTTGGCACTCTACTATGATGGTGCTGGAACAGTTTTGAGAACTGATTCGCTTTTGTGAACGTCCTGAGCAAAGAGCGAGCGCACTTGTATCCATTGACGACTTGCTTGCGCACCATCTGCAAACTAGTCCTTGGTACCAATACCCGATAGTGGACAAGTCCGTTGCCCTGTAAACTTAAGACGACCTTGGACTCTGCCAGAGGACTTCCTGGGCACTAGGACGTTCGCAAAGAGAACTGTGTGTGAACCGTGCCCGGAAGTCGTCCCCCAACCGGAGTACTCAAAAGCGTACTAGTCCTAGCAGGAGAACTCACTAGAGAACGAGTCCGAGAGGTTTGGAGACTAATAGCGAACAAGCCGACCCCCTTGAGAACCAAAAGTGGACCATTTGCAACCCAAAGCGTACTCCTCGTTTTCATAAGGGACCGGTCTACTCCCTAGCAGGTTGGCTTTGTAAGACTGTCCGCGTGCCTAGCTAGTTGGCGACTGACTCGTCGCGGCGCTCCGTCTGGGCCGTCGCGCGAGCAGCCGGGCACAATGTTATTGTTTACATTTATGCTGCGAAGTAGCGCGTAGCGTGCACTGTGAGCATGCCCCCGGGGGAACAAAATTGTGTCCTCACAATTAATTAGTGTATTTGAATTTAACTTTTAGCGGAGTTAGCCAACGTGCATGGGAAAGGGTGACCACGGAAAATTCCTTGATTTTATTGGGCAAAATACAGAATTTGTGGTAGTGAGTCGAGTATGCACAGTCCGGCGTAGGGCAGTGGAGTCCAGTGGCAGTCCGTCAGGGGTCTGTTGTCAGTTGGAGTCTGGTGCCCGCCGCTTGGATGGTCGTGGTCAGTCAGTGGCTCAGGAACGGAGTCCGTGCGGTCAAAGGCGTACGGATGGCCGGAACGCATGGAACATAGGATACTGTTAGTAGAATCAAAACCGTTAGGGGAGAGGGGGGGGGGGGTGGAGGCGAGTTGAGCCTTGAGGTGTGGATGTGAAGTTATACAGTACTAAGTGCGATAACGCGGAGGACATCGGCTACTCAGTCCACCGAGCCTGTACATAATACGGATTTCCACACTCATAGGCCGAGAGGAAGTGAAGGAAAGGGAGGAAAAAAAGAAAAATTAATGGGGGGGGGGAGTTAACGGCGGAGGTAGCAAACGAGAAACAGAAAAATAAGGATAAAGCTAAAGGAGCCAAGGCTGGATAAGGGGAACAGGGCGTTGAAGTATGTAGGGATGAGTTGTGGCGGATACTGCAGGATATCGGCGAGGCCTGTTGACTGCACGCCGCCGAATGTCCGGAGGGCGACGCCTTCGTCCAAGCCGGAGCGTTTGTGGAGAAGCGACGTCCAGCTGAACTCCTCAGCGGTGTGGGTGTGGGTGATGGAGCTGGCGGACGGGATGATTAGGTGCTGGGCATGGAAAAGCTGTATCCTGGCTACCTCAGAGTTTGTCCACACATGGCACTGGTCGTTGGCGTCCTTCGGAACATAGCGGCCAGACAAGAAGATTTCGGAGTCGTTTCTGCGGCAGTTGCTGAACTTCGTGGAATGGATAGGGGCCGGCCGAGCTGTGAAGGTGTCGTAGTTAAGGAAGTGTGTAGTGAAAGATTGGTGCCAGATGTGTGCGAGATAGTGATCGTCTAGCTTGGCTAGACTTAGTGTGGTGTGGAACTGTATGCGTCTGATTTCGGAGACTGCATGTGAGAGTACGGCGATGTTGAAGAGATGTGATTGGTAGAGTGTGTGGAGGCGCTCTTGGAGGGCTTCGACGTCAGCGAGGGAGGCAGCGTCTGTCGGCAGTGGCTCTCGGGGGGCGCTGGGTGGAGGTTGTCCCGAACGAAATCCTGGGTAGACTTGCCAGACCACGTTCACCGACTCCGCGTCTGACGATGCCATGTCCACGTTGCGGCGCTTGCGGAGCGAGTCGTGGGCTAGGGCGACGTGGTGGGCGTCTGTCGCTACCTTGTGGCGGGTCTGCATGCGGACGAAGAAGGCAGCCGGGAAGCGCCAGCAGTAGGTGTTGTGGCATGTGATGATGGGAAGGCGGCCGGATAAGTCGGTGCCAGGGGGCGGCTGCTGGAACCGGGCGAAACGGCCACTAGCCTTGTCAAGGCAGGCTATATCCTTGTCGCCCGAAAAGCAGTTGAGGGCGACGGACTTGGTTAGCTGGCGAGGGATGGCAGTGATCAGCAGGGCGTGGTTATCCTGTGAATGATAATAACCCTCGGTGGCCGGGATCTTCGTACCAGACGGTGAGATGATGTACGACTCATTTGAGTTGGTGAGAAAGACGGGGAGGGATATGAGTTTAAAACTGGCAGACCAAGAGAGAAAGCATGCCTGCCGGAACAGGTTAGAAGGGTAGCAGGAGTAAGTGATAGAGGAGGACTCTACAAACCGTTGCTCCTTAAGTTCGTTGCCCGGGATGCAGTGGTCGTAATCGGAGCCTACACCTGCTTTGACTTCGGGCCCAACAATCACCATTTTATGGCGAGTCATCTGTTCCATCTCAGATTTAGAAGGGGGTAGAGGAGTGACCGACTCGTCCATAGAATTGTAAGTAGAAACCAAGGAGGCGTAGCTGACACACCTGTAGCAGGAACGTGAGGCGACAGCGACCGTTGCGGGGCCATCATAAGTGATGTAGTCAGCAGTCTGCGGGAAGTCCGTCGGGAGGTCGATGTCGTTAAGTGCGGTGTGTTCCAGGCGGTAGACGGCGGCAGCCGCGTGCAGCAGGAGCAGCAGGATCGTCCAGGTCATTGTAGAGTCGGAGTCCAGGTCAGTCCAGTAGAATTGGCGCGGAGTCTGAAAATTTAGACAAACTGAGGGCGGCGGAAATATGGGGCAATATGGCGGATGTGGACAGGGAACACGGATTTGCGTCCGTGTCGGCGGGCTTTTACAAGATAGACAACAGAAGAGATGCGAGAGACAATGCAGGCCAGGTTATAGATAAACTTCTGCACTCCAAAGCGTCTTTTAAATTGGTAGATGCGGACTTTCTGCCGTGGGTAGTAGCGAGGTTGTTGACGGCCTTTATCAAACCGTTTCTTCCGGGCTTGGCTGGTGCGGGACCATGTGGAAACGATGTGCTTGCGGATGAGATTAACGGAGTCCTGAAGCTGGGGTAGGGTCATGGCTTTGGGCGGCATCAGTTGGAGGTCAGCCGGCCAGAGGGGGTGCACGCCGTACATGGCCTTGAAGGGGAGGTTCCGATGCTGTCAAGGTGACCGCTGTTGACAAAGAAGATGCATAAATCCAGAAAGTACGACCAATCGGATTCCTTTGAGCAGTACCGAGCAAGTAGGGCCTTAAGCATGCCCACTCGCGATTCCACGATTCCGACGACCCAATGTGCGTATCGTGGAGCCGAAATCTGGATGATGTTGTAGGATTCCAGGAAGTCTCGGAATTCGCGGGATCTGAAGTATGTAGCGTCGTCGTGGATGATTCGGCGGCAGAGTCCTTTTTGCAGAAACAGCTTCTTCAAGCATTCAATCGTCTTGGCGGCGGTTGAGGCGGTGGTCTTGTAGGCATAGGTAAAGTGGCTGAAACAGTCAGTAATTAGCAGGATATAGCTGTATTGCCGTGAACCAGATACAGTGAGGGGACCACAGTAATCAATCGCAAGGCAATCGAAGGGGTGCTGGGCTGATATGGAGTGGAGAAGTCCTTGGGGTGGCCGGGATGGGTGTTTGGTGAGCTGGCAGATTTCACACGTCGAGACGTAGGATTTTACGTCAGCATGAATTGTCTTCCACTCAAGGCCACGGTCGAGGATAGCACGGAGGGTCTTGGGTTGTCCATGGTGTCCTGCGAGGTCATGAGCTGTAGCCAGGGCTTGGTAGTAGATGCAGCGGGGAGCGACAACGCGTCCGTCGTGGAACAGAACGCCGTTTTGCAGGTAGTAGCGGCGAGTGGTCCGGTCAGCAGGCTGAGGGGACTCGAGAGATGAAATTAAGCTACATAGGTCAGGGTCAGTGAGTTGGAGAGCACGGAAGGATTCCGGGAATGATGTTACCACGCCTCGGTCTGAAACAGACCACGGCGACAGGAGAGACGACAAGTCTTCGAATGAGTACACTGACTGGACCGTGTCCTGCAGGTCCTGCAGGGTCGGTGTGTCCTGACTGGCGTTTGACGGGGCGTCGGGGTCGACCGGGTGTTGGTGTTGGTCGGTATGCCCTGTCGCTGCACGGCTACGCGTGAAGTACCGTCCAGGGGGCTGAGCTGCGGCAGGGTTGGGAAGCGGGCGCCTGGGGGGTAGGCAACCACTTCGACTCGGAGGCGTAGCGGGCTGGTCGGCTGGCTGGGCGCTGGAGGAGACAGCGCTGATGGGGAAGATGATGTCTTCTGCTGCAACTTCAAAGTCTTCTTTAGGCTCTGGTGTAGGGCATTGGCGGGACAGGAGATCGGCAATCACATTTTTCCTGCCCTCAATCCACTTGATATCAAAATCATATTGAGAGAGGACGAGGCAGAACTTAGCAATGCGACCCTCGGGCTTCATCGTCGCATACGCTGTCAGGGGCTTGGAGTCCGTCAGCAGTGTGAACCGTTTACCTAGGAGCAGGTGACGGAAGTGGCGGAGGGCAAGCGCAGCGGCGGCGAATTCCTTGTGAAAGATGGGCCAGTTTTTCTCACTCTTAGCCCAGGTTCTTGAATAAAACTCAATCGGAACATGCTGGTGAAGATTTGGACGTTTCTGGAAGAGGGCTGCGCCAGCACTCACATGGCTGGCATCAGTATACAGAAACGTAGGAAGGGCCGGGTCGTAGCTATGGAGGGGGAGGTTTTCCGACAAAACGGTCTTAAGGAACTCAAATGCCTTCTGATGTTCGGCGAGCCAGGTGAACTCACGGGGTCGACCAAGAAGAACCAGGATGGGGGCGGCGATGTCCGAGTAGTGTGGCACGAACCGACGGAGGTGATTGAAGAATCCACACACCGACTGGAGTGTCTTGTAGTCGGTCGGGGGCTGTAGCTGCCGGATCTTCTTGAGGCGGGATTCGGGGAGGGAGATCTTGCCGTCTTGAAGTTCGTAGCCGAGAAATTTACATTTGCTGTAACCGAACGAGCATTTGAGAGCAGACAGACTGATACCAAATTGATCAACCAAGGACAAGAATTCCTGCAAAATTGTGGCAAGCTCAGGGATGGAATTTGCGCAGATCAGGTTATCGTCGAAATACGTAAGAATCGGATATTTCTCACGCAGTTCGCCGAAAATGTAGTCCATTATGCATTGGAAGAGCGCTGGAGCCGTCTTGGTGCCAATTGGTATTCCTTGAAACTCGTAGGTACCCAGGCCAGGAATTTGAAAGGCGGTGAATTGGCGAGACTGCTCATCTAGAGGGCACTGTAAATAGGCAAGTTTCAAATCAAGTACTGCATAAAATTTATAGCCGTGAACCTTTTCAAGCAGCGCATCCATAGGGAGTGCGTCATACGGTTGATTTTCCAGGAGTTTATTCAGTTTACGGAAATCCCAAACAGCCTTGTAGGAATTATCAGACTTGCGAATCACGATAATGGGGTTTCGGAACAAGCTGGTTGTCCGGGCGATGAGTCCTCCTTCTTCAAGTCCCTTCATCTGGGTCTTGAGGAAGTCCAGTTCGGCCGGGGCCAGCTTGTAAGGCGGTGTCCTGATGATTTTATCTTCTGTGAGTCGTAACTTGGAGAGAGGGACGTTTTTAAGGAGACCAACCTCACGTTCGGAAGTGACGAAGCAGTGGCGGTACCGGAGCAGGACCTGGTCGAGCAGTTGGCGATCGGTGGGGTCAAGCGCAGGGTTGATGTCGAAGGCGAAGCCCGGGACGGACTGTGAAGTCGGCGGGGATGACGGTGGCGCAGGGGGAGGCAGAGCAGGTGGACTCGGGGCTGTAGTCGATTTCATCATGTTGCAGACATGCAGAGGGTCCGTCGTTGCTGGAAGAGACTCGAAATCCGAAGACATCCAACCCAGAATCATGTTGAGTTCGATAGTGACTGGAGCGGCGGAGAAGTTTGTAACCGGGAGAAAATTTTGACGACGGGAGATGACACCTTCGTCCAGACTCAACCCACGGGGCAGTTTAAGGTTAGGAGAGAAATATAGAGAGCGTTGCAGGGAGGCGGGAGGCGGCAGAGATAGCGGAACAAACTGTTTGTGGAAGGGAGGCACAGTAGTAGCTACCTTGCAGTACAAAGGCAGGCGGTCCGGTGGCGGGGAGGCAGCAGGTAGTGGTGCGTCAGCGGGGAAGTCCAGAAGTCGCAGCCAAGTGTCGTCGGTCGCGGAGTCGGGAGGTGGTGCCCCCTGGTGTGTGTCCAGCGAAGCTCGATGACCGGCGACGACTGAGGCAGGTGTCGGGTTGCAGTGTGCGTTCGCCGAGGGTGAAGACTGCTGACACGCGCATGTTGACGCATCACTCGTACTCGCTCGGCGCCGGGTAGTCTGGCCGCGGCCTTGCCGTGCTGTTGTTTTGAGTTCTCGCCATGCGCTCTCCGCTGAAACGAGGGCACTGATGTCGTCTGGGCGGCCTGCTGTAGCACAACAAATTCTGGCGAGATGTTTCAGTTCGCCGTCCACATGGCGGGATAGCGAGTTGTTATGGAATGAGATGGTCAGTTGGAAGCGCCGGAAAAAATCTAGTCCAAGGATGGCTGGGAATGGCAAGTTTTTCACAACAAAGAAGGCATGACGGCATTCAAACGAGCAGATAGCAAGGTTGAGGAACAACACACCTGCGCAGCGGAGGGGGTCCCGTTGGCCGCGGTGAGGTGGAGCCGGGTCGGTTGGATCTTAGAGACTAACCGCTGAGGCAGGACGGAGAGGTCAATGGCACTCACCGACGCGCCCGTGTCCAGTAGGGCCCTGTGGTGCTGACCTACGATGTAGGGCTTGACGAAGCAAAGGGTCGGGTCCGCTGCTTTTACGGCAACAACTGGGACAAGTCCATAGCTCTTCCTAAACCACTCTTCATAGCCGTCACGAGGAGGATGCTGACAGGACACGGCGTTCACTCCCGCTAACGCCTGTCCGCGAAGTTTTTTGGCTGAGTAGAGTCAGGGGAGGGGTCTCGGTTTCTCCCTCTGCTTGACGAGCGATGGCGGTCTTGGTGGTCGTTCCCTCTGCTTGACGAGCGATGGCGGTTTTGGCGGTCGTTCCCTCTGCTTGACGAGCGATGGCGGTCTTGGTGGTCGTTCCCTCTGCTCGATGAGCGATGGCGGTCTCGGTGGTCGTTCCCTCTGCTGGATGAGCGATAACGATCTCGATCGTTACCTCTGCTGAACGAGCGGTTGCGGCCTCGGTCGTTCCCTCTGCTGGATGAGCGATAACGATCTCGGTCGTTCCCTCTGTTGAACGAGCGGTTGCGGCCTCGGTCGTTCCCTCTGTCCGAGGAGTTTCCACGGTCCTTGGATGGGCGGTGGCTGCGGTCCTGAGAAGAGCGGCGCTCGCGGCTGTTATCCCTGGAGCTGGAGCCGGACCTGGAGGATGGCCGAGAAGGGTGGGGGCTCTTCTGGTAGTTTTGAGTCGTACTTCTGTCAACATAGTTCAGTGAGTGAGGTGGTGCAGTTTGGAACGATGTCTTTTGGCGCGCAGCGATGCGCCTGTTTTCTCCCTCAATTAGGAAGCATTGGTGCATAAAGACTTGCACATTATGTCGTGGGACATAGCGCGTGTCCTTGCAGACGGACGGAAGCAAACCTTCCCACAAGCACTCGCAGATCTCTGACGGGGTGGCATGCTGCTTCCAACTGGCAATCAATTTCAGTTTTTCCGTGAAGTAGTCCTGGAGACTTTCACCTGACTGATGAACTCGGGCCTTCATGCGTCTTGATTTTTCCTTGGGGTCCTCTGGATATCCGAACTGGGCACACAGGGCGTGGAGCGTGGTTGTCACATCCATGCCCTGTTGGTGAGAGCATAGAAGCGGTACCAATTCAGGGCGTTGTCTTTCAGGGAGCCTTCAAGGTAGTACTGTAACTGATTGGCAGGGTACATCGTGCTCATTGCATAGAATTTCTCAGCAAATTCAACAACAGAAAGGGAGTCACGTTTAAGGTCACCATGGAAGACGGGCAGCTGCGGCGCTGATATGATGCAGGTGGTAGAAGTGGTCTGACCTTGAAATTGTGGCGGCGCTCCGAACGCGCGAAACTGCTGGGTGGATGGGTCTGACATCTGAGTCATGACGTTGCGGAGCTGCGTGGTCAGCATTTCCACTTGCTGCTGCAGTGGGTGAAGGTCTGACTGGCCCCACGGCTGCATGTGCGGCTGTGGCGGCTGCATGAGCGGCCGCGGCTGCTGCGGGGGCGGAGGCGGGAACTGGTGTGGCTGGAAGGTGGGCCCGCTGGAAAATGTGCGTCCAGCGAACTGAGAGGTAGCCAGACCAGGCGGCTGCAGTGGGTAGCCGGAGGATGGGGGCGCAGCGAGCTGGAAGGCGGGCTGTCCGGGCAGCTGCGACGGCTGGCTGAAGAACAGGGGCGTAGCAGGCTGCCGGGCAGGCAGGCTCGACGGCTGCGGGGGCTGGTTGGCGAAAAGAGGCTCGAAGGGCCGTGAGACTGGCAGCGATGTTGCTGGAAAATTGAAGGGCTGAGGCATATTGGAGGTCTGGAGCCGGGAGGACATGATCGGCCCGGAGAGTCCGGATGCCGTGTCTTGCTGCTGAGCTGTAACGGAAGGAACCGGAGGAAGGTCACCTGAGGGGTAGGGGTACCACGATGACGGTAGCTGTGGTTGGGCTCTGGAGGTGACTGTCCTCGATCTGGAGGTGGAGGAGACAGGCGGCATATGCAGTTCTGAGTACTCTCCTTGTTGCTGACTCTTCTCGGGGTTCTCGTTTTCTTCGTCGCTGGGAGTGATTCCAAGCGGCTTTTTCGGATGGGCTCCCAGAGAAGCCGGTACGGTACTCACTGGTGGCGGCTTGAAGGAGGATGTAGACGTACTGGTGCCCGCTGTGCTCGGCGCGGACGAGGCGAGGTTTGCAGCGGCGTCTACGAATTTCCTCCAGTCCTGTGGGCCTTTGTCCTTATCCTGCAGGGCTTCCTCGACGATCTCCTGGGATTTGGTGCGAAGGCGACGCATTTCCCGTGACATTGGCGAGGCGTCGTCGTGCAGGGGGCCATCGGAGTAGGTGTCCAGGAGCTCTGTAAGAACTTCAGACAAATCCTCCTTGTCCATCTGAGTAGCGTGGGCCTGAACTTTTTTAAGGACAGCTTTCAGGTTAATATTTTCAGCATTTACTCTACTGTCATCCGATGACATGGCCAGGTGGAAGGATGGTTCGTCCAAGGCCTGCTCTAACTGCAACTGCGTGCTCAGCCAGCGAAACTTTGAGTCTCGCTCCGTCGTTGCCGTACCGCTGATTTCAGAAAGTTCTTTAAGAGCAAACACCAGGCGTTGCATGAATTTTGCAAGGTTGGAAGAGTTCAACTGGTCAATGTTTACAACCTGAAATCTGGGGTAGGCCTGCTTGTTACCCGTGATGTTCTCACGGATGAGTGAGCCTAGCGCCTTCAGCCTGCGGTGAGCATGGAGGAGGCCGGTGGGCTGCGATTTAGGCGGCGTCCGCAGGACCATGATGACTGTGGTTGTTGAGGCGAGTGGCGATGATCGGGTGACTGATGGAGCCGGTGCACTGATGGAGCGATGGGTGTTGCACTGCACTTAACTAGTCACTGATTTTAAAACTAATTTACTAAAGTTACTCTAATAACTAAGATAAACGAAAAACAGAAAGAGGAAAAAAAAATTACTCTTAAAACTGGGTGAGCCGCGATTAGCTAGCACGGGCCAGCATCTCCACCATATTTACTCCGGGTTCTAAGGTGAACTGATAAGCTCTTAGTCACTCGGACTACTAGGCCTATGCCTCTGACTTGTACGGAAAAAGGGCACTCGGAAAGAATAGACTTAGCTTGGATGAGCTACCGGTCTACTCCCTAGCAGGTTGGCTTTGTAAGACTGTCCGCGTGCCTAGCTAGTTGGCGACTGACTCGTCGCGGCGCTCCGTCTGGGCCGTCGCGCGAGCAGCCGGGCACAATGTTATTGTTTACATTTATGCTGCGAAGTAGCGCGTAGCGTGCACTGTGAGCAGATGAAACAAAGAGTAATGTTTTCTCAGGCCATCCCATGTAGAAAACGTGACGACACATGCACAATCAACACAACAAAACTTACTTGTAAACTTGTCAACTTTGTGTATAAACCTTAAATGCTTATAAAGGTTGTCTATGCCACTAATATCACTGCTACATTTAAAACAGACAGGCATCTTAGTAAACTATATAAAAACTTTACCCAAAATCACAGACAACTGAACACATTTACAATTAAAAAAAACTTTGAAATCTGAGAACTTAGATGCAATATTTTGAAACATACATCAAGACCCCTCTGCACTGAATTGAACTCAAACTTGGTTCGCTTGTCAAGCACCACAACACATTTGGAAATATCATCAACAGTTACACCAACAGCCACACAGAAAGGTTGCACTGGCAGCTTCCACTTCTCAACTTTCAGGAATCTGTTGATGATAAAAGTCTCCAGTTTGCCATCAGTCTGTAAACCAGAAGACATACATGAGTTAATGCAAAGCTTACATAGAAATTCAAATCAATGTAAAATTATTGGCAGTACTTATATCAGTACCTCAACAAGAGAAATTAAACCCTCTTGGATCTCTGGATGCGGTGGTCTCCAAGCTGTGAACTTCTTATCCTTCTGAACCCTCGTTACAGTCACAACTGCATCTAAATATCTTAAGGACAGCAGACAAATAAGGTCGTTGGTCTCTGGAAAAGGATAGACAAACAACGTAGTTAACTATGCCACTGTGCAAGATTTACTTCAAATTTTCCACATTATTGAAGAAATAAAGTGCAAACCTTTCTCATAAACGTCATCT
This sequence comes from Odontothrips loti, assembly GCA_038380765.1. Classification (NCBI taxonomy): domain Eukaryota; kingdom Metazoa; phylum Arthropoda; class Insecta; order Thysanoptera; family Thripidae; genus Odontothrips; species Odontothrips loti. The sequence continues at coordinate 755,575 of CM076248.1, read as the reverse complement.
TCTATAAGCAGCAGGTTGTCTCTCAGTGCATTGCAAGGCTTCTCAACGGCTTTCAATGCCGTTAAAGACTGTGAAATAAAATTATCCCAACCTGGGAAAATGGCATTCTTGTGATTTGGGAACTCACTGTCAAAGTCAGAGATAAACTGCAACAGGCATTTGCAAAAAAAAATGTAAAGTGACAGCTCTGAAACACTACAAAAATGTATAATTGCAAAGATGAATTTTTAATCATTACCAGTTGATATCCTTGGACATCTCGCAAACAAGGGAAAAGCGCAATGTATGCAGCAACACTACCAGCAGCAGCTTCTTCACCTTTTCTAGGCTTCTTAGATTTGGAAAGCAGGTGTGGAGTGGTTCTAAGACACCGAATTCTATATTTTGATGTTTCTTTCCAGTATTGACTGATAACACACCAATCATCTGAGGTTTGGCGCAAGTAATTTAACATGTCTTCTAAACCTTCACAACCTGCAAAAAAATTAAAAAACAACAACATAAAAACTAAACTAACATAATTAACAAAACACGTTGGGAGCACAGGCTTTGTATAAAGTTACCTAAATCTTCTTCATTTTCACCCGGCTTGTCAGTCTCGTCCTTGCCAGCAATTTCCCCACAGCTTCTCAAGTATGTCCTTAAACTTTGGTACTTTTGCACCAACTTTCCCTTTGCTAAGCACCTTATATTTCCTTCTTTCTTATAAGGAATGTGATATGTTTCCTACAACAACAACAACAACAACAACAAAAAGTACATGAAAAGCTACAGAAAGTTAATAAATGTTAAAACAAAACTCACTGGCTTCTCATCGGGGAAGATTTCCACTATGTCCTTGACAATGGCATCATAATCTTTGGCACTGAGCTTGTAACTACAAACAGAACAAAAAATAAATTTGAAAGGAAAAGTGCATATGGGGCACCCAGATTAGATGTCAATAATAGGATAACTCACTTATTTTCTTTCACTAGCAAAGCATCAATGATGACATCGGCCAGTTTGTTCTGGTCCGAGTCACATTTCAATCTTGAACTTGTTCGGGACTGGGCGAGGAGAGCCCGTCCATAACCAGAGAGATTAAGTATACCTCTCACTTTATTCTCTTTCTGAATTTGTTCCTTTAAAAAAAGCCAATCGTAAAATAAGCAAGTTAACACAAAAATTTTACACTGTAATCAAGGTGGAAATTGTACCTCTCTTGGTCGCTTCTTTGATGTCGTGTCTGCAGCTTCTGATGTCAGCTTTAACTGTTTCTCTACATTCTCAAAAGACTTCGTCTTGTGATCTTGTTTCGATGAGCCCTGCAAAAGGATAATAAAGAAAAGTCAGATCACGTCACAGAATAAAAGGAAGAAGGGGAATGGAATGTAAAACTACTTACTGCAACAGATGAGGACATGCTGGGAAAATCATTGGAGCTTGTGGAGGCAGAATGGCTCGGACTGGTATCAGAGGAGCATACACTGAGAAAATCAGAGCACGTGGAGGGTGACTGGCAACCAACTGGAACATTAGCTGGGGACTCTGATGAGTTCTGGAACAGAACGCGACACACACATAAGGAAAAACATATCTCATTTATAGTTTTAAAAGTGGTTTGAAAAGATTGCTTTTACTAACCTCATCAGCACACATTTTTACTACTTCAAGTTGCTTAAGTAGGAGCTGAACATTTTTCTTTAGACGCATGGAGTGACCCAACACTGGCACGAGTGTATTCAGAGCACTTGCATTACTGGGATCGATTAATGCTCCTAGTTCGTCAATATCAATGTCATTTGCTAAAAAAGAAAATTTTGAAGATTCATTATTACGCGACTACAGAAAAAGTGAAAGAGCAAAGGGAGGAAAGGGGGGGAAGAGGAAGGGTTTGGGGTGGGGTGGGGCGGGGTAGCTGGGGAGGGGTAAGGGGGCACAGCACCCATGTCTGACAAAACCGAGCTACCAGTGAAAATTGGCGCCCCGTATTAACGGGATCCGATATGATACGGAATCCCTTTCGGAACGAAACGGGATACCTTATGGAATACCGAAAGGGATTCCGTATCATATCGGATCCCGGTAATACGGGGCGCCAATTTTCACTGGTAGACCGAAATACCGTTACAGTGTCCGGAATACCGTAAGAGTTAACGATATACCGTGTTTGACCTCAACACTTTCGTGCTTTCTTCGTCTTCTGTAAATGCTTGCCAGATCAAAGATAAACCTCCCATAGGTTTAAAACGGAGTCCGATCCAAATCTGCAATCCGTTTTGCGCTAGCTTCAGCCGTTTTCGAGATGCCAGAAAAAAGTTGTCCGATTTGGACGAGATTAAAATGGCCCTAGTAATTTCTGGCGTAGAAGCCACACCTAAAATTTGAAGCAGAAATTCCTAAAACTTTGCGTTTTACAGCACTTTCAATGTACCGGTATTTTGACGATACGGTATTTCCTGAGCGGATACCAGACGAAGTTTGCGATACCGAGAGGTGCCGGAATTCTGAGACACATGTGGGATCCGGTAAGCCCTTCCGGAATACTGTATTGATCTTTCCGGATACGCTGTCCTTTCTTGGGATCCGATTTGGCGTTACCGAATTCCGTTACATGATACGGTATCCGATATGTCTTAGCGAATCCACTAAAATCTAAGCGGATTCGACAAGATGTAACTGGATCCCGTAATATTTAAGCGGATTCCGTAAGTCTTACGGTTTTTTTAGACATGAGCAAAGCTTAGCAAACTTGGAGGCGGTGCCAGACTAACAACCGATGGCAACGAAAGTGGGAAAAGAGGCACACTGACCAAAACATGTATTGAAAAGAAATGATTTTAATGGCTGCCCCATTAAATATCTGAACCCGCTTGGAGTAACAAAGTCACAACTTATAACACATGGCAGACAAAACAATTTGACAAGGCCATTACAAAGTTAATATCCAATAAATAACCATTCATTCTCTTTAAAAACCATGCTCTCGTGTACTTCCTACCTGTCATTCGGAATTCATAACCTCGCACAACGAGCAAGAACGCTAGATGAGAATGGAAGCACACAAGAACCGGCATAACCTCAACACTTGGGGAGAAAGCCAATCAGATTATTACAAGAGAAACAGCTGATTGAAATGTAGCAATGCCATAACAAAAGCATTGTTTAATTAATGACGATGATGATAATACTTTAAAGATTAGTTTGCAGTGGTGAAGGTTTGACGCGACGTTTGCGACCAACACAAGGAGCTAGGCGCTTACCTCGGAAAGCCTCGTAGTACTGCGTCAAGTCCCATGCCACCAGTATATCGTGGAGGTCGATCGCCCTTTTTAGCCCGTCCCGACACGTTTCTTTAGAAACGGCAGGAGCCGGGCTTATGCCGGATGTTCATTCGTTCGCTAGTGTGTACACCGACTTATCGTTCACAGAAAAACTTCAAATTTGGAGGATAAACTCCTTTCCTAACGTAGAACCACGTACGGTGGCAACAATTTTCGATTTGTATCGCATTTTTGATTAATGAAAATTTGTCTGTTCTTGCTGTTTGAGGTTAGGATTGGCCGCCGCGCGCACACCATTACCATATCGCGGCGCGCACAGGGACGGGCTCAGGTTAACGATTTAAATCGTAACAAATACATCTGCTATCGGGCACCTCCCTAGGGATACTTGAGGCGGGGGCCGAAGGCCCCGCAAACGCCGCCGGCAGGCCAAGCTGGCCAAGTCCCCCTGTCGAACCGAGGTGCCGGTGGAGCGGAGCGGAACTGGCACCGAGGTTGACGGAAGGGACGGGCCAGCTTGTTTCTTCAGCGGCTTCTGCCATGGTGGCACCAGTAGTTATTTACCTTATGAGTACGCGCGCGCGAAGACAACCGACGCCAAACTGATGGGCGGGCTGCGGGCTACAGGCCAACCCAGGCCCAGGCAACTAGGCTGAAATTTCCGGCCGCTTAACGCGTTCGTTCCCGATTGCTGCCAACATCCCAAACCAAAGAGCTTACACAAAGACGCACCCATTTTTTCCACAGATGACACAATTCACACAGTCTTATGATTTTTAAACACGTTTTACGAAATTTTCAGACCTTCTTACAAAATTTCACCACATTGAGAGACAGTTGAAAATCCACTTTCACCAGACATATTTTGTTCGCGTCGTGGGGATTTCGGTAGCACTGAAGTGAAATTGGCGCCCACTTTGTCTGCTTGTCGTCTGCTGTGGTCTGCTACAAATCGGCATGAGTTGAATTGAAGCTTTAATTGCGAAACGTTTTCGTCATGCCGGCCAAAATTCGGAAGTGTGCCGCGTACGGGTGTGGGACCACGGCCCCTCCACGTAGCGATGAACCCATGTTCAAATTTCCCAAGCCAGATGATCGGTAATATGTCAATGATGACCTATGAATTCATGTGTGAGACACACCACTCATACATAATTTTTATCCTCGGCAACTGTATTTGAAACTCTTTAATACGTTCTTAAGGTTTCACCGGATGAAAATATGGATTCAGCGAGCAGGGAATGCTGAACTTTTAAATATGCACCAAAATAATATACACCAATCGAGGTACCTGTGTTCTCGACACTTTGAACCTTGCATGTTCACTAACAAGTGTCAGGTGGGCCTCCTCCGTTCTGCTGTTCCATCCATTTTTGTCCACCCAGCACTGCCTGACTGTGTGATGCAGCCCTTTCTGCGAGACGGTAAGTTGAGCAATGTAAGAGTTAAGTACTCCAGCAATTTTGAGTTTAATCCTTTCACAATGACACTGTGACATTTAAGAATAAATATGGAGTTTCTGTGAGGGAAAATAGGTAACATATCTTTAAAAATAAAATGACAAGGAAAATGGTACATTCACAAGGACTCTTTACTTCCAGATGGTGCTTCAAGCAGTCATGACAATCAAAACTCTAGTAAGTGAAAAATAAAACATTGTTCCCTTGCTATGTGGCTTTTAAAATATTCTGTTGAAGTTGCATAAAAATATTAATACAAACAAATTTGTCCGATGTTTGCAGGGAAAAGACCATCAAGCAGTGCTAGTACTGCAATACCTGGTAATATTAAACAACAGTTCAAAATTTTGAAGAACAAACAATTATTAATCATTAGAATTAATAACTACACTATGTTTTTCCTTCTGTTTACAGCTAAAGTCTCCACAGCAGAAATCGAAATAGAGTTTCCAGATCGAGGCAAGGCTGGTGAGCATTTCATCTCTCTAAAACACAAAAATGAAGAAAACAATGTTCATTAAGGGGGCATGAAGGCAATATCAGAAATGCATATTAGCACTTTGTTACAGTTAAAAGATCTATAATGGTGACCATGGATGACATGTGTGAGCCACCTGATGCCAAGTTCCTAAGACAAGAGTTGCAGGACGAAATACCTATGGACATCTCAACTAGAAGTAAGCTGATGCTTCAAATGCTTGCTTTCTCACTAGACTGTATCTTACTAAAATGTGCTCTGTCAACTTGAGGTGTTAAAGATTTGCCTTTCGTGTTATGTTTGTTTTCATTTATAGACTTTTCAGAGGGAGCAAGTGATTTCTTCTTCTTCCTATTTCCAGTGTCTTCTTGCAATTTCCTTCGTGTTTTTCAGAGCCTGTTTAGTAGAAGTTGCTATGTCACCATTTTGGTTGAAATTGTGTGACTACCTAGATCATTCCTGATGATAATGGAAGTGTTTCCCTGAAATAAGAGAAAGAAGTTTCTATTCGGCTTGTTGTGAACTGATAAATAATTCATGATTAGTATAAATATTAAATCTCAAATTCATTAATAAAAGTATTGTATTCTAAGTCTGACTTATTTTGGGGAAAGTCTTCATATCTTTAATTCAATATTTATCCCATTCAGTTATGCTGCAAATCTGGCACTTACCAGTGACACTGAAAATATAACTGTTGTTCCTATTTTCTGCTTGAAAGGAAGTCCCAATCGTTCTCCTCAGGGGTCATCTGTCAGGACACCCCACAAAGCGACAAGGTTGACTGTGAAGAAGTTGGCGGGGGTGCAGTGCAGAACACTGCGAAAGCACCACCTGATGTTATAAAGATGGCTAGAACTGCACATGAATACCACACCGTTGCGCAGGATGTGAAACGGAAGCTTTTGGTAGCTCAGCGAAGAAGTGGAAGTCTTGAAAAATTAGCAAGCCAAAAATTTGTAGATAGACTAGATGGACTTCTTATTTCAAAAGGTGGCAGAAGGATTTTAGAAGGTGAGCTAAGGAACTTCAAAAGAAAGCCTAAAGGTAGGCGCTGGACGCTGGATGAGAAATTATTTTCCTTGGCAATTTATAAAAGAAGTCCAAGATGTTTTAGATTCCTGCAGAAGCATTTAACTATGCCTTCTGAAGCAACTCTGAAGAGTCTTCTCCAGGACATTCCATTGGAACCAGGTGTATCAAGGCCCATGATAAATCTTCTTAAAAGTTCTGCAAAAAAAATGCAAAGGAAAGATACTAACTGTGTACTTTTGTTTGATGAAATTTTTTTAGTTTCTAATTTGAGTTTGAACAAGCGTACTGGTCTTACCGATGGATTTGAAAACTATGGAAGACATGGCAGGACAAGTCTGGTTGCTGACCATGCCTTGGTTTTTATGGCCCAAGGCATCAATAAAAAGTGGACACAACCAGTGGCCTACTATTTTGTTCATAGAACATGCCCCAGCCACATGCTGAAAATTCTGATCTGTGATGTTGTACGTGCTCTCCAAGAAGCTGGGTACAATGTGCTTGCCACAGTCTCAGATCAAGGGCCTACTAATCAGGGAGCTGTGGCAGAGCTGAAGTCATCCACATCTCATGATGAGATTTTTTATGAAATAGATGGACGCAGAATGGTCCACATCTGGGATATTCCCCATATCCTAAAAAATGTCAGAAATAATCTCATCAGCAGTGACATTCAGTACAGTAATGGCATGGTAGCACAATGGAAGCATTTCATTGAATTTTTTAAACTTGACGAGTCCTTATGCAAAATGTCTACCCTCACTTACAAGCACATGAATCCAGAAGGAAAATTAAGGATGAGAGTGAAGTATGCCGCTCAGCTATTTAGTACAACAACTGCCAATGGGATGGAAAATAACTATCTTTTATCAGATGGGAAGTATTTACAAAACTGCATGGTGACAGCTGACTTCTGCAGGATGGTTGACAAATTTTTTGACCTTACTAATGGCCCCTCCTCCTCAGAAAAGCCTGAGAAGAAAAAACCTGGATTAAGGTGCATTGTTACAAGAAATTCCATTCATCATGATGAAGGGAGAGGGTGGCCCAAAATGGTAAAAGAATGACAAAAATGGATCATGATCAGACAATCCACAGGTGCACACATACCTACTTGTGTGACGCGATGGATTCAGAGTGTGAAGGCAATGCAGTGGCTGTGGCGTAAACTCACTGAACTTAAATTTATCGTCGCAGTCTCAGGCATCTTTATCAGGATGCTATTGAAAATCCGTTCTTCGTCTAAGTTGTGGTTCTGGATCTGATTTGACGACAGTCCACTTCACAGGTGCTCTAAAAACATGAATCTTTACTAAATTTAGTGGTAACATCCGTGATAAAAACTGTGAGGATGACGATGGATTCATTCTGAATGACATGCGAAGCCTAATAGAGAAAGAATCACACACGCCTGAAAAAAATACAGAATTAAATTCCACCTTGGTAAGAGGTTGCCAGCCCCTCCCTGAAATCATAGAAGAAAAACTACATAAAGTCAATAGACAAGCACCAACCTTCATCTGCAGTATCATCCTGAATGATGTTTTGTTAAAATGGACATGTCTTCAATGTCTGGCTAATGTGACCACACCAACCAAAAATTCAGATCTTTCATTTTGCTTGAGTTCAGCCCATTATTCGTTGAAGACACACATAAAACATTACCCTTCGCCCATTCTTGTCACCATTTTTACTTCTGTTTTTCAAATATTTGAAGAAAATTATATGAAGATGCTTCACAAAGAGGAGGTCTTGGAATGCCTCGTTAAGTTCTTTGAGGATAATTTTAGTTTTACAAGCGTGACCTGCACAGATCACCATACTGAATTCAGAAGACGATTTCTCTTCAGGACAGCAGTATATCTGGTAGAAAGAAAGTGCAGAAAAATTAATGCTTCCAAAAAGCAAGGAGTTTTCAGGCGAACCCGGCAGGTCACGTACTCCTGCAAAAATGCTGACGGCCTCCGTAAAGAGGATGAGGACCACCAGCTGGCAGCTGGTGATGTGGCCCTGCTGGATGGGTCTCAAGGTTTTCTGCGACCACAAGGTTAATAATAACATTTCAGGATGCGTGTTTTCGGCTTAACCGTGTAGTTTTGGTGTTAGTAGTTGTGGTTCCCAAGGCGTAGCAAATATCATCAGCATGCCTGCCTTCATGTTCTGTGAAGGTGCCATAATCTCAACTGATCATCTCATAGCTGAAATCAAAGAATAGCATTTCTTCTTTTATAATTTCAGATGATTTTACTGTTTTATATCCTGAAGATTTGCCGTGGTTTGTCAAATGTTGAGCACAATACTGTCATTGTATACTTACAGAAACCTGTCATTCTGGTGCATATCCTGGTCCAGAGGATTGTAATCATTTACTATTATTCCACTGCTCCAAAATCCTCATTGTCCAACAGCACATATGAGGTTGCAAGAGCTGAGCTTCACAGAAGCCTACATGGGGAATCATTACAGAACATTTATTAACAGCTTGAAATTAATTGTTCATTTTTGCAGGAGGATGGTTATTTAAGGGGCATGACCAGAATGTGGGAGTGGACACATATGCATGTGGATTTCATATCACGCCTCATTTTCAAGAGATAAGTACAAGGGAAACCTTTGTTCATGACCTAATATCCTCATTGGAACCTAATAACTTTGAATTATTCTCTGACCAAAATTCTGGAGAAAAATGGAAAGTAGGAGAGATGTTGCAAAAATACCATTGTTTATGAATTTAGAACCATTTGCATATTTGATATGGTATTAACATCTTCCAGACTTACCATTTCTTGCAGGATATATCTCACAAAACTTATTAACTGACTGTATTTGTTTTTGGTTCCAGTGCGACGCAGACCTCAAATTAATTCAACCACTGTAAGTTCTTAATGTTTTCACTCCATGTATCTGATAAATAAGTGATCTGCAATAAGTAGTGCTCACAGTGCATGCTACGCGCTACTTCGCAGTATAGTAGTCCGAGTGACTAAGAGCTTATCAGTTCACCTTAGAACCCAGAGTAAACAGTAGTACATGAAATGTAAAACTATGATCACAATGATCTTACAGGTTGTCTCAGAAGTAAATATACTGACCCAGAGAACTCCTCAGAAAACTCCTCAGAGAACTCCGATTTACATTCCTCTGGGAATCCAGACCCTCACTGTGAGTAACTTAGATAAAATTATTGAGAAAAAGGGTAAGACACAACTTTGAGAACTATCTTACACAGTTTAAAAATAATTTTAGCAGACTGGTGCAGCACAGTCTCCAATGCAGCCCAACTTGAGGACACCAGCTCCAGTTCCCATCTGCGTTCCCCTGGGATCCCAGACTCCAATTGTATGTACCATGCTTGCATACAGCTACTCCACAAATATCCAGCTTATCAGAAAACCCAGCCCGCTCCAAATAAAATCTGAAACAAGGAAGACTTGAGTTGCTAATTTCTAATGCAGATTTATAGTAAATTTTATAAATAGCATAACAGTGCAGTCACCAGAACTACTAGGGCCAGCTAGGAGGCACTACAAAGAGCGTGTCAGTCTCACTAAACATAAATGAAACCATGCGTGTGTGAAGTTGTCTGATTATACAAAACTGATATTTTGGCATGTTCAACAACAGCCTTCCTCTGCACGGGCCAAGGTTATGGCAGGATGGGCAGTTGCACCCATTGCACCATGTTCACCTGTAAGTAAATTAGATTTAGTTCAATTCACCATGAAGTTATCTGTTGTGCTATTTAAATGCTTTCATTATGATGATTTCAGGCGCCATCTGGACTAGAGTCGATATAAAGCCTCATAAATGCAAAAAAGGTAAGCTGATTCCAAGAAAAATTAATGTCTTACTGCTGGTTTCCTGTTTCTTCTCTGCTGTTCTCAAAGGACACTTCAAAAACTATGTTCTCTTTTCCAGATTCACACTCTCACAATCCCGCAGCTGAAAGCGCATCTGAAGGGCAGGACAAAAATATCAGGGCTCAAGAAACAGGCCCTTGTCGACGAGTGCTACAAGATATTTTCTCCCCCTGCCGACAGCTGATTGCTGTAATTTCTTTTTTCCTTGTCACTTTGTTTTTTATGTTTTAAGACAGTTGTAGTACCGGTACTACCGACAGTTTGCTGTAATAATAAACTCACGCAATGAAATCTCTTCTTGTCGCTTCTTGTCGAAGTTCCTTACCGTTTTTATTATGAACTCGGGCATCTCCAAATCCAAACCAAATCCTTTAGCAAAAACAAACAAATTCAAGAGAAGGCGGCTTCACGCCGGTGCTACCAAACCAATGGGAGTGCCGAAGGGAAATTTCCTCCATATTTCTCTCGGACAGTTGGCAGCAATCGGGAACGAGCTGAGACCGGAAAACACGATAAGCGGCTAGAGTCTAGCAGGCAGTTGCCTGGGCCTGGGCCAACCCGTGGTAACTGCCAGCTTATTGGCAGAGACGCTTCTAGCTCAACAACAACAAACAGCAACAACATCACAGTCCAATACGCCAACTGAGCGGAGCGAAATCCTCCACGAGTGCAAGGAGTGACTTGGGTCTCACGTTGGCACCACTTGCTAACCCCGGCGATTACTGTTAAATTTAAAAAAAGCTTTTCCTGTTTAGAGCTTGATTGTGTGAAGTTGGGTGTAATGCGGCGTGATGTAGGCCTAGCCTGAGAAGAACACGAGAAGTCGTCAACATGTATATTGTAAGGATGCGAAGGCTATTGCAATAAAAATGAAAGTAAGTGGAACTCAAATAATTTATTTTAATTTAGACTCAACGAATTCTATGAGTGCCCCTTTTTTTAATCTTGAAAATCCTTTCATTTTTTTGGCCCGTGCCACTTCTTGAAGCTGGGATACAGTTAGATTTTCAGCCTGTATCAAGAAAGGACAGAAAAATATATTATAGCGTTTGTGAGAAGTGGACATCACTAGTCGAAATTCCATTGCACATTTGTCGTTTCCTTTTTGCTTACATCTCCATTCCGTATCATCTGGATATAACCTCCAATGGCAGACTGTGGCTGTGTGGTGGTTTGCGAACTGTGAACTGTGAAATTAGAACAGTGAGAACCTGAATATGAAATTGCCATGTCCAAGTTTGTAATTCTCTAACACTTGATATAAAACAGCAGTAAGTCACTACAAGTTACTACAATTTCACTGGAAACTTACCTGTGAGTGTGTTGAGATCATTGGTTTGGCTGGCCGCTTGTATTTGTGTTCTTTCTAGAAGTGAATCGAAACCAAGGATTAATTTCAAAAAATTATCTTATGACATATTTTAAATATCCTTGAATCAATACTATACCTATAGTTATTTGCTGTTGAATCAGACTCGATGTTGGAGTGGACGCCAATAGCGCATCTTCAATATTTCTATGTGAGGTGGTTTCCAAGGTTGCTGCCTCGAAAGCCTCGAATTCTTTTAAAAGCAGCATGGTATCATGGTCTGCCAAAGAAATCACGGCAGTCATTGACTCAACTTCACCTGTAAAACAGAGATAACAATAATGGTAAAAATGAAATGTTGATCTAATTTTCTGAAAAGTTAAATTATATTTGTTCTTGGCTCATGTATCTTTTTTATTTTTTCAGATGGTACTGGATAATTCTGTCCTTAATAAAGACCTTGCCAATCGAGCTGTGATGCCAGTTACCAAGTGCTCAATGATGTGGAGGCAAGGCCAGTGTCTTTCTTGGGATGCCTTCCCTTTTGGCATCAGTCACTTATTTCAAAGGTTAGTACAAAATGAATTTTTTTAACATTTCTCTCAAAACTATTACCTATAGGTTCCATTTACATTTAATACTATTTTCTCCACAGATGTGGTGGGTAAAATTCTTATAAATGGCAAATTTACCAAAATTGAGAGCCCATCTTTACCATACCATTATATTTGGATATGTAGAGGCTGAATCTGGGTGTGCATTTCAGGTATGTAAACTTGCAGTTTGTTATCTATCCCCCTTTCAAAATTTGAACATACCTTGCGGCTGGCTAATTTCATCAGCAATATCTTCTTCTGCTGGCATTTCCTTGCTTGTTTGGATTGCTGTAGGCACATTAAAATTATTTCGTTATTGGCTATTGTTGTAGGTGAGATGAAGCTATTGGCATAATATGTATTACCTTCCTGAAGGAACTGCAAACTTGTCACTAGTGGATTTTCCTTTTGAAGTTCCATTGCCACTTTCCTGTTTACATCTGAAGCAGAGTTTTTAGTTAGTCTTCCCTTTTATTTATTTTTCAACATGGTTATGGAATTTTATTTCTGCATATTTCATTAATGGGTCAATACCATACCTTGTACTCCTGTCAGAAGCTGCCAATCCCTTTGGTAGATGTCAAGAATCCCCTCGTCCTCATCCAGTTTTGATTTCTTCCATTTTTTTTTTTTTTTTAATTTCATTTATTAAAATACTGACATGCCAACAATAGAATTTGGTAAACTTAACAAAGATATAACTGATATAAATAAATGAGGACTGATACTTAAATTACGCCCTGCGTTCCCCTTGGTCCATTCTTTTTATTCCCTCGGGGAGACGCTCACACACAAAAATAAAAAACCAGAGACAAAACTTGCTAAAAATTGGGCCTGCCGTGTTAGTCTTTTCTTTTCTGCTTTTCTTTCTTTATTTACATTGCTGCAGTGAGAAGTAATTATTTTTATGGTGATGTTTTCTGTTAAAACAGCTGCAACATATGTCTTGTGCTCTTGACACTTCAGCCAGTCGAAAGTCTCAATGCTTTCTAGCTTCTTCCTCAGCTGCACCCTTACATTTTCCTTCCATGCAAAGGTATCCCACTCTTTCATGATGTCTCTTTCTGCCTTCAGAAAGAAGTTTGTAACATTTGGTGACGGCTTTTCTATTTCAATTGTGTTTTCTCTCATCTGTTGCAGCGTAAAATCTGGGGATTCATCCTGAGTGGTGAGATCCTCTGAACATGCAGGACACAGCTGAACAGTGCTCAGAATTTTGCTGCACATGGTAGCACAGTTTAAAGAAGGCACTTGGCGCATACACTTGTATGGCGGGAGGTTCTTGCCATCACCAGGGCCATAGGCCCGCAGAAGAGTTGGGCTCTGTTGATCCTCCTCCTCCTCCACCTGCTCAGTGATGATTTCACTCAAAATATCTGTGATATCATTCAGTCCGGAATCACAGGCTTCAGCACTGGACGTACAGTTTGAGTCTCGCAATGGAGCACTTACGGTTTGCACCAGCAAGGTCTTCATTCCTGAGATGAACTGCTGCAGGGTAGGATCAGAGCCGCTGCCACAGGTCTGCCTAGCCTGGCCGAAGTACAGCTCCAAGGTGTCTTGGTTAAACAGCCTCAACTTCATTATCTTGAAACCAAGCCTCTTCATTCTGTTCCAGATCCAATCAAGTGCTCTAAGGTTGTCAATAAAACCATGGATGCAAGGGGTATGTGATGCTTGCCACCGTCCTTCCGAATGAACACCCATTTTTTAATTTCAACGATCATCTCCTTCCAGTAATTGTGGTGAAATGAACCCTCAGTGACATCACACCTATTCAACTTGATTTTATCTTTTCTGGAAGGTCCGTTGACTGCATCTGTCAGCTTATCCATAATTTTGAGGAATTCAGCAGTAGGCAAGGCATCACTTAGGTACTTTCCTCCTGACAGGTGATTAAATGTTTTCATCCCTGTATATGCACTCTCACTGAACACCTGCAGGGCAAGCATCACTCGCATTTTATTTCTTCCTACAGGGCAGAGGTGGGCATAAGTAAGCATAGACATTTTGCAGATGCCCTCATCTAGCTTAAAAAAATCAATAATGTGTTTCCATTCTGCTATTTTATCTGTATCATACATCAAGTTGCTGGTCAAGAGGTTGTTACGAATGCTTTTCAGTAAGTGAGGAAAGTCCCAGAGATGTATTATACGTGATCCCTTAACTTTGTAAATGGGGTCATGCTCCCCTTCTTCGCATTGCCTTCTCAGGATGGATATAGCTCCTTGGTTTGTTGGACCTTGATCTGATATGGTGCATAATGTTTCAGCATTTTTTTCTTTTAAAGCTGTTATTACATCTGTGAGTAGCAAGGCTAGTGTTTCTTTTGGGCATGTACCATTCACAGGATAAAATGCAATTGGTTGGACATAACCAGTACTAATAACTTTTATCTGGAAGACCAATACATGATTTGCTTTTTTGTGAGTGCGTCCTCTGGGTCCAAAATCCTCAAAGCCATCAATCTGATCAAGATTAAAATTGTAAGCTATGTGCTCATTGATAAAAATCTCATCAAACATTAGAATGATAGCCTGGTCTTGTTTAAGAGCATTGAACATTTTTTTTTCCAGGATGCGGAGAAGAGTTGGGGAGATGCCTGGCTTCAGTTTCATCCCAGCCATGAGGCTTTTCATTGTCTTCTCACAAGGAAGTGTGAGGGACTGCCTCAACCAGCGGAACGTCTTGGGGCTGCGCTTGTACAGCCCAAGAAGATAACACTTCTCTTGCATGGTCCAGGACCTGGCATGCACATTACGCTCATAGTTGCGCAGCTCTCCGGCTAGAATTAGCCGAGCCCCCATTGACATGGCCATGGTAGGGTGTGGCTGCTTCAGTCTGTGCTGCAACCTCACAGCCATGGCTTTGGCGCAGTTTGCTGAATACTTCATACGCCGTTTCACCTTTTGACCTATAAGATGTCGTTCATGAGCACGGTCTACAATTGCTTGCTTTCTTGGTGTCATTTGACGTAGCTTCAGTCCAGCTTCCTTGCGAATCCGAGCTTTTGTGACTCTTTTCTCTGCAAGAAATTTGTCAGTATGTTATGAATCAGTTATTTGTAAGTTTCATATGTTTTTGTTTTTTTATTAGTGGTCCTATGGCAAGACTTTAACTTGTAGGGAGTAAATGTGATATTTATTTTCTTAAAACAGTTCCATTACTTACTTTTGTCAGTTTCTGATTGGGATGGCTTTGGTGGTGTTCTGGGGGTTTGTTGTGCAGCCACACAAGTTGGAAAAGGATCTGAAGAACAATCATTCATAGTCATTAGCCTTCGTGTTTGCTGTTAAGTCTTGCTATAATACTGATTTTTTTCAATTGTTTTGTCCTTACCATCTGTCTGAAATATTTCTTCTCGAGCCTCATCTGCTGCTGGCTCTGATGGAGTTCTAAGCAGTTTTCCTATAAAAATTTATGTTGTAAAACTTGTGATAAGTTTGTTTAATAAGTACAATCTTAACACCTTACTGTGAACAAACCTCCAGTTTCATGTGGCATATCAGGCGCTTGTCTCTTTTGGGTTGCTGACTCATTGTTTGTCTGCAAAAATATTGCCCAAAATACATTAAGTAAAATGTAATGAAAATGTCCATTTTGTATCAATTATGGTTCCTCACCTTTTCCCCTGACAGAACTGGAAATACAGCCATTTGTTAGTCTGTTAGTGGGGTCGCGGTAAATTGGATGGGTATCGTCCCATGTTTAAGTGTGTTTCTGAACTTGTTAAAATACTGCTCTTCTCCAAAGTGCAGAGCACACAGGTGTCGCAGTTTGCATAGCTTTGCGGATGGCAGTTTGAGTAGGTCAGCATTCCCTGACAGCCTGACCCAGCTCCTGCACCTGTCAGGATGATTTAATTTTCATGACATTCATTGGTTTTGTGTATTTTTTGTCAAACACTGAAGTCCTACTCTACCCAGAAACTTGGTTGGCTGGGCGAGCTACATATTTACCTTTCAAGATCCACAGGAAATAAAAACATTCTAATATTTGAGGGGTCTGAAGGATCTGATTTTGTAGGGCACCCCATAGCCCGGCATTTAAAAGGGGCCATTTTTCCTAAAACCTCTCCAAAAATAAATTTTTAAAGACGTCAGATGCGAAATTCCACGTTTTTCCCCCTTTATCGTCTGCTTGTAGCAGAAGAAAAGGCCGCCAAAGATGTATCCAAAGTACCAACATGAAACACTAAGTAGTACTTTTAACATTACTTTAGGTAAGTTTGTGCGGGAAGGAGCAGGAAGAAACAAAAATGAGTTCAATTATTTTCTATGTATGTTTATTTTAAAGTCAAAACAGGCTCAATACATAGTAGTTTTTAAAGACACAGTTTTCTATCGCTGTAGTGCCAGATTGGACTGTGAATGTCAGCGTTTGAACTCGCGCCTTCTCTAAGCGACCGGAAACAGCGTATGCCGTGAGTACGGGCTGCTACAGGCTACAGGTGCACGCTCCAACTCGCTTGTCGCCACTGACAGGAGTGGCGGTTGCATTATCGGCACTACAGTTCGCGCGGTTTAGGTGCGACAGCTATACGAATCAGCGGGACGTTCAAACAGACGTGACTGGTCTTGGCTATTGACCCGATTTGGTGCACGAACTATATTGTCTTGGTAGTGTCGGGAAATACTGTACGGCTGGTGGAGATAACTGGTGCAACAAATTCTGATTAGCTGTAGTACCTAAACGTAACTCCTATAAAAATTTGCAGCGAAAGATAGGTCGGGTAGCCGCAATGGTTAGTTTCATTAGGATCTTCTGTTAAACTGTTAGCTCACACAGTTATAAATTCACACGTAGAAACATTTAGCTCCACCTGCAATGTCATTTTTTTCAGTGTGGAAGAACCAGAAACAAGCTGGCCCGTCCCTTCCGTCAACCTCGGTGCCACTTCCGCTGCGCTCCACCGGCACCTCGGCTTGACAGGGGAACGGGCCAGCTTGGCCTGCCGGCGGCGTACGGCCGGGGGCCTACGGCTCCCCGCAAATTAATATGTGGAGCAAGGACGTAAGGTTTTGTACAATATCGAACTGGCTGGATGTCTTAGCACCATCAGTGATCAAGCGCGGATCGGGGGGGGGGGGGGGCGCAACCGGCATAACTTTTCCGCCTGTAAGTAGGCGAAAAGCGTGACTTTGCCCCTCCTAAAGCCTAAAGTCAGAAGACATTATGTAATTGCGCATTCTGGAGGCCATGTCCAAAGCAGAGTTCAATAACACTGATATTTCTTATACCTCTGCCTGAAAGCGACATCGATTGGAAGTGTAAGATCAGAGGGTGACGACGCATAAAGGTGTGACGATTAAAGTCGTTAACCTGAGCCCGTCCCGACACGTTATGTTCGTAAATGACTATTGTGGACTAGCTGCAAACGATAATATAACTGCGGGCTTCAGCTTCTTCTTTTGAATGGGTTCGAATACCGGTCTGAGAACAGAGGGCACCTGCCGATTAGGCAACGACGACGTCTGCGTGCACACGTGTCGTGCGGGCTGGCCTACCCTGTCACTCGCAGGCGCTCAGCTTAGCTGGGCTCAAGTGGCGCCGGTTGGGTAGGCAACCGCGACTTGAGCATGCAGATGTCTCATGCGGGCTGGCCTACCCAACCACACGCACATTACACACGGGGCGTTCACAAATTACATTTCACCTCCAAGAGGTTCGTCCGCATTTCGGAGTTCCTGCCGTGGGTCGTACGAGCGCACGGCCAACCACCGGATGCTTTTGCAAACGTCAGTGCTGCTATAACTATGGAAAACTATCAAACGCATGTCAACAATAAAAGATCCTTGCACTTTGCATGGTGCCAACCACTTCTGCATCAAATTATGTTATTGACACTTTTGCGCAGATTTAAAATTTTGTTGTGGTTGTTTTTTTCTCCTTCATGAAAAACTTAATGACCATTACAGTAGTCACTGGAATGATCTGGGAGCTCCTTCAGAAATGAACTAGTGTGCTTCAGGTCCGTCAAATGGTTTCAAAACTTCTTATTGAAACACAGATGTCTTTAACTTTGTCCTAAAGGTATCACTATTTGTTTAGGGATACACTTTGTGTAAATGTTCCCTAGGATGGTCAATAATTTTCAAGGTAGTTATCTGTCACATGCTCCAGCCGTTAACGTGTAATAATTGTTGTGGCACTTCTTCACTAGTCTTCGGAACTCTGAATAAATTGCATCTATGTTAAAATGCTATTGGTCACCATACTGACATTCTATTTTGATAAATATAAAAATATTGAGTTTTGGAGTGTTCATGCTGTATTGTTACAGCACTGCAAATATTTTCAACAACTGAATTTTTTTTAAAAATAGGACTGGGCCAGAAAAGTCAAAATTAATCATCAGATTAGTAGTTCTCTTTCTCGTGGCATTAGTCTGTGGCCTCAAGAATACATTTTAGACTGTTTACGAAGTTTCCAAGATTGTTTTAAAGGAATAGTAATAATCAATAAACAAATACTTCAGTGTAAAGAAAATTAGTATTTTTTTTATTCATATTCAAGGCAACGAAAAAAGATCAATGCAAATAAAAACCGATTCGTAAAAGTGTGATTAGTTTAACCCTGCATGTTACCTTTGGTTATTTGCAGTTTAAACAAACAGACAAGAATTACTCGTCTTTGTCATTCCTCCTTGTTATTATAATTTCTCTAATCTATTTTCAGCTCTGATAAAGATAGCCAGAACCTTGGTCACACCAGTAAAGAGGGGCTAAAAAAATTGAAGACAACCTGCAGGGTAAAGTGATTACAGAAACAGCAGTGTAAAAATTGTAGTTTCGCTTAAAGTAAAATGTGTGAAAATGTCAGTTTATTTTTCTTCTTAAGAAATTAATGGGATTATTAGCCAAAAAAAAAATAGGAAGTTAGTAATACCAAACTTACTAATGTTTTGAATCCCACGTCAATTTATGTTTTATGATGTAAATACGGTAGAGATTGTAATCTTCAATTAGTTTTTGTAAATTTGTCTTGAGAATTTGACACAAATGAACACAGCCAACACAAACATAGTCAAAATATAAAGTTAACCTTGATCACGTGCTCACATGAGCCATAAGACTATAATGGGATAACTGGATAACTGAAAAAAGCACACTCAAATATAGCAAACATACAGCAGATTGAAGGGATGAAAACATATCTCCTTTGTTCCACAGTGTGTATAAAACCAAGCCAAGATCCATTTAAGAACCAAGCTTGAAACTCGAGATGATCGTTGGAAACCCTTGGATACCAACTGTAAGCAGCAAAGAAGAATAATGTATTATATTGAAGAGGAGGGAGTTGAGTAAAACTGACACATGAAAATATTTCAAGCTAAACCACAACGACAATTCAAGTTTTTAAATGGACCTAACAACCAGACTAGAAGTGCAAATAAACAAAGAAACGTGTTGGAACGGGCTAGAGAAAGTATTTCCATAACAAATAATGATTCGAGGGACAAAATTCGCCGATCACTGTATTCACGATCTTTACGATCTCATGAAATGGTTAAATGGCAAAATATAACATCGTAATGATTGATTTGGAACAAATTTTCATGTGACAGTCAAATTGAATAAAGTTTGTCAAAGAGGAGATAATAATGACGAATAGGAATACAATTAAATAGTTGACAAAATAAAATAGACAAACATACCTCCTTATTCTACATCACGTCAGCCAGGATCCGTTTGAGAATGCGAGTGCTGATTGAGTACTTGAAACTACAATCTTGAAACTCATGAAGAAGATGAATGATGCAAACCCTTAAGTAGCAATGACAAAGAAATTAGTTTCATGTAGCTGGAGTAGTAAAGTACTGGTGCAAGTGGAAAAGGATAAGCAAAGGTTAGCAATTCACATACTTAGTTCGCTCAAATATTGCAGTTAAGAGAACTCCATGATTAGGTCATTCTGGCAGCAACATTTGATGGTACACTTTTCATCAATCATCAATCAAACCACTCTATAACGCCATCCCGATGATGATGATAACTGACCTATGTAAATGTTTGGGTAGAACGATGCGAGATACGAACTTTTTCCCGAGAATGGACGCCCCTCTCTGTTGACTTCAAAGCCCCAGGAAAAGGGCCGAAAACGACCTCAGGTGCTGCTGTAGGTGCGGGTGAGCAAAACAGGGCCTTTTAGGATGTCTTAGCACCATCAGTGATCAAGCGCGGATCCGGGGGGGGGGGGGGTCGCAACCGGCATAACTTTTCCGCCTGTAAGTAGGCGAAAAGCGTGACTTTGCCCCCTCCTAAAGCCGCTCCTGGATCCGCCACTGTTAGTGATGATGGTCAGAAGACATTATGTAATTGCGCATTCTGGAGGCCATGTCCAAAGCAGAGTTCAATAACACTAACATTTCTAATACCTCTGCCTGAAAGCGACATCGATTGGAAGTGTAAGACCAGAGGGTGACGACGCATAAAGGTGTGACGATTAAAGTCGTTAACCTGAGCCCGTCCCGACACGTTATGTTCCCCAAGTGGAACACTTCAGTTCTGGTACAGATCTGATCCAGTTCAAGTGACCTAGATCCAATTCAGTTCTGTGTCGGATCTGGAAGCCAGATCTGAACATATCTGCCGGAACTCGATTATGAGCAGATGTAACTGATCTACAGATCTGGTCAGATCTGGTCAGATACGGTCACAACTGGGCGGGCATTCCGACCACTCCCAGATCTGTCTCAGTTCTGACCAGATTTACTCCAGAACTGGCCAGATATCACCTGATCTGACAGTAAGCGTCGCAGGTTTCTCTGCTTGAAGGGAAATAGGGGCGTGCAAATTATAACCAATAAATTTAGACAAATCTTTAATCGCAACGATTATTACAATTTTAACAACAGAACAGGTATGATAACAATATTACAAGTATGATATCAATATTACTGTTCACTACAGCAAATTGTGAAGCACTAAGCTAATAAGATACAAAGTGACAGGGAACAAATACCTTGATTTAAAAAAGCATAAACATTAAACAAGCATATTAACTGCAAAGTCCTGATAGGAAAGCTATCTAAAAGAAGTACGATCCTAAGTCAGATGTTAAGACACATTAAGTGAAAATCATTTCAGTCACATGAAACATTGAAAAATAAAAAATAAAAACATTGATTAAAAATCTTGATGACAAAGCAAGTGGAAATCATTTCCATCACATATGAAACATAATTTTAACAAAAATATAAAAAAATCTTGATGAGAAAGCAAGTGGAAATCATTTCCAGCACATAAAACATAATTTTAACACAAATAAAAAAAAAAATATTGATAAGAAAACTTAAAGAAGTACAATAATTAGTAACATGTTACAAAATGAAGTGAGAGTGAAAACAAGATTCTCAATTTGGCTTAATTTTAGCAGCAGATCGGATCTCGCTTTGGTATGTCCCCAGCTGCTTCTTTACATAGGTGGGGTCACACTTCGGCCAACCCCGCTTCTTCCTCAATATTTTGGCAGCCTCTGAAAGTAACCAATATTAATTAATTGAATGAGCATAGAAGGGGATAAATAGACAACCACACATGTAATCACACTCACGAAGTACAGCATTGACACCAGCGCGGCACAAGCCTGGCCTCTGTACATCAGGTTTTCCTTTGGGTCCTTTTGCCACTTTGCCCATAAGGCTGCAGTCCACTATGGCCTGGGTTGTAAAGACTGCTCCAAAAAAATTTCTGGCAGCGCTTGTTTCACTGCTGGAAGAATTCATGATATTTAACTTCGCCTCTGATTTAATTGGTACTTTGGTACCAGCTGCTACC
Organism: Odontothrips loti; assembly: GCA_038380765.1. Taxonomy (NCBI): domain Eukaryota; kingdom Metazoa; phylum Arthropoda; class Insecta; order Thysanoptera; family Thripidae; genus Odontothrips; species Odontothrips loti. Next base: position 733,795 of record CM076248.1, on the reverse strand, counting down.
TCCTCAACCTAGTAAAATTAAATTGATTATAGTTCCTTCAGTGTAGACAATACGGAGCTCAGCAAAGGCAAGGAGGGAGAACACCACAACTTACATCAGAGGAGTCAGGGCCGTTGATAAAATGCTCATGATCCATGAGACTTGAGTCACCTGAGAATTGCAAAAGTGTGAATAATGGGTGGAACACAACAAATCAATTGCATTTACTCACAAAAAAAATCGTACTTACTATCAGAGCTATGGCTGTAGGAGCGCTTTTTGTATGAATCATCTGTGAAATGGAAAGGCAATGGATAATCAGAAAGTTGTCAGATAAAATGCAGTTACCTTTGTTTAAATCACTAATGATTACCTGAATCTTCAGAAGTTGAGACGCACTTTTTCGATTTCTTCAACTTGATTTTCCTCGTCTTCTTGGAAGATTCATCTACAAAGGAGAAAAGTGGTGAAACAAACTCACGTGAAGTGAAACAAAAGAGGGAACACGTTTAAGCACAATTACCTGACTCGCTACTACTGCGTCTGCTTCTGGAACGCTTTCTCCGCTTGCTTATCTCCCTTCTCTTTCTGCTGTCCCTTCTCTCACTACTCCCCCTTTCTTTCGACCTCCTCTTCCTCTCATCTCTGTCCTTTCTCCTCTCTCTGTCCTTTCTCCTCTCTCTGTCCTTCCTCTTCTCTCTTTCCAATCTATTATCTTCTCTATCATTTTTGTCAACCTTCACTCCATTTGATGCATCTTCTCCATTCTTACTCCCCTTTCCATCCTTTCTCTCTTCTTCATCCCCACTCTCTCCACCATCATTTTCATCTTCTGCACCCTCTGCCTCATCTCTGCCCCCAGAGCTATTGATGATGGTGGAATCAAGGGCAAAGGCAGCATCATCTGGAAAACATGCACATAAAAGGAAAAATAAAATTACAGGTCAGTAGGCAACTAATTGCTGGTGACTAGGTATAAGAACTAACCATTGTTTGAATCATCAACCCCATTGCCACTAGCAAGGAGTGTAGAATCCAGGGGAGTTGGCGCTGGAAAAACATAAGAGAGTACGATAAGATAAGAGGAATAAATGTTTACCAAGTTACGATAATCACCAAGTCGTTATTTACTCACACATCAAAATTTCTTGTCGAGCAGCTTTGAGCTGTTCCTCCAGTTCAGCTATGCGCCGTGCTTGTGCCGCAGCTGGATCACTGTGGGTGGTACTGGATTTCTTACGTAATGTAACATTAGACACATCTAGGTTGCGGCTCGAGAGGTCAGCCAGGTTCTTCAAAGTGTGCATTGCAGCTTCTCGCTCTAGCACACTCTTAGAAGACGGCTTCACACCCGCAGTCTGAAGAAAATAAAAATCATTGAAAGCACACAAACTCATATGTTAGCTGTGACAGTATATTCAAGTTGGGCTGCAGTCAACAGTACTTTAAATGTCTTCAACCCAATGATATCGACCACCACAGAAGCAGCCAAGTCACACCAGCAGGGAAATAAGTTATAACTGGTGGATATGAAACAGCCATGGCTTATTTTAAGAAATGGACTTATGTCGGTGTCACAAAGTAATCAGTGTGATTTTTGAACATACATGATTTAAATAAGATTAAATTTTTCAGAGCGCAAAAAGTAATTGAACCACTAACCTTATTTTTGTCTTTGCTATCTTTTCCTTTGTCTTTTTTGCGACCGCCTCCTCGGCTGCGGCGTTTTCTCCTCTCATTACATCTTTTTTGTAGCTCCTCAGCGATCGAGTCGTCGTGTCTCTTCGGTTTCTTGGTACGGTAACCTCGACCACTTGCCACGCTTGACGCTGTGCTAACACTGTTAAAACTTGTAGTCCTGACCACACTGGCGGTGTCTGAGAAATCTGGAAATTACAAGAAAGGTCAAGCTATCGAAAGCTAGATCCTAGAAACCGACCCACAACGCTGACTGAAACGAAGGAGATTGAACGACACCTGACCGGCGGCTGAGCCTAGCAGCAACAAGTCGATTCAGATTTTTTTAGACAGGTCGATGATTTAAGTGAATGGAGTATTATCAAACTGCACCGTAAATGTAATGAACTCACTCGGATCGTCGTCTTCCTTAGACATTTTGTTTGGCGTTGGGTCGTGGTACACTCAGCCGCCTCTACCTTCTCTGACGCTCTGATTTCAAACCGCCAACGCCGTCTTCACCGACAAAAGGCGTCACCAAGATGGCCGCTTGACCAACCCCTTCATTCCGTTTATATAATTTTTGTGCTCTACATCGAAAGAGCTTGGACATCATAAAGATCGTCAAGAACTGCCAAGTCAGGTAGCTCAAGACAAATAATTCGAATCTCATTTCTGAAAGGTTTCAGCAGTTGAATTTATTTTGTTTTCGATATTGCAGTTGGCTACATGTTATAAGTAGCAAGTACTACGTAAATTAATTTCGGATTCAGTTTTTAAGTCTGCGAAATAAATCCGATTTATCCCCCAAATGCCAGCTTAATCCTATTTCTTAAAACGAAAAAGGAGTTTGTTGCAATTGTTTTTTTTAATGTCTGGAGTTAGCAAGTCGCATTGTGAGTAAGAAGTGGTAAAAAGTGACGCAGAAGATCCTGGCCTCCAGGTCTGAAAGGCCCTACAGCCAAAAACAAAACACGATCTCTCTCTCTCTCTCTCTGGTCAAAAACAAAACATCGTCAGGCTCTTTGGATATCCGTAAAATTACAGCAAGACAAGAAAATCATTTCCACTTGTAATCAATACGATGGATTAGATTCCTGAGAGTAAGTAATATCCACTGTCTCTATTTCGTAGGTTTTATCTCTCGTTGGTTACTCCTTCGCCACTCAGCACGTTAATGTTTTGTTTATCACATAGGTTAGGTTTTCGTAATGCAAAGCTCAACTTCTCATTCGGATGGCTCCAGTGATGACCGAGAGGCCGGTGGTGACGGTGACAACACGCCGTCTGGTACAAGGAAAAGGAAGTTGTGGCTTAAAACTGGCAAGGTACTTATTTTCCCTGAGCAATGATCTCACGACAAAATCTACTTACTTTCAAATATAATTGTGTTTTATGTATTCATAAAATTTTCAGGTTCCTCCATCAACACTTCGAAGGTGGGCCAGCAAAAGAGTTTGCAGTGGAGAAGGTGGCTCATCTCAGTCACAATGTGGTTCATTCGTTGTGTCTTCACCTGGCAATGACTCAATGCCCATCAATACTTTGGAAGACAGCGATGTTGAAGTCAATGAGAGCCAGGATAATAGAAGTGAGAGAAGTGGAAGTTTAATTGATCACATTCCTCCCGACGACAGTCCCAGTGATGCCAGTCCTAGCAGCAATGGCAGTTCTAGTGAAGAGTCCTCCAGCGGCGAAAGTGACAGTGAGGAAGATGATTTAGAATTTGATTTTTCATTCATGCCTATGCTTTTGTACTTAGGAGCCAAACACTCAGCAGGAGATGCAATTTGTCAGTTGCTGGACCTGTACTCAAGGCATGCTTTGACCAAGTCCTGTTTGAAGGATTTAATACAATTGATTCACAGTTTACTTCCAAGGGGAAATACCTTCCCTCGTTCCTTCCACCTCTTGAAGGAACATGTGCTGCCCTTCATTCCCCCAAAGTCATCTGTTAAACATCATGTGTGTGGTAACTGTAATTCTTATGTAGGCAGAATCGGGGATGGTAATTTGTGTCCAGTGTGCACCAGTAGGGACAGAATACAGTTTCATGAGTTTTCCCTTGAGGTTCAATTACGGTATCTCTTTGAAAAGAAAAACCTAGCTGATGCAATTGACTCGTTTCAGGAAAGAATAAATTCTGATATTACCGAAAGTGAAGAATACACCAATATCAAACAAGATTATCCAGGGCGGTATGATCTGCAATTACTGTGGAATACAGATGGAGTGAAACCTTATAAAAGCAGTACTGGTGAAATATGGGTTTTATTGTTTTGTCCGTGTGAAGTTCCCCCTAAACTGCGCCCCTACTTCACTATTGTCGCAGGATTGTGGCATAGTCAAGAGAGAAGCCAGACATGAATGCATACCTAATCCCCTTTGCAAAAAGTCTGCAGAAGCTAGACCAACACGGTCTTTCATGGACTCATCCTCGGAAGAAGAAGAGATATGAGTCAAAAGTGGTTGCTCCTCTTTTTAGTGTTGATGCCCCAGCCAGAGCAAAGCTTCAGAATGTAAATGGACACAGTGGAGAGTACTCGTGCAACATTTGTGAGATACAAGGAATGGATCTACGATTGGGACCTAAATCACACAAAAGAGTATTTCCGTTTCCAGAAGAGCCGCCACCTCTAAGAAATCAAGAGTCAATGAGAGATATGGCTTTTCAGGCAGTCCATGAGAATGTCATTGTGAAAGGAGTAAAGGGCCCCTCAATCCTGGAGATCATTCCTAAGTGTGACACTGCCAAAGGCGCAATATTGGATTATATGCATTTGGTCTTATTGGGCATAACTCGGCAATTCTTTGTCTTGTGGTTTACAAACAGTGGGACAGACTATTATATAGGAAACCTCCGTAATTTGTCCCAATTTTTGAAGTGCATCAAGAGAATATACGAAATTGGCCGTTCACCAACAGATGCAGTGCACTGGAAATTGTTCAAAGCAGCCACTTGGAGGACTTGGCTCCTTTTCATTTCTCTGCCAGCCCTGAAAGAGAGAATGACAGGAACCAAGGAGAAATATTTCCAGCACTGGATCCTTCTTGTACGAGGTATGGCCATTCTCTTGCAGGAGACCATCACTGAAACAGAACTATTGCTTGCTGAGCACTTACTATCAACATTTGTACGAGACACCCAAGAACTGTACGGTTACAGTGCCATGTCATACAATTTGCATGGGATTCTACATCTGGTGTTAATATATAGGCGATGGGGCAGTCCCTGGGCAACTAGTGCTTTTAAATTTGAGAGTATGAATGGGATTTTAACACGCCTGCTTCATGGTACAAACCAGATCACCACAGAGTTAAGCAACACTCTTGATCTTATTACAGCAGGACAAACTTTGAAATTCCTGACGTGTCCCGAAGGACAACTAAGGGCCGTGAGACCGAATCGGTTGCTGTCCCAAAAAAGTTGTACACTCACCGCTGAAGAGAAAGACGTATTTCAGATTGCACTTCCAGATACACATGAGCAAGATGTGGTCATCTTTTCCCGAGCCAGAGTGAACAATAGGATTTGCACTTCGGAACTGTACACTGCCGAGAAAGCGACTGATAATAAAACGTTGTGTTTCATGTATGATGAAAGTAAGACTTATGGAGTGGCACGACTGTACATCCAGAAAGGAAATGATATGTATGCTCTGATGCGCAGGTTTGAAGTGGAACAGGATAGATTTTTTAAGCATGAAGAGTCTGGAGTTCTTGTAAACCATATTATTCCCATCAGAGTGACCACTGATCTCATCATTATTCCTTTGAAAAATGTTTTGTTTAAAGTGTTTAGAGTTCATAGTTTTGTATGTGAAGAACTCAACTCTTATGAACAAAAGTTGTGAGCATTTACTGATGTGTAGGAGTGTGTCATGTACCATATTCTTGATGTGATGTAATCAAACTCTTGTGATATCCCAGTATTGAATTATACATATCATTTGTCAGCCAATGCACTCTGTGTAATTGGTATGCATTTATTAAGGTAATTTAAAATCAAATGTTTGATGGTGATATGTAAGATAATGTAGCCATATTTACCTGTCAAACAGTTCTTTGTTTGTTGTATGTGGTGTTTTGTGATATTTCTGAAAACTGTAGCAACTGGTGGTATGTACAATGTCTGAAATAATTCAAAGAAATATTTGTGAATACTGAGAAATGTCTATTTTGTAAGAATTTTTTGAACAAAATGATAAACGATGTGACGATAAAATTTTGTACAATTACAATCATATTAAAATAACTGACATGTTGTCGCAAGCAAAATATTTCAAAATCATCATTACACACTTAACAATCCTAATTTTAAAACTTCAACTGAACTCAGATTTTGGGCAAAGTTTCATCCCATTCTAAATCACACCCTTTGACTTGCCTATGAGATGGTTCCCCATCAACTATGCCTTCAACATCAGAAACTTCATCACTTTCGCTCATAGGCAACTCCTTGCTTTTAATTTCTTGAAGAAATTCTTCTTGTTCTCTCAGCCACTTCTGGGTCATACGTGTTGCCTCTTCTTTGATAGCTAGAAATAAAGACATCTTTATTTTACCACTATTTCTTACTCCAATGCCCCATCTAAAAATTGGTCTAATCCAAAAATGTCTTGTCTGATTTCTGTTACCTCCTGTTCCCAAGATTATAGCCTCCTCTGTTTGCATGGTACTGCGCCTCATAAATGTGCCCACACATCCCGGAGCCAATGGGCATGGAATATCCCACTCCAGTGGGTGAATTGTAATTATTTTGACCGAGTCATCACTCAGCCATTTCATGCCACAGTATCTCTCCACTGTAATATACGGAAGAGTATGAATTTTATGCGATGCTCTCCACAGGTCATGCATCACAGAGACCAAAGTAACATGACTGCCTAGCAATGACATAATGAAGTGCACATAAAGTGCACTATATGAAGTGTATATCACTTACTCCTGGCAAATTTTCGTTTTGTTGATAGAATGTTGGAATCAGGGTTTTCTTCCTTTCTTTCCATGTTGCAGTATGTAGTGGTTAAGCTTGCTCATAAATGTTAGCCCGACGACACAAATATCGGCGATGCCAACATCGCGGTAGTTCTCCACAAGCTTTCAAATTTCGCGCGTTCGGCATTCCAGGGGGGTGGGGGAGTGAGAAGGGTTAAGAAACAGTCAGGCTGACATTTGAATGCGGGCTGATGATTATTTTTTGACAATGGCATTTGATAAATTAAGAATGATAAACATTTCCATGCCAGATCTGAACCAGATCTGATTTGTCCTGGACTAATCGGGATACATCTGGACAGATCTGGTCCCGATCTGGTAAGATCTGGTTAATCTGAATTCACCTGGTATTTTGTTTTCCATCCACCAGAACTGTCTCAGTTCTGACCAGATCTGTTCCAGATCTGAATCCTCACCACGTCTGCCAGATCTGGTTACATCAGCCATATCTGGCCAGATCTCGCCAGATCAGGATTTTTCCACTTGGGTCGTAAATGACTATTGTGGACTGGCTGCAAACGCTAACATAACTGCGGGCTTCAGACCGACTGATAAGAAGGCATTAGTCATAACGGTTCACACCGTTTTCGAATAAAAAACGGCAAAACATATATAAAGCGTGATTTTTTCTAGGCTCGTTGGTTAGGTCACAACGGTCATTTTGACCCGCAGCCCACACAAAAAATAGACGTCTATAGATCTTGGTAGACGGTCTACACATAATCTACCACATCTATAGACGTCTATAGATCTTGGTAGACGGTCTAGCTACAGTCTACTGCATCTACAGATGTCTATAGATCCTGGTAGTCGATCTATGCAAAGTCTACTTCATCTATATACGTCTAGCAGATTTGAGGCAGACGTCGACCGATGATCGACCACGTATCTACACCGTCGACCATTAGTCAAACATACATATCCACCTTCAGATGTTACGCAGACGTCTACTAGCGGTTGATACATTATCTACACCGTGTATGTATTGTATTGCGTGCAGCTTGGACGTCTACCAATTATCTAGCATTCATCTACGTCTAAAGCTAGATATCTACTAGATGTCTACTGATGTCTACGTTACAACGTTAGTCCTCGCGCTAAATCTAACGACGACCTCACGCTCGCTGTGGCAGTAAACTCTGTACTAAGCGCCGAGCGCCTGCAGGGTAGGCACGCCCGTCGGGCGAGCGTGTCCGGCGGGCTGGCCTATCCTGCGATCCGGGGCGCTAGTTCCCCCGCGGGATAGGCACGCCTGTTACTTCATGCGTGCACGGCGGGCTTGTCATCACAAGTACTCTGCTACTACTTGTTTGAAAAAACCGTTCTAGAGTCCAATTTCTTCAAAATGGCTCATAATGCCTACACTCAAAACATAACAAAAAGGTACCACCAAATATAAATTCTAAATTTAAGAAATTACCTAATTTTTATTTAAGTGACAACTCAGAACAGTTTGTGAGGAAATCTTTAAGTGTTAAATCAGGCGTCGCTTCCTCTGAAAATGTTCGGATACCATACATAAAATAGGTGTGTATGTCTGTTTGTAACAAGCTTGTTGCATTGAAGAAAATTTTAACCTATAACAGTGCATAAAAACCAAAATTCATAGAAGCAATATTTTAAAACTTTTGCTTTAAGTTTGGTCCCTCTTTCGTTGAGGCTTTTCTCAGAGACCGAAACAATTTTTGTGGTTATGAATTTCCTCGTACAGAGTCTGAAGTTAAACATGAACACAATCTGAGGTGTTTCCTTACACTACGTGGTCTCTTCAATGGTACTCCCATATATTTCATACTCTTTAATAATGTTTCAAACGCACCAAGTATGTACACTACTTGTCTTAAAATTAATTCCATAGAAGTGTTTGCTAAAAACAGGTCCAATGTGAGGCCCTGGTTTTTAGGAAATTAATAATTTCTATGTTAATACAAAAATTTAGTCAGACAGAAACACATTTTATAGCAAAAAAGTTTTGAGCTCAGAGACTGAGATGACAGTGACATGACTATGTGACGTCACTGCCACCACCACCACAGCGAGCTGAAGTTACGCTGCAATTGCTATTGCTGTTGAAGTTCCCCTCCGAGGCCACCCCGTCAACATCAGGCGGACGGTCTTGTCCTCACGGACACGGCCGCCGAGCCGCCGTGGTGGTCGACGACGACCTCCCTCTCCCCACCACCAGTGTGTGGCCGATATCTAATTTTCGTCGGAAACTCGTCTAACCGGTGCGTGGTGTCTCGGGGACGCCTTCCCCAATCAGGGAAAGCGTCTGCGCGTGAAATCCGACGGGGAATGACGGAGACGGCTGCTGGGGGCCGTCACTAAGATACCATTTTAAAAATTATCCGACTGTTGGAGGTGGAAGGGGCTCGTATGCCGTGCCGATCCCCACCTAGAAGTCGAGAGTGTGACTCGGGACGTGCATGCTGCGAGTTTTCGAAGGGTCCGCTCATCACTTAAGAACGCTCCCCCTAAAACTTCGAAGCACTCCCGTTCGGCCCCCAGGTATCCGATCGGGCTGAAACTCGGTAGGCGTGCTCCCCTTCATCCCCTTGAGGGACCCCTAGAATTTCAGCCCCGTCCGATGAGCCGTTTAGGAGGACGGGCATAAGTGACTTTTTGGATTTCGGCGCTGATGTGGGTTGCAGGCCCGAGAAGACCGCTGCAGAGGACCTGGGCCTTACGGACGGATTCGTGCCGGAATTTCCACTCGCGATTTCTCGGCCTCTACGGTGCTGGCGGCGTCGCGGCTGGTCTCGCCGGGACCGTTAGAGTCCCGCCTACCACCGCCGTATCCGTTTTCAAGCCGCCGTGCCTATTTTCGTAGTTTAAATCACGAAAATATCAGGTCGGGTTGTCTGCAGCCGGCGGCCCCTTCCCGCGCTTTCACTCGTCGCTCATTGGCTGCGTGGCTCACGTGACCTCGCCTGTTGCCAACATTGAGTTGAAATAGGTACACTAAATGACCCTATCAGGCACAAATACTCGTTCTTCTTACCGTGTGTATTGGATATAGGATGGTATGTATGGTAAAGAACGGGTAAAAATGAGTCGTGGTCACTCTGCACTACCTCATCTGATGATCATGTCGGGAAGCTGTGTACCATGATGTATTGCATTTACTGCAACAGCAACCGCAAAAGCACTCCAGTCTCAAGTGTTGAAGTTTCTAACTTTAAATCATTCTGAGAGGAACTCGAGTGTGTAATGTATAGGTTTTATGTAATTTCCAAGTGGCGACGCGTCTGTGGCGATGAATGTGGCGTTCGGAGCTGGAATACCGTCACTGAAAAGTCATCCCAGGGTCAAGTGTGTTCTGAGCAGACCTAGCCTACGAACAAAGAATTGAAGCTTGAATCCCACTATGTTTTGGATATTGCATGAGAAGTGAAGGTGCCAAAATTCGCCTCTGCTACGGAATTTCTTGTGCACCTCGAAGTACGTTTCAAAATGCGGGGAGAAAATGCATAGAGATTGGAGCTGGAGCACCCTAACCTGTAATGTAAGTATACTTTCTTGTATGTACAAGTTTTATTGAGCGTTGCCCATAGTGGTGTTCATCGATCCCTTCCTTTTTATTTATCTAACGCTTTACGAACTTTTCTTTACTTCCTCAGCTTGTCCAGGAACTACATTTCAAGAATTAAGTGCGGAAGGCTGAAGTATAGTAGCTCATATTTACAGGTATAATATGCTTCTAATGTATTTTGAAAATATTGTGTTGGTTGCTCTAATAGACGCCCCCTGTTTGTTCTAGTTCCAAGGCACATGAGTGGTGCTGCTAGTGGGAAAGGGTGATTCCACAACCAACCCTTAATCTATCACTTGAAATTGGAAATCAAAGGTAAGCCTGGGAACGGTCCTCCTCAAATTTTTTATTTTGGAACTGAAAGAAGCGACTCAGAAAAAGTGGTACTTGTTAAAGAAGATGGTTTTGAAATGGTTCTTTATTTCTTATCCCACAACTCTTTCATTTTAATTTATTTTCATTCTGTTCCAGATTGGACAAAGCTTATGCAGCTGCCAAGTCATCAAACGGAAGACACATGGGCATCTTGTCAGCTGCACAGGTAATGAAAAGTAATGTGGGATTTGCATTCTGAAGGGAATTTAGCTGCTATTGTGTGTGGTGTTGGTGTGGAAGTTTGTAGGAGTATTTATTTACTACTGTGCCTTGAGTGACTGAAGTTTATTAATTGCTTTCCTAATTTTCTTTCCAGGACCAGACTTTTTGTGGAGGCCTTTAGCAGTCCTTGGCTACCCACATAGCGAGCTAAGACTACATACACATCTCGAAAGACTCACAGGTAACAAAGTTAGCTTAATTTCTTACTACTTATTTAGCTTGTCTCAAATATATTTTCAGAGCAATGTTTGATTAAATACTTAAGGAACTAAATTTGTTATCTGTACTGTAAAATTATGGTTTAGGTATCTTGAAATTGATCAGTTTTTGGTTCAGTTTATAGTTTTGACAGGCAATTCTGTACGACTGTTAATGTAATGACACATTAATATTGGAATTTTATATCACAATTTATGCTAATGGTGTTTCCTTATTCTAAAACCACCGTTTTTAATGTTGACCACCATTGCTGAATTTTTAATTTTGGAGCCTAAAACCAGAATTTTGAAATATTTTCTTAATTTTCTTTTCAGATCTCCTCTGGACCAAATCTCTTGATGGGCCTGTCTCCATTGCATGACAACCGACACTGTTGGAACATTTCCCCAGGAATTTCCATGTTGCAGTGCCCAGCCCTACCAGAATAAGTAATTTTTTTTTTTACAATAAAGTAGAGGTTTGAGTGTGGGCGGTTTGCAGTTTAAGGGAATTCTTACTAGTGTATCAAATATTCATAATGGTGATTGTTAATAGAAGCCAGTGTTGAGTTAATGTAATAAATGTAAAAATCAAGTATTTTACCTGTGATTTCACCCAACCTATCCCAATATACTGAGCCAATACAACTGAAATGCTCCACTGCAATCCTGCTGTACTAAAACATCACAAATTGACACAAAGATCTGAAGTATAAACTTTCTCTTCCTCAAAACTATTGAAACAAAATGGGATGTACGTTTCTTTCCTGGTATAAATGAATGTGCAGTTTATATGGAACAACACCTTACAGTATAGCAATTTTAAAGAAAAAATGGTATGAAATCCACTTGCTGAAAAGCCTGCCAATTTTGCTCTCTCTGGCGTGTTGAAGTCAGTTTATCTAGAGATGTTTTGGATCTACCTTGAACAAAGCTCAAGTTTAACAAGTTGAGCCATATGCAACTAGTTCATTATTTGCTATTGTTCTGGCTCGGTCCTGATAATAATTGCAAACTGAACTAGACCATTCATTTTTCTCGAAAGTATGTGATAAAACTGGGTGGTAAAGTTTTTTTCTGTAATAGAAAAATGTGCTCTGTAAAGGAAACAAAAAGCCTTCACACCACAACAGTTTTTAAGAAAAAACTAGTATGGAATACATTCACTGATTATTATCCCAATTTTGCTCTGCGTCGCCCCTAAAATCCAGTCTAGACTGAGATGTTCTGGGTCCACCTTGACCAATCGTGGCTTATAAGAACTACATTCACATGAGCCCAGAATAGCTCATTTGAATACTTCTGGTTCGATCACGTAAACCAGTCACAACTGAAATCGACCATTTATTATCCTCCAAAGTATGCAATTAAAATGAAAGGTAAAAGACCTTATCAAAATAGTAGAACCTAGGGCCGGGCCAGGAAGAACACCGAAAATCCAACTTCCAACTTCTGGCACTCGGTAAGCAGAGAGCCGATCGTGATGTTCTGTTAGTTTGGTAAGTACGCTCGGTCATCGCTGACGTATGTCGTGGACTAACATTGCGGAAATTTTGAAGATTCCGTATCCCAGGTATCCCTCCTTTCTGCATCGCCGCGATTGCACGGAAGCAGGAGGGTAAAGTCACATGATTACACCACGCCCACAACCACCTGCCCACCGCTGCACACCCTTCTCGCCAGAAAGTAACCAGCTTCTCGCCCTTGAAGTGTAAGTAGATCAACGCCGGCAGCTTACTGCACTTCAAACAATAGTGTATTTCCTGATCAGCAAATGGACCGAATTCTGTTGTTATCATAGGGAGTAGGCGTTGGTTCCTGCGGTCCCTCAATTATATCAGAGCTTGGCTGCAATTTACTTTCTCTCGGGAACACTGCCTAACCTATCTACGGTGCCTATTTGTATGGAGTCGGTTTTCAAGCAATAATTCTGGATTAACACTAGAAAGCCTGACTTTCCCGGTAACCTTCTTTGTCTGAAGGGGTCATTTTGACCCCTGGTCGATCTACGTGTTTCGCATCGCCGAAAACGGCATATAAATTATGTTCTCGTTTTATTTCAAAGTGCTTCTGACTCGCATTAGTTATAGTGAGTCCTAACTTTACATTTTCCTGGCTAGGGAAGCTGTGCTGTAGGTAGGCAACCAGCACAGCGTATATCACTCGTATCAGCGTATATCATAAGTAAATATCTAGGTAGGTGAGGTACGAATTTTTTATAAAAGAAAAGACTCTCCTCCCCCTTTAAATGACCCCAAAACCCAAGATAAACTGTCAACATCGACATCAGGTGCTGCTGCAGGTGCCCGTGGTCAAAACAGGGCCTTCTGGGCCTGGAACTGGAACGTGACTTCGGTGCGAAATGCGTTCCATCGTGAGAGATGCGAACTTTTTCACGAGGATGAACCCCCCCCCCAAAAAAAAAAAAAAAAAGGAACCAAGCTACAATGCTAATAACACCCCAGGTGCTGCTGCAGGTGCCGGTGGGTAATGCAGGGCCCTCTAGGGCAGGGACTGGAACGGAAGGGCAAACTTCTAAAAGGTGCAGTATTTCAAACTTGATCATGGGAACCGACGCCTGCTACTTTTATCCTAGGATCCCAGTTACATTTTCAAAATCGACCCCAGGTGCTACTGCAGGTGCCAGTGGTCAAAATGAGGGACTTCTTGGGCAGAAACTGGAACGGGAGGGCAAACTGCTAAAAGGTGCAGTATTTCAAAATTACAACAGGAACCACCCATTACTAATATAATCCTAGGACCCCAGTTTCATTTCAATAATGGACCCCAGGTGGTACTGCTGGTGCCAGTGGTCAAAACAGGGCGTATCAGGCTTGTCGGACGACCGCAGTCGCTTCGCTCGCGCTGAAAGTATTCCCTTCTCGATTACGCGTCTATGTGGTCTCCGTCACCTTCCCCAACCATTCAATTCGACTTGCGCAGAATTAATAAATGAGTACACAGTGTTTAGGGGCAATTAGAGTGCAGTATGTGAAAAATTACAACGTGTTTAGTGGCTGGGGTCAAAATGACCCCTTCAGACAAAGAAGGTAAAAGGCTTTGTAACTACCACAAAAATTGAGCTACGAGGCTGAAATTTTGAGGGATTGCAGTTTAAGACATTTTAGGAAAAGTCAAAAATCGTCGGGTTCAAGGCTCTGAAAAAAAGTATGAAAAATTTGGCTTGAAAATGAAAAAGGGTCAAAATGACCCCTTCCGTCTTTCTAGTGTTAATTCCAGCTCCGTTTTTTTTTGTTAGTTTATTGTTTTTTTCAAATAACCTAGAACTTCATCAGCTTTTCCTCAGTATCGTAGGTGAAGCATATTCTTACAGAATGTCTTCAGTAAACTGACTTGTCCATTGTCATACGCACTTTTTAGATTTTGGCATTCAGCAGAAGAATGAGGAGAAGATTTCTAGTGTAAAATCAACTTCAAACACAGTACGTTGCCAGCAGAAGAATGAGGAGAAGATTTCTAGAGTAAAATCAACTTCAAACATAGTACGTTGCCAGCAGAAGAATGAAAAGAATTCTGGTGGAAAGTCTACTTCAAATATAGTACGTATTATTATTTTACTGTTCTTCTCTATTTGCTTGACCTAAGTTTTTTATCAGTCGAGCATTATACAACAAATCTTTGTCAACTTAACTACAAGTTCTGTCTTTCCATTCATGATGAGAAGTACAGCAAACATTCAAAGCTCCCACAACTATTTGTTCTTCCCTGCTCAATTGCTCTCCTAAACCGCTAATAGTTCTTTTGTTCGTGCATAGGTTTCTCCCAGTAGCAGTGTTACAAGAAAACTGTTTTCGTCACCTTTGAAACAAACCAGATTTGTACAGCAGCTTGAGAGGGTATCATCCAAAGCCGCACAAGCTTTTCAGGTAAGAAGTCATTTAAAGTAGTACTCCTTAAGCTCACTTCATTATTTGTGATATTGGCAATCTCTGGAGCTTTCAGTTCAGCTGTGTGTTTCCCCGTTGCCATTTTTGTTATCTCAAAGCCTTTCTTCACTAATGTCCAATCTTTTATTTTCTGTACAGCAAATTAAACCCAGGGACCAGGAGAAAGTCAGTCCTGAGAAACCAATTTCTTGCCATTTGGAATCTGGTGATGAGCAGCATCCCAACAAGGACCAGGATATTGAGACCAGAGACCGGACGACCACTCCTAAGAAAAATGTATCTTTTCAGGTTGAAAATCAAAACCAAGAGGAAGGAAGTGACCTAAAGAAAAGTGGAGGTAGAACTGCTAAAGAGCATGCCATGGCATTGGCGGCTCAGATGAATGAGACTGGTAAGTTTCCTTTTTTTTTCTTTGTGGTGGTGGTGACTGCTTGTCATTTTTCTATATTGGCATTTCAGCCTTCGGCATCTGCATGCTCCTCAGCTTTTCCCTTGATCTTTTGTATCACTTCAGTGTAGATTATTAAGCCTTATGAAAAACAAAGTAAAAAGCTCTCCTCGCTCTACACAAATTCAGTGAATCTTTGTGAAGTTTTCCAGTTTCCTGTTGCTTGTTATTCAATCAAGTTTAGTTGGAATAATAATCACATATTTCCACAATTTATACAACAATTTGCTTTTGTGTTCGTTTTTAATTGTTTTTGTGCTTAGCTTCTCTAATTAAGCTTGGTTTATGTTTAGAATTTAGGGCTTATGTCATTTTGAACCTAAATGAGATGAGGTCACAATAAAAGGAATTAATGAGAGGCAGAGCAGTTGGCAAATTGGCAGTTAGCAAAAATGGTACTGAAGACTTTGAGTTTAGGAATGCTCTAGAAGGCCTCCCTGCTGATAACAAGGAGGCATGGGAGGCATTTGACAAAAAATTACGAGCTGATAAGAAATATGCTTTGGAAGTGGTAATAGTAAAATACTTTTATCTTCTGTTAACTATTGTAGTGATTTGGAAAGTAGTATTATAAATGAATTTTATTCGTTCCTGTGGAGTGCATGTTACAGGGTTGGTGGATTTACATGAGTTTATTTTTTTACTTCCCAATTTCAGTGAATCAATTTTGTTTTTCAGGCATTGGAGATAAAAGACCAGTGCTATGGCATGAATGACATTCGGGACTATGTGCGCCATGCTATGACATTAGTTATAACGAATGCATGCGCCTCGGAATTTAGTTATTGTGGGAGGCTGGAAAAAGCAGCTTTTAGGGGCATGTACTTTGTGAAGCTTATTCAGTGTAAGTATTCTTGTGTGTTTTACAGCTCATTAGCATGAGTTCATTTTATACTTGTGCTTTTCCTTAAGAGAGGGTAACAAGTGCTATGTTCCTAATTTGCCAGGGATCCTCGTGAAGCACACCTCTTTTCCGAAGAAAAAGGGTGAAGTCAAATCAATAATTTCGGACTGGCTGCGCCTTGCAGAGCAGAGGTTTGGGGGCAGAAAGTTCTCATCAAGGTAAGGACATCGCTTTTGTTGTAAGTTTTCGCCAGTTCAAGTATTCAGTACGATGTTTTGGTTCTTAGTTTTTGATTTGGTTTGTATCTGATCTAAAGGAAAAAGAAGCGTGCAGTTCGCCAGCCACCTTCTGAAAGGTATCCAAATTTTTGCTTGAACCTAAACTCATTTAATGCGAGCAACAAAGCAAGAACTTGTAAAAGATAATGCTCTTTTCTTTTCTTTTAGTGGGCAAGAAGATACTCCTCCTCCTCAAAAGAGCCCTGGCCGAAGCACCTCAACGCCCAAAAGGAAACGGCTTTCCAAGCGAATTGCTGATGACTCTAATGACGTCATTAACCTTGATGACACTGAGAGGTAAATGGACACGTTTTTGCTCTTATTGCCAAATGGTTACCACCACACCATCTATTTGTTGACACTACCAGCTAATGAAATACTTGCATGTTAAATTAATGAGTGTCCCTCTTAGTTTCAGTGAGATGGTCTCTCCTATTAAGTTGAAGGTGCAAAGGAGGCTTCCCCAACAAACTGTAAGGTAATTTACCAACCTTCTCTTATCTTAACATTTTCTCATGCTATCATTGTGGAGTTTTCTACAATAACTTGTGTTTCTGCTTTTATTTATTTATCAATATTTATCACTGTATTTAAAAAAATTCCATTCCTAGTAAGCTGTTTACTATATCTTGGTCTTTTCTTCTTGGCTTCCAAAGAAAATCCTAAAACTGATTGTCTTTGTGTGAAAGAATGATAGCACTCCACTTGGAAATTGCTTGGAGCTGGTAGATTATATTCTCATTCCTGGTCCAGCAGGGATAGTAAACTGTAACTTTTGTGATCCAGTTTGTTTGTTCCATTGGTAATTATTGCACCAACTACTATTTGTATGTTTTTCTTGCAGTGACTCATCCCGGGATGAAGCAGATGCCGAAGAAGGAGATTTTGCTGATTTTACCACCTAACATTTTTTTTCTTCTGTGTCTATGTAGCTTTTAAGTGCCACTTGCCAAATTACTTTTATTTATTTAAATGGTTGGTTTTATGCACAACTGTAAAGGTTTTCAGACATTAAGTTATTATGTTTTTATTTGCTTTTATGTAAATTTCTGTACTTTCAATTGCTAGTGGCAAATGGCCTTTATTTTTTGTAAATAGGTGTAATGAAAGTTTTATGTACAAATGTGAAGGAAGGAGAAGGTGTTCTTTCCAACTTAAGTTTTTATTTGCTTACTATGTAAATTTACGTAGTTTTGTTTTAATGGCCATTGGCAAATGACTTAACTGTTGAATTGGTTGTTTAATTGTACAACTCATGTACTTAATACATCTCTGTAATTGAGCATTTAATGTTTATTTTTAATCTTCACTCACAGGCTCTCAGCCTATGATGTACTTTGGATGAGTTAACATTTCACACATACCCTGCTCCACGTCTGCTCGTGAGACGACCGAGTACACTCACACATCAAACTTTTGACCTGTCTAATTGGAGTCTATTCAAAGATGTCTACTAGACGTTGAATGTCCGACGTATACTAGACGTCGATGGTTAGAGGTGTACTAGATGTAGATCGATAGACGTCTACTGAATATTGCAAAAAGGGACACCGTAGATATAAAGTAGATGGTCTAGCACTAGATCAATCGTATACGTCTATTAGATGTCTGGAAGACGTCTACTAGACGTCTATTAGACGTCTATATTGTGTGTGGGAGCACACTCATTTCGGACCCATAGGAGCTGAGCAGCGTTCAATTTTCTGTTCAAAGTGTTCAAAATGTTCTAAAACTAATTATTATCGCTCAGAGATGATTTAGGAGTTGTTCCTGCACAATTAGACGACGACAAATTGAATGGAACACACCCTATATGCGTACGACGCACCATTTCGGCCCCTTGAGCCGCCATTTTGCAAATAAGGGCCTAAATGTAACTTTTTTGAAACTTGAGCAAATTAGTCAAACGCGGTGTTTTTCCTAGGTGTAATGACGGTGCTGATGACGAAAATGACGGTTAATACGTTCTTAACTGTAAGGGTGACCAGCTACTAACGTTCAATCCCATGTCTGATAATACCGAGCTACCAGTGAAAATTGGCGTTCCGTATTAACGGGATCCGATATGATACGGAATCCCTTTCGGAACGAAACGGGATACCTTATGGAATACCGAAAGGGATTCCGTATCATATCGGATCCCGGTAATACGGGGCGCCAATTTTCACTGGTAGGCCGAAATACCGTTACAGTGTCCGGAATACCGTAAGAGTTAACGATATACCGTGTCTGACCTCAACACTTTCGTGCTTTCTTCGTCTTCTGTAAATGTTTGCCAGAGCAACGATAAACCTCCCATAGGTTTGAAACGGAGTCCGATCCAAATCTGCAATCCGTTTTGCGCTAGCTTCAGCCGTTTTCGAGATGCCAGAAAAAAGTTGTCCGATTCGGACGAGATTAAAATGGCCCTAGTAATTTCTGGCGTAGAAGCCACACCTAAAATTTGAAGCAGAAATGCCTAAAACTTTGCGTTTTACAGCAATTTCAATGTACCGGTATTTTGACGATACGGTATTTACTTAGCGGATACCGGACGAAGTTTGCGATACCGAGAGGTCCCGGAATTCTGAGACACATGTGGGATCCCGTAAGCCCTTCCGGAATACTGTATTGATCTTTCCGGATACGCTGTCCTTTCTTGGGATCCGATTTGGCGTTACCGAATTCCGTTACATGATCCGGTATCCGATATGTCTTACCGAATTCACTAAAATCTAAGTGTATTCGACAAGATGTAACTGGATCCCGTAATATTTAAGCGGATTCTGTAAGTCTTACGGTTTTTTTAGACATGGGATGTTTTGTTCAAAGTGTAGCCACCATTGACACTTTTTGGTCGTAACTAATCGCGTTTGGTGGTGTTTATTAACTGTCCCGAATGGTGTTGCTGTTATCGTAACGTCTACCCTTCGGGGCTCGGTGTAGTCAGTGATAGAGGAAGGGAAGAAACAAGACTTAGAATTCACACTTCGTTGCCGCCGAGTACTGACCGGTGTTGCCGCAGCGAGGGTGCACACACGTCTGCCGGCGTGTCTCCGGGCTGTCATAGGCGCGGCCTATGCCAGCCAAGGGGTGCTGATTCCAGGACATCGCGGATTCCTCTTTGCCCTGCGCTAGCCCTAGCCCTCTCTTTCTCTGGCTTGGGTTTCTCTCTCTTTCTTACTCCCGTGACATTTACTGAGGATGCGTGCACACCATAAAGATGTATAAACATTGCCCTAAGTATTTTATACATTTCAATTCATTTCTAATGGATAAGTTTAGAGTTTTAAAACAATAAGAAACACAAACATTACATGAATGCTAGAAACACGGATTTTAGAAACACAAAGTTACATGAATTGGTTTGGAAAAAAACCTTAAAATGGTTACGAACTTAATATGAGCCGTCGTCTACATCGTCGCGTCCCTATGAAACACGCGTAACAGAATGGTCACTCTGATAAACATTCGTAAGTCGCAAGCACACTTCGAATCACACGTAAGAGCAACTGCCGGTTTCAAATGTACGTAACTATGGCGGGGCCTCCGGAACTCAAGCAAGTCTACCAACCACGTTGAACCTACGTAACTCACTCGGGACCGCCCAGACCTACGTATCTTTCGTAATCTCTTGAGAAACGGGGTATCTGTTTTCCTTAAAATTTTCAGAAGATCAAATTGAAGTTTCGAACGTTCATCATAATTCAATGCGGCCTTTGTTGGACATGCAAAAGATCGGAATGAATTATCTGGTATCTTTTGAGTTGACCCTAATCGTTTTGGAATCGAAATAAGCAATAATTGTCATTCGTGCGCAAAGAAAATAAACAAAGTGCATGACTGTCGAGTGATGAATCTGGCTTTGAAATTTGCGTGCGCTATCAAATTGGCGTAAATTTATGACCGTTTACTTCAAAATTTTCGTTCGATCTTCGAGGCCAGCTCAGAACATTTTCGTGGTGTGTGTCCGCCACCGATAAGGTTAGTGTATTCTTTGTTTTGATTGCCTTTACTCCTCCAAACATTTAAAAAAAAAATGGCTTTTGTATGTTGGAGCTTTTTACTTTTCATAAATTTTTTTGTTTGTCAAGCAGTGTGCATTGCAATAGTAAAAGCTCAAAGCTTTACTTCCCAGATATGTGGTTCATTACTGGCCTGCTGATTGGGAAAAGTGTGAAGTAAACGCTGTGCCAAGGTATGTGTATTCAGCGACCTTAATCGCTTGCTTCTTCAGCTTTACTTGGAGCATTATGAAACATGATTGCTCTTTTAATGTTTGCCTTTTATGTTCTTTTTCAGTAGCTTGATATCCTGGTAACAATATTCATGGGTGCGATACCAGTGGCTATTGTCCCAACACGAGGAGCCTTTGAAGATTGAACGCTGCACGCAGAACATCTTGACTTTTCCAATATTCCATGAACTTTAATATTATGGTGGACATTGCTCTAAAACTTTTCTTGCAATTATGTAATCAATGTCACAGAAAATATTAATGTTAGAATAATGGGTGTAGTGTTGGGTTATAAAACAAAATAAAAATCTGAAGGTGGTAACAATTTTTAATTAAATTATCTGTAACTGACAGGAATCGTCTCAGTCTGTGACCTCTCTGGTATAAACCCTATAAATACTTGTTTTAAAATGCAAAGAATGAAGCATACATAAAGAAACAAGAATGATTTCCATCAACATATGGAGTGATCCCTCAGCTTCATGTCAAACAAAGCCAGCAGGAGCATAAAATGAAAAACTAGGAACAAGAAAAGAATTTACTCCTAATGACCTACATTTATAAAGTAAACACTAAAGATCATAATATCAAATTTTGTAAATACACAGCATCCCGTGGTCTTCATTTGTGACATGCAGATAAAAGATAAGAAAACTAAGGTAATGAGTAGGAACATATTAATTCACCAAGAATGCCTCACAAGTTTAAAATCACAAGAATGTCATTCTAGATTTGACTAAGTTGTTAAAAACACCCTCTTCACTTAACACCCCCATACACTTATTATTATTTCTAAGTACAGGTACGTAGATTTAAAATCACTAAAATGTCATTTTATGCTGTAAACCCTAAAAACAAAATTACTATCATATAGTATCAAAACTTAAAAGAACTTATTCTCGTCACCAAGAATATCACATTGATTCACAGCTTGAATTTAACATCATATAGTCACAGCATTAATTAAAGATCATCTGGATCATCATCACTATCCTCTTCTCTTCCCTTCTTTGGACGTTTTTTGGCTTGAGGCGCCCTCCGCTTCCTTCCTCTACCAGGGGAGGCACTGGTGGGGGATCCTCTGCTTCCACTACAGTTTCATTTGTAGCCAGTAGATTATTGAAGAAATTGTGATGCTCTTGAGGGATTAAGTTATGCTGGCAGTAATGCATGAGATCTTCCTTCTTTTTCTTAGAAATCGGAAGAGGTCCATCAGTGTAGACTGGTAGTAGTTTATAAGTGCCAAAATTCACTGGTTTTCCAACCTTTTTCAGAGAAATAACTTTGGATTCAGCTTCCTGAAAGCTTACCTTGAAGTGAATTTGAAAAGGTGAGTTGCTATTCACCTTAAGTTCACGGAGTTTTGTGAAAGGTACTTGAGTTCCATTGGTGTCTTTTGAAAAGTTTAACTTGTCTGCCAGCTCCATCCAATTGTGTACCATTTCCTGCTGAACCCGAATCACCTGAATGGGACTTGTCTTGGACCGTTTCGCAGATGCCATACGCTCATAATACTGATCTGGTGTAAATATGTCAGCATTCCTTATTTTTCTTTCTATCAGGCTGTGTACTGTATCAGCTGAGTTATACGAATGGCCTTTTTCTAAAAATCTTAGAGTAATTTGAATACCCTTCTCAGCAAACTTGGATGTCAAATACGCTAACATAGTAGCAACAGCACGGTTCTTATTCTGCCCCCAGCAGTTGTCACAATAAAGGCGGAACTCAGTTACACCTTCTCCAATTTTACTTGATAAATAATGGCACAAAAAGCTGGCCACTTCATTAGAGCCTTTGTGAGCCACCGTTTCATCATAAACATAACACAGCTCTTCATTTTTTTTGCCTACTCTGGCAATTGTAAAATTGTTAACAGAGAGCTTTCTCTTATAATAAAAGCTGATGCTTTTGATTTTGGGCAAATCAATGTCTTCTCAAAGTCGAAGCAAATGACGGCTAAATTTTTGCTTTCTGGTCTCTTTGCTACCTCAGAGTCAGCCAATCTCAAATTTTGAGCAAGTGTCTTATTTTTGTCATGGTCGTCAAAGATTTCTTGAAGTTTCAATTTGTCTTCTTCTGAGCCATTTTGGTATTCAAGACACAGGTCACATTGGTCTTTTTTGAAATGAAGAAGCTAATATTAAACTCCTTATTAAATACATCTGTATATTGCCTATAATTAGCTGCAGGTGCAGACGGTGCATTTTCTGGTAGCCATTCTAAATACAAATCATGCATATGTTTAATGGATTCAATATCATCCTTTAAATATTCTCTTTGAGAATTTGAACGGCAATAATGACTTGGCATCCGAGGAAGTGAATTTATATGGTCTCGAACACTCTGCTTTCGAACAGCATCACTGGGTTTAGAGCGAGGTCGAGGTCCACTGCCCCTTTTGTCTGGAGAGCCTTTACCTTTTCTGTGAGCAGTAGCTATTTGTCCATCACATATATCCAGGGTGGCTAAAAACATCACCTTACAAACCTGTACTTTATTTCCTTTCACAGGTAAGAAGTATTTTCTTGAATGTTGTCTTTTAGTCACTTTAGTAGCATTTTTACCTTATCATATTGGATTGAAAGATTTGATAAGTAGAGCCATTTTGATTGCTTAGTGGGCAATTTCTTCCAATACGTCTCGAAAACTTCTTGTCTGGTTTCTTCAGTGATTTTAGTGGTACATTTCAGCCGACATGCATCATCACATGGTGGCTGCATGCATCGGGCTGGCATTACTTTTCCCTTGGGGGTTACGTAAGCCTCCCCTCGGGCAATTTTTTGCTTGTTCACATTGCATTTCCATTCCATAGGAAAAGAAAGTCTCTTACGTGTCTTCTTTTTTTAGATGCAGTGGAGGTGGCAGAGGGTCCCAACTCATCACCTGAAGAATGAAGCGATGCCACATCATCTTCTTGAGGAACACCACCGGAAACATTATTTGGAAATTCTGCTGCTAAGTCTATAGTTCCAAGTTCAACATCAGAAACACCAATGGGAAAAGAATCAAATGCGCCATCTGCATCTTCTAGAAAAAAAGTGTCAGTGTCCGTAAGGCCTGTTGAAGATGGATTACTGCTCTCTGCTGAAGTTGATACAGTCTCAGATTCTCCAAAAAGGTTTCTCTTGACACTGCCGGATGGACCTAGAAATAATGAGAAATAAAAATAATGCTGGTCCAGGAAATGATTTTTTTTTCATTCTTTCCTATTCACACGCATTTTAGTGGAATAAATTACCAGATTTAGGAGTTTTCTCTGCCGATAAATTTATGCTATCCTTCACTGATGAAATACCAGAGTCTTCCGAGAATTGGCCACTTAGTGATAGCACTGATGTAGAGGCAATATCACGTTCAGAGGTGCTGGTGAGTTGAGTGGGTGGTGATCCCCAGGAAGTTTGTGGAGGCCCAATGATATCTCCTGCACATGCAAAATTAATGAAAACAATGTTTTGAATTGAAAAAAAGTAATGTTCTGAGCTAAATTAAAACCTTCCAGAAAAGTTTAGCAAACTAAACAAATCTTATTCAATTCTTAAACCTATACTTGAATCATATTATTATTTACAAAAATAATCAAACTGCTTCAGAAAGGCTGTCATTTTAGTGTCTCACATCTAATTTCCTAGATCAAATTCTCCACTGCTGGTGGCTTTGAAAGGGCAATAGGTAATATTTCAGGTGCAAAATGACCTAATGTAACTAAAGTATGCAGTGACATATCCCATAGTTCAGACAATTTGCCACAACTCATGAGTTACTTCAACCTTGGGAGTTCACAACCAATCTGTTTATGTATATTGTCCCCTGCAACACCCATTTTGTAACTCTGAAATGTTTTACTACTAAGTTTGTTTACATTAGGTCAAATTGCAACTAAGAAAAGACTATAGCCAATTTTAAGCAACAAACAGCTGAGAATATGATCTAGGATGATGAGAAAACAGACAGCAAAGACTGATTCTCTGCCTCTGAAGAAGAAGAACATTATATTTGTACTGAATCAATTCAAAAACTTTTAATGCAAATGCAAACCACCCATACCAGTTTTTGAAGCATGGTCAACATCAATTTCTAGTGGCAGGGTAAGTAAATGACTAGAAGCTGAAGAAGGGCCAGGATCTGATGAGGGTTGGCCACGGACCAAAGCAGCAGATTTGGATGCAAGATCAGAACCACAGGTGCTAGAAAGCTGACTGCGTGCTGATACAAGGGAACATTCTGAAGGCTCATTTACATCTCCTGCAAATAAGAGATTGTTTAAAATATGAAGTTCAATAAATCAATAAAAACGCTTCGGATGCAAAGACAAACTTCCCTTACCACTTAGAAAAGCGGGGATGCCAGCATCGATTTCCAGTGGAAGAATGAGCAGATTTGATGAAGGGCAAGGATCTGCTGTGGATTGGCCACTGAGTGATGCGACTGAAGTTGAAGCCACATCGGGCCCATTGGTTTTACTGTGCTGACTGGATGCTGATCGGATAAGCGAGCCATTGGAAATTGATGGCTCCTTAGATGTCAGCTTCATTAATGATTGCTGCCCATCGACATTCTCTTCTGCACATGGAAAAAATAAACACGTTACTTCTTTTCCTTTCAAAAGTTATTCATTTCATGATAAATGAAGCAACGAGGTTACCTGAAACCATAACATTTTGAAAACAACTTACTGTTTTTTGTAATGCCCAGACTTTCCCACCACGTCGACACTTCAGTCTCTCCGATGCCCTCCATTGATGGACAAGGACTCGCCACTTCATCTTGATTTTGGTCATGTGTGGTATTGCAGTCTAAGAATAAAAAGAGAAGTGAAATCTATGATAAGTAAAAGGGATAGGGACGTCTACCAAGCCCAATCAAACCCGAATTTGAACGCCGTTACACTGGTAATGTTAAGCATACTACCCCATGATTAAATACAGGAAAAATGGGACAAAAAGGGAAAATAATTTTGTAAACAGTGACAGGGGGAGTGCAGGCATGAGCAGACAGACATAATTTATCGGTTTAATCCCATTCATTGCACAGAAGGGTTATTTACAAGGAAGACCACAATGACACCTGAATTAGGCCACGAAACAGGTAGTAAATGAAACATTGTAAGAAATATGAAATGGTAAATGTGTACACACCATTGACTCTCGACTGTAAGGGTGGTGCTTTCTTGCTGCTGGCATCGACTTTTTGCTTGCCTGAAACAGAGCAAACAAAACTGATAAAATAACTAGAAGAGCAAACAAAAATACTACTTAAAAATCCACTCAAAATGTTAAGATGAAAAGGTCTATCAGGGAAGATAAATGAAGAAAAGCATTAGAAACGAAAACGTTCATACTTCTCAGATATAGCGTTGAGGTTATAACCAATGATAGCCGATGCAAAATGAGAAGTACTACTTACGTTTCAGGCCTGCGTCCTCAGCCGCCTTCTTCAGACCGGCAAGGAATTTTCGACGGTTTAACATGGTTAAACCAGGAAAATCCTTACTTTGCAGGCCAGTTGCAACTATAGTCGATGCAGCTTTCACGCCTGGTCAGCCTCCCGCCGCCACCTGTAGCTTTTGTTGTTGGAGTGCGGAAACCCTGCCCGGGCATCTTGTCGCAGGGAAGTTACGTAGGTTTTACTCGGAGACGCACGAGAAATAGAGCAAGAGGCTCGATTTTGAGATATTTTTTTAAAAAAGGCGACTGTTCGGAAAATTGAAATATTGAGACCAATCGAAAGATAATTTTTTACTCTATCGAAATCAATTTTTACCTCAACCTCCACAAAAAAGTGACTTACTAAGGTTCGAAGTACAGCGTGAAAGATACGTAGGTCTGGGCGGTCCCCAGTGAGTTACGTAGGTTCAACGCGGTTGGTAGACTTGCTTGAGTTCCGGAGGCCCCGCCATAGTTACGTACATTTGAAACCGGCAGTTGCTCTTACGTGTGATTCGAAGTGTTCTTGCGACTTACGAATGTTTATCAGAGTGACCATTCTGTTACGCGTGTTTCATAGGGACGCGACGACATCCTCCGAAGTGAAAAGGCCCAGACCTGACCAGTTCTGACTAAATCTGATCATATTACCCAGTTCTGGATAATCTGGAGGGACAGTGCAAAACGGGGCAGATCTGACACAGATCTGTTCAGATCTGGTCCATGTATGGTGATATCTGACATAATCTGGATAGACCTGACGTGACGGCCAGGTTATTCCAGGTCTATCCATATTGAGCCAGATCTGGCCAGACTTGACCAATATCTGACTTAATCTGGATAGCCGTGCCGTGACGACCAGGTTATTTCAGGTCTATCCAGATTGAGCCAGATCTGGCCAGACTTGACCAATATCTGACTTAATCTGGATAGCCGTGCCGTGACGGCCAGGTTATTTCAGGTCTATCCAGATTGAGCCAGATCTGGCCAGATTTCACCGCATGACATTCAGATCTGGTTCAAAAATAATGAATCTTGCGGGATTGTTATTTCACCCCACTTTGTAATTGCTCAGCATACAATGGTGAGTGCTCCTATGGTGGCAATGGAATGAACCCCCAACGGGGAATGCGTTTCATCCCGCGCGAAATTTCGAACTTCTGCGGTGTTTTGTTACTGCTAAAGTTGGCTCGCTGTACGAAGTGTCTCGCCCAATCGTGCAGGTTATTCCCTTAATGCCGTTGCTTCTCAATAGCCGCTTCTGGTTGAAATTTAGAAAGGTCTTCAGAAGACTTGTGTAGTAATGAGGATGAGACATGTGGGCAACGTTTTACACCAACACCATCAAATTGTTCGGCCTCTGAATATGAAGAAATGTCGACTGTGTTCAAACAAGACCATTTGAATGAAATATCCGATATAAAAGTGAGCTATTTGTTTCATGGTGAGCACTACAATTTGCTCAAAGATGTCAGGAATGGGACTGTGAGGTATTAATTTATTTCTCCTTACGCAGGACCTCAAAAAAGAAATATCTGGCCTCAAAGAAAAAATTGGCCACTTAAAGTGGCACTGTGCTGTTTACAGGGCAGCATTAACCAAATTGCCCCGGGGCCTGGAAGTGTTCAATGAAACAGCCAAAGAATGGTTAGAAAGTACTGAAGAGCTATGCACTGAATGTGAGCTGGACCGTTTGGAGTCCCTAGTCCAGCAATACAGTGAAAAACTAAAGGTTCAAGATGCAAGCAACTCCAGCTCATCTATCACAAAAAAGAGGTTAAGCGGTAAAAATACTTCTCAATTTTTGCAGTTCTCACCACTGTTCAACAAAGTACGTTTTTGTGTTTCAGAAAAGAAATGTCGTGACAATTCTTGCTTGTTGGGAGGATGAAGCTCTTCTGGAATAAAATACGTAATTTTGCAAACATTTCTTTATTCTTCACCTCAAAGGCAGCTATAAAACAAGTATGATGAAATCACTTAGTATAAAATGATAAAAATACAACAATTTATTAACATTTCTTTCAAATACAAATTCGTAACTCACATTCTCATATTGGGGAAAAAAAAACAGGCGAAATGTAATGGTCAATACTGCATAAGTTTAAGCAGAAAATATAAAATAGTAACTCATTCAAATGAACCAGTACAAAAGAACGAGCTATCGTTGCTCAAAGTGATTCAGCTCTTCACACACAAAATCATGCACTTTCAACACTTTGCTAACAATATCAGACAAAGGAACAACAACAACAGTATCAGTATCCTGTATGGGAACAATATGTTTCACAGATATACCTGTCTCAGCATGTGTAAAGTATCTGTCTGATTGAATGGCAAATTGAGAAATCAATGCATATTTATCATCTCCATTCTGAAAATAGCACTTCACCACACCATAATTTCTTGCAGCACCAGTCATGAAGCATACGTGCTTATTGTCAGTTGCATTCTCTTGACGGTACACAATTGATGTGAACATTTTCTTTTTCATAAGGACGCGTCCGTAATACTTCAACTTGTTAATGTCATTGCAAATTGTGAGAAGGGCTTGAGTTTCAAGATCATTTACATTCACTTGATTAATTGATGACAATAACTGCACCACTATCACATCATCTGCTTCAGCATTACCATTCATTAAATATTTCAGCGTGACACCAGCCATTATTAAATCTAAAGTATTAGAAAGTTCTGTTGTAATCTGAAACGTGCCATGAACTAGTCGAGCTAAGACACCATTCAAATTTTCAAACTTGAACGTAGACACTGACCAGGGTGCGCCCCATCTCCTAGTTATCAAGACAAGGTGCAAAAGTCCATGGAGATTGTACGTCATTGCTGTGTACCCTTATAATTCTTGCGTGTCTTGCACAAATACAGAAAGACAGGACTGTGCAAGTTCAAGATTAGCCTCTGAAATTGTATCCTGAAGGAGGATGGACATTCCAATCACCAGAAGCATCCAATGCTGAAAATACTTGTCTTTAAGTTTGCCTTCAAGTGCTGGGAGGGACACAAATAGCAGCCAGGTTCGCCAGGTGGATGCTTTTAATAATTTCCATTTGTCTGCATCTGATGGACATCTCGGAATTTCATAAAGTCTTCGAATACCTTTCAGAAATGCAGTAACATTTGCTTTCTGTCTGCCAATGTACCAATCAGTACCCATCCCCGTAAACCACAATACATAAAATTGACGCACCACTCCCAGCAGCACAAGGTGCATGTAATCTAACACAACACTCTTGACAGTGTCGCACATGGGAATAGCTTCAAGGATGGATGGGCCCTTTACTCCTTTAACAATCACATTCTCAAGTACTGCACGATTAGCACACTCCTTTAAAGAATGCATGGTGCGAAGAGGAACAGCTTCTTCAGGCCAAGGAAAGACTCTCTTGTGCGAATGGCCCCTAATGAGCCTAAGATTCATGCCTTCAATTTCACACACATGACATGCAAACTCTCCACTCCAATGGTGGATGTTTTGAAGAAAGGCCCTTACTGGTGCATCTACACTAGTAACAGGTGCAACCACTTTCGAAACATGATGTTCTTGTGTTCTAGGATGCACCCAAGCAACTCCATTTTTTTCAAGTTCAATGAGAGTGTTGGTGAAAGGAGTGAGGTAGGCGACTATGTCTGACTTCTTCTTATGGTGCCACAATCCAGTAGGCACAGTAAATTTGTCTCTTTGCCATGGAGCAACACCTAACACAGTAAAAATAATGGCCCACAATGACGAAGGACTGCCTCTGTGCCAACCATCTGTGTTCCACAGCAGCACCAGATCGTACCTACCCGTCAATGTTTGCTTTATATTCCTGTACTCTGCACTTGTTGTCACATCAGCTCCTCTCCCATCACGATAAGCATCAACAGCATCTGCAAGATTTCGTTTCTCGAAAAGATACTTGATGATGGTGGGAAGAGAGAGTTCATGAAATTTTATTGTCTCGGTTTTGTCACAAGCTATGCAAGGCACTGCTCTTCTGGAGAACTTCCCTTTATAAATTCCACAGTTTTCACACACACCATGTTCGATTGCAGTCTTTGGTGGAATGAACGGTTGCACATTTCTTCTGAAGCTGTGGTAGGAGTTAGGAAATAAATTACCCCTGGGTAAAAGATGATGGATAAGTTTGATCACATCTTTAAGGCAGCTCTTGGTCATAGCATGCTTAGAGTAGAGATCTAAGACTTCCTGAACTGCATCCCCAGTGGTGATTTTGGATCCAGTATATAGAAGTTCAGGCATGAATTCAAAGTACAATTGTTCTTCACCATCTTCCTGTTGATAATCATTTCCAGGCAGGGAACTGTCCAAACTTGTAACGTCAGCTCTCTCATTTGTGTCACCTTGCAATCCGCTATCATTTTCAAATTCTTCCTCACTGCTACTTTCTTCACTGCCGCTTTCTTCACTGTTGCTGTCTTTGCTACTGGAACCAAGTTCCTCTCCACTGCGATGCTCTTCGTCAGCATCATTGGGAGAGTTAGAGGGCCCTGCTCTGTCTTATTCCAATCTCCTTCTTTTCTGAGCCCACCGTCTCAGTGTTGTCCTTGGCACCTGCAGAATTAAATGTAGTAAGAAGGGAAGATACCAGCCATGACATAACAGACAACTCCAATAAAAATACATACCACCCCACTCTGAAGCCACTTCTTTCTCGGCTGACCCTTGCGTTGATGGTTCTGCTGGCAATCTTCATGTAAAGCCCCAGATGATGATCTGTCGCTCTCACTGCTACTGCTGTTGGCCATGGCAAAGTGCAGTCCTAAACAGTAAATATTGAAATTTAAAGGCATGTACAGCGTCAATGAAAAAGATGTGCTAAAATTATTGTGTACAGTACCTCTATAGAAATAATGATGATTAAATTATTAAATACGGAAAAAAAAGTTGACCACAGAATCCAAAAATCTGAAACACCAAACACACTGATATAATGCTTTTTGACATTCGACAAAAATGACACAGGTCTTCTTCAGTCACACAGAAATTAACTAAAATTACCTGACAGAGCAATCCCCTTTTTTTCTGGTAGGCTACGAACAATCGTCTCTGAATGAATAACTCTGTATGTCATTAATTGGGTTACCCCGCACGAAACAATACCAAAATTAACAATCTAGTCTAGGGCTTCTAGTCGGTTTAGTTTTGGTAGTGAGGCCGGTGGGCGGACTTACTTCGATCAATCGATCCAACTATCCATACTAGCAATGAGAAACGACTAGTGATAATTATTAATATGGGATATTCTACTGTGATTTCGAAAAATAAGAGTGGCAATAAATTTCATTAATTTTTTACGTCTAGAGATAACTGCGGCAATATTACATTTCTCTAGGAATGAACTTTTCAACAAAGTGCATTATTTGTATTCATCAGTCACCGAGGACCACGTTAATGCCACCCCTTCGAATAAGTAGCAGAGGTTCTCGGTTATCAGCTGTTTAAATACTAGTTGAGGAAAACTGGAATTGTCAGTGGGGGTTCAGTTTTTATTGATTTTTTTATTTGCAACTCCAAATCTAAGTTCATTGTGCGCTTATCTATTCACCTAACTCGGGCATTTGTATTGTTGTGTTGGCCACCGTAGGAGGCTTTTCGTTTCGTTTGTTTTCGTTTGTGGTTTGGCCAGTTTGGCATTTGAACGTTGAAACTGGTTTAAACCGACTACTCTGATCGGGCTTGGCTTCAGTTTCAGTTGCCAGGTCAGGAGGTCGGGCAGTGGCGTATGTCCTGTGCTTTCAGCTTTCCGCCTTTATTGACGAGACATGGCGAGAAGGCGCAAAGGTTCAGGTCAGTGTGTGTCTGTTTTCTTTTCTTCAGTCTTCAGTTTAAAAAGTACTGTAAACTGGAGCCTCCTGATTGCGCCATGATGTTCATGTGCACCCGTTCATAACGAACTTCCTATTACCCCCTTCAACAGATTCGGAATCTGTGACATCTGTGATATCTTGCACTTCTGAGACCACGGCCACGACGGCCACGAATGCGTCCGACTGTGAGGGCTCAGATGCTTCACAGGCAAGCACAGCCAGTAGGCGCAGTGAGCGGACCCGAAAACGTAAGCGACACGACGACTCCCTTTTCGAAGACGTGGAGAAGAGAGTTCAGGCCCAAAAGGCGGCTAAGGGGTCCCAGTCTAAACCGGCACGGGCACGGAACACCGGCCGCCCCAAGAAAGAGGTTAGTGTACCATGTAACGGTCATTCCATCTCAGGTCCTCTCCTCCTAAGGCGAATGTCTGCATACCTATTCGCTGGCAAAGTATTCGGCTGCTTGTTACTGTTTTGTAGCCACAATTCAAGTCTCTTTCTATCTCGGTGGCCACATTATTTGCTGACAAAATTATCTCGCTTCCAAACTTGTTGTTATTGTGACTAATTTGAATTTGTGGAATCATTTTACTGAAGTGTTCCTTCATCCACTATATGCTTATGTTACAGCATGGAGTGAAACCCAGTCATGCCAGTGTGACACAACGAGCTGCATCCCTTGCGAATGCCCAGCGCATTCAGGATCTCGCCAAAATGTCAAGCACGCCGATGAAAACTGATTCGAATCCTGTGCTGGATCTTGACTTGTCTGCAATTGATACCCCGAAGAAAAAGAAACTGGAAGAATTCTTGAACAATTTACGGCATGAAGGTGATGTACTGTTTTGTGTTTCATGTGTAGTTTTCTTAGCTAAGTAGGTACTTATTGTAATGAGTCAAGTTTACTTTTATCGCAGAAAGTACACCCAAGTGGGACATTAAGAACACAACATACATCATCAAGACTAATACCAAGGATGACAAGGAGGACAAGACGCTCACACCAGAG
This sequence comes from Odontothrips loti, assembly GCA_038380765.1. Taxonomy (NCBI): domain Eukaryota; kingdom Metazoa; phylum Arthropoda; class Insecta; order Thysanoptera; family Thripidae; genus Odontothrips; species Odontothrips loti. Next base: position 700,860 of record CM076248.1, on the reverse strand, counting down.
GTAGTTACTTTGTCAAGTGTTACCCGTGATCAACCATTGTTTACAAACGAAAATTCGGTAGAGGAGCCCCTACCGATTGCAGACAAGGAGACTCAAGAGAGGAAGAGAACTGACCAGAGTACAAGGATGAAAAGAAAGAAAAGAAAGAGACGTCTCAGCAGCAGCACCAGCTCTAGTAGTTCAAGTTCTTCAACCTCCTCCACCTCTTCCTCTGAAGAGGACAGGAAGAAGAAGAAAAAGAGAAAGAAAAACAAGAAAAAGAAATCTAAGACATCTAGGAAATATAAGAAAAAGAGCAAAAAGTCATATAACAATAAGAGGCACTCTCACCTCTCTGACTCTACAATCGAACACAGCTCCAACCATCTCCTTTATGTTGATCCATCTAGCGATGTAAGTTGAATGCATTCAGTATGTTGAACTTCTTAATCTGAAGTATACTGTAGGGATACTATTTGCAAATTCCCTTTCTTTCAGGTCGAAGAGATTGTTTATGGATCGGGGATTTATACGAACAAAGATGCCCACGGGTTGGTCCTAAGACAAGCAAGAAGCCACACCAGTGCCGCTAGGCTTTTCCTGACTGGGGTCTTTTCAAATGATGCGCTGATTGCTTGTAGTCTTCAAGGGAACCCTGCCAAGGGACCACTTGGAAAACCAGTGGGGACGAGACCTGCACTGTATGGTCCTGGCTTGGATGCTGTGAAAGGTGAGCAATGTGTATTTCTATATCTAACATACTTGTCATAACTTTGGAACATTACCATATATGTTTTGTGCTCTTATTTTCTCACAGTCGCTGCAAAAAAACTTGCTCACAAAAAACAGTGGGACGTACGACCTGACAGTATCATTCACAAGGAGTTGGCTACGAAGCAGTCTGAGCTGAGGTCCCTCAGCCGGGCAGCACCACCAACTTAATTTGAATGTAATAATTACATTGATAAAAATTTTCTATATGTGTTCTTTCCAAGTACAAAGTACTGATGTGATTGTGGCTGTTGCCCAGCTTAGCTAATTTTAATGTAAGAAGTACATTTTAAATCATTTTCTTTATGTTCCTTTAAAGTACAAAGTACATTGATTTATGTTGTCTTTCATTTTATACTTCTTGTATGATTGTTTCTTCAAAGTACAGAGTACTTATGTGATTGTAGCTGTTGCTCAGCTTACCTCCTACTTAATTTTAATGTAAGAAGTACTTTTATAATCATTTTCTATATGTTCCTTTAAAGTGCAAAGTACATTTATTTATTTTGTGTTCAATTTTATACTTCTTGTATGATTGTTTCTCTATGATTGTTTCTCCAAAGTATAGAGTACTTATGTGATTGAAAGTGTTCTATTTCTTATTGTTTAATTTATTAAACTTGAATGCCTCCAAGTTCTGTGTTTGATTGCATGCTTGCTCCTTGACACATTTTCTCACATCTAGAACACATACTAAATGAACGCATTCGTACGGTACGGATGCCACAGAAACGGGTAGATCTGGTCAGAACTGGTTGGACCTGGCCAGACCTGACCAAGTCTGTTTTGACCTGACCAGTTCTGTTTTGACCTGGCCAGTTCTGTTTTGACCTGGCCATAACCACATTCTGGCCAGCTCTGATCAGATCTGTTGTAGATCTGAAACAGATCTGGTTACAGATCGGGGAATTTAAATCTGAACCAAATCTGTCCCAGGCCTGGGTCTTTTCACTTGGGCTCTCCTTCACCGATAAGTATTGTGCCTTTTTCTTTCCTGTAAATAAAAATGTATTTGTGTAGCGTGCGTCATGCAAGCACACTGTATTTCGTGCTTGACAGCCACTGTACTTTTATCGCGTGCTTTCAATTATATTCTCATTAGTGCGTAAGTGCACACAGGTTAGTTTGCAGAGTAAAGAAGCGAATTCATGACTAACCCTATCCGTGCGAGAAAGAACCAGGAAAGGCTCACCTGGAAATACAGTGTGTTGGGTCTAATACTATGCCCGAACCAACCCTGCCAGTCAGGCGGGTTTGAGGGATCAGAGCCAAAACTAGCGAGTTTCATGGCGCTTAAAAGTCGCGGATCTGAAATAAAATTAGAAGGGATGAATCTCTGGGCACCGCTAAACTAGAACAGATAGAAAAGGAGAAACACAAGAGGATAACTTACCACCCTCCGATCCAAAACCTATCAACAATTCCTGCCTCAGCTGGCTTCTGTTTAATGAAATGATGCCTATTCAAAATATCTTGGGTTGTGAATTTGTTTTCAGTGCCAAACATAGAGAGACAGAGGGGGCGGCATTCTTTCTCAGCGGTTAGCCATGATTATATACGCATTGTCCCCAACACTGTGAGATCCAAACAGCTCCTGGATGACCTCGGCACTTGATGCTGTGAAGGAGCTAAGGTCAGGCATTCCGTGGCGATCGAGAGGGCCGACAAAGCCTACGCAGCGGTTGGTTTTCACATCATACTCGACCCTCGGCACATTTTTGGTCGCGTCCTCCTGGATAACAAGCTGGCCCGTCCCTTCCGTCATCCTCGGTGCCAGTTCCGCTGCGCTCCACCGGCACCTCGGATTGACAGGGGGACTTGGCCAGCTTGGCCTCCCGGCGCCGTTTGCGGGGACTTCGGCCCCCGCCTCAAGTCTCCCTAGAAGTGCCCGCTAGCAGATGTATTTGTTACGATTAAAATCGTTAACCTGAGCCCGTCCCTGAGCGCGCCGCGATGGTAATAGTGTGCGCGCGGCGGCCAACCCTAACCTCAAAAAACAAAAACAGACAAATTTTCATTAATCAAAAATGCGATAAAAATCGAAAATTGTTGCCACCGCACTTGATTGTACGCTAAAAAAGTAGTTGATCCTCAAAATTTGAAGTTTTTCTATGAACGATAGATAAGTCGGCGAGCATACGTCCGCCCGAACGAACATGCGGCATCAGACTATAAGCCCGGCTCCTGCCGTTTCTAAAGAAACGTGTCGGGACGGGCCAAAAACCACGTTTCCGAGGTCCCTCTCATCCAAGTACGCCTTAAGCTCCTTTAAGCGCAGACCGCCTTCCACTGCAGGTGCCTCGACCTTTGCCACTTTGGTGCACACTAGGAAGCGTAGACCACTAGTGGTCTACACAAGGAAGCGTGGACCATGGGTGGTCCACACTAGGAAACGTGGACCGCCAATAGTATCAGATAGGGAGAGTGAGGCGCGGTGGGGTGTGGACCAAGAGTGGTCCACACTTCCTTGTGTGGACCACGAGAGGTCCACGCTTCCTTGTGTGGACCAAAGTGGTCCACGCTTCCTAGTGTGGACAACAAAGGGTCCACGCTACCTTGCGTGGACTTGGTCCACGCTTGGCTTTGCAGTGTACGGTGGAGAGAGCGGGCAGGGCGCACTCAAAGTTTGCCTGAAGGGTCTCGTAGACACGATTTCCACCAATAACTTCCAGGTATGTGGCAAATAATTTAATGTCCGGGGCATTCCAAATAAGATGTTAGAGTAAAGAATTAAAACCAGTGAGCTCGATATAATAATTGTTTTGATATTTTTGGGTATTTTTTTTTATCGAAATTAAATATACAAATGCACTAAGTCGTGTCTACATGTTCCACGCTCAAACAATATTTCTAATATTTCGTCTACGCCGATAAACTGCTGCAAAACGGTTTTTAAATAACTGATAAAATAAACCTCACCTTCTTCCTTACCTGCTCCTACCAGCGTTTTGTGCAGCCATTTTACAGAGAGGTTTCATGAAGTCACTCGCTCCCTTCAGCTCTGATTCGGGCCTCTGGAGCGCCTCAAGTCTCTGTCTGAATCCAGAGGTATCGCGGACTTGTGCCTGGTTCGCCTCCAGGTAGCCACTGATTAAGGGCTGACTGCCCGTGGCGCACAGCTGCAGTGCGCGCTTGGCACGCTCCGCCCGGCTGAAAGTCGCGAGCTGCCACTTGGAGGAGCGTGAGGAATTTACTGTTTCGCGGGACAGCCCTTCCCCTTCGTCTGTCCCGTCGCTCGAAAATCCTCCTCGCCCATACTATCATAGAACATTTCCTCGCGGTCGTCGTCTACGCCCTCCTCGAAGAACCTCCTTTCCTGCTCTGTAATAGAAACAAAAGAAATCCTTTAAGTTTACAAGAGTAAGTGATCAGTTTTCTCAGCTAAACCAAAAGTGAGGTACTGCACATCTTCCAATGCGCACTGTCAATTTTTTAACAGTGAAACGCTGTTACGGTATTCACAGTAATTTCAATGTAAATCCTGCGGCGTTTACCGTAAATCGTCGTACAGCGCTTGCTGTGTGATTAACGATAAACGCTCAAGATTTTGAGAGGAACCCTACGGTGTTTTACTTAGACAGGCGGCACAAGAAGATTCACAATAGAACACGCTTGTTTTTCTTGCAGTGTGCTGCAGTACCTGTCATTGTTGATGTTGATGGATCAGATGCATGGTCGGGTGTCTTTGCCTTCGGAGAGGCTGTCCCAAAAACATCCCGGATGCTCCTCTCTCCGGCTCGCCGTTGATCGAACTTGCCTCGCTGGGGCTTGGGACCCTCACGAGGTTCTTCCGGGTGACACCGCACAAGATGCGTCACCACATTTGACACCACCCATGTGCGGTGAGGGTCTTTGATGAGGCTAAAAGTTGACTTGCACAGCGCGCAACCCACTTTAGCAGTGAAGGATGCAGTTGCCTCCTTAGTAACGTGCAGCTGCATGTCGGGAGTGGATTTAGGGGCCGTACCCATACTACGTGACCGTTTTAGGGGGGGGAGGGGGTTGAAAAAATACTACGGTCGGTCACTAAAGGGGGGGGGGGGGGGGGGGGCAAGTCACGAAGTATTCACAAAACGCTATTTTGTTGCCAATTTTTGGAGAGTCTTGGACGCACCGCTACGGTGACTTGAGACGAGTTGCGCGTGGCTGCGTGGCTGCCTGGCGCGGCTGCCTGGCGTTTCTTACAGAATTTTTTTCTTTTCAAAAACGCATGCATCTTTTGACGAAATACGAGAAATCGGCTTTTATAGAAATACTACGTGAATACAGGGGGGGGGGGGGGGAGGGGGTCGGAGCAATACCACGGTAGGTCACATGGGGGAGGGGAGGGGGGGGGTCCAAAAGTGGCCTCAAATAGGTCACGTAGTATGGGTACGGCCCCTTAACGGCCTCCTCGGAAATTTCCGATACCTTTCGCTTGGCTCCGGAGGTGAGGAGGGCCGTGATGGCCTTCTCTTGGTCGGGGTCACGGACAGGGCTGAAGGGTGTCACTGAGAGAGAATGAAAACGAGACATAAGTATGTGCGAGGGTTGTCAAGCCAAGTAATTCACACTTTCAAAATACGTACGTGATGAATCTGCCGCAGAGGAGCGGCAAGAGGCCGGGGAGTCAATGCTTTTCCGTGCCCCTTTGCCCTTCACCTTCATGGCGTCAGGAACTTGCAGCCTGCTCTTGCAATGTTGGGCTGCAGCCATCATTGAGCGGCGGTGGCCCGAAAATATTTGAAAATGACTCAGACCCCGCGGCAGCATCAATGGTCCAAAAAGTGCCTGAGCCTCAGCCACACTAGGCATATCCTGGACATACTGCTGCATTTCATCAATATCATCACTCGACAGCTCTGACAAAGACCTGTCGTTGTCGTAGCCAAAGAGCGTCAAAAGCTTTTGAAACGGCACCTCCAGGCCTTGTTCAACCAACCGCTGCCAAAACTGGAACAAAAAAGATCAGAAATTAGTTCACGACGCACATGATTTGCAAGGAAATCACTGAAGCATATGAAAACAGTGCTGATAAGAGTGAGCTTAGCGCACAGAAAAGCACAGCACTGCCAAGCACGGAAGGGGTCGAGGGGTGGCGAGCCCTCCTGCCGATGCCCCACCGCCGGCTCGTCAGTTCTTCGGCAGGGCAACAATAAGTGCAACAAAGACGGGACGCGCTGGGTCGGGGTCGTTAACCTGCCAGCCTGGGCGCGCAGCGGTACACTCAAAAAGTTCTACGAATGGATTTGTTTGTATTATGAAGAAAGTTATTCGTATGTTATGATGACCTCAGCACTGACATAATACGAATGACCCTGATGGTATGTTACGAAGACATCTGTTCGTAGAGATCTGGTTGATCGTATGGCATGGTACCTGCCTTAAATAAAAATCCATCCGTAAGCTACAATCATCTCATCATCGGAAAATTGCCTATAGCTGGCTCACGCATGCCTCGACTTACATGCATTTAAAAGAAGGAGCTTGTTTATGAACTCATTCAAAGGAAATCAAGAGGACTTTGATGCAGGGAGCATTATATAGGGTAAATAAAGATTCGATTGAATGTGATGGTTAAATTTAATCAAATTGAATTCAAACTTAACCAATTTCATCCAAATGTAAACAATTTACAACAAAGTTACACAAAAGATTATATATATATAGTTACCAAACTAAACCAGGCTTACAAGTTTAAAAATTAAAATGATCACAGAACAGAATCTTGTACTATCAAACAGGGATTGGTAGTATACTAATTAAGAAAATTAACAGTAAGCAAACTAAAACACTGGCTTAGCTAATACAATCACAGACCAAACAATGAAAAAAGGAGGAAATTGCTTATTCCTAAATTTAGAAACATTTTCTTGGAAGACTATTACACACAATACAAAACAAAGAACAAAAAGAAAAACCAACTCAAAGGATCTTCAAAGCTGGTATACTGGTATTTGAATTTGGAGCAACTGAAACCCTTATACTCACAGATTGGCTAACATATTGTACTGTGGGGAAATTTTGAAAATCTTGAATTATCAGGAAGGATTTTGTATGCATTGACTGCCAAGAATCTTGAAGGTGGATTTAGTTTCATGTGTGAGGGCTGAAGCTGAAGCTGAAGCTTTTGTTTCTCCATAAGATTATGATGAAAAACAAAAGATGTTCGTGTTCAGCTTCAGCCCTCACACAGCTATCACACACAAAACTAAATCCACCTTGAAACATTTTTCCACTCAAGACACTGTTGAGTGCAAACAACAATAAAGTAATTTCATCAAAAATTTGTACTGTATAAAATAATGTACAAAAACAAAAATCTTCAGCCCTCAGAAAGGATTCTCAGGAAGGAAAAAAAAAAAAAAGAACTGATAACAAGTTCCAAAACTTAAAAAAATTTCCTCCTGAACTTGCCCACACCAAACAAAACAATAAACAAGAAGAGAATAAAAAAAATACCTTTACTGATCTTCACTATCACAGATTAATTAACATTTTATACTGAGAAGGAAATGTTGATAATCTTGGATTATCAGGAGGAAGTTTATATACATTTACTGCCAAAAATCTAAAAACATTTTTCCACCCAAGGCAGTAATGGGTGCGAAAAACAAAAAATACTTTGATCAAAAGATCGATGGCAATGATAGAGTCTGATCCTGCAGGTAGAACAATATAGTGGTTGTCACCAAATACCACACTCAGTGAGCGCAGTCTTTCCTTGGTACCTGTTGCCAGGATGTAGGGCTGCACTGGTCCATCAGCTTCATTTCTTCTTCTCTGAATCTCCTCAATAATAACTGAGCCAGCCTAGAACACAGGAAACCACATGACTATAATGAATCTCTGAAAAATTCAGGAACATTTACAAAACAGGTTGTCATTTAATATGTGCTAAAATACTTCAGCTTGTAAATGACTTTACAATTTCATGGCGATTTGACAACCATTTAAAAAGCGTAGTTTTTCATTTCCTACGAGGTGCTTTTTATCTAAGAATGAAAAAACTGGCTTTACATTAGCAAAAAGCTTTGATGGCAATGTAATTTTAAGCTGGACATTAATCATAATACTGTTTTAATACAACAGATATTGAAAAGAAAAATAAGCATTGTCATCTTATTTATATAGTAAAGCCATCTGATAATATACTTAAAAAGAAATTTATCAACTAATTGGTTGAAGGTTGCTTAGGGGGGGGGGCAGTAACTTACAGGCACAATTTGAATAAGTTCTTCAACCTCTGGCATAGGGCTCATATTTTCCTCCCATGGATAAGTCCGCCTTGGTTTTGGAAGAAAAATTGATAGAATGAGGAGCGAGTTGAGGGTACCTGTGATTAAAGAGTTGTTAGCATAGAGGACAAGTAAGTAGCCAAGATACAACAATTAGCACCATCAGTTACAATGATTCTTACTGTCATTGAACAGCTTCCACTTAGAAGCTGGATATGTTTCATCATCAGAGTGTGCTAACTCAAGCAGCTTTGCAACCAGAGTACCATAATTTCTCTTCAACATCACAGCTGTCACCTTTCCATACCGCAGCTCAAAGTCAAGATCAATCTGGGAATACGATAATGGGCAAGTCAAAAATCTACAAAAAAAAAAAAAAAAAAGATATGGTAGACAAAAGTAAACATAACAGAAACTCACCATTGCTCCATTGTATGCGTTCAAGTGGGGAAAAGCTTGCATCATCATGGTCACGGTGCACTTCCCTGTGTCAACAATTTCTTTTCTTTGATTGAAAGTCTGAATGGCTAATTCTTCCACCTCTTGTCTGCTTCTCTCATCAGTTCTTGTGAGCCTTAGAAATTTGGCCTACAAAGATGAAAATTTGAATACGTACTCATCTAACCCAAGACAACATATGAAGACAAATAAATTTAGAAAGAACTTGCTAAATACCTCTTCAGAAAGAGGAATATCGCTCCAATGAACATAAGGTGTAGGCAACTGAGGTTTAGCTTTTCTTTTCCCTTTCCCATTTTGCCCCCCACCTCGGAGGCGTTTTGAGCAGTGAAGACTTCTTTGCTTATGGGCATGATAGTGGGCAATTTTGCCTTTGTTATTCTTTCTGTCATACAACCAGGACTAGAAAAAAAGGTACATAACATCAAGTGATTGTGTTGCACCTACTGGCACAAATACAGAAAGGGAAGATAACAATAAAACCATACCCACGGTTTCTCTCCATTAACTAGGTGTTCTTGAGACATTGATGGGTATGTAGCCACTATGCATACCGCAAGCGATTCCCGCACACTTGCTGTGACCAAGTTGATATTTCTGGAAAAGACAAAATATCACAATTATATTTAACTTGACTGAAATATTCCTAAATTCTCCACCTAAATGAACTTACTCAGATGTCTGGCTGTATAGCTCTTCCATTAAAATTTCTACAAATTTATTAAGACTATTTCCAACAAGGAACCGATTCTCTTCCAGCTCATTTTTAATTTCTTTGTCAAGTTTCTTGATCATGCCACTTATGATATACTGTAAAACACAAAGAATGCAGAATTAGTGGAAGGTACACACATGCAAATCAACCATATTACGCAGAAGCTTACATATCGATTCATATGGTTCTCCAAGTACATTCTGATTTCGGCTTTCTCAGTAGGTTTCTGGAAACAAGAACATATTTGAAGAGGACTTGAAACTCACCAGGCATACTTTACAGATAACGGTGAAAGAACAGACAAAAAACAACAGTGTAAGTCAGTGTTACCAGGTGATCAGCAGACACAAAAGCCTTCAATTGTTGAACAATTGGACGAGGTGCACGTGCACCAGTTGATGCTGATTTTTTTCTCTGACAAAGAAAATTACAGTTAGAAACTAAAAATGCTTGTAGTATGAGCTTTTGAACTATGACCAAACCTATTAAGTGAAGTATCTTTATACATAAATTAGAAATCTTTTCTCTTTAGTACTCACTATTTTCAAAACCTTCCTGTGCCCTTGTCTTCTCTTTTCCATTCTTCCCGCACCTGAGCTCAAGCCATACTCATCCTAAATGAAAGGCACAAAAATGAAAGAAAAGAATAATTAATGAACCTTACATGCCATGAACATAAAATGTACCAGAGAGGTTTACATGAGAAAACATTCATACATGGGCAGGGTTATCTTCTTCACTGGAATCATTCAACCATGTTCTGTCATTAGGATCTTCATTTTCTTTGTTAAGTGAGTGATCATCGGAACACTCATTACTCATATCCTGCAAATTAGTAAAAATTGTTTAAAATTGTGTAAAATAGTGACACCAACATCTTTAGTGTAATCTCCATAAAAATTCACATACATGCTCTTTGCTGTGTTTTCTCTTCCTTGAGCAGTCACCTGGAGCTGAATCTTCAGTCAAGTGATTTGACTTGGACTGTGAAGGTCTGCTGCTTGCAGACATATTTTTGCCATGGCCAGCAATAGATTCATCACCACTCTGAAATAGAGTTACAGAAAAGGTTTAGATACATCTTGCACAATAAAGGTTGATTAAAATACAAGAAACATACATTATTGTTTCTAAGTGAAAAGATACTCACAGAAGAACTTTCGCTTAAAGAATTATTGTTACTGTTTTTCTTATTTTGGTTTCTACTGCCTAATTGGCTCCTCTTGTCACTGAAGGTAGAACTTTTGAGGGCACAAATTCTTTCTGAATTACTTAGGCGTTTTTGAGGTGTGCCATCTGCACAGACCTTGCCAAGACAAATAGAATCAACACTCTACAATAGACAGATGCATAATTAGGATGTGTACAATATGAGAAACATAGATAAAATTGATTCTATGAGATACTAACAGAATTACTATCCCTCTGCATTCTAGTACATCTTATTGGACTCATGTTGGTTAGTATTTCATCAGAACCTCCATCGATTGAATGCTGATATTCCCAAGGGTGCTGAGAAGCAAAAGTTATTAAAGTCAGAAACAAGGAGACACTGCTCAAAAAAAGAAAAAGAAAATTCTTATAAGAAAACAATACCTCAGATTCAATATCATAAGGGACCAACGACTCACAAATACCACTGGGTGGATTCTGTGTTTGGCTGTGTTGTATCTCGGCTGGAACTGGTGAAGATGATTTCTGTTGCATTACTGATCCCTGTTTTGAAGCATCCTATAAAAAAAAATAAAAAAAATATAGGAAAAACAACTTTTTTAAAGGGGGGGGGCGCTTCAAAGTTGATAGTTTTCTTTTTCATTAGCATTTGACAAAAATGGGAGTTGTGACAACATGACAAGCATTCTTAGCTTACCTCAAAAGCTGTTTGGACAGCATCCAACAGGTCCAGGAAATCAGCCAACAATAGACCATACCTGAGTAGGTCAGCATCTCCAAGTAGTGACAACCTTTTCAGATGGCGTCCTCCAATTCCCTTTTCTGTAATGGAAAAACAAATTTAAAGTGAAGAAAACAAAGTTCACACAACAGCAAAATGATTCTGAACATACACAGCTTTGTTGGCATGACGATAAACTATAAACTATTGATAACATTTCTGTAGCAGATTTAAACAAATTTGAAGTGAAGAAAACAAAGTTCACACAAAAGCAAAATGATTCTGAACATAAACAGCTTTGTTGACATGACGATAAACTATAAACTATTGATAAAATTTCTGGAGCAGATTTAAAATTAAATGACTGCATTTCAGCTATAAACTTATCATAAATAAAATCTCATAACACTTTTAGAATCAAAAATCAAATTAAAATCTTTTCAATCTCTGTCAGGATCCATCAGACGCTCTGCCAAAGTTCTGCGTGGTGACAGAAAGTAATCTAAATTGTTTGATGTCCAAGGTGCCATCGGTCTTTCTGAGGGAAGATTAGCAGACATGAATGATCTGACCGGAGGAGTCTCTTCTGTATTTTCAATTAAAAATGCTCCGTATCTTGCATCATAGACAGTTTTACAATCCTTGGTGACCATGTATACTGCATCATTCTGAACATAGACAGAACAAATGAGCCCAAACTGAGGAGATCTATTGCCCAGTGGTAAGTTGATATACAGCCCCTTTCTGTGTAAAAAAACCAGCAATTGAGACTTCCCTAACTTCTTGAAGAACATCATTTCTTACCAGACCAAGGTCACAGAGTGCATTCCAATAAGGAGTTATACTTGCTTCTACAAGCAAACCCTTTGGAAAGTTAACTTCACTTTTCACAGGTTTTACTAATGCCATCAGTTCGGCACACTGATTCATTTGCTGAAGATCGGCAAAACTACAGGAAGATTTTTAAAGCAGTTTATAATTGCCCCAAATCTTTTGACCAATGCATGCTTGCCCTCAAACCTGACAAAAAGAAAAATTGAAGTCATATTACCATCACACAAATTAAAGATTTGCATAAATTTAATATAAACATACTTTGAAATGTGTTTATAATGAAGAAGCATAAATAGCAGTTATTTTCTGTAATTGGGCTCACCTCATACACCAATACAACACAACTGGACCATACTTGCGCATCAGCTCTATATAGTGCAAAAGATGGTGGTGCTTGTTGATTGGGCGTATCACTTTACATTTCTTTTTCTGTTGTGTACGACCCTGGGGCACAGATTCTGAAACCAATGGTGGGTCATCTTCAGGCTCAGACTCAATTAGAAAGTCCTCATCATATTCCACATCATCTATGTCATCTTCCTGTTGTGCGTCTTCTTGTTGATTTGGTGGATACAGTGTGAAAAACAGAGTATGGTGTTCCATGAGAAGGTTCTCCAGTTGCTGCAAATCATCCTCTGATAAAACCGTACTAAAAATTATCTCGCTTATTCTTTTCAAAAGAACAACAAGCCTCAAATGAGGATTTTCTATTGGTACGCGCCCTACCACCAGGAAAGGAAATATCCGCAACAAGCACCAACTTTGAGCAGCAGTTTAATGCATTGCATAACAACCTTTCTTGTGAACTGAACTCTCCGTGAAGTTCGGTGATGGCTTGTTTCTTTCATCAGCTGGTCTAAAGTTAAACGATGTTAACTGGGAGTTAAAAAATGCAACATCAAAATATTTTTGGACTGCACAAAACTCATACAAAGCTAATTTCATCTCCATTGGTGCAACCCCTTTGAGTATATCATGCATTCCATCTTTAATTAATGCTTCAGGAAATTCTGGAAAATTTTCCGGCCTTGGAATAAGCAAGGTCTTTTTCTTCACTCCATAGGTCATCCTAGTAAAAGCAAGTGGTCTCCGATCCAATTCTTCTACATGAAAAAGATGGAGTTGTGGAGATCTCTTTTCTCCCATAGCTAGTATGTCATGTTGCATCTCAGATCTTGACAACAGGCAAAAGCAACAAAATTTTGTACAGGATGGTGAATGCAGGCCAAGTAACTCATGTGCCTCCAAGTCATCTGCTGCAAAATTCACCAGTGTGGCCCGCAGTGTATAGGGTCTGCCTCTGACATTCACAACAACACCTTCTGGAGTCTCCAGTTCTGCAAGGTCATTTAGAAATGGTTGCAGAAGGGCATCTCGACCTTCCTCATCAGGAATATTTTTTTTGTACGCATATGTCAAAACAAAAACAGATCGAAGTCTGGCGTTTTCTTCTGGTGGCAAATTCTGTATTTGGAAGTTGAGTTCACTTATCTTATGAGGGATTGTCTTCGATCCGAGTGGATTTACAACTTGGAAGTCATCAGCATGTAAGGTGATGCGTATTGTGAAAGGATACATAGAGATGAGAGGATGGTCCCGAGCAAGAGTCCCGTCCAGAAAGGAACGCATTTTTCCATCTGTACTTTTTTGCTCTGAGTGAATCAGATTAAAGAGAACTGGATTATTTAATACAGCAGTAAGAAGTTCCTTGAGATTCACATACTGACAAGGTAGGCGTACGCCAGACCGCGTCGTGGCGTAACAGGCTTCGCTCACCGCGAACCACTGTTCCGCCCCTCCACGCCTGGCGTACACCTACCTTGCCTGCCGGCGGCTGTCACCGGGCAAGTGGGACCCTGCGGGGCTAATCAGTCAGTACTGCGCCCTGCGGGCGCCGGTCTTGAGGCGCGAGGGACGCTACGCTTCTAACCTAACCCCTGGACGTACCTACTCCCACAGTATTGTGAACTTCTCTACCGTACTTAATCGTGCTTAACTCTAACTTAACTTACCCTAGCCTACTCCAACCTTACCTGCCCTTCCCTACTCTAACCTAGCCTACCCTACTCTAAACTAACCTACACTACTCTGATCTAGCCTACTCCAACTTCCCATACTCATTGTGGACTTCCTAACCTACCCTTTCCTACTCTAACCTAACCTACCCTACTCTGACCTAGCCTACTCCAACTTCAGCTACTCATTGTGGACTTCTCTACCGTACTCAATGCTGCTCAAACCTAACCTACCCTAGCCTAACCGGTTCCGGTTCAAGGAGGCCCGGCTTTGACAACTGGCACCATCATCAGCACCTGGGGTCTTCTTCAGGATTGTGGTTGAGGTCCTGAGTGTATTTTAAGCGTTATCGGTTCCCATCTTTAAGTTCAAAATACTGCTTTTCTTTAGCAGTTTTTCCTTTTGTTCCTGCTCCTGCTCAAGAATGCCCTGGTTTGGCCCCCAGCACCTGCAGCAGTACCTAAAGGTCAAATTTGGCATTTTGAATAGGGTCTTAGGGTGATTTAATAGGGGGTCGGTCGCCATATTAAAGTTTGACATTCTGCACGATTTAGAATTTGGCACCCCGTTCCAGTTCCTGCCCAAGAAGGCCCTGTTTTGACCCCTAGCACCTGCAGCATCACCCGGGGTTGATTTCGGCATGTTGAATGGAGTCTTGTGGTGATTTTAGAGGAGGTCATTCGCCATGTTTAAGTTTGATATTCTGCACGATTTAGAATTTGGCCCCCGTTCCAGTTTCTGCCCAAGAAGGTCCTGTTTTGACCCCTAGCACCTGCAGCATCACCTGGGGTTAATTTCGGCATGTTGAATGGAGTCTTGGGGTGACTTTAGATGGAGGCGGTGGCCATGTTGAAGTTTAAAATTCTGCACGATTTAAAAGTTTGCCCACGTCTTCCAGTTTGTGCTCAAGAAGGCCCTGTTTTGCCAACCGGCACCTGCAGCAGCACCTGGGGTCCTTTTCGGCATTGTATTTGAAGTTCTGAGTGTATTTTAAGCGGGGTCGGTTCCGATCTTTAACCTCAAAATACAGCTTGTTTAGCAGTTTTTCTATTTGTTCCTGCTCCTGCCCAAGAAGGCCTTGTTTTGACCACTAGCACCGGCAGCAGCACCTGGGGTCGACTTCGCCATCTTTACTCGGGTCTTTGGGTGATTTTAGAAGAGGTCAGTCGCCATGTTCAAGTTTGATATACGGTTTGTTTAGAAGTTTGCCCTCCTGTTCCAGTTCCTGCACAAGAAGGCCCAGTTTTGCCAACCCGCACCTGCAGCAGCACCTGGGGTCGTTTTCGGCATTGTAATTGAAGTTCTGAGTGTATTTTGAGCGGGGTCGGTTCCGATCTTTAAGCTCAAAATACAGCTTGTTAAGCAGTTTTACTATTTGTTCCTGCTCCTGCCCAAGAAGGCCTCGTTTTGACCACTAGCACCTGCAGCAGCACCTGGGGTCGATTTCGCCATCTTAAATTGGGTCTTTGGGTGATTTTAGAAGGGGTAGGTCGCCATGATCATGTTTGAAAATCGGCACGATTTAGAAGTTAGCCCCCCTGTTCCAGTTCTTGCACAAGAAGGCCCTGGTTTGTCAACCGGCACCTGCAGCAGCACCTGAGGTAGGATGCCCCCGAGGTGAGGTTGACTCCGGTATGATGCAAGGAGATTGTGGTCCAAATTTGAGCCCTCTACGATGAACCGTTCTCGAGAAATCGCGCGGACAGACAGACAGACACGCACACAGACAGACAAACAGACAAAACATTTTTGGGCCAGTGGGGTAAGGGCTTCGCTATCGCTCAGCCAACAATAAGTTCTAACTTGGCGGGGTATTGCTAGTCCAGTTGTTTTGTCAATGATATTTTTGGTTTGGTACATTAGAAACTTAGAAGTAGGTTGCACATAGCTGAAATTATTCTTGAAATATTTAACCTGTTGCTCTTTTGTTTTCAAACCTTTGAAGGGCTCAGGAACAGCAAGACCTCTAACATGAGCATTAATCAAGATACGATCAACTCCAGCGTTTTCCAAGTTAATTGCAATTTGATCTATGGCAGCAGTCAGGGCAGAACTTATCAATTTTTGTGTCTCATCTGCTATTTGACTGACAGCTACACCAGTCACATTTCCTCTTTTCCTCAAATCTAAAATTAAAAGGGCAGCAGCTCTCTTAATCCTTTTCTCAAAACCACCAAGCTCATTTTCAGGTATGCATGGCTCGGCATCAGAAATTTCTTCTTCATCATCAACACTTTCATCAAAACTCTCAGCAGCACTCTGTACAGTACTTTGTACATCACTTTGTACAGTATTTGATTGCATGCTACAAAGAGATGAAGGTGAAGATGAAGCCAAGATGGATGTAACTGTATCAGACGCATCACAGAGTTCCTCATGATGGTCTCGAAGGTGGCGATAGAAAGACTTCCTGCATGAATATTTCCTCCGTTTGCAATCTCCCTCAGTACATAGATATGGTCCACTATGGTCCTCCTCTATCATATGATTCTTCAGACTCTCTATGCCCCCTCCGACTACTAATTCACAATGGGTGCAGAAAATACCCATTTTTCAAATGCCTATGATATGGAAGCACACAGGTAAAACAAATATAAAAGTTTTCACACTATTTATGAAAGCATTAACACCCACAGAACTTCATGCCTAATTTATATCTATAACTAACACCTCACAATAATATGCATTTCAATATGCAAAAAATTAATCACAATCTATACATGTACTTTTTATGTATCATTTACAGTATTAATGAATGCTTTTGGAGGACTAATGACCAAACAAGCTGTGCATGTCAATCATAATGAGTTCTTCCACATACTAACAGAGAAATGTGTGCAAACATATAAAAATGGTAGAAAAATTATCCTCACCATACAATGCAACTCGTATCTCTTCTGGTAGGCCCGCCTTTTCAGCAATCTTCGCCAGATCTTCTTTGCTGAGGGACTTAACAGGAAGTGAGTCGAGAAAATCCATGCCTGGAAAACAACAGAAAATTTAAACAGAATTTTTTTTTTTTTAAGAAACAGCAGTAGTTATTGGCTTAAAAATACCACCTATTCAAAACTACTTCAAGTATTTCCTAACTTTCATCGAGGATAAAAGCCACAGACCAAAATTCACACACTGAAATCAATCGGAGTGGAAAGTCACACAAGCATTGAAACGACACATGTGCCTGCATTTGCACCTATCAACTTGCTTTTTTTGTTTTGGATTCTTGGGTTCAGATAAATACTAAGTCTGGAAGATGTTATTTTTCAATCACTTAATCAACCTTAAAACAAAACTTTGGTGGCGCCTGATCCAAATCAGTTGCCTACCAGCCACCAAGGGGATGCGAGAAAGAGAGGGGTGGGGGCATGAGGGGGTGCAAAAACGGCGATGGGAAGAGGGTCGGGGGTGTTGGGCGGAAGAGGGGAATTCAAAGGGGCTGTCCTGAACGGAAGGCCGAAGAGGGTGGGTAAGGAAAGGAGAGGGAGGAGACGTCGCGATGCTAGGAAAACGGCTTTACAGATTCCCTCCCTCTCCCCTCTTGCCCCTGTCCAGTTTCAACTTGGACCTGACCACCACCCTACTCTTTCTTTCATTCACCAGCCGCATCTTTCTTAAATAAAGTGATTTTTAACACATTCGGTACGGTCTTGCGGCAAGCAAAATTACTTTCCATCCGTCTAGAGTCGACTCGCAAACCCCAGACTTTCCCAGCCAGACCGCCATCTTTTTTTCGCATACACCGCGGAGGCCTGCCCAAGACTATACGACTAGACTGTCACCTAACCTTCATTAAGACGTCATCTTTTCTGAACTGAAGTGAATGAGGAGATGGCGAATGAAAAGACAGTTGTGAGACTTAACCAGTTTCAAACTGTGCTGCTAGCACTTTCCCTGCTCCATTTGGTTCTACATGGCTCCCTACACCTGCCCGCACCGACACTCGTACACTTGGTGACTTACGAGGAAGTTCTCTACATAATACGAAAAGGTGAACGCTAAAAGATGCGTGTGAGATATCGACGGTTTTTAACTTACTACACAAGAACACTACTGTACTGAGGGCTGAAATCCATACGTATCACGGAACACAGCACGGTCCCATGACATCCCGTACAGTTCAACTGGCCGAAACGAAAACCGCCAAGTTCGACCGCCAAGTACGATGCCAACCCTCCGGAAATGGGTAACTGTGAACGCTGAAACCGAAAAAAGGGGCGAACAACAGATTCGTGCTCTCTTTATTTCACCTTTACAAAAAAATATTGCATTTATAAAAAGTGAAATATAAATCAGCACATAATGACTGCTTGCAGAGCAACGCCTAAATCAAAATACGCTTTTAAGGTTGGTAGTACAACCAGGCAGTTTCTCTAAAGAAATTAATACAAAGAGAGACAATAAGAGATAAAGATAGAGAAATAGTGCACACCAAACTCAGCACCAACCCATGTATAGACTAATATTTCAATGAAATGATTATAATATACTGATAAGAATGCAGATATCAATGATCTTGAATCAATCGGCCAATGGATACAAAATAAAACTAGCACTTTTCCCGCGCATCAACCAACCATTGCAAACAGAAAATTTTGAAGTAAACACACCTGTCGATAACATAGATTTTACATACCATAGATTTTATTCACATTTTAAGTTACCAGCTCAAAATTCCTGAAGTACCGCTTTGGTTGTTGCTTTAAATAACAAACTTTCAGACAGCTGTTTCTGAAGTAGGCCGCTGCTGTCAGAATCCTGGAGGGTAAAATACGTTCCTAAAGATTAGCATTATCTCAAAAGACACACCCATAAGACAATAAAACGGTAAATAAAAATGCTTTATGACACGATGTACATTAGTTGCAATCTAATACATACCTTCACCACTCAAAATGAATCAGTCGAACATATTCAGAATACTTCATAGGGACTCATCAGCAGCAAAGTTCCAATTCAAATAAATACATACATGAGGAGTTACAGCAAATAATGACTGCAAAATAATAGTGAAAATACGTTTGAAACAAGAAAACACGTTTGAAGTAAAGAAGAACTTCGCAGCTACAAGTTTACCTGACTGGGTTCTTGTGCAACCATAGTTAGCAGCTTCGATCCGAGCGTATCGTTGGAATCGCACTCTTGACATTGAACTCAACTATCTTTAAAGTAAAATGTGGTCAATGTTGCCAAGTTGAAATCAGTTGTTGACACAAAGAAAGAATTTTCGAACGCGGACTCCATCGGTGGGTGGGTAAATAAACAGTAACAGATTATTGGCAGTTCTGTTAGGCGCAGGGCAAAGACGGCGCTTATTCGTCATTCGCGCTTATTCACACACGCATGTGATACTATTTGCAGTGGGCACATCACAACACGATGTTTTCTGCTGCAAACCAGCTGTCAAACAGTTTCACAGTTTCGAATCGACACTATCCGAATGCAGCGTGGAGGCAGGATGTAAATTGGTTTCTAATATTTCTAATTTTGAGCGTCCGTAACCTATTTTTACCCTCTTAATTTACTGTAGTTGTACTTACCAGTGTTCAAGTGACAACTCTGGAAGGTTAGCTTCAGTACTATTTCAAACCACCCCACCAACACATACCAAGAAACATTTTCTTACTTTAAAATGGTTTGAAGTGAACTTAGTGTGCTGAAGGTTATTCAAAGTCATTTTGATACCATCTTTTTGAACTAACCAAGACTATCAGATTCATGTTTATTTCGTCTTTTTATGTTAAAAAAACTGACATATTCACTTAAAACTATATACTCTGAATCAATTAGCACAACCTTCTTCTTACTTCTCTGTGAATACTTTTTATCTTATAGAAACACTTGCTAAAATAGGACACCTCTAGTAAATATGCTTCAAAAGACTCCTCATTTTGTGACTGGTGAGGTATTCGTACTACATTGAGGGCTCAAACCAGCCTGTTTACGAATGCTTCTGTTCGTAGGGAGCTGGCATTTACTGTTGAAGCCTCAGATAATGTCAAATGATTCATATTACGAACAGTGTGTTCATAGTGTACGAACAAGGCAAAGTATTCGTAACATACTAACCAGGTTCATTCGTAGAACTTTTTGAGTGTAGGAGGGCGTTGTGCTTGTGTTAGGCGTCCGCGGCCGTTCAGATCAACAACGCCTAGTCAGCCGCGCGGTCTCGCGCAGCGCTCGGGCATGTTGAAGGTCGGCGGTTCAAATATCTGTGAAGTTTTTTTTTTTTTTTTTTTTGCGTTTACCTGTGCACCTGGCCCCAAAGGTGGTTGAAGCGTGGAGGAATCGTGGAAGATATTTCCAAAGCGGGGGCACGTCCGGATAGGTGGCCCGGGCAAGGGCATTGTTGACTACGTGGTAAAGGGATTAGGCTCGCGCGCTGGTGGACGGACGTTCGCGTCGAGCGGCCGCGAGCTTCAGGGGACCCTATGGAATGCCACCGGAGCTAAGCTTAAGCCCAGTGGACACCACGACACGCAATCTCACGGTAGTGTTGGAATACCCGTGCATTTCCGTAAATTTTCTCGATTTTCCTCTGAATTTCTTTGAATTTCATTTGAATTTCCTTGAATTTCTTTGAATTTTGTTGAATTTTTTTGAATTTCTTTTGAATTTCCCTGAATTTCTTTGAATTTTTTAATTTTCTTGGAATTCTTCGAATTCCTTTGAATTTTGTTGAATTCCTTTGAATTTCTTTGAATTGCATTCCAGGAGTACATTTTTTTTTTGGAGCCTATGTCTCCCTTGCCGAACACGCTTAAAATACACTCAGGACCTCAATCACAATCCTCAAGATGACCCCAGGTGCTGCTGATGGTGCCAGTGGTCAAAGCAGGGCCTCCTTGGACCGCAACTGGTAAGGCTGGGGTCGGTTAGGTTTGGCCAGCATTGAATACCGTAGAGAAGTCTACAATGAGTATGGTAAGTTGGAGTAGGCTAGGTCAGAGTAGGGTAGGTTAGAGTAGGGTACGTTAGAGAAGGTTAGGTTAGAGAAGGCCAGGTTAAGTTAGCATTGAGCACGATTATGTACGGTGGAGAAGTTCACCATACGGTGGGAGTAGGTACGTGCAGCGGTTGGGCTAGAAGCGTAGCGTCCCTCGCGCCTCAAGACTGGCGCCCGCAGGGCGCCGTACAGACTGATTAGCCCCGCAGGGTCCCACTCGCCCGGTGACAGCCGCCGGCAGGCCAAGGTAGCTGCACGCCAGGCGTGGAGGGGCGGAACAGTGGTTCGCGGTGAGCGAAGCCTGTGACGTCACGACGCGGTCTGGCGTACGCCTACCTTGTATACATAGTAGTAGGGTGAAAACGAAAGCAACTGAGATTTTATTCTGTACACCAGCTACGTGATCAGGACAATGCTCAGTTTTTGGGGGGTACACATGTTGTAGTACAGAAACTGTTTTCAAGACGGGATCACATCGATCTAAATAATATTTGCAGAGGAAATGCCTGAGGGAGTGAGAACACCTGCTCAGTTCAGAACTAAAGGATTTGTTCTTGTGATACTGGTAGAAAGTCTCTTCAATGAATCAAATTTATTCAAGCTAGCACGTCATAGAATATGATTTACTTTTATTCAATATTTGGCAAGTGCTCATATTTAAAGAAAGTATTTAGAAAGGATTTGTTGATACTTATCGCATATTTATATCCTGACATGTTAGCTTTAATTATAAACAAGGTAGGCGTAAGCCAGACCGTGTCGTGGCGTAACAGGCTTCGCTCACCGCGAGCCACTGTTCCGCCCCTCCACGCCTGGCGCACACCTACCTTGGCCTGCCGGCGACTGTCACCGGGCGTGTGGGACCCTGCGGGGCTAATTAGTCGGTACGGCGCCCTGCGGGCGCCGGTCTTGAGGCGCGAGGGACGCTACGCTTCTAACCTATCCGCTGGACGTACCTACTCCCACTGTATTGTGAACTTCTCTACGGTACTCAATCGTGCTCAACTCTAACTTAGCCTACCCTAGCCTACTCCAACCTAACCTACCCTTCCCTACTCTAACCTAGCCTACCCTACTCTAACCTAACCTACCCTACTCTGACCTAGCCTACTCCAACTTCCCCTACTCATTGTGGACTTCTCTACCGTACTCAATGCTGCTCAAACCTAACCTACCCTAGCCTAACCAGTTCCGGTCCAAGGAGGCCCTGCTTTGACCACTGGCACCATCAGCAGCACCTGGGGTCTTCTTCAGGATTGTGATTGAGGTCCTGAGTGTATTTTAAGCGTTATCAGTTCCCATCTTTAAGTTCAAAATACTGCTTTTTTTAGCAGTTTTTCCTTTTGTTCCTGCTCCTGCTCAAGAAGGCCCTGTTTTGGCCCCCAGCACCTACAGCTAGGCCTGGGCGATAACTGGATTTTCCTATCGCGATACGATAATTTATTTTTATCGATAAGCAACGATAACGATACTTCATATCGCCCGATAAAATATCGCCATTTATCGTGCGATAAATTATCGCCATTTATCGTGCGATAAATTATCGCCATTTGTCGTGCGAGAATTTATCGCCATTTATCGTGCGATAAGTTATCGCCATTTATCGTGCGATAAGTTATCGCCATTTATCGTGCGATAATTTATCGCCATTTATCGTGCAATAAATTATTGCAATTAGAAAGAAGCGATACCGCAAAAGAAGGGTTGCTACTCTATGAAAACAAAACGGCACAGTTTAGAACACATTTAAAGCATTTAATTACTTATTATTAGACATTTTCAAAAATCTAGTGATTCCATCCACAAAAAAACACAGTTTAGAACAGTTAAATTTCTCATTAATTAGACATTTTTAAAAATCGAGTAATTCCATCCACAAAACGACATAGTTTAGAACAGTTAAATTACTTATTCATTGGACATTTATAAAAATCTAATATTCCCATCTACTTTGGCAAGGGAATGTAAGCCTCATTGTCACTTAAAAAAGTCAAGTGCTCGGCGTGCTCCCCTGTTAATGCATTGCGTTCTGCGGTGACGACATCACCGGCCGCCGAGAACACGCGCTCAGATGGCGTGCTGGTCGCAGCTGCGCACAAGTAGCGCAGCGCCATCTTGCACACCAAGGGAACAGAGCCGTTGTGGTCCTTCCACCACAGAAGAACGTCCGCGTCTGGGTCCAAGGCAGGCTGATTCAGATACCGCTCAAGCTCTGCTTCCATCCTAGCCCTGGGCGTTGCTGCAGCCGCCCCCACGTTAGCCGCCCGGCGGTCTCCTCCCAGGATGGCGGAAAGCGTCTTCCGTTTCTTGTTGGGTGTGGCAGCACTAGCAGTTGTTGCACCGCCTGTAAACCATAAATCACTAAATTAAAGTTACAGGCAAAAGCAAGACTGTTTTTTCTCTGTAAATTATTATACTGATCATGAAGAAAAGGTGACTTTCGTAAACGTCAAGCTTCTCCTATTAAGAAAAGGAAAATATGAGAGAAATACGAGACAAAGCAACTCACCCTGGTCACCGTCACCATCTGCCTGGCTCCGCCGCTCGGACTCATCCAAGAGCTGCTCCTTTGCGACAACAGTGTCACCCTCGGAAATTTGGCCCTTGAAGCGAGGGTCCAGGAGTGAACATTTAGCCAAGAAGCGATGGCACTCCTTGGCAGCCTTCCGGTCGCACTGACGGCCGCGGTGAGGGGCCGGACTTCTTCCCGGGTCCTCCTCCGTGTACCTCTTCTCCGTCTTCTCCACGACATGCCTCATGATGGATGGTAGAAGAGGACACTCCTGCTCCTCGGGCACATTCGCGCAGGCGCCGGCGCCATCGCCAGCAGCATCGGCATCAGCATAAGCATTTGCCTGAAAAAGTAAAATAAAAATAGTTAAATCCCGCGGTCATGGCTTAAGTGCGAAACGGATGAATTTTTCGCGCAGGTGCAAGACAACTCTAAAACCAGGTGCAGCGGAACCCGTAGAGAGTCGTTCCTTAACCTAGAGTATTCCGTCCGCATCGCTGAATGCGGGTGCGGGACTGCCCACCTGCGGGTAGGCAACCCCTTGTTCAGCCATGCGGGCGGGACAGTATCAGCAAAAAAAATCGCGTTTTTCACTCAACTTGTGCCCCCCCCCTCCCCCTCCCCACGCGACAGTTCGCACTGACCTGTTCCTGCTGAAGTGCAGAGTCAAGGAGCTGCTCGAGGTAGTTAAGCACTGGAAGAACGGCACTGCAGGTAACGTACTTCTCGCCCGAAAGTGCCTCTGTAATTTCCTCCAGCTTCTCAATTGTGGCGGTGTACTTTTGAAGGAAGGCAATCTCTTCGGCATCGAGGAGAAGGCGAAGCTTGCTTCCTCGATCATAGACAGCCAGGTACTCTCTGATGTAGTCTTCCTGCTTAGTGATGGGCGATCTTCATAAAAAAATCGATCTCCGGAGATCGATGTATCAAAAATGTTCGATCTCTGAAATCGATTTATCGGGTGAAAAAGATCGATTTTAACCAGATCGATTCAAATTTTTAAGAAAAATGTGCGTTCTCTCTGCCTCCGTCACCACGCTCGCTCACCCCGCCTTCTCGTCTCGCCTACGGGCCGGCCGACCGGGCGAGCGAGGGAAAGGAGCAGAGAGGAGAGGCGGGGTCCGCCAGGACCTCGAGGTTTGTTCTCGCGCCAGCAGACGCTTCGAATCACGTCGAATGTTCTGCCGGTTCTCGAATATCGTCAGCGCAGGCAGCGGAGTCGTTCATAACGCGCGGTGGGCGCGGTAGGACAGGGTCGAAAGCTTGCTTCTAGATCGAGATCAAAATTCATCCCTAAAAAATCGATTTCTCGATATATCGGCAGGCGTACTATCGATTCAAAAAATCGATATATCGGACCCAAAAAATCGATTTTCCTCAGATCGAATCGAGATCGCCCATCACTATTCCTGCTTAAGGATGACGCTGTTTAACGGCTTCTCGCTCCACCAACGAGTGGGGCTCAGTCCCGGCAGTTTGAGCACCACTGCCTCAGGGTGTCTTCTGATGACAAAAGCTTTGAAATTTCTAAAGAACTTGTCAGAGGCAAACAAGTTGTAGGGCCGTGGGTTTTACGCTTCATTTCAACAACCTCTGGCAATTTGTCAACTTCATCCATGCCGTTCTGTATGACATGTCCCATGCATCGGACATGTGGGACGCCCAGCAGCTCCACTGCAACGGCCGTGCATTTGGCCAAATCGATTTGGGCCAAATCGGTCTCAGCTTATATGCGCGTGCTATGGACATTCACACGCAAGATATATCTGTCTAACAAGCCAGTCGATGAGAAAACGTTGAAAAAACACTGAAAAACCGTCACAAGAGCCCTTTTTTCTCTAGTTGGTGGCATATCATATCAACACGGACAAATTCGTCATCTCCGTCATACTATTTCCTCCGTCTTTCGCTATTGGAAAAGTCGTACTTTCCAGGTAAAAAAATTCTGAAAACAGGTTCCTGCTTCAGTCTGGTGCTTTAAGGGTCGATGACAAGCTCCCCAGAATTATTTCCACCCATGCAGCGGAGCAGTGGCGTAGCAAAGTACCTATGTTTGATAGAATGCGCAGAGCGTGCAACTATTTTTTCCATCGTTGGCCGTGAGAAAAATAGTACTTTCCAGGTGGAAATAATTCTGATAACATGTGTTTTTTGACAGCTGGGTGCTCAGTGAGTCGGTGACAAGCTCCCCAGGATTATTTCCACTTATGCAGCGGAGCAGTGGCGTAGCAAAGTGCCTATGTTTGATAGAATGCGCAGAAGGTGCAACTATTTTTTCCGTCTTTGGCCCTAAGAAAAATAGTACTTTCCAGGTGGAAATAATTCTGAAAACAGGTTCTTGCTGTAGTCTGGAGCTTAAGAAGTCGATGACATGCTCCTCAGAATTATTTCCACCCATGCAGCGGAGCAGTTGCGTAGCAAAGAACCCATATTTTAAAGAACACATATTACCTTGATCTGTGTTTTTCTTCGTCTTTCGCCGTTGGAAAAGCCGTACTTTCCAGGTGGAAATAATTCTGAAAACAGGTTTTTGCTGCAGTCTGGTGCTTAAGAAGTCGATGACATGCTCCTCAGAATTATTTCTACTCATGCAGCGGAGCAGTAGCGTAGCAAAGTACCTATGTTTGATAGAATGCGCTGAGCGTGCAACTTTTTTTTCGTCTTTGGCCGTGCAAAAAATAGTTCTTCCCAGGTGGAAATAATTCTGAAAACAGGTTCTTGCTGTAGTCTGGGGCTTAAAAAGTCGATGACATGCTCCTCAGAATTATTTCCATCCCTGCAGCGGAGCAGTGGCGTAGCAAAGTACCTATGTTTGATAGAATGCGCAGAGCATTGCTCACAGTGCACGCTACGCGCTACTTCGTAGCATAAATGTAAACAATAACATTGTGCCCGGCTGCTCGCGCGACGGCCCAGACGGAGCGCCGCGACGAGTCAGTCGCTAACTAGCTAGGCACGCGGACAGTCTTACAAAGCCAACCTGCTAGGGAGTAGACCGGTAGCTCATCCAAGCTAAGTCTATTCTTTCCGAGTGCCCTTTTTCCGTACAAGTCAGAGGCATAGGCCTAGTAGTCCGAGTGACTAAGAGCTTATCAGTTCACCTTAGAACCCGGAGTAAACATGGTGGAGATGCTGGGATAACAGCCGCGAGCGCCGCTCTTCTCAGGACCGCAGCCACCGCCCATCCAAGGACCGTGGAAACTCCTCGGACAGAGGGAACGACCGAGGCCGCAACCGCTCGTTCAACAGAGGGAACGACCGAGATCGTTATCGCTCATCCAGCAGAGGGAACGACCGAGGCCGCAACCGCTCGTTCAGCAGAGGTAACGATCGAGATCGTTATCGCTCATCCAGCAGAGGGAACGACCACCGAGACCGCCATCGCTCATCGAGCAGAGGGAACGACCACCAAGACCGCCATCGCTCGTCAAGCAGAGGGAACGACCGCCAAAACCGCCATCGCTCGTCAAGCAGAGGGAACGACCACCAAGACCGCCATCGCTCGTCAAGCAGAGGGAGAAACCGAGACCCCTCCCCTGACTCTACTCAGCCAAAAAACTTCGCGGACAGGCGTTAGCGGGAGTGAACGCCGTGTCCTGTCAGCATCCTCCTCGTGACGGCTATGAAGAGTGGTTTAGGAAGAGCTATGGACTTGTCCCAGTTGTTGCCGTAAAAGCAGCGGACCCGACCCTTTGCTTCGTCAAGCCCTACATCGTAGGTCAGCACCACAGGGCCCTACTGGACACGGGCGCGTCGGTGAGTGCCATTGACCTCTCCGTCCTGCCTCAGCGGTTAGTCTCTAAGATCCAACCGACCCGGCTCCACCTCACCGCGGCCAACGGGACCCCCCTCCGCTGCGCAGGTGTGTTGTTCCTCAACCTTGCTATCTGCTCGTTTGAATGCCGTCATGCCTTCTTTGTTGTGAAAAACTTGCCATTCCCAGCCATCCTTGGACTAGATTTTTTCCGGCGCTTCCAACTGACCATCTCATTCCATAACAACTCGCTATCCCGCCATGTGGACGGCGAACTGAAACATCTCGCCAGAATTTGTTGTGCTACAGCAGGCCGCCCAGACGACATCAGTGCCCTCGTTTCAGCGGAGAGCGCATGGCGAGAACTCAAAACAACAGCACAGCAAGGCCGCGGCCAGACTACCCGGCGCCGAGCGAGTACGAGTGATGCGTCAACATGCGCGTGTCAGCAGTCTTCACCCTCGGCGAACGCACACTGCAACCCGACACCTGCCTCAGTCGTCGCCGGTCATCGAGCTTCGCTGGACGCACACCAGGGGGCACCACCTCCCGACTCCGCGACCGACGACACTTGGCTGCGACTTCTGGACTTCCCCGCTGACGCACCACTACCTGCTGCCTCCCCGCCACCGGACCGCCTGCCTTTGTATTGCAAGGTAGCTACTACTGTGCCTCCCTTCCACAAACAGTTTGTTCCGCTATCTCTGCCGCCTCCCGCCTCCCTGCAACGCTCTCTATATTTCTCTCCTAACCTTAAACTGCCCCGTGGGTTGAGTCTGGACGAAGGTGTCATCTCCCGTCGTCAAAATTTTCTCCCGGTTACAAACTTCTCCGCCGCTCCAGTCACTATCGAACTCAACATGATTCTGGGTTGGATGTCTTCGGATTTCGAGTCTCTTCCAGCAACGACGGACCCTCTGCATGTCTGCAACATGATGAAATCGACTACAGCCCCGAGTCCACCTGCTCTGCCTCCCCCTGCGCCACCGTCATCCCCGCCGACTTCACAGTCCGTCCCGGGCTTCGCCTTCGACATCAACCCTGCGCTTGACCCCACCGATCGCCAACTGCTCGACCAGGTCCTGCTCCGGTACCGCCACTGCTTCGTCACTTCCGAACGTGAGGTTGGTCTCCTTAAAAACGTCCCTCTCTCCAAGTTACGACTCACAGAAGATAAAATCATCAGGACACCGCCTTACAAGCTGGCCCCGGCCGAACTGGACTTCCTCAAGACCCAGATGAAGGGACTTGAAGAAGGAGGACTCATCGCCCGGACAACCAGCTTGTTCCGAAACCCCATTATCGTGATTCGCAAGTCTGATAATTCCTACAAGGCTGTTTGGGATTTCCGTAAACTGAATAAACTCCTGGAAAATCAACCGTATGACGCACTCCCTATGGATGCGCTGCTTGAAAAGGTTCACGGCTATAAATTTTATGCAGTACTTGATTTGAAACTTGCCTATTTACAGTGCCCTCTAGATGAGCAGTCTCGCCAATTCACCGCCTTTCAAATTCCTGGCCTGGGTACCTACGAGTTCCAAGGAATACCAATTGGCACCAAGACGGCTCCAGCGCTCTTCCAATGCATAATGGACTACATTTTCGGCGAACTGCGTGAGAAATATCCTATTCTTACGTATTTCGACGATAACCTGATCTGCGCAAATTCCATCCCTGAGCTTGCCACAATTTTGCAGGAATTCTTGTCCTTGGTTGATCAATTTGGTATCAGTCTGTCTGCTCTCAAATGCTCGTTCGGTTACAGCAAATGTAAATTTCTCGGCTACGAACTTCAAGACGGCAAGATCTCCCTCCCCGAATCCCGCCTCAAGAAGATCCGGCAGCTACAGCCCCCGACCGACTACAAGACACTCCAGTCGGTGTGTGGATTCTTCAATCACCTCCGTCGGTTCGTGCCACACTACTCGGACATCGCCGCCCCCATCCTGGTTCTTCTTGGTCGACCCCGTGAGTTCACCTGGCTCGCCGAACATCAGAAGGCATTTGAGTTCCTTAAGACCGTTTTGTCGGAAAACCTCCCCCTCCATAGCTACGACCCGGCCCTTCCTACGTTTCTGTATACTGATGCCAGCCATGTGAGTGCTGGCGCAGCCCTCTTCCAGAAACGTCCAAATCTTCACCAGCATGTTCCGATTGAGTTTTATTCAAGAACCTGGGCTAAGAGTGAGAAAAACTGGCCCATCTTTCACAAGGAATTCGCCGCCGCTGCGCTTGCCCTCCGCCACTTCCGTCACCTGCTCCTAGGTAAACGGTTCACACTGCTGACGGACTCCAAGCCCCTGACAGCGTATGCGACGATGAAGCCCGAGGGTCGCATTGCTAAGTTCTGCCTTGTCCTCTCTCAATATGATTTTGATATCAAGTGGATTGAGGGCAGGAAAAATGTGATAGCCGATCTCCTGTCCCGCCAATGCCCTACACCAGAGCCTAAAGAAGACTTTGAAGTTGCAGCAGAAGACATCATCTTCCCCATCAGCGCTGTCTCCTCCAGCGCCCAGCCAGCCGACCAGCCCGCTACGCCTCCGAGTCGAAGTGGTTGCCTACCCCCCAGGCGCCCGCTTCCCAACCCTGCCGCAGCTCAGCCCCCTGGACGGTACTTCACGCGTAGCCGTGCAGCGACAGGGCATACCGACCAACACCAACACCCGGTCGACCCCGACGCCCCGTCCAACGCCAGTCAGGACACACCGACCCTGCAGGACCTGCAGGACACGGTCCAGTCAGTGTACTCATTCGAAGACTTGTCGTCTCTCCTGTCGCCGTGGTCTGTTTCAGACCGAGGCGTGGTAACATCATTCCCGGAATCCTTCCGTGCTCTCCAACTCACTGACCCTGACCTATGTAGCTTAATTTCATCTCTCGAGTCCCCTCAGCCTGCTGACCGGACCACTCGCCGCTACTACCTGCAAAACGGCGTTCTGTTCCACGACGGACGCGTTGTCGCTCCCCGCTGCATCTACTACCAAGCCCTGGCTACAGCTCATGACCTTGCAGGACACCATGGACAACCCAAGACCCTCCGTGCTATCCTCGACCGTGGCCTTGAGTGGAAGACAATTCATGCTGACGTAAAATCCTACGTCTCGACGTGTGAAATCTGCCAGCTCACCAAACACCCATCCCGGCCACCCCAAGGACTTCTCCACTCCATATCAGCCCAGCACCCCTTCGATTGCCTTGCGATTGATTACTGTGGTCCCCTCACTGTATCTGGTCCACAGCGATACAGCTATATCCTGCTAATTACTGACTGTTTCAGCCACTTTACTTATGCCTACAAGACCACCGCCTCAACCGCCGCCAAGACGATTGAATGCTTGAAGAAGCTGTTTCTGCAAAAAGGACTCTGCCGCCGAATCATCCACGACGACGCTACATACTTCAGATCCCGCGAATTCCGAGACTTCCTGGAATCCTACAACATCATCCAGATTTCGGCTCCACGATACGCACATTGGGTCGTCGGAATCGTGGAATCACGAGTGGGCATGCTTAAGGCCCTACTTGCTCGGTACTGCTCAAAGGAATCCGATTGGTCGTACTTTCTGGATTTATGCATCTTCTTTGTCAACAGCGGTCACCTTGACAGCATCGGAACCTCCCCTTCAAGGCCATGTACGGCGTGCACCCCCTCTGGCCGGCTGACCTCCAACTGATGCCGCCCAAAGCCATGACCCTACCCCAGCTTCAGGACTCCGTTAATCTCATCCGCAAGCACATCGTTTCCACATGGTCCCGCACCAGCCAAGCCCGGAAGAAACGGTTTGATAAAGGCCGTCAACAACCTCGCTACTACCCACGGCAGAAAGTCCGCATCTACCAATTTAAAAGACGTTTTGGAGTGCAGAAGTTTATCTATAACCTGGCCTGCATTGTCTCTCGCATCTCTTCTGTTGTCTATCTTGTAAAAGCCCGCCGACACGGACGCAAATCCGTGTTCCCTGTCCACATCCGCCATATTGCCCCATATTTCCGCCGCCCTCAGTTTGTCTAAATTTTCAGACTCCGCGCCAATTCTACTGGACTGACCTGGACTCCGACTCTACAATGACCTGGACGATCCTGCTGCTCCTGCTGCACGCGGCTGCCGCCGTCTACCGCCTGGAACACACCGCACTTAACGACATCGACCTCCCGACGGACTTCCCGCAGACTGCTGACTACATCACTTATGATGGCCCCGCAACGGTCGCTGTCGCCTCACGTTCCTGCTACAGGTGTGTCAGCTACGCCTCCTTGGTTTCTACTTATAATTCTATGGACGAGTCGGTCACTCCTCTACCCCCTTCTAAATCTGAGATGGAACAGATGACTCGCCATAAAATGGTGATTGTTGGGCCCGAAGTCAAAGCAGGTGTAGGCTCCGATTACGACCACTGCATCCCGGGCAACGAACTTAAGGAGCAACGGTTTGTAGAGTCCTCCTCTATCACTTACTCCTGCTACCCTTCTAACCTGTTCCGGCAGGCATGCTTTCTCTCATGGTCTGCCAGCTTTAAACTCATATCCCTCCCCGTCTTTCTCACCAACTCAAATGAGTCGTACATCATCTCACCGTCTGGTACGAAGATCCCGGCCACCGAGGGTTATTATCATTCACAGGATAACCACGCCCTGCTGATCACTGCCATCCCTCGCCAGCTAACCAAGTCCGTCGCCCTCAACTGCTTTTCGGGCGACAAGGATATAGCCTGCCTTGACAAGGCTAGTGGCCGTTTCGCCCGGTTCCAGCAGCCGCCCCCTGGCACCGACTTATCCGGCCGCCTTCCCATCATCACATGCCACAACACCTACTGCTGGCGCTTCCCGGCTGCCTTCTTCGTCCGCATGCAGACCCGCCACAAGGAAGCGACAGACGCCCACCACGTCGCCCTAGCCCACGACTCGCTCCGCAAGCGCCGCAACGTGGACATGGCATCGTCAGACGCGGAGTCGGTGAACGTAGTCTGGCAAGTCTACCCAGGATTTCGTTCGGGACAACCTCCACCCAGCGCCCCCCGAGAGCCACTGCCGACAGACGCTGCCTCCCTCGCTGACGTCGAAGCCCTCCAAGAGCGCCTCCACACACTCTACCAATCACATCTCTTCAACATCGCCGTACTCTCACATGCAGTATCCGAAATCAGACGCATACAGTTCCACACCACACTAAGTCTAGCCAAGCTAGACGATCACTATCTCGCACACATCTGGCACCAATCTTTCACTACACACTTCCTTAACTACGACACCTTCACAGCTCGGCCGGCCCCTATCCATTCCACGAAATTCAGCAACTGCCGCAGAAACGACTCCGAAATCTTCTTGTCTGGCCGCTATGTTCCGAAGGACGCCAACGACCAGTGCCATGTGTGGACAAACTCTGAGGTAGCCAGGATACAGCTTTTCCATGCCCAGCACCTAATCCTCCCGTCCGCCAGCTCCATCACCCACACCCACACCGCTGAGGAGTTCAGCTGGACGTCGCTTCTCCACAAACGCTCCGGCTTGGACGAAGGCGTCGCCCTCCGGACATTCGGCGGCGTGCAGTCAACAGGCCTCGCCGATATCCTGCAGTATCCGCCACAACTCATCCCTACATACTTCAACGCCCTGTTCCCCTTATCCAGCCTTGGTTCCTTTAGCTTTATCCTTATTTTTCTGTTTCTCGTTTGCTACCTCCGCCGTTAACCCCCCCCCCCCCCATTAATTTTTCTTTTTTTCCTCCCTTTCCTTCACTTCCTCTCGGCCTATGAGTGTGGAAATCCGTATAATGTACAGGCTCGGTGGACTGAGTAGCCGATGTCCTCCGCGTTATCGCACTTAGTATTGTATAACTTCACATCCACACCTCAAGGCTCAACTCGCCTCAACCCCCCCCCCTCTCCCCTAACGGTTTTGATTCTACTAACAGTATCTTATGTTCCATGCGTTCCGGCCATCCGTACGCCTTTGACCGCACGGACTCCGTTCCTGAGCCACTGACTGACCACGACCATCCAAGCGGCGGGCACCAGACTCCAACTGACAACAGACCCCTGACGGACTGCCACTGGACTCCACTGCCCTACGCCGGACTGTGCATACTCGACTCACTACCACAAATTCTGTATTTTGCCCAATAAAATCAAGGAATTTTCCGTGGTCACCCTTTCCCATGCACGTTGGCTAACTCCGCTAAAAGTTAAATTCAAATACACTAATTAATTGTGAGGACACAATTTTGTTCCCCCGGGGGCATGCTCACAGTGCACGCTACGCGCTACTTCGCAGCATAAATGTAAACAATAACATTGTGCCCGGCTGCTCGCGCGACGGCCCAGACGGAGCGCCGCGACGAGTCAGTCGCCAACTAGCTAGGCACGCGGACAGTCTTACAAAGCCAACCTGCTAGGGAGTAGACCGGTAGCTCATCCAAGCTAAGTCTATTCTTTCCGAGTGCCCTTTTTCCGTACAAGTCAGCGGCATAGGCCTAGTAGTCCGAGTGACTAAGAGCTTATCAGTTCACCTTAGAACCCGGAGTAAACAGCATGCAACTATTTTTTCCGTCTTTGGCCGTGAGAAAAATAGTACTTTCCAGGTGGAAATAATTCTAATAACATGTGTGTTTTACAGCTTGGTGCTCAGTGAGTCGGTGACAAGCTTCCCAGGATTATTTTCACTCATGCAGCGGAGCAGTGGCGTAGCAAAGTGCCTATGTTTGATAGAATGCGCAGAAGGTGCAACTATTTTTTCCGTCTTTGGCCGTGAAAAAAATAGTACTTTCCAGGTGGAAATAATTCTGATAACATGTGTTTTTGACAGCTGGGTTCTCAGTGAGTCAGTGACAAGCTCCCCAGAATTATTTCCACCCATGCAGCGGAGCAGTGGCGTAGCAAAGTACCTATGTTTGATAGAATGCGCAGAGCGTGCAACCATTATTTCCGTCTTTGGCCGTGAGAAAAATAGTACTTTCCAGGTGCAAATAATTCTGATAACATGTCTTTTTTACAGCTGGGTGCTCAGTGAGTCGGTGACAAGCTCCCCAGATTTATTTCCACCCATGCAGCGGAGCAGTGGTGTAGCAAAGTACCTATGTTTGATAGAATGCGCAGAGCGTGCAACTATTTTTTCCGTCTTTGGCCGTGAGAAAAATAGTACTTTCTAGGTGGAAATAATTCTGATAACATGTGTGTTTTACAGCTGGGTGCTCAGTGAGTCGGTGACAAGCTCCCCAGAATTATTTCCACCCATGCAGCGGAGCAGTGGCGTAGCAAAGTGCCTATGTTTGATAGAATGCGCAGAAGGTGCAACTATTTTTTCCGTCTTTGGCCGTAAGAAAAATAGTACTTTCCAGGTGGAAATAATTCTGAAAACAGGTTCTTGCTGTAGTCTGGGGCTTTAGAAGTCGATGACATGCTCCTCAGAATTATTTCCACCCATGCAGCGGAGCAGTTGCGTAGCAAAGAACCCATATTTTAAAGAACACATATTACCTTGATCTGTGTTTTTCTTCGTCTTTCGCCGTTGGAAAAGCCGTACTTTCCAGGTGGAAATAATTCTGAAAACAGGTTCTTGCTGCAGTCTGGTGCTTAAGAAGTCGATGACATGCTCCTCAGAATTATTTCCACCCATGCAGCGGAGCAGTAGCGTAGCAAAGTACCTATGTTTGATAGAATGCGCTGAGCGTGCAACTATTTTTTTCGTCTTTGGCCGTGGAAAAAATAGTACTTTCCAGGTGGAAATAATTCTGAAAACAGGTTCTTGCTGTAGTCTGGGGCTTAAAAAGTCGATGACATGCTCCTAAGAATTATTTCCTCCCATGCAGCGGAGCAGTGGCGTAGCAAAGTACCTATGTTTGATAGAATGCGCAGAGCGTGCAACTATTTTTTCCGTCTTTGGCCGTGAGAAAAATAGTACTTTCTAAGTGGAAATAATTCTGATAACATGTGTGTTTTACAGCTGGGTGGTCAGTGAGTCGGTGACAAGCTCCCCAGAATTATTTCCACCCATGCAGCGGAGCAGTGGCGTAGCAAAGTACCTATGTTTGATAGAATGCGCAGAGCGTGCAACTATTTTTTCCGTCTTTGGCCGTGAGAAAAATAGTACTTTCCAGGTGGAAATAATTCTGATAACATGTCTTTTTTACAGCTGGGTGCTCAGTGAGTCGGTGACAAGCTCCCCAGAATTATTTTCACCCATGCAGCGGAGCAGTGGCGTAGCAAAGTACCTATGTTTGATAGAATGCGCAGAGCGTGCAACTATTTTTTCCGTCTTTGGCCGTGAGAAAAATAGTACTTTCCAGGTGGAAATAATTCTGATAACATGTGTGTTTTACAGCTGGGTGCTCAGTGAGTCGGTGACAAGCTCCCTAGGATGATTTCTACCCATGCAGCGGAGCAGTGGCGTAGCAAAGTACCTATGTTTGATAGAATGCGCAGAGCGTGCAACTATTTTTTCCGTCTATGGCCGTGAGAAAAATAGTACTTTCCAGGTGGAAATAATTCTGATAACATGTGTTTTTTACAGCTGGGTGCTCAGTGAGTCGGTGACAAGCTCCCCAGAATTATTTCTACCCATGCAGCGGAGCAGTGGCGTAGCAAAGTACCTATGTTTGATAGAATGCGCAGAGCGTGCAACTATTTTTTCCGTCTTTGGCCGTGAGAAAAATAGTACTTTCCAGGTGGAAATAATTCTGATAACATTTGTTTTTGACAGCTGGGTGCTCAGTGAGTCGGTGACAAGCTCCCCAGGATTATTTCCACCCATGCAGCGGAGCAGTGGCGTAGCAAAGTACCTATGTTTGATAGAATGCGCAGAGCGTGCAACTATTTTTTCCATCTTTGGCCGTGAGAAAAATAGTACTTTCCAGGTGGAAATAATTCTGATAACATGTGTTTTTGACAGCTGGTTGCTCAGTGGGTCGGTGACAAGCTCCCCAGAATTATTTTCACCCATGCAGTGGAGCAGTGGCGTAGCAAAGAACTCACATTTTAAAGAACACGCATTACCTTGATCTGTGTTTTTCTTCGTCTTTCGCCGTTGGAAAAGCCGTACTTTCCAGGTGGAAATAATTCTGAAAACAGGTTCTTGCTGCAGTCTGGTGCTTAAGAAGTCGATGACATCCTCCTCAGAATTATTTCCACTCATGCAGCGGAGCAGTGGCGTAGCAAAGAACCTGTGTTTGATAGAATGCGCAGAGCGTGCAACTATTTTTTCCGTCTTTGGCCGTGAGAAAAATAGTACTTTCCAGGTGGAAATAATTCTGATAACATGTGTTTTTTACAGCTGGGTGCTCAGTGAGTCGGTGACAAGCTCCCCAGGATGATTTCCACTCATGCAGCGGAGCAGTGGCGTAGCAAAGTGCCTTTGTTTGATAGAATGCGCAGAAGGTGCAACTATTTTTTCCGTCTTTGGCCGTAAGAAAAATAGTACTTTCCAGGTGGAAATAATTCTGAAAACAGGTTCTTGCTGTAGTCTGGGGCTTTAGAAGTCGATGACATGCTCCTCAGAATTATTTCCACCCATGCAGCGGAGCAGTTGCGTTGCAAAGTACCTATGTTTGATAGAATGCGCAGAGCGTGCAACTATTTTTTCCATCTTTGGCCGTAAGAAAAATAGTACTTTCCAGGTGGAAATAATTCTGATAACATGTGTTTTTGACAGCTGGGTGCTCAGTGGGTCGGCGACAAGCTCCCCAGAATTTTTAAGTAAAAAGTGATTCGGACGAATAGATAAAGTTCATCTTCAAAAAGAGGGGAAAATAATTTGCATTGCCAACTACCCTAACCAAGCGTCAAATTAAAATGTTTCCGGATTAAAAAAGAGATAACACGCATTTTCTTATTTTTATTGATTGAAAGAAAATTAAAATTAAAAACTAGGAGGGCGTTCCAGGTGGTGGGCGTTCTAGTTGTTTCCGCACAGTTCATGAGATATGAAGCCTCTAATTTATTAACAAATGTCCCTGATTCCTTGCATGTTTCTGCTCTACAAAAAGAAGCCTTATTATATACTTTTACTCGTACTGATGGAGGTTTTAGTCGTTTCGGATGTTGCAGTAAGAATTTAATTTGTATCCTAAATACCTGTTCTCAATCTATTCTGTGACATCCGGTTTTGTTTTAACTCTGACTCCGTACTGGTAAGGATTTCCTTATGCGAAAATGTAACTTGCTGTAGAATGTTGATACAATACATAACCTTGTTTATATATTCTTTGAAGAGATGATTATATGTTTCAAATGAACTCTTTCATTTCCCTAATAGTACATATAGGTCTTTCAAAAGATCCGAATTCCTTCGCAGCAAAAGTAGTGCAGATCTGGAACAAAACACGAAAATTACGGTATACAATTACATTATTAAAGAAAAAAGGATTAACTAAATGTAAATAACCTCACCTGCGATGTTGTACATTACAGCAGAACGAAAGCCACAGCGTAACATTCGGTGGATGTCATAACAATCGTCACTAGAATTATTTCCACCTGGAAATTACGACAGCAATTCAGAGAAAGGTGATGCGTCAATCAGGGTATCCGTGACTTCGCTATACGCCGCTGCTCCGCTGCAAAAGTGTAAATAATAATAGGGAGCAGTTTAACGACTCTCCATGGCCCAGACTAGAGCAGGAACCTGTTTTCAGATTTATATCCACCTGGAAAGTACGACTTTTCCATCAACACTGTTATTTTTTGGGGTTTAAATTTCAACCCCATCGCAGAGAAGGGTTGAAAACGATCAACCCTCAAGGCTGAATTCTGAGAAATGGCTGACATTTCAACCCTAAGGGTACAAATTACATCCAAGGCTGAAAATTTGCAGTGCTAGGTCTAAAATCTCTGACTGATGGTTGAAATATCACATATCGAAGTTCTCTTTTTTACATTTTAACCATTTTGGTTCAAAATTAAACTTGAAGCAGTGGAATTTCAGCCCTCGGGGATGTTAAAATGGAACTCCATTTGAAATTGCAATAATTTTCATCTGACTAGGTTGAATTTTAAACCTTACGATGGTAATACTTAGCCAGTGGTACGATATATACAAGAGGTCTGATCCGGATCCCAGGTTCTCAACTGTCAGTGTAGCCGTGTGGTTAAAGGCACGGACCTGGGGGCGGGAGGTCCTGGGTTCGAGTCCCACCTAAAGGGCTGTCATACACGTACATAAATGATGTACGTAACTGAAACATTTCGTTTTTGGGCAGTATTAACTTCAACCCACGACTTTCCATTTTTGACCCCTCCATTAAGGTTCGGATTTCAACCCTCGGGCAGGGTTTAAAATAATTCAACCCCATTTTAGGGTTGAACGCGTTCAACCCTTAGCGTCGAATTTATGTCACGCGGCTAAAGGTTGAAATTCAAACCCCAAAAAATTACAGTGAAAATTCAGGGAAACTTTCTGCGTCTCTTTCTAAATATCATGACCTTGCAAATTACTGCCTCGCTGAGGTGAAAATATTTCTGGGGAGCATGTCATCGACTTCTTAAGCACCAGACTGCAGCAAGAACCTGTTTTCAGAATTATTTCCACCTGGAAAGTACGGCTTTTCTAAGGGCGAAAGACGAAGAAAATCACAGATCAAGGTAATGCGTGTTCTTTAAAATATGTGTTCTTTGCTACGCCACTGCTCCGCTGCATGGGTGGAAATAATTCTGAGGAGCATGTCATCGACTTCTTGCCCATGCCGCGGAGCAGTGGCGTAGCAAAGTACCTATGTTTGATAGGATGCGCAGAGCGTGCAACTATTTTTTCCGTCTTTGGCCGTGAGAAAAATAGTACTTTCCAGGTGGAAATAATTCTGAAAACATTTGTTTTTGACAGCTGGGTGCTCAGTGAGTCGGTGACAAGCTCCTCAGGATTATTTCCACCCATGCAGCGGAGCAGTGGCGTAGCAAAGTGCCTATGTTTGATAGAATGCGCAGAGCGTGCAACTATTTTTTCCGTCTTTGGCCGTGAGAAAAATAGTACTTTCTAAGTGGAAATAATTCTGATAACATGTCTTTTTTACAGCTGGGTGCTCAGTGAGTCGGTGACAAGCTCCCCAGATTTATTTCCACCCATGCAGCGGAGCAGTGGTGTAGCAAAGTACCTATGTTTGATAGAATGCGCAGAGCGTGCAACTATTTTTTCCGTCTTTGGCCGTGAGAAAAATAGTACTTTCCAGGTGGAAATAATTCTGATAACATGTGTTTTTTACAGCTGGGTGCTCAGTGAGTCGGTGACAAGCTCCCCAGAATTATTATCACTCATGCAGCGGAGCAGTGGCGTAGCAAAGTACCTATGTTTAATAGAATGCGCAGAAGGTGCAACTATTTTTTCCGTCTTTGGCCGTGAGAAAAATAGTACTTTCCAGGTGGAAATAATTCTGAAAACAGGTTCTTGCTGTAGTCTGGGGCTTTAGAAGTCGATGACATGCTCCTCAGAATTATTTCCACCCATGCAGCGGAGCAGTTGCGTTGCAAAGAACCCATATCTTAAAGAACACATATTACCTTGATCTGTGTTTTTCTTCGTCTTTCGCCGTTGGAAAAGCCGTACTTTCCAGGTGGAAATAATTCTGAAAACAGGTTCTTGCTGCAGTCTGGTGCTTAAGAAGTCGATGACATGCTCCTCAGAATTATTTCCACCCATGCAGCGGAGCAGTAGCGTAGCAAAGTACCTATGTTTGATAGAATGCGCTGAGCGTGCAACTATTTTTTTCGTCTTTGGCCGTGGAAAAAATAGTACTTCCCAGGTGGAAATAATTCTGAAAACAGGTTCTTGCTGTAGTCTGGGGCTTAAAAAGTCGATGACATGCTCCTAAGAATTATTTCCTCCCATGCAGCGGAGCAGTGGCGTAGCAAAGTACCTATGTTTGATAGAATGCGCAGAGCGTGCAACTATTTTTTCCGTCTTTGGCCGTGAGAAAAATAGTACTTTCTAAGTGGAAATAATTCTGATAACATGTGTGTTTTACAGCTGGGTGGTCAGTGAGTCGGTGACAAGCTCCCCAGAATTATTTCCACCCATGCAGCGGAGCAGTGGCGTAGCAAAGTACCTATGTTTGATAGAATGCGCAGAGCGTGCAACTATTTTTTCCGTCTTTGGCCGTGAGAAAAATAGTACTTTCCAGGTGGAAATAATTCTGATAACATGCCTTTTTTACAGCTGGGTGCTCAGTGAGTCGGTGACAAGCTCCCCAGAATTATTTTCACCCATGCAGCGGAGCAGTGGCGTAGCAAAGTACCTATGTTTGATAGAATGCGCAGAGCGTGCAACTATTTTTTCCGTCTTTGGCCGTGAGAAAAATAGTACTTTCCAGGTGGAAATAATTCTGATAACATGTGTGTTTTACAGCTGGGTGCTCAGTGAGTCGGTGACAAGCTCCCTAGGATGATTTCTACCCATGCAGCGGAGCAGTGGCGTAGCAAAGTACCTATGTTTGATAGAATGCGCAGAGCGTGCAACTATTTTTTCCGTCTATGGCCGTGAGAAAAATAGTACTTTCCAGGTGGAAATAATTCTGATAACATGTGTTTTTTACAGCTGGTTGCTCAGTGGGTCGGTGACAAGCTCCCCAGAATTATTTTCACCCATGCAGTGGAGCAGTGGCGTAGCAAAGAACTCACATTTTAAAGAACACGCATTACCTTGATCTGTGTTTTTCTTCGTCTTTCGCCGTTAGAAAAGCCGTACTTTCCAGGTGGAAATAATTCTGAAAACAGGTTCTTGCTGCAGTCTGGTGCTTAAGAAGTCGATGACATCCTCCCCAGAATTATTTCTACCCATGCAGCGGAGCAGTGGCGTAGCAAAGTACCTATGTTTGATAGGATGCGCAGAGCGTGCAACTATTTTTTCCGTCTTTGGCCGTGAGAAAAATAGTACTTTCCAGGTGGAAATAATTCTGAAAACATTTGTTTTTGACAGCTGGGTGGTCAGTGAGTCGGTTACAAGCTCCCCAGAATTATTTCCACCCATGCAGCGGAGCAGTGGCGTAGCAAAGTACCTATGTTTGATAGAATGCGCAGAGCGTGCAACTATTTTTTCCGTCTTTGGCCGTGAGAAAAATAGTACTTTCCAGGTGGAAATAATTCTGATAACATGTGTTTTTGACAGCTGGGTGCTCAGTGAGTCGGTGACAAGCTCCCCAGGATTATTTCCACTCATGCAGCGGAGCAGTGGCGTAGCAAAGTGCCTATGTTTGATAGAATGCGCAGAAGGTGCAACTATTTTTTCCGTCTTTGGCCGTAAGAAAAATAGTACTTTCCAGGTGGAAATAATTCTGAAAACAGGTTCTTGCTGTAGTCTGGGGCTTTAGAAGTCGATGACATGCTCCTCAGAATTATTTCCACCCATGCAGCGGAGCAGTTGCGTAGCAAAGTACCTATGTTTGATAGAATGCGCAGAGCGTGCAACTATTTTTTCCATCTTTGGCCGTAAGAAAAATAGTACTTTCCAGGTGGAAATAATTCTGATAACATGTGTTTTTGACAGCTGGGTGCTCAGTGGGTCGGTGACTAGCTCCCCAGAATTTTTAAGTAAAAAGTGATTCGGACGAAAAGATAAAGTTCATCTTCAAAAAGAGGGGAAAATAATTTGCATTGCCAACTACCCTAACCAAGCGTCAAATTAAAATGTTTCCGGATTAAAAAAGAGATAACACGCATTTTCTTATTTTTATTGATTGAAAGAAAATTAAAATTAAAAACTAGGAGGGCGTTCCAGGTGGTGGGCGTTCTAGTTGTTTCCGCACAGTTTATGAGATATGAAGCCTCTAATTTATTAACAAATGTCCCTGATTCCTTGCATGTTTCTGCTCTACAAAAAGAAGCCTTATTATATACTTTTACTCGTACTGATGGAGGTTTTAGTCGTTTCGGATGTTGCAGTAAGAATTTAATTTGTATCCTAAATACCTGTTCTCAATCTATTCTGGGACATCCGGTTTTGTTTTAACTCTGACTCCGTACTGGTAAGGATTTCCTTATGCGAAAATGTAACTTGCTGTAGAATGTTGATACAATACATAACCTTGTTTATATATTCTTTGAAGAGATGATTATATGTTTCAAATGAACTCTTTCATTTCCCTAATAGTACATATAGGTCTTTCAAAAGATCCGAATTCCTTCGCAGCAAAAGTAGTGCAGATCTGGAACAAAACACGAAAATTACGGTATACAATTACATTATTAAAGAAAAAAGGATTAACTAAATGTAAATAACCTCACCTGCGATGTTGTACATTACAGCAGAACGAAAGCCACAGCGTAACATTCGGTGGATGTCATAACAATCGTCACTAGAATTATTTCCACCTGGAAATTACGACAGCAATTCAGAGAAAGGTGATGCGTCAATCGGGGTATCCGTGACTTCGCTATACGCCGCTGCTCCGCTGCAAAAGTGTAAATAATAATAGGGAGCAGTTTAACGACTCTCCATGGCCCAGACTAGAGCAGGAACCTGTTTTCAGATTTATATCCACCTGGAAAGTACGACTTTTCCATCAACACTGTTATTTTTTGGGGTTTAAATTTCAACCCCATCGCAGAGAAGGGTTGAAAACGATCAACCCTC
The DNA here is from genome assembly GCA_038380765.1 of Odontothrips loti. Lineage (NCBI taxonomy): Eukaryota > Metazoa > Arthropoda > Insecta > Thysanoptera > Thripidae > Odontothrips > Odontothrips loti. The sequence goes on along the minus strand of CM076248.1, from coordinate 658,214 downwards.
AAGGCTGAATTCTGAGAAATGGCTGACATTTCAACCCTAAGGGTACAAATTACATCCGAGGCTGAAAATTTGCAGTGCTAGGTCTAAAATCTCTGACTGATGGTTGAAATATCACATATCGAAGTTCTCTTTTTTACATTTTAACCATTTTGGTTCAAAATTAAACTTGAAGCAGTGGAATTTCAGCCCTCGGGGATGTTAAAATGGAACTCCATTTGAAATTGCAATAATTTTCATCTGACTAGGTTGAATTTTAAACCTTACGATGGTAATACTTAGCCAGTGGTACGATATATACAAGAGGTCTGATCCGGATCCCAGGTTCTCAACTGTCAGTGTAGCCGTGTGGTTAAAGGCACAGACCTGGGAGCGGGAGGTCCTGGGTTCGAGTCCCACCTAAAGGGCTGTCATACACGTATATAAATGATGTACGTAACTGAAACATTTCGTTTTTGGGCAGTATTAACTTCAACCCACGACTTTCCATTTTTAACCCCTCCATTAAGGTTCGGATTTCAACCCTCGGGCAGGGTTTAAAATAATTCAACCCCATTTTAGGGTTGAACGCGTTCAACCCTTAGCGTCGAATTTATGTCACGCGGCTAAAGGTTGAAATTCAAACCCCAAAAAATTACAGTGAAAATTCAGGGAAACTTTCTGCGTCTCTTTCTAAATATCATGACCTTGCAAATTACTGCCTCGCTGAGGTGAAAATATTTCTGGGGAGCATGTCATCGACTTCTTAAGCACCAGACTGCAGCAAGAACCTGTTTTCAGAATTATTTCCACCTGGAAAGTACGGCTTTTCTAAGGGCGAAAGACGAAGAAAATCACAGATCAAGGTAATGCGTGTTCTTTAAAATATGTGTTCTTTGCCACGCCACTGCTCCGCTGCATGGGTGGAAATAATTCTGAGGAGCATGTCATCGACTTCTTAAGCCCCAGACTACAGCAAGAACCTGTTTTCAGAATTATTTTCACCTGGAAAGTAGTATTTTTTTTGAGGCCAAAGACGGAAAAAATAGTTGCACCTTCTGCGCATTCTATCAAACATAGGTACTTTGCTACGCCACTGCTCCGCTGCATGGGTGGAAATAATTCTGGGGAGCTTGTCACCGACTCACTGAGCACCCAGCTGTAAAAAAGACATGTTATCAGAATTATTTGCACCTGGAAAGTACTATTTTTCTCACGGCCAAAGACGGAAATAATAGTTGCACGCTCTGCGCATTCTATCAAACATAGGTACTTTGCTACGCCACTGCTCCGCTGCATGGGTGGAAATAATTCTGGGGAGCTTGTCACTGACTCACTGAGCACCCAGCTGTCAAAAACACATGTTATCAGAATTATTTCCACCTGGAAAGTACTATTTTTCTCACGGCCAAAGACGGAAAAAATAGTTGCACCTTCTGCGCATTCTATCAAACATAGGCACTTTGCTACGCCACTGCTCCGCTGCATGAGTGGAAATAATCCTGGGAAGCTTGTCACCGACTCACTGAGCACCCAGCTGTAAAACACACATGTTATCAGAATTATTTCCACCTGGGAAGTACTATTTTTTCCACGGCCAAAGACGGAAAAAAAAGTTGCATGCTCTGCGCATTCTATCAAACATAGGTACTTTGCTACGCCACTGCTCCGCTGCATGGGTGGAAATAATTCTGAAGAGCATGTCATCGACTTTTTAAGCCCCAGACTACAGCAAGAACCTGTTTTCAGAATAATTTCCACCTGGGAAGTACTATTTTTTCCACGGCCAAAGACGAAAAAAAAAGTTGCACGCTCAGCGCATTCTATCAAACATAGGTACTTTGCTACGCTACTGCTCCGCTGCATGAGTGGAAATAATTCTGAGGAGCATGTCATCGACTTCTTAAGCACCAGACTGCAGCAAAAACCTGTTTTCAGAATTATTTCCACCTGGAAAGTACGGCTTTTCCAACGGCGAAAGACGAAGAAAAACACAGATCAAGGTAATATGTGTTCTTTAAAATATGGGTTCTTTGCTACGCAACTGCTCCGCTGCATGGGTGGAAATAATTCTGAGGAGCATGTCATCGACTTCTTAAGCTCCAGACTCCAGCAAGAACCTTTTTTCAGAATTATTTCCACCTGGAAAGTACTATTTTTCTTACGGCCAAAGACGGAAAAAATAGTTGCACGCTCTGCGCATTGTATCAAACATAGGTACTTTGCTACGCCACTGCTCCGCTGCATGGGTGGAAATAAATCTGGGGAGCTTGTCACCGACTCACTGAGCACCCAGCTGTAAAAAAGACATGTTATCAGAATTATTTGCACCTGGAAAGTACTATTTTTCTCACGGCCAAAGACGGAAATAATAGTTGCACGCTCTGCGCATTCTATCAAACATAGGTACTTTGCTACGCCACTGCTCCGCTGCATGGGTGGAAATAATTCTGGGGAGCTTGTCACTGACTCACTGAGCACCCAGCTGTCAAAAACACATGTTATCAGAATTATTTCCACCTGGAAAGTACTATTTTTCTCACGGCCAAAGACGGAAAAAATAGTTGCACCTTCTGCGCATTCTATCAAACATAGGCACTTTGCTACGCCACTGCTCCGCTGCATGAGTGGAAATAATCCTGGGAAGCTTGTCACCGACTCACTGAGCACCCAGCTGTAAAACACACATGTTATCAGAATTATTTCCACCTGGAAAGTACTATTTTTCTCACAGCCAAAGACGGAAAAAAAGTTGCATGCTCTGCGCATTCTATCAAACATAGGTACTTTGCTACGCCACTGCTCCGCTGCATGGGTGGAAATAATTCTGAGGAGCATGTCATCGACTTTTTAAGCCCCAGACTACAGCAAGAACCTGTTTTCAGAATTATTTCCACCTGGGAAGTACTATTTTTTCCACGGCCAAAGACGAAAAAAATAGTTGCACGCTCAGCGCATTCTATCAAACATAGGTACTTTGCTACGCTACTGCTCCGCTGCATGAGTGGAAATAATTCTGAGGAGCATGTCATCGACTTCTTAAGCACCAGACTGCAGCAAAAACCTGTTTTCAGAATTATTTCCACCTGGAAAGTACGGCTTTTCCAACGGCGAAAGACGAAGAAAAACACAGATCAAGGTAATATGTGTTCTTTAAAATATGGGTTCTTTGCTACGCAACTGCTCCGCTGCATGGGTGGAAATAATTCTGAGGAGCATGTCATCGACTTCTTAAGCCCCAGACTACAGCAAGAACCTGTTTTCAGAATTATTTCCACCTGGAAAGTACTATTTTTCTTACGGCCAAAGACGGAAAAAATAGTTGCACCTTCTGCGCATTCTATCAAACATAGGCACTTTGCTACGCCACTGCTCCGCTGCATAAGTGGAAATAATCCTGGGGAGCTTGTCACCGACTCACTGAGCACCCAGCTGTCAAAAACACATGTTATCAGAATTATTTCCACCTGGAAAGTACTATTTTTCTCACGGCCAAAGACGGAAAAAATAGTTGCACGCTCTGCGCATTCTATCAAACATAGGTACTTTGCTACGCCACTGCTCCGCTGCATGGGTGGAAATAATTCTGGGGAGCTTGTCACCGACTCACTGAGCACCCAGCTGTCAAAAACACATGTTATCAGAATTATTTCCACCTGGAAAGTACTATTTTTCTCACGGCCAAAGACAGAAAAAATAGTTGCACGCTCTGCGCATTCTATCAAACATAGGTACTTTGCTACGCCACTGCTCCGCTGCATGGGTGGAAATAATTCTGGGGAGTTTGTCACCGACTCACTGAGCACCCAGCTGTAAAAAAGACATGTTATCAGAATTATTTCCACCTGGAAAGTACTATTTTTCTCACGGCCAAAGACGGAAAAAATAGTTGCACGCTCTGCGCATTCTATCAAACATAGGTACTTTGCTACGCCACTGCTCCGCTGCATGGGTGGAAATAAATCTGGGGAGCTTGTCACTGACTCACTGAGCACCCAGCTGTCAAAAACACATGTTATCAGAATTATTTCTACCTGGAAAGTACTATTTTTCTCACGGCCAAAGACGGAAAAAATAGTTGCACCTTCTGCGCCTTCTATCAAACATAGGCACTTTGCTACGCCACTGCTCCGCTGCATGAGTGGAAATAATCTGGGGAGCTTGTCACCGACTCACTGAGCACCCAGCTGTCAAAAACACATGTTATCAGAATTATTTCCACCTGGAAAGTACTATTTTTCTCACGGCCAACGACGGAAAAAATAGTTGCACGCTCTGCGCATTCTATCAAACATAGGTACTTTGCTACGCCACTGCTCCGCTGCATGGGTGGAAATAATTCTGGGGAGCTTGTCACCGACTCACTGAGCACCTAGCTGTCAAAAACACATGTTATCAGAATTATTTCCACCTGGAAAGTACTATTTTTCTCACGGCCAAAGACAGAAAAAATAGTTGCACGCTCTGCGCATTCTATCAAACATAGGTACTTTGCTACGCCACTGCTCCGCTGCATGGGTGGAAATAATTCTGGGGAGCTTGTCACCGACTCACTGAGCACCCAGCTGTAAAAAAGACATGTTATCAGAATTATTTCCACCTGGAAAGTACTATTTTTCTCACGGCCAAAGACGGAAAAAATAGTTGCACGCTCTGCGCATTCTATCAAACATAGGTACTTTGCTACGCCACTGCTCCGCTGCATGGGTGGAAATAATTCTGGGGAGCTTGTCACTGACTCACTGAGCACCCAGCTGTAAAAAACACATGTTATCAGAATTATTTCCACCTGGAAAGTACTATTTTTCTCACGGCCAAAGACGGAAAAAATAGTTGCACGCTCTGCGCATTCTATCAAACATAGGTACTTTGCTACGCCACTGCTCCGCTGCATTGGTGGAAATAATTCTCGGGAGCTTGTCACCAACTCACTGAGCACCCAGCTGTAAAAAACACATGTTATCAGAATTATTTTCACCTGGAAAGTACTATTTTTCTCACGGCCAAAGACGGAAAAAATAGTTGCACGCTCTGCGCATTCTATCAAACATAGGTACTTTGCTACGCCACTGCTCCGCTGCATGGGTGGAAATAATTCTGAGGAGCATGTCATCGACTTTTTAAGCCCCAAACTACAGCAAGAACATGTTTTCAGAATTATTTCCACCTGGAAAGTACTATTTTTTCCACGGCCAAAGACGAAAAAAATAGTTGCACGCTCAGCGCATTCTATCAAACATAGGTACTTTGCTACGCCACTGCTCCGCTGCATGGGTGGAAATAATTCTGAGGAGCATGTCATCGACTTCTAAAGCCCCAGACTACAGCAAGAACCTGTTTTCAGAATTATTTCCACCTGGAAAGTACTATTTTTCTTACGGCCAAAGACGGAAAAAATAGTTGCACCTTCTGCGCATTCTATCAAACATAGGCACTTTGCTACGCCACTGCTCCGCTGCATGGGTGGAAATAATTCTGGGGAGCTTGTCACCGACTCACTGAGCACCCAGCTGTAAAACACACATGTTATCAGAATTATTTCCACCTGGAAACTACTATTTTTCTCACGGCCAAAGACGGAAAAAATAGTTGCACGCTCTGCGCATTCTATCAAACATAGGTACTTTGCTACGCCACTGCTCCGCTGCATGGGTGAAATAAATCTGGGGAGCTTGTCACCGACTCACTGAGCACCCAGCTGTAAAAAAGACATGTTATCAGAATTATTTGCACCTGGAAAGTACTATTTTTCTCACGGCCAAAGACGGAAATAATAGTTGCACGCTCTGCGCATTCTATCAAACATAGGTACTTTGCTACGCCACTGCTCCGCTGCATGGGTGGAAATAATTCTGGGGAGCTTGTCACTGACTCACTGAGCACCCAGCTGTCAAAAACACATGTTATCAGAATTATTTCCACCTGGAAAGTACTATTTTTCTCACGGCCAAAGACGGAAAAAATAGTTGCACCTTCTGCGCATTCTATCAAACATAGGCACTTTGCTACGCCACTGCTCCGCTGCATGAGTGGAAATAATCCTGGGAAGCTTGTCACCGACTCACTGAGCACCCAGCTGTAAAACACACATGTTATCAGAATTATTTCCACCTGGAAAGTACTATTTTTCTCACGGCCAAAGACGGAAAAAATAGTTGCACGCTCTGCGCATTCTATCAAACATAGGTACTTTGCTACGCCACTGCTCCGCTGCATGGGTGGAAATAATTCTGAGGAGCATGTCATCGACTTTTTAAGCCCCAGACTACAGCAAGAACCTGTTTTCAGAATTATTTACACCTGGGAAGTACTATTTTTTCCACGGCCAAAGACGAAAAAAAAGTTGCACGCTCAGCGCATTCTATCAAACATAGGTACTTTGCTACGCTACTGCTCCGCTGCATGAGTGGAAATAATTCTGAGGAGCATGTCATCGACTTCTTAAGCACCAGACTGCAGCAAAAACCTGTTTTCAGAATTATTTCCACCTGGAAAGTACGGCTTTTCCAACGGCGAAAGACGAAGAAAAACACAGATCAAGGTAATATGTGTTCTTTAAAATATGGGTTCTTTGCTACGCAACTGCTCCGCTGCATGGGTGGAAATAATTCTGAGGAGCATGTCATCGACTTCTTAAGCCCCAGACTACAGCAAGAACCTGTTTTCAGAATTATTTCCACCTGGAAAGTACTATTTTTCTTACGGCCAAAGACGGAAAAAATAGTTGCACCTTCTGCGCATTCTATCAAACATAGGCACTTTGCTACGCCACTGCTCCGCTGCATGAGTGGAAATAATCCTGGGGAGCTTGTCACCGACTCACTGAGCACCCAGCTGTCAAAAACACATGTTATCAGAATTATTTCCACCTGGAAAGTACTATTTTTCTCACGGCCAAAGACGGAAAAAATAGTTGCACGCTCTGCGCATTCTATCAAACATAGGTACTTTGCTACGCCACTGCTCCGCTGCATGGGTGGAAATAATTCTGGGGAGCTTGTCACCGACTCACTGAGCACCCAGCTGTAAAACACACATGTTATCAGAATTATTTCCACCTGGAAAGTACTATTTTTCTCACGGCCAAAGACGGAAAAAATAGTTGCACGCTCTGCGCATTGTATCAAACATAGGTACTTTGCTACGCCACTGCTCCGCTGCATGAGTGGAAATAATTCTGGGGAGCTTGTCACCGACTCACTGAGCACCCAGCTGTAAAACACACATGTTATCAGAATTATTTCCACCTGGAAAGTACTATTTTTCTCACGGCCAAAGACGGAAAAAATAGTTGCACGCTCTGCGCATTCTATCAAACATAGGTACTTTGCTACGCCACTGCTCCGCTGCATGGGTGGAAATAATTCTGGGGAGCTTGTCACCAACTCACTGAGCACCCAGCTGTAAAAAACACATGTTATCAGAATTATTTCCACCTGGAAAGTACTATTTTTCTCACGGCCAAAGACGGAAAAAATAGTTGCACGCTCTGCGCATTCTATCAAACATAGGTACTTTGCTACGCCACTGCTCCGCTGCATGGGTGGAAATACTTCTGAGGAGCATGTCATCGACTTTTTAAGCCCCAAACTACAGCAAGAACATGTTTTCAGAATTATTTCCACCTGGGAAGTACTATTTTTTCCACGGCCAAAGACGAAAAAAATAGTTGCACGCTCAGCGCATTCTATCAAACATAGGTACTTTGCTACGCAACTGCTCCGCTGCATGGGTGGAAATAATTCTGAGGAGCATGTCATCGACTTCTAAAGCCCCAGACTACAGCAAGAACCTGTTTTCAGAATTATTTCCACCTGGAAAGTACTATTTTTCTTACGGCCAAAGACGGAAAAAATAGTTGCACCTTCTGCGCATTCTATCAAACATAGGCACTTTGCGACGCCACTGCTCCGCTGCATGGGTGGAAATAATTCTGGGGAGCTTGTCACCGACTCACTGAGCACCCAGCTGTAAAAAAGACATGTTATCAGAATTATTTGCACCTGGAAAGTACTATTTTTCTCACGGCCAAAGACGGAAAAAATAGTTGCACGCTCTGCGCATTGTATCAAACATAGGTACTTTGCTACGCCACTGCTCCGCTGCATGGGTGGAAATAATTCTGGGGAGCTTGTCACTGACTCACTGAGCACCCAGCTGTCAAAAACACATGTTATCAGAATTATTTCCACCTGGAAAGTACTATTTTTCTCACGGCCAAAGACGGAAAAAATAGTTGCACCTTCTGCGCCTTCTATCAAACATAGGCACTTTGCTACGCCACTGCTCCGCTGCATGGGTGGAAATAATTCTGGGGAGCTTGTCACCGACTCACTGAGCACCCAGCTGTAAAACACACATGTTATCAGAATTATTTCCACCTGGAAAGTACTATTTTTCTCACGGCCAAAGACGGAAAAAATAGTTGCATGGTCTGCGCATTCTATCAAACATAGGTACTTTGCTACGCCACTGCTCCGCTGCATGGGTGGAAATAATTCTGAGGAGCATGTCATCGACTTTTTAAGCCCCAGACTACAGCAAGAACCTGTTTTCAGAATTATTTCCACCTGGGAAGTACTATTTTTTCCACGGCCAAAGACGAAAAAAAAAGTTGCACGCTCAGCGCATTCTATCAAACATAGGTACTTTGCTACGCTACTGCTCCGCTGCATGAGTGGAAATAATTCTGAGGAGCATGTCATCGACTTCTTAAGCACCAGACTGCAGCAAAAACCTGTTTTCAGAATTATTTCCACCTGGAAAGTACGGCTTTTCCAACGGCGAAAGACGAAGAAAAACACAGATCAAGGTAATATGTGTTCTTTAAAATATGGGTTCTTTGCTACGCAACTGCTCCGCTGCATGGGTGGAAATAATTCTGAGGAGCATGTCATCGACTTCTTAAGCCCCAGACTACAGCAAGAACCTGTTTTCAGAATTATTTCCACCTGGAAAGTACTATTTTTCTTACGGCCAAAGACGGAAAAAATAGTTGCACCTTCTGCGCATTCTATCAAACATAGGCACTTTGCTACGCCACTGCTCCGCTGCATGAGTGGAAATCATCCTGGGGAGCTTGTCACCGACTCACTGAGCACCCAGCTGTCAAAAACACATGTTATCAGAATTATTTCCACCTGGAAAGTACTATTTTTCTCACGGCCAAAGACGGAAAAAATAGTTGCACGCTCTGCGCATTCTATCAAACATAGGTACTTTGCTACGCCACTGCTCCGCTGCATGGGTGGAAATAATTCTGGGGAGCTTGTCACCGACTCACTGAGCATCCAGCTGTAAAACACACATGTTATCAGAATTATTTCCACCTGGAAAGTACTATTTTTCTCACGGCCAAAGACGGAAAAAATAGTTGCACGCTCTGCGCATTGTATCAAACATAGGTACTTTGCTACACCACTGCTCCGCTGCATGGGTGGAAATAATTCTGGGGAGCTTGTCACCGACTCACTGAGCACCCAGCTGAAAAAAACACATGTTGTCAGAATTATTCCCACCTGGAAAGTACTATTTTTCTCACGGCCAACGATGGAAAAAATAGTTGCACGCTCTGCGCATTCTATCAAACATAGGTACTTTGCTACGCCACTGCTCCGCTGCATGGGTGGAAATAATTCTGGGGAGCTTGTCACTGACTCACTGAGCACCCAGCTGTAAAAAACACATGTTATCAGAATTATTTCTACCTGGAAAGTACTATTTTTCTCACGGCCAAAGACGGAAAAAATAGTTGCACGCTCTGCGCATTCTATCAAACATAGGTACTTTGCTACGCCACTGCTCCGCTGCATGGGTGGAAATAATTCTGGGGAGCTTGTCACCGACTCACTGAGCACCCAGCTGTGAAACACACATGTTATCAGAATTATTTCCACCTGGAAAGTACTATTTTTCTCACGGCCAAAGACGGAAAAAATAGTTGCACGCTCTGCGCATTCTATCAAACATAGGTACTTTGCTACGCCACTGCTCCGCTGCATGGGTTGAAATAATTCTGGGGAGCAGGCCTTAGATTTAACAAGCAACTTACTGAAGCAGGAACCTGTTTTTAGATTTATCTCTACCTGGGAAGTATGATTTTTCCAATGGCGAAAGGTGGACAAATCGTACTACGGAGGGCATGATCATCCATAAATTTGGAAGAACGGGTTTCTGTAAACGAATTTTTGATTTTTTTTTTTCTTTTGATCGACTGGCTCGTTAGACAGAAATATCTTGCGTGTGGCTGTGCATAGCACGCGCATATAAGCTGAGACCGATTTGGCCCAAATCGATTTGGCCAAATGCACAGCCGTTCCACTGCAACCCGCATATTGTCAGCATTATCTGTTGTCATCACCACAACCTGGGATTCAACAGAAATCTTCCAATTTTCCAGTTCTATGAAAAAACCCTTGATCAGGATCCCAGTGTGGTCCTTGGAAAATTTTCTGCAGGCGAGTGTGATGCAGTACATCACGAAATTCACGATGAAGTGACAAGTAAGGGACACAAATGAAGAGCCGACGCACGAAGTCCATAAATCGGAAGTGAGGGCGACAGCTGACGCTTGTCTCACCAGCCTTTCCAGTACCTTCTTTGTATCATTGTACATCTTAGGTATGATGGCGTATGTAAGTGTCTTCCTAGAGGGAAGCACATATGAAGGCTTGAAAAATTGAAGCATAATTTTGAATGCCTTCTTTTCCACTGTATTTAGTGGCCTTTTGCAGCTGGTAATATAGTAGGCCACCATCATGTGGTGCCTTCCTTGTTTTTTTTTTGTCCATAACCCGGTATTTATCCAGATTCGTCTGGGAAGTGAGGGGCGGTGGGGAAGCGAGGCCAAACCTAAAGAGCAAGAGATACCACAAGGTAGGCGTACGCCAGACCGCGTCGTGGCGTAACAGGCTTCGCTCACCGCGAACCACTGTTCCGCCCCTCCACGCCTGGCATATACCTACCTTGGCCTGCCGGCGGCTGTCACCGGGCGTGTGGGACCCTGCGGGGCTAATTAGTCAGTACGGCGCCCTGCGGGCGCCGGTCTTGAGGCGCGAGGGACGCTACGCTTCTAACCTAACCCCTGGACGTACTTCTCCCACAGTATTGTGAACTTCTCTACCGTACTTAATCGTGCTTAACTCTAACTTAACTTACCCTAGCCTACTCCAACCTTACCTACCCTTCCCTACTCTAACCTAGCCTACCCTACTCCAAACTAACCTACACTACTCTGATCTAGCCTACTCCAACTTCCCCTACTCATTGTGGACTTCCTAACCTACCCTTTCCTACTCTAACCTAGCCTACCCTACTCTAAACTAACCTACCCTACTCTGACCTAGCCTACTCCAACTTCAGCTACTCATTGTGGACTTCTCTACCGTACTCAATGCTGCTCAAACCTAACATACCCTAGCCTAACCGGTTCCGGTTCAATGAGGCCCGGCTTTGACAACTGGCACCATCAGCAGCACCTGGGGTCTTCTTCAGGATTGTGATTGAGGTCCTGCGTGTATTTTAAGCGTTATCGGTTCCCATCTTTAAGTTCAAAATACTGCCTGCTCAAGAATGCCCTGGTTTGGCCCCCAGCACCTGCAGCAGTACCTAAAGGTCAAATTTAGCATTTTGAATGGGGTCTTAGGGTCATTTAAGAGGGGGTCGGTCGCCATATTAAAGTTTGATATTCTGCACGATTTAGAATTTGGCCCCCGTTCCAGTTCCTTCCCAAGAAGGCCCTGTTTTGACCCCTAGCACCTGCAGCATCACCTGGGGTTAATTTCGGCATGTCGAATGGAGTCTTGAGGTGACTTGAGATGGAGGCGGTGGCCATGTTGAAGTTTAAAATTCTGCACGATTTAAAAGTTTGCCCACATCTTCCAGTTTGTGCTCAAGAAGGCCCTGTTTTGCCAACCGGCACCTGCAGCAGCACCTGGGGTCCTTTTCGGCATTGTATTTGAAGTTCTGAGTGTATTTTAAGCGGGGTCGGTTCCGATCTTTAAGCTCAAAATACAGTTTGTTTACCAGTTTTTCTATTTGTTCCTGCTCCTGCCCAAGAAGGCCTTGTTTTGACCACTAGCACCTGCAGCAGCACCTGGGGTTGATTTCGCCATCTTGACTTGGGCCTTTGGGTGATTTTAGAAGGGGTCGGTCGCCATGTTCATGTTTGAAAATCGGCACGATTTAGTAGTTAGCCCTTCTGTTCCAGTTCTTGCACAAGAAGGCCCTTGTTTGTCAACCGGCACCTGCAGCAGCACCTGAGGTAGGATGCCCCCGCGGTGAGGTTGACCCCGGTATGATGCTAGGAGATTGTGGTCCAAATTTGAGCCCTCTACGATGAACCGTTCTCGAGAAATCGCGCGGACAGACAGACAGACAGATAGACAGACAGACAAACAGACAAAACATTTTTGGGCCAGTGGGGTAAGGGCTTCGCTATCGCTCAGCCAATGAATTGTATGTACAGTTGTGGTATCAAACTTAAATCTGATAGGTACAAGATTCTTAACAGAACTCAACAACTTCGGTTCATTTAGTACACATCCTAGTGAATTAAAGCTTTCATAGAAACAAAAGATCCATAGAAAATAAGTAATACTGGAATTGCTTTATCACATATGAGCTGCATGAGGCGGCTGTGGACTACTAAACAATTAACAACTATTCACAATCAATGAGCACAGTGAATGTCTCAGAGACAAACATTTTGTATTACTTTGGCATCAGAACGGTCAAAAGCACTCTGGTTATCTTAAAGACGCTGCAGAATGGTACAAGCAGCACATGAGATAGCAAAGCTGCAGTACGTATTACTTTGTCAAGTTTTCTATAAAATTTGAAATCAATCAGAATCAATCACTGCGTGTACGCTTCATCTGAAAAGATTGAGAAACAGGACGTAAAATATGAACTGAAAGCATTGATCTAAAAACGCAACTGTCAATAACGTACCTTTCTTGGATGAGACCATGGGCGAGATCCCAGAACAGGAGTGTTGTGCCGTTCCTCCAGTTCTCTGATTCGGTTCTTTGCATTCCTCAGCGATTGAAAAACATCTTCAATCTCACAGCTCTGGCAGCGAAAGGGAATAAGATACTCCTCAGTTTGAGGCACTTGATCATAAATGACTACACCACCAGGGGTTTGGTCCGAGGGGGCGATCACTCCACGTTTTTTTGTACACATGATTTCATGTAATCGGATTTCACATGATTTCATCGGATTTCATCGGATTTCATCGGATTTCGTGGATTTTGCCAGATTTCGCCGGATTTCGACGGATTTCGCCCCGGATTTCGACGGATTTCACAAAATTTCGACGGATTTCACTGGATTTCGACGGATTTCACCGGATTTCGTCAGATTTTGCTAGATTTCGCTCAGGATAAGTTGGATTCTACCGGATAACATCGGATTTCAATCCGCAGCACGTACCACCAGGCAAGAGCGCCGCCTGGGCTCGGACTCCTGCACTGCACCCTGCACGGGGGGACGCGGGGAAGGGGAGGGGGGTGTCTCGTGCCGTGACGAAGTCAGCCGAAGTGAATCCGAAACGCAATCTGTTATCCGTGATTGTGTTGTAGTGGTTGCTGTAGGGTTTGGCAACGGCGCTGACTTCGTGTTAAAATGGTACGTTGAAACTTTAATATTCTCATGGCTTTCATTGAATGTCAGAAACTTTAAAGTTCATGGCTTTAACTGCCAGTCGGCGATCTAGCCACAATTCGAAACCGAAACCGAAAGTTAGCGTCAATTACTACTTACTCGAACAGGAAACTATTATTTGTTTACTTTCCCTCTCGAGAAAGTCGCGGCCTTCGAACGCTTCGTTTGACCTGCTTGTGCACTGTATGAGAAATAGCGCAACACATACTGCCAAAGTATGACAATCACCACGGTCAGCAGATTCTGGTCAGGATTTCGACGGATTTCGCTGAATGGTGTTGGATTTCAGGTGGATTTCTGCACAATTCCGCGGATTTCGGTGGATTTCGGTAGATTTCGTATGATTTTAGCGGATTTCGGGTGATTCAACGGATTTCGGGTGATTCGGCGGATTTCGCGTGATTACAGCAGATTTCGGTCGGATTTCAAACGGATTTCACAGAATTTGTACACATGATTTCGCGAGTAATCACCCCCTCGGTTTGGTCCCCCAGTGAGAAATGGATGATCGAATCGACGTCGAATCGATGTCGATGAAATCGAGACCTCGTCGTAGGTCGAGAGACGAAAAAAATCGACCTCTTTTCGATATACTTTAGTAAGCATCGAGGGAGTTCTTTAGAATGTCACTCGACCCATTTAGTTGCTGCCAGTAGCGTTTCCGCTTCATTTAATGCGGAAATTTCGTTTTTCGTGTAAACGACATACATTCGATATCGTTTCGACATCAATGTGAATTAGATATCGAGCTGACGTCGAATTGATGTCGAATGACCCTATTCTTTCACCTACTCGATTCGTGGTGGACGGAAGCCTTGTCTGGCTGGAAATGCCCATAATAGTTAAGGTGCAGAGTGCAGTGGTACTAGAGGTACAATGTCATCGCGAATCGTTTGAATTTTGGCGCTGAAAAAATTACCCGCTGTCAGTCGTCGTCTTTTAACGTCTGCATAACGAATGAAAATTATATCATATTGTTTCTTCGTGGGATTGAAAGGGAAAAAAAATATTGTCGGGGTCAAAACAACAACCGAATTCTTGATTGGCTCGCGGCGCGTCACTACTGCAAACAAATGAACAACCGAAGTAGTCAAGATGGCGTCCTCTCGGTGCTTGCGAGGTAACCTTTATTTGAGTTTTGAATTTACCTAATTCATTGAAACTTTATAAATAACACTACTTAAATTTATAAATGGCAAGAAGACCTAATTGACCCCTGTTAATCTTTATTTTTAGCTTAGGGTGTGCACTTTACTGCGACAGTGTCTCGGCCCTTGAACATTCTCGAAGCTGCGTCTAACCACCAACAACGGACGAACGCGACGCCCTCTTCTCAACGGTTTGGGTACGTTGTGGGAGCGGAGGCGATAATTCCTACTCTTGCTGTTGTCAGAAGTGTTTTCGTCTGGAAGTACGTCAGTAATGTTGCGGTGCTACAGGAATTCGACGGTTTTAATTTGGGGAGGGTGAACTGTCAGAGTAGTGGCGTTGCAACGAACACCGAACGGTGCCGGCCGGCCGTCAGATAGACTTGTAGTGCGTTTAAATTTACTGAAGTAAGCTTTTGGTTGTTTTGTTAGGATGTGCATTTGACTTCGACGGGTGGCCCCATCCCTTGATCCTGTATTTTAGACGGTTTCCAACGGACTGACTGACGGAGAGACTGAACGACGATAGCGACGACTTCGGCTCAGGAGACAGAACTGGGACTCCTGCCGGTGGTCTAAATGTCCGCCTCAGGAAGTGAACCAGTGAGTATTGCAGGGCAAAAGTCATTCGACGGTTATAATTTTGAAATGCAGAATGCTTTGTATTGCGGAGACCGGCCGGCTGAACTGTGAGCCTAAAGAGGTTAAGTTGCCCATAGAACAAACATACGAATGTCATGGCCGAGCGTGTTATGCACTCAAAACAATGCAGAAGCTAGTATCTTTCCTTGTTAGTGATTTTAAAAGACGAATGGAGCTTTGACATTTCTAATTTTTTTGAGTGCTGCATTTGCTTTGTTTGATCCACGCCCCGTCACTTCCCCGTACTGTTCTGTTGTTTAGCAAGCTAGGTCTATTCGGCGGAGGTACAGGCGGCGGGCGGAGAGAGCAGTAGGCCACCAGCATGCCATTCAGTTTCTACGCCAGCAGCTTCAACTTCGCAACCATCTAGATAGTTCTTCTGAGAGTGATTCGAGTGGGAATATCTCAAGTGACAATGATCAGGACAGAAGATCAGCTCCGAGTGATGAAAGTGACAATGAAGGCAACGTAGATGGTAATGAAGTTAATGAAGATGGTGTTAATGACGATCATGTTGGTGAAGCAGTAAATGTCAACGAAGGTGGAGGGCTTGAAGATAATCCTGATCCCGATACTGAGCCATCTGACGACTTGGAGTCTTCCAGTGGGAGTGAAGCTGAAGAGGGTATTCGCCCTGCCGAAGAGGATGTTGAGAACATGACTGCAGAGGAGAAAGAACAATATTTGAATCAGTGTTTGCGAGAGTGGGCCAGTAGTGGTGGTGTGTTGTCCATGAGGAAAGTCGATGAATTGTTGGGGAAGCTCTCTTTTGTATTTAAAAGTGTGAAGAAGTCGTATAAAACTTTGTTGGGAACTGTTGAAACCGCCCCTATTGCTCATAGAGATGACCATTCCATGTGGTACAAAGGTATTAAGACAAATCTTGATCAAATGAATTTAGATGATTACATTCATGTGCATGGGCGCATTAGAATTAGTATTAATATGGATGGACTGCCGTTAAATAAAAATGTTAACTCTAAGAAGTTCTGGCCTATATTGGGGAAGCTTGAAGGAAGTGAAGATCCACCATTTATTATAGCCATTTATTATGGTGCTTGTGATCCCAGGGATGTGGACAGTTTACTTGGTGATTTTGTCATTGAAGTGGCTGATTTGCTTGATAATGGTTATGTGTGCAATGGTGTAACTGTGCCATTTGAAATTCATAATTTCATTCTTGATGCGCCTGCCCGTTCTCTCGTGAAATGTTGCATTGGTCATGGTGGGTACGGTGCGTGTGAGAAGTGCTGTGTCGTGGGTGAGCATAGTTTAGGAAGAATTCATTTTGCTAATGTACCTGTTGACTGTAGGAAACGGACAAATCAGTCATTTCTTGAGCAGGCCGATAGGTTGCATCATGTCGGGCGATCTCCCCTTGTATTTATTAATGTTGGCATGGTCTCTCAATTTCGCCTGGACACAATGCATCTTGTGCACAAAGGTGTATTTTTGAGGTTGCTGGAGGCGATTTTCAATTGGGATGGTCCATGGAACCCTGATGCTAACACCTTGCGAGAAATATCTGTTTTGCTGGAAAGTTTTGTTCAAAGTTGTCCTAGAGACTTTAATCGAAAACCTCGGAAGATTGAAGATTTCTACAAGTATAAAGCTTCAGAGCTCCGGCGACTCCTGTTATATGATGGCATTGTTGCATTCAAGGGGAAACTTAGACCTGAAATTTATAAATTATATTTGCTGCTTCGCTGTGCGGTATATATATTGTCAAGCTCATATCTTTTGCCAGTGTGGGCCGACCAAGCAGAGGTTTTTATTAATGCCTTTGTCCAGTATAGTGCTGAATTGTTTGGGCAGCATTTTGTAGTTTGTAATGTGCACTCGCTTACTCACTTGGTTGACGAATGTCGTGAACATGGAACGATTGAATCTTTCAGTGCATTCCCATTTGAAAATGAGCTCAAGTCGATTAAGCAGACTTTGCGCTCTGGGTTTAAACCACTTGAACAAATTGTGAAGCGCGACTCTGAAAGGACTCAGAAAAGGGAAGTCACTCTGAAGAGCCATGACAACAAAGTACAAGTTTTCCAATCACATAGGGATGGTCATGTACCAGATGAGTACGGCAATCAGTTCTGTGAATAAAGTAACCTTCTGGGTCCAAAGGATTCCTGTTTCATGACTAATAATGGAGTTGTCGCTGTCTTGGAAAATTGTGTTCAGAGAGGGGAAAATGAAGTAGTGTTTTGTGGAAGACGATTAAATCAAACTGAAAGTGTGTATACCTACCCTCTCCATTCTGCTAATTTGGGCATTCTGAGAGTCTGGGACCCAAATGAGGGCACGGAGTTCTTTCCCTTAGAGGAAGTATTCAGTAAATGTTGGCTGATGGAACACGGGAATGACTATGTTTCTGTTCCCCTGGCTCACTCATCCCCTTTGCTCAAGTAAGTTATATAGGTATGGCAGCAATCGATTATCAGGCAAAGGCCCATTGTTTTGGACAATAATTTCTTTTAAATTGTTTTCATTTTCAGATGTTGTGACATTTGTGTCTATTGTTATCTAAGTGATTATTGTTTTGTTGCAGTTTGTCGTTCTGCGATTCCCAGAGCCAGGGGAAGATGAGCAGGATTCCGAGGCGCTGGAAATAGGATGCAGAATATGGCTGCGGATGTCTGAGGATGGAGACATTGGGTGTCTGTGGCCGCCTGGCGCCACTGATCCCCAAAAACTGAGAGTGCTTGTGACTAAGCACATAGAACCCGATGAGTCCTGGGTGCTTCACAAATGTGAAATTGTGTCAGCTTGTAGTAAGTTTCTAAATTCCTTTACTCTTTAGTGTTTAACATAATGTATCTAGCTCACTTGTATTAACTAATTTGCAGACACCTATCTTGATGCCCACATTGGGCCAAAGAAGAGGTTGGTAGACTCATCATATGAGACTGAGAAGGAACTTGGGGCTGGCCGCAGAAAGAGGAGGGCAAGGCAGATCCAAAATCGAATCGGAATGGTACAAATCAAGGAAGCGTTGGCCTTCACGGCTCCCCCATCTTCCGGCCTCCGCCTCCGCCAGCCTGGTTGGTGTTTGTGTTGTGGAGCTGGATGGATGCGCGTAGCGTTAGTGTCTGCTGGATAATTTTATTGGAAACCACGGAAACACCAAGCAACTCGCAGGTTTAATGAAGACATCTTCATGCTGTTTTTTTTATGGGTCGATGCTTTGGTGAAATGTTATTGGGCGATTTGTTAGGCTTTCGTAGGCTGCAGGCTTGGCTATGCCGGAAAAGGCTCTGCACACTTTCAAATACTTTTATTGGCTTCAGTTTCTGTTTATCGCCGCAGGAACATGAAATATCGCGAATTTATCATGTTTTCCCCTGACTTTTCATAATTTCCAAGTTTTTTTTTCAGTTGCCGACTTCTTTGTATTCCACATGCATTTGTTCCATAACCTCCAAAGTGTCAATTGTATCAATTGGGGAGCTAATGATGTTGGTTTCACTTTCAGCTTGTTGCCAATCTTGGAAGTTTAATAGATGGAGTGGCAGAGAAAGTTGACTGTGTGTACATCAGGCTTTCTCATTTATGAGCTCTTAAGTTACACAGTAAGACCTATGGTTGGTTGGTTGGTTAACAGCTTTTGGCCACTCTCTCACCATGCTGACTGGGTAGGACGCCGGCCATCGGTGCACTGAGGTACCCCGTGGGATAGGCCGACAGAACCCCAGCTTCCAATGAAAGGCGTGGAGATTGCCCGCTTCAGAGGGACCCTCCCGAACCGGGCTAAAGTTGGCCAACTTTTTTATTGGCCAACTTTTTTTTTTGGTCAAATTTTGACGATACGATCAAATGCGGGAAAGTCCTTTTATGGGTTGCTGAACAACATATCAAAAGATGGCGATGAAAATTTTTGGGAAATTTCTCACATTTTCGCCAGGACTTAATAACAAAATTGCCACATCTTGACACACGACCACATGCCGAAAAGACGTAGACGCAATATCTACACAAATTGGCCTGTTAAAATTCATGCGGCTGTTACGAACTATAGTTCCAATGCCAAATAATTCGAAAAAGACAGATTTCGAATTTTAACAGGCCATACATTTCCTCTGGCGACGTTCGAAAAGCCGTTTCCGTGCCATCAGTCTCGTGGTCAGCAATGTTGAGAGTTCAATATCTACACAAATTGGCCTGTTAAAATTCATGCGGCTGTTACGAACTATAGTTCAAATGCCAAATAATTCGAAAAAGACAGATTTCGAATTTTAACAGGCCATACTTTTCCTCTGGCGACGTTCGAAAAGCTCTTTCCCTGACATCAGTCTCGTGGTCAGCGATGTTGGGTGTTCAATATCTACACAAATTGGCTTGTTAAAATTTATGCGGCTGTTACGAACTATAGTTAAAATGCCAAATAATTCGAAAAAGACAGATTTCGAATTTTAACAGGCCATACTTTTCCTCTGGCGACGTTCGAAAAGCCCTTTTTCTGACATCAGTCTCGTGGTCAGCGATGTTGGGTGTTCAATATCTACACAAATTAGCCTGTTAAAATTCATGCGACTGTCAAGAACTATAGTTCCAGTACCAAATAAATCACAAAAGACAGATATTGAATTTTAACAGGCCATACTTTTCCTCTGGCGACGTTCGAAACGCCGTTTCCGTGCCATCAGTGTCGTTGTCAGCGATGTTGGCAGTTCAATATCTACACAAATTGGCCTGTTAAAATTCTTGCTAGTGTTAGGAACTAAACTTCTAGTACCAATTAGTTGGCCAAACCCTGATTTTGAATTTTAACAGGCCATACTTTTTCTCTGGCGACGTTCAAAACGCCGTTTCCGTGCCATCAGTGTCGTTGTCAGCGATGTTGGGTGTTCAATATCTACACAAATTGGCCTGTTAAAATTCTCGCGGGTGTTAGAAACTAAGCTTCTAATACCAAATAATTGGCCAAAGACAGATTTCGAATTTTAACAGGCCATACTTTTCCTCTGGCGACGTTGGAAATGCCGTTTCCGTGCCATCAGTGTCGTTGACAGCGATGTTGGGTGTTCAATATCTAAACAAATTGGCCTGTTAAAATTCTTTTGGGTGTTAGGAACTGAGCTTTTAGTACCAAATAGTTTGCTAAAGACAGATTTCAAATTTTAACAGGCTATACTTTTCTTCTGGCAACGTTCGAAAAGCCCTTCTCCTGACATCACTCTCGTTTCCGTGCCATCAGTGTCGTTGACAGCGATGTTGGGTGTTCAATATCTAAACAAATTGACCTGTTAAAATTCTCGCGGGTGTTAGGAACTGAGCTTTTAGTACCAAATAGTTGGCCAAAGACAGATTTCGAAATTTTAACAGGCTATACTTTTCCTCTGGCGACGTTCGAAAAGCCCTTCCCCTGACATCAGTCTCGTGGTCAGTGATGTTGGGTGTTCAATATCTACACAAATTGGCCTGTTAAAATTCATGCGGCTGTTACAAACTATAGTTTCAATGCCAAATAATTCGAAAAAGAAAGATTTCGAATTTTAACAGGCCATACTTTTCCTCTGGCGACGTTCGAAAAGCTCTTTCCCTGACATCAGTCTCGTGGTCAGCGATGTTGGGTGTTCAATATCTACACAAATTGGCTTGTTAAAATTTATGCGGCTGTGACGAACTATAATTCCAATGCCAAATAGTTCGAAAAAGACAGATTTCGAATTTTAACAGGCCATACTTTTCCTCTGGCGACGTTCGAAAAGCCCTTTTTCTGACATCAGTCTCGTGGTCAGCGATGTTGGGTGTTCAATATCTACACAAATTAGCCTGTTAAAATTCATGCGACTGTCAAGAACTATAGTTCCAATACCAAATAGTTCACAAAAGACAGATATTGAATTTTAACAGGCCATACTTTTCCTCTGGCGACGTTCGAAACGCCGTTTCCGTGCCATCAGTGTCGTTGTCAGCGATGTTGGCAGTTCAATATCTACACAACTTGGCCTGTTAAAATTCTTGATAGTGTTACGAACTAAACTTCTTGTACCAATTAGTTGGCCAAACCCTGATTTCGAATTTTAACAGGCCATACTTTTTCTCTGGCGACGTTCAAAACGACGTTTCCGTGCCATCAGTGTCGTTGTCAGCGATGTTGGGTGTTCAATATCTACACAAATTGGCCTGTTAAAATTCTCGCGGGTGTTAGAAACTCAGCTTCTACTACCAAATAATTGGCCAAAGACAGATTTCGAATTTTAACAGGCCATACTTTTCCTCTGGCGACGTTGGAAATGCCGTTTCCGTGCCATCAGTGTCGTTGACAGCGATGTTGGGTGTTCAATATCTAAACAAATTGGCCTGTTAAAATTTTCTCGGGTGTTAGGAACTGAGCTTTTAGTACCAAATAGTTGGCCAAAGACAGATTTCAATTTTTAACAGGCTATACTTTTCTTCTGGCAACGTTCGAAAAGCCCTTCTCCTGACATCACTCTCGTTTCCGTGCCATCAGTGTCGTTGACAGCGATGTTGGGTGTTCAATATCTAAACAAATTGGCCTGTTAAAATTCTCTCGGGTGTTAGGAACTGAGCCTTTAGTACCAAATAGTTGGCCAAAGACAGATTTCGAATTTTAACAGGCTATACTTTTCCTCTGGCGACGTTCGAAAAGCTCTTTCCCTGACATCAGTCTCGTGGTCAGCGATGTTGGCTGTTCAATATCTACACAAATTGGCCTGTTAAAATTCATGCGGCTGTTACGAACTATAGTTAAAATGCCAAATAATTCGAAAAAGACAGATTTCGAATTTTAACAGGCCATACTTTTCCTCTGGCGACGTTCGAAAAGCCCCTTTCGTGACATCAGTCTCGTGGTCAGCGATGTTGGCAGCTCAATATCAACACAAATTGGTCTGTTAAAATTCTTGCGGCTGTTAAGAACTTAAGTTCCAATTCCAAATAGTTTAAAAAAGACAGATTTCGAATTTCAACAGGCTATACTTTCCTCTGGCGACGTTCAAAAAGCCCTTTCCCTGACATCAGTCTCGTGGTCAGCGATGTTGGGTGTTTAATATCTACATAAATTGGCCTGTTAAAATTCATGCGACTGTCAAGAACTATAGTTCCAATGCCAAATAGTTCGAAAAAGACAGATATTGAATTTTAACAGGCCATACTTTTTCTCTGGCGACGTTCGAAACGCCGTTTCCGTGCCATCAGTGTCGTTGTCAGCGATGTTGGGTGTCCAATATCTACACAAATTAACCTCCTAAAATTCTCGCGTGTGTTAGGAATTTAGCTTCTAGTACCACATAGATGGCCAAAGCCTAATTTCGAATTTTAACAGGCCATACTTTTCCTCTGGCGACGTTCGAAACGCCGTTTCCGTGCCATCAGTGTCGTTGACAGCGATGTTGGGTGTTCAATATCTTAACAAATCGGCCTGTTAAAATTCTCTCGGGTGTTAGGAACTGAGCTTTTAGTACCAAATAGTTTGCTAAAGACAGATTTCAAATTTTAACAGGCTATACTTTTCTTCTGGCAACGTTCGAAAAGCCCTTCTCCTGACATCACTCTCGTTTCCGTGCCATCAGTGTCGTTGACAGCGATGTTGGGTGTTCAATATCTAAACAAATTGCCCTGTTAAAATTCTCGCGGGTGTTAGGAACTGAGCTTTTAGTACCAAATAGTTGGCCAAAGACAGATTTTGAATTTTAACAGGCTATACTTTTCCTCTGGCGACGTTCGAAAAGCCCTTTCCCTGACATCAGTCTCGTGGTCAGTGATGTTGGGTGTTCAATATCTACACAAATTGGCGTGTTAAAATTCATGCGGCTGTTACAAACTATAGTTTTAATGCCAAATAATTCAAAAAAGACAGATTTCGAATTTTAACAGGCCATACTTTTCCTCTGGCGACGTTCGAAAAGCCTTTTTCCTGACATCAGTCTCGTGGTCAGCGATGTTAGGTGTTCAATATCTACACAAATTAGCCTGTTAAAATTCATGCGACTGTCAAGAACTATAGTTCCAATGCCAAATAGTTCAAAAAAGACAGATATTGAATTTTAACAGGCCATACTTTTCCTCTGGCGATGTTCGAAAAGCCCTTCTCCTGACATCACTCTCGGGGTCACCGATGTTGGCAGTTCAATATCTACACAAATTGGCCTGTTAAAATTTATGCGGCTGTAAAGAACTATAGTTGTAATGCCAAATAGTTCGAAAAAGACAGATTTCAAATTTTAACAGGCCACACTTTTTCTATAGCGACGTTCGAAACGCCGTTTCCGTGCCATCAGTGTCGTTGTCAGCGATGTTGGCAGTTCAATATCTACACAAATTAGCCTGTTAAAATTCATGCGACTGTCAAGAACTATAGTTCCAATACCAAATAGTTCACAAAAGACAGATATTGAATTTTAACAGGCCATACTTTTCCTCTGGCGACGTTCGAAACGCCGTTTCCGTGCCATCAGTGTCGTTGTCAGCGATGTTGGCAGTTCAATATCTACACAAATTGGCCTGTTAAAATTCCTGCTAGTGTTAGGAACTAAACTTCTAGTACCAATTAGTTGGTCAAACCCTGATTTCGAATTTTAACAGGCCATACTTTTTCTCTGGCGACGTTCAAAACGCCGTTTCCGTGTCATCAGTGTCGTTGTCAGCGATGTTGGGTGTTCAATATCTACACAAATTGGCCTGTTAAAATTCTCGCGGGTTTTAGAAACTGAGCTTCAACTACCAAATAATTGGCCAAAGACAGATTTCGTATTTTAACAGGCCATACTTTTCCTCTGGCGACGTTCGAAAAGCCCTTTTCCTGACATCAGTCTCGTGGTCAGCGATGTTGGGTGTTCAATTTCTACACAAATGAGCCTGTTAAAATTCATGCGACTGTCAAGAACTATAGTTCCAATGCCAAATAGTTCAAAAAAGACAGACTTCGAATTTTAACAGGCCATACTTTTTCTCTGGCGACGTTCGAAACGCCGTTTCCGTGCCATCAGTGTCGTTGTCAGCGATGTTGGGTGTTCAATATCTACACAAATTGGCCTGTTAAAATTCTCGCGGGTGTTAGAAACTAAGCTTCTACTACCAAAAAATTGGCCAAAGACAGATTTCGAATTTTAACAGGCCATACTTTTCCTCTGGCGACGTTGGAAATGCCGTTTCCGTGCCATCAGTGTCGTTGACAGCGATGTTGGGTGTTCAATATCTAAACAAATTGGCCTGTTAAAATTCTCTCGGGTGTTAGGAACTGAGCTTTTAGTACCAATTAGTTTGCTAAAGACAGATTTCAAATTTTAACAGGCTATACTTTTCTTCTGGCAACGTTCGAAAAGCCCTTCTCCTGACATCACTCTCGTTTCCGTGCCATCAGTGTCGTTGACAGCGATGTTGGGTGTTCAATATCTAAACAAATTGGCCTGTTAAAATTCTCGCGGGTGTTAGGAACTGAGCTTTTAGTACCAAATAGTTGGCCAAAGACAGATTTCGAAATTTTAACAGGCTATACTTTTCCTCTGGCGACGTTCGAAAAGCCCTTTCCCTGACATCAGTCTCGTGGTCAGTGATGTTGGGTGTTCAATATCTACACAAATTGGCCTGTTAAAATTCATGCGGCTGTTACAAACTATAGTTTCAATGCCAAATAATTCGAAAAAGACAGATTTCGAATTTTAACAGGCCATACTTTTCCTCTGGCGACGTTCGAAAAGCTCTTTCCCTGACATCAGTCTCGTGGTCAGCGATGTTGGGTGTTCAATATCTACACAAATTGGCTTGTTAAAATTTATGCGGCTGTTACGAACTATAGTTAAAATGCCAAATAATTCGAAAAAGACAGATTTCGAATTTTAACAGGCCATACTTTTCCTCTGGCGACGTTCGAAAAGCTCTTTCCCTGACATCAGTCTCGTGGTCAGCGATGTTGGGTGTTCAATTTCTACACAAATGAGCCTGTTAAAATTCATGCGACTGTCAAGAACTATAGTTCCAATGCCAAATAGTTCGAAAAAGACAGATTTTGAATTTTAACAGGCCATACTTTTTCTCTGGCGACGTTCGAAAAGCCGTTTCCGTGCCATCAGTGTCGTTGACAGCGATGTTGGGTGTTCAATATCTAAACAAATTGGCCTGTTAAAATTCTCGCGGGTGTTAGGAACTAAGCTTTTAGTACCAAATAGTTGGCCAAAGACAGATTTCGAATTTTAACGGGCTATACTTTTCTTCTGGCGACGTTCGAAAAGCCCTTTTCCTGACATCAGTCTCGTGGTCAGCGATGTTGGGTGTTCAATATCTACACAAATTAGCCTATTAAAATTCATGCGACTGTCAAGAACTATAGTTCCAATACCAAATAGTTCACAAAAGACAGATATTGAATTTTAACAGGCCATACTTTTCCTCTGGCGACGTTCGAAACGCCGTTTCCGTGCCATCAGTGTCGTTGTCAGCGATGTTGGCAGTTCAATATCTACACAAATTGGCCTGTTAACATTCTTGCTAGTGTTAGGAACTAAACTTCTAGTACCAATTAGTTGGCCAAACCCTGATTTCGAATTTTAACAGGCCATACTTTTTCTCTGGCGACGTTCAAAACGACGTTTCCGTGCCATCAGTGTCGTTGTCAGCGATGTTGGGTGTTCAATATCTACACAAATTGGCCTGTTAAAATTCTCGCGGGTTTTAGAAACTGAGCTTCTACTACCAAATAATTGGCCAAAGACAGATTTCGAATTTTAACAGGCCATACTTTTCCTCTGGCGACGTTGGAAACGCCGTTTCCGTGCCATCAGTGTCGTTGACAGCGATGTTGGGTGTTCAATATCTAAACAAATTGGCCTGTTAAAATTCTTTTGGGTGTTAGGAACTGAGCTTTAAGTACCAAATAGTTGGCCAAAGACAGATTTCAAATTTTAACAGGCTATACTTTTCTTCTGGCAACGTTCGAAAAGCCCTTCCCCTGACATCACTCTCGTTTCAGTGCCATCAGTGTCGTTGACAGCGATGTTGGGTGTTCAATATCTAAACAAATTGGCCTGTTAAAATTCTCGCGGGTGTAAGGAACTGAGCTTTTAGTACCAAATAGTTGGCCAAAGACAGATTTCGAATTTTAACAGGCTATACTTTTCCTCTGGCGACGTTCGAAAAGCACTTTCCCTGACATCAGTCTCGTGGTCAGTGATGTTGGGTGTTCAATATCTACACAAATTGGCCTGTTAAAATTCATGCGGCTGTTACAAACTATAGTTTCAATGCCAAATAATTCGAAAAAGACAGATTTCGAATTTTAACAGGCCATACTTTTCCTCTGGCGACGTTCGACAAGCTCTTTCCCTGACATCAGTCTCGTGGTCAGCGATGTTGGGTGTTCAATATCTACACAAATTGGCCTGCTAAAATTCATGCGACTGTCAAAACCTATAATTCCAATGCCAAAGCGTTCGAAAAAGACAGATTCCGAATTTTAACAGGCCATACTTTTCCTCTGGCGACGTTCGAAAAGCCCTTTTCCTGACATCAGTCTCGTGGTCAGCGATGTTGGGTGTTCAATTTCTACACAAATTAGTCTGTTAAAATTCATGCGACTGTCAAGAACTATAGTTCCAATGCCAAATAGTTCGAAAAAGACATATTTCGAATTTTAACAGGCCATACTTTTTCTCTGGCGACGTTCGAAACGCCGTTTCCGTGCCATCAGTGTCGTTGACAGCGATGTTGGGTGTTCAATATCTAAACAAATTGGCCTGTTAAAATTCTCGCGGGTGTTAGGAACTAAGCTTTTAGTACCAAATAGTTGGCCAAAGACAGATTTTGAATTTTAACAGGCTATACTTTTCTTCTGGCGACGTTCGAAAAGCCCTTCTCCTGACATCACTCTCGTTTCCGTGCAATCAGTGTAGTTGACAGCGATGTTGGGTGTTCAATATCTAAACAAATTGGCCTGTTAAAATTCTCGCGGGTGTAAGGAACTGAGCTTTTAGTACCAAATAGTTGGCCAAAGGCAGATTTCGAATTTTAACAGGCTATACTTTTCTTCTGGCGACGTTCGAAAAGCCCTTCTCCTGACATCACTCTCGTTTCCGTGCCATCAGTGTCGTTGACAGCGATGTTGGGTGTTCAATATCTAAACAAATTAGCCTGTTAAAATTCTCGCGGGTGAAAGAACTGAGCTTTTAGTACCTAATAGTTGGCCAAAGACAGATTTCGAATTTTAACAGGCTATACTTTTCCTCTGGCGACGTTCGAAAAGCCCTTTCCCTGACATCAGTCTCGGGGTCACCGATGTTGGCAGTTCAATATCTACACAAATTGGCCTGTTAAAACTCATGCGACTGTCAAAACCTATAGTTCCAATGCCAAATAGTTCGAAAAAGACAGATTTCGAATTTTAACAGGCCATACTTTTCTTCTGGCGACGTTCGAAAAGCCCTTCTCCTGACATCACTCTCGGGGTCACCGATGTTGGCAGTTCAATATCTACACAAATTGGCCTGTTAAAATTCATGCGGCTGTTACAAACTATAGTTTTAATGCCAAATAATTCGAAAAACACAGATTTCGAATTTTAACAGGCCATACTTTTCCTCTGGCGACGTTCGAAAAGCTCTTTCCCTGACATCAGTCTCGTGGTCAGCGATGTTGGCTGTTCAATATCTACACAAATTAGCCTGTTAAAATTCATGCGGCTGTTATGAACTATAGTTAAAATGCCAAATATTTCGAAAAAGAAAGATTTCGAAATTTAACAGGCCATACTTTTCTTCTGGCGACGTTCGGAAAGACCTTCTCCTGTCATCACACTCGTTTCCGTGCCATCAGTGTCGTTGACAGCAATGTTGGGTGTTCAATATCTAAACAAATTGGCCTGTTAAAATTCTCGCGGGTGTTAAAAACTGAGCTTTTAGTACAAAATAGTTGGCCAAAGACAGATTTCGAATTTTCACAGGCTATACTTTTCCTCTAGCGACGTTCGAAAAGCCCTTCTCCTGACATCAGTCTCGTGGTCACCGATGTTCGCAGTTCAATATCTACACAAATTGGCCTGTTAAAATTTATGCGGCTGTAAAGAACTATAGTTGTAATGCCAAAGAGTTCGAAAAAGACAGATTTTGAATTTTAACAGGCCACACTTTTCATATAGCGACGTTCAAAAAACCGTTACCCTGCCATCAGTCTCGTGGTCAGCGATGTTGGCTGTTCAATATCTACACAAATTGGCCTGTTAAAATTCATGCGGCTGTTACAAACTATAGTTTTAATGCCAAATAATTCGAAAAAGACAGATTTTGAATTTTAACAGGCCATACTTTTCCTCAGGCGACGTTCGAAAAGCTCTTTCCCTGACATCAGTCTCGTGGTCAGCGATGTTGGGTGTTCAATATCTACACAAATTGGCCTGTTAAAATTCATGCGGCTGTTACGAACTATAGTTCAAATGCGAAATAATTCGAAAAAGACAGATTTCGAATTTTAACAGGCCATACTTTTTCTCTGGCGACGTTCGAAAAGCCCTTTTCCTGACATCAGTCTCGTGGTCAGCGATGTTGGGTGTTCAATGTCTACACAAATTAGCCTATTAAAATTTAAAATCTGTCTTTTTCGAACTATTCGGCATTGGAACTATAGTTCTTGACAGTCGCATGAATTTTAACAGGCTAATTTGTGTAGATATTGAACACCCAACATCGCTGACCACGAGACTGATGTCAGGGAAAGGGCTTTACGTACGTCGCCAGACGAAAAGTATGGCATGTTAAAATTCGAAATCTGTCTTTGGCTAACTATTTGGTACTAAAAGCTCAGTTCCTAACACCCGCGAGAATTTTAACAGGCCAATTTGTTTAGATATTGAACACCCAACATCGCTGTCAACGACACTGATGGCACGGAAACGAGAGTGATGTCAGGAGAAGGGCTTTTCGAACGTCGCCAGAAGAAAAGTATAGCCTGTTAAAATTCGAAAACTGCCTTTGGCCAACTATTTGGTACTAAAAGCTCAGTTCCTAACACCCGCGAGAATTTTAACAGGCCAATTTGTTTAGATATTGAACACCCAACATCGCTGTCAACGACACTGATGGCACGGAAACGGCAGTTCGAACGTCGCCAGAGGAAAAGTATGGCCTGTTAAAATTCGAAATCTGTCTTTGGCCAATTATTTGGTACCAGAAGCTCAGTTCCTAACATCGGCGAGAATTTTAACAGGCCAATTTGTGTAGATATTGAACACCCAACATCGCTGGCAACGACACTGATGGCACGGAAACGACGTTTCGAACGTCGCCAGAGGAAAAGTATGGCCTGTTAAAATTCGAAATCAGGGTTTGGCCAACTAATTGGTACTAGAAGTTTAGTTCCTAACACTAGCAAGAATTTTAACAGGCTAATTTGTGTAGATATTGAACTGCCAACATCGCTGACAACGACACTGATGGCACGGAAACGGCGTTTCGAACGTCGCCAGAGGAAAAGTATGGCCTGTTAAAATTCAATATCTGTCTTTTTCGAACTATTTGGCATTGGAACTATAGTTCTTGACAGTCGCATGAATTTTAACAGGCCAATTTATGTAGATATTAAACACCCAACATCGCTGACCACGAGACTGATGTCAGGGAAAGGGCTTTTTGAACGTCGCCAGAGGAAAGTATAGCCTGTTAAAATTCGAAATCTGTCTTTTTTAAACTATTGGAATTGGAACTTAAGTTCTTAACAGCCGCAAGAATTTTAACAGACCAATTTGTGTTGATATTGAGCTGCCAACATCGCTGACCACGAGACTGATGTCACGAAAAGGGCTTTTCGAACGTCGCCAGAGGAAAAGTATGGCCTGTTAAAATTCGAAATCTGTCTTTTTCGATTTATTTGGCATTTGAACTATAGTTCGTAACAGCCGCATGAATTTTAACAGGCCAATTTGTGTAGATATTGAACAGCCAACATCGCTGACCACGAGACTGATGTCAGGGAAAGAGCTTTTCGAACGTCGCCAGAGGAAAAGTATAGCCTGTTAAAATTCGAAATCTGTCTTTTTCGAATTATGTGGCATTGAAACTATAGTTTGAAACAGCCGCATGAATTTTAACAGGCCAATTTGTGTAGATATTGAACACCCAACATCACTGACCACGAGACTGATGTCAGGAAAAGGGCTTTTCGAACGTCGCCAGAGGAAAAGTATAGCCTGTTAAAATTCGAAATCTGTCTTTTTCGAACTATTTGGCATTGGCACTATAGGTCTTGACAGTCGCATGAGTTTCAACAGGCCAATTTGTGTAGATATTGAACACCCAACATCGCTGACCACGAGACTGATGTCAGGGAAAGGGCTTTTTGAACGTCGCCAGAGGAAAAGTATAGCCTGTTAAAATTCGAAATCTGTCTTTGGCCAACTATTTAGTACTAAAAGCTCAGTTCCTAACATCCGCGAGAATTTTAACAGGCTAATTTGTTTAGATATTGAACACCCAACATCGCTGTCAACGACACTGATGGCACGAAAACGAGAGTGATGTCAGGAGAAGGGCTTTTCGAACGTCGCCAGAAGAAAAGTATAGCCTGTTAAAATTCGAAATCTGCCTTTGGCCAACTATTTGGTACTAAAAGCTCAGTTCCTAACACTCGCAAGAATTTTAACAGGCCAATTTGTTTAGATATTGAACACCCAACATCGCTGTCAACGACACTGATGGCACGGAAACGAGAGTGATGTCAGGAGAAGGGCTTTTCGAACGTCGCCAGAAGAAAAGTATAGCCTGTTAAAATTCGAAAACTGCCTTTGGCCAACTATTTGGTACTAAAAGCTCAGTTCCTAACACCCGCGAGAATTTTAACAGGCCAATTTGTTTAGATATTGAACACCCAACATCGCTGTCAACGACACTGATGGCACGGAAACGGCAGTTCGAACGTCGCCAGAGGAAAAGTATGGCCTGTTAAAATTCGAAATCTGTCTTTGGCCAACTATTTGGTACTAGAAGCTCAGTTCCTAACATCCGCGAGAATTTTAACAGGCCAATTTGTGTAGATATTGAACACCCAACATCGCTGGCAACGACACTGATGGCACGGAAACGACGTTTCGAACGTCGCCAGAGAAAAAGTATGGCCTGTTAAAATTCGAAATCAGGGTTTGGCCAACTAATTGGTACTAGAAGTTTAGTTCCTAACACTAGCAAGAATTTTAACAGGCTAAATTGTGTAGATATTAAACTGCTAACATCGCTGACAACGACACTGATGGCACGGAAACGGCGTTTCGAACGTCGCCAGAGGAAAAGTATGGCCTGTTAAAATTCAATATCTGTCTTTTTCGAACTATTTGGCATTGGAACTATAGTTCTTGACAGTCGCATGAATTTTAACAGGCCAATTTATGTAGATATTAAACACCCAACATCGCTGACCACGAGACTGATGTCAGGGAAAGGGCTTTTTGAACGTCGCCAGAGGAAAGTATAGCCTGTTAAAATTCGAAATCTGTCTTTTTTAAACTATTTGGAATTGGAACTTAAGTTGTTAACAGCCGCAAGAATTTTAACAGACCAATTTGTGTTGATATTGAGCTGCCAACATCGCTGACCACGAGACTGATGTGAGGGAAAGGGCTTTTCGAACGTCGCTATAGGAAAAGTGTAGCCTGCAAAAATTCAAAATCTGTCTTCGTCGAATTATTTGGCATTGAAACTATAGTTCGTAACAGCCGCATGAATTTTAACAGGCCAATTTGTGTAGACATTGAACACCCAACATCGCTGACAACGACACTGATGGCACGGAACCGGCTTTTCGAACGTCGCCAGAGGAAAAGTATGCCCTGTTAAAATTCGAAATTATGCTTTGGCCAACTATTTGGTACTAAAAGCTCTGTTCCTAACACCCGCAAGAATTTTAACAGGCCGTATTTGTTTAGATATTGAACACCCAACATCGCTGACCCCGAGAGTGATGTCAGAAGAAGGGCTTTTCGAACGTCGCTAGAGGAAAAGTATGGCCTGTTAAAATTCGAAATCTGTCTTTTTCAAACTATTTGGCATTAGAACTATAGTTCTTCACAGCCGCATAAATTTTAACAGGCCAATTTGTGTAGATATTGAACTGCCAACATCGGTGACCCCGAGAGTGATGTCAGGAGAAGGGCTTTTCGAACGTCGCCAGAGAAAAAGTATGGCCTGCTAAAATTCGAAATCTGTCTTTTTCGAACTAATTGGCATAAGAACTTTAGGTTTTGACAGTCGCATGAGTTTTAACAGGCCAATTTGTGTAGATATTGAACACCCAACATCGCTGACCACGAGACTGATGTCAGGGAAAGGGCTTTTCGAACGTCGCCAGAAGAAAAGTATAGCCTGTTAAAATTCGAAATCTGCCTTTGGCCAACTATTTGGTACTAAAAGCTCAGTTCCTAACACCCGCGAGAATTTTAACAGGCCAATTTGTTTAGATATTGAACACCCAACATCGCTGTCAACGACACTGATGGCACGGAAACGGCATTTCGAACGTCGCCAGAGGAAAAGTATGGCCTGTTAAAATTCGAAATCTGTCTTTGGCCAATTATTTGGTACCAGAAGCTCAGTTCCTAACACCCGCGAGAATTTTTACAGGCCAATTTGTGTAGATATTGAACACCCAACATCGCTGACAACGACACTGATGGCACGGAAACGGCGTTTCGAACGTCGCCAGAGAAAAAGTATGGCCTGTTAAAATTCGAAATCAGGGTTTGGCCAACTAATTGGTACTAGAAGTTTAGTTCCTAACACTAGCAAGAATTTTAACAGGCCAACTTGTGTAGATATCGAACTGCCAACATCGCTGACAACGAC
This sequence comes from Odontothrips loti, assembly GCA_038380765.1. NCBI lineage: Eukaryota > Metazoa > Arthropoda > Insecta > Thysanoptera > Thripidae > Odontothrips > Odontothrips loti. The sequence goes on along the minus strand of CM076248.1, from coordinate 625,006 downwards.
ACTGATGGCACGGAAACGGCGTTTCGAACGTCGCCAGAGGAAAAGTATGGCCTGTTAAAATTCAATATCTGTCTTTTTCGAACTATTTGGCATTGGAACTATAGTTCTTGACAGTCGCATGAATTTTAACAGGCTAATTTGTGTAGATATTGAACACCCAACATCGCTGACCACGAGACTGATGTCAGGAAAAGGGCTTTTCGAACGTCGCCAGAGGAAAAGTATGGCCTGTTAAAATTCGAAATCTGTCTTTTTCGAATTATTTGGCATTTGAACTATAGTTCGTAACAGCCGCATGAATTTTAACAGGCCAATTTGTGTAGATATTGAACTGCCAACATCGGTGACCCCGAGAGTGATGTCAGGAGAAGGGCTTTTCGAACATCGCCAGAGGAAAAGTATGGCCTGCTAAAATTCGAAATCTGTCTTTTTCGAACTATTTGGCATTGGAACTATAGTTTGTAACAGCCGCATGAATTTTAACAGGCCAATTTGTGTAGATATTGCGTCTACGTCTTTTCGGCATGTGGTCGTGTGTCAAGATGTGGCAATTTTGTTTCTAAGTCCTGGCGAAAATGTGAGAAATTTCCCAAAAATTTTCATCGCCATCTTTTGATATGTTGTTCAGCAACCCATAAAAGGACTTTCCCGCATTTGATCGTATCGTCAAAATTTGGCCAAAAAAAAAAAGTTGGCCAATAAAAAAGTTGGCCAACTTTAGCCCGGTCCCTCCCGACACCTTTGCCATGCTGCGCGGCGTGTAGACGCAGCAAGCCACATATGACGCCAGTGCGGTTCTGGGCGGGGGTGACCCAGTGTGGTAAAAGTGCCTGAAATGGGCCGCGTTGGAGGATGGAGGTTGCCATTGCACGCCCCACCCATGTCTCCAGGCCACCCCAGGGAAGGAAAGGATTGTGAGTGGGAAGGGTTATAAGTGTTGGGGGTGGCTCACCGCTCACCCGCCGTAAGTTGGCGGGGGGTACAGAGTTTCTTCGGTTGCACCTGTTGTGCTAATCTTAAATGTGTATCGTGTCCCTGGCGTGCGCCGAGCTACGCGGAGGTAGCGGTCTCGAGACCTCCCGCGAGCTTAGCGCAACCACCCGCACACACATTCACACACACACTCACACTAGGCTGCCGACGGCGGTCTCAAGAGTTCTTCCTACCTACCCTCCCAATGGACGGTGGTCCGAGCGACGCGCCTGGCCCGAAGGGCAGAACGCATAGCGACAGGCGACGGTCCCGGGGACGAACCCTTGCCTAACACTCGAGGATCTCGAGGGCGGTAGTCCGAGCGACACGCCTGATTCTATGAAGCAGAACGCATAGCTGCGGGTGACCGGCCCAGAGGCGACTCCCTTCCTGCCTAACGTTAACGACGCGAAACTAACGAACCTAACCATTCACTCGGGATCAATAAGGTTAAGCATCAACACTAACTCGGGCTCGTGATTCTCCGATGTATTGTACAAAACTCACCGCAATAAATAATATATTCTCCGCGTCAAAGCACAGGTCGAACCTTGAAGACACGCTGCGTTGTCTCCTCGGCCGGCCTCGTCTCAGCGGGGGTGATGTCTCCTCTGCTGATCTCGTCTCAGCGGGGGTGATGTCTCCTCTGCTGATCTCGTCTCAGCGGGGGTGATGTCTCCTCGGCCGGTCTCGTCTCAGCGGGGGTGATGTCTCCTCTGCTGATCTCGTCTCAGCGGGGGTGATGTCTCCTCTGCTGATCTCGTCTCAGCGGGGGTGATGTCTCCTCGGCAGGTCTCTGACTCGATGCTCGATGCTGACTGTCCATGGCCGGCCCTCCCGGGCCGACCGACTTGGCTTCGTCGCGGGCACTCACGGAACTGAACCGAACTGCCACCGAACTGTGCTGACTCTCAGAATGACTGACTCCCTCCGAAGTGAACTGTACTGTCCTGTCCTGTACTAAACTGAACTCTCTGTGGTCGCCCGGACCGTCCCTTATATACGGGGCCGGCGACGACACCTGCTCATCACCGGCCACGCGCCGCCGCAGCCGCCGCGGCCCACGGCCCCCGGCCGGCGACGCGGGCGATGACGCACCCCCCGCTTACGGAATGTTCCAGGCAATTGCGTAACACACATGAGGAGGAGTAAATTCCCTCGCACCACAGTCGCTATCTGTCCTCATGCCAAGCCTAATTTACGCGTAAAATGTAAGAAAGAAAAGGTAATCGATCGCGCCGCCCTGGCAGGACGAGAGGAATCTAACAACCTCTCTTGGATTTAGAGAGAGACAATCCGAGATCCGGGCATCCCCCGTAGTCGTGCCTTAGATCCATCCTTACCAGAGACCCCGAGACTGCTCTACGTCTGGCCGACACCTCCGTGTTCTGGACCAGCGAAAGAGGCTACGCCAGACCCACTGTCTCGGCGTTGTCACGGCTATCTGGTGCGGGTACTCTCGATTCTACATAAGAAACGAGTAAGCATGATTGCCTACTCACACGGGCAAGGTAGTCAGTCTTAGGTGGGGTAGCCAGAGGAACTTCGCCACCGACTGGCTTAATCGCTCGCCCGACCCGTCACCACTGACACTCAGCAACATGCTTGGTGAGTGAATATTTTTGTGAACACTTAACATTAGCTGGGTGTTTTGCTTCAACTACATTCCTTCTTCCTCCTTTTTTGTAGGTGACTCCGAATATCCCTATGAGCCATGGCTGCATGTGCCTAGTTTAGATGCTGCGGAGGGCTCATCAGAGGCTAACTATACCAAAGCGCATATGATAGATAGGAGTGTTGTAGAACGTACTATCGGGCACTTGCGGGCTAGGTTTTGCTGCCTTAGTAAGCACAGAGTGTTACATTATCATCCCCTAAAAGCAGGCAGAATCACAAATGCCTGTTCTGTCCTTCACAATATGTGTGTACGAGCACAGTTACCCATTGATGAAGAGTTGGTAGGGGAAGAAATGGGCGGCAGCGACAATGAGGATGACGTTGATGGAGGGAACAACCACCGACCCTACCTTGTTCCTCGCCCACCTCAACCTCAGCAGCGCTTCGCCACTTTAAGAGAAGAAGCTAATATGGTTAGGCGGGGCATCATTGCAAGATTACCCAGAGTACCTCCTCGTCAGTGGAATCCTAACCGTCCCCACGGTCGCCGCCCTCGTGAATAGCATACAATTTATAGAATGTATGTATTATGAGCAATGAAAAATAATGTATAATATAATAATGTGTTATGTAGAATGTATTTTTCAAACCCACGCCATCCGGATGATAATAATAATAATAATAATAACTGACTCATGTAAATGTTTGGGTAGAACGGACCCGGATACGATTTTTGAATGACCCCAGAGCCCCGAGAAAACTGCCAAAAATGACCCCAGGTGCTGCTGCAGGTGCCGGTGGGCAAAACATGGCCTTCTTTGCCAGGAAGTGGAACGAGACGGCAAACTGCCTGGGAGTGCGGTATTTCGAACTGGAACATGAGAACCGACCCCTACTAAACTTAAACCAGGACCTCCGTTACGATGCCAAATTTGACCCCAGGTGCTGCTGCAGGTGCCAGTGAGCACAGCAGGGCCTTCTTGGCCAGGAAGTGGAACGGGACGGCAAAATGCCTAAGGGTGCGTTATTTCGAATTTGAACATGAGAACCAACCCCTACTAAACTTAAACCAGGACTTCCGTTACGACGCCAAAATCGACCCCAGGTGCTGCTGCAGGTGCCGGTGGGCACAACAGGGCCTTCTTGGCAAGGAAGTGGAACGGGACGGCAAAATGCCTGAGGGTGCGGTATTTCGAACTTGAACATAGAAACCAACCCCACCTAAAATGATCCAGGGAACAAAGTGAGAATGCTTAAAACGACCCCAGGTGCTGCTTCAGGTGCCGGTGGGCGAAACAGGGCCTTCTTGGACAGGAACTGGAACAGGAGGCCAAACTCCTAGACGATGCGAGATACAAAGTGTTTCCCGAGAATGGACCCCCCTCAAGCGACTCACAGCCCCAAGAAAACTGCCAAAAACGACCTCAGGTGCTGCTGCAGGCGCCGGTGAGCATAACAGGACCTTCTTGGGAAGGAACTGGAACAGGAGGCCAAACTCCGAACTCCTAGACGGTGTGAGATACGAACTTTTTCCCGAAAATAGACCTCCTCTCAAATGACACCAACGCCTCAGGAACACTGCCAAAAACTACCTTAGGTGCTGCTGCAGGTGCCGGTGAGCAAAACAGGGCCTTCTTGGACAGGAACTGGAACAGGGGGCCAACCTCCTAGACGGTGCTAGATACGAACTTTTTCCCGAAAATGAATCCCCTCTCAAATGACTCCAAAGCCTCAGGAAAACTGCCAAAAACTACCTCAGGTGCTGCTGCAGGTGCCGGTGAGCAAAACAGGGCCTTCATGGACAGGAAGTGGAACAGGACGGAAAACTGCCTGAGGGTACACTTTTTCAAACTTGGGCATAGGAACCAACCACACCTTAAATGACCGTAGGAACCTGGTAAAAATGCTAGAAACGACCCCAGGTGCTGCTGCAGGTGCCGGTTGGTCAATCAGTGCCTTCTTAAGTAGGAAGTGGAACGGGAGGGCAAACTGATAAAATGTGCGGAATTTTAAACTTGAACATATGAACCGAGCGCTGCTCAAACAACCCAATGACCTATGTTATAGTGTCAAAATCAACCCGAAGTGCTGCTGCAGGTGCCAGTGGGCAAACCATGGCCTTCTTAGACAGTGACTCGAACGGGATGGTTCCTGCTAAGATGTGCATTATTTCAAACTTGAACATGAGAACCGACCCTGCTAAAACAATCCCAGAAACCTAGTCGACCTCCGGTGCTGTTGCAGGTGCCGGTGGACAAAACAGCCCGTCTTGGGCTCGAACTGGAACGGGACCAACTGGTGAGAGATACGTACTTCTTTAACAGATTGGATCCCGTTAACTACGGGTCCAGGAACGCGAATGCCAAAATCGAATCCACGTGCTGCTGCAGGTGACGGTGGGCACACAGGTTTTTTTTTCGTTCCTTGCCTACCACTGGACTGCTTGAAATCATAAAACCTACCAAATATGGTACCAAAGGGAGAAACAGCAGGGCGCAGCCCTGCACGGGGGTCTGGGGGCGGAGCCCCCAGCGAGCAAAGCGAGTAACAATGTATAGAAACCCAAAGAAATGGTGTGATCAATTTGTTTCAATTGTCATAAATTTTAAAATGTTCAGAAGCAATTTTATTTGAATTAACCTTAGTGTGGCTTGGAAATTCTTTTCAACAATTTTTTGAAAAATTCTGTAATTGATCTGTCAGTGCGATGACTAAGGAATAACATGAAAGAAAAAGCAGTGATAAGGTGGACAATGACTTGTTTATTGCATCAAAGTTCAGAAGAGAGAAGGGAAACAAAGATACTCTAGCCATTTTATATCACAAAAAAGACTGAGCTTACAATTAGCATCAACATAACTCCATTTCAGAATGATCTCGATAACAGTTCAAATCAAATTGATCTTTCATTTCATAATGAAATTTCATAAACTCAACTAGTAAAAAACCAATCTCATGCCATTCTTTGCTTACCAGAAGCAGGCAGCCAACAATATTATGAAACTTATAAAAAGATCAAATTGTCTCCACACCTAGTCCACAAAAACATTATTTTGTACATATGGACTCTACCGGGTGTCCCGTCTAATACACTGCAGTCGGATGGGTGTCCTACCCTTGACTCTGCAGGCGCAACGATGCAGGCGGCTCCCGGCGGGAGACAGCGGCCGTGACGAGTCGAGCTACGGCCAGCCGAGACCAGCAGGAGAGCCGGGCGAGCCGAGCGGCTGGAAGTGCGCACAGCCTCCCCTCCTCACACCATCCAACTCCTCTGCCAGCGCCGCTTTGCGTCGTCTGCTCCTGGCGCCTGGCTACGGCTGCCGAACGGGGGCTGAAATTGGCCCGTCCGTCTCAAATTTTGAAATATCTTAACGAACTTGTGATTAGGGTGATGTCGGTCCGGAGAGCGCTCGGCATAAATTCTGCTGGCCTGACGCCCATTCCCTCGCGCCTCGCCTTAAATCATAACCATTTCTGCCATTTCTTCGTTTTTCAACACGTGCGGCTGCGCTCCCTCCGCCATGGTTGAGGTTGACAGTCAACACTGATGTCTGCTACCTCTTTAGCGTTTCGGTTTCGATACGCAAATGTTGTCTCCCGCTGTCTCCCGCCGGGAGCCGCCTGCATCGTCGCCCCTGCAGAGTCAAGGGTAGGCCACCCACCCGACTGCAGTGTATTAGCCTGGACACACTAGACCGGCCGCATATGCAAACGTATGAAAATGTTTGGGGGCGTTTCGGTTTTCCGGTAGGTATCCATTAGAAAAAATTTAAAAAAAAATCACGGAGTCGGTACGACGATATTTAGAGGTGGCGAAATGGTCTCAAAGTTGCAACATTTCGAAAATTTAGTTAAAACAGTATAAATGCCGGTGTTACTTGCTACTGGTTGGTTTCACGACAAAAGTGTTGGAACAAAAAATGCTGCAAATGTAAGAACACATCGAAATGGTAAGAAGTGTTTTTGCGATGCGCTTTATGGTTGCCGAGATATTTGCGCCAAAGCGCTGCGTGGCGGCACAAAGCTGCAATCTCGGATAGGCGGCTGCTAGCGCCGGCACTACCGCAGCCGCATTTTTCGGCTAAAGAAGGTGAATAACGGAATTTCAGAGCTTGAAATTAACGATTAATTTAAACAAATGATAAATGTTTATTTTGTTTCTTTTACAGCGTCAGCAACGCATTCTATGGTGCACTTATTAAATCTTTTTCTGTGCGCAGCAACAAGAAGCAGTATTCTTTCTCGCTCTGCATTATCAGTGGCCAAACAATCTATGCACTCCAGCGTAAGCTTAACGCCTCGCTTGCGGTGTCATTGGTACACTGAAGAGCCCGCACGTCTTCGCTGGAGGAGTAACATTGGTCCGGATAGAGCTGCAGAAAACTAGCAGAGATCTGCAGGTGCTCGAAAAACCTGTCACTACGTGAGTTGACAAAGTCCTTCAACTCCAAACTATTCACCACGGCTGGCTTCAGGAGAACCAGGACGCGACGAGCGTCTGTTTCCGGAGCTTCCACAGTAAGAGTTTCAACGACCTGCATTTGAATGTTAGATAATTTCCAGAAAACTAGCTTAATAATATTGTAAAACAGACGGTTAAATTTGGAACCTTCAGTTCCTCGGCTGATGAAAGCTCGTCCTCAAATAAGAAGAGCAGTGCCACAGGTACCATAGGTGATTGGAAAACTTAAGCAGCGCAGATTCCCACACGGGTCCACGTCCACGGTAGTTGCGCAATTACTCTAACTCATGCCGGAGAGCATCAACATCATTTGAATTTCAGATAAATTCCAGGAAAACTAGTTTGATTGAATTGGTGCCTCCAGTTTCTCGCGTGCGCACGTGCCTTTACCACTCGACTGGCAGCCGCTGCTCCCCGGCGTGAGTTAGACTACCTGCACATGTAATTGCGCAACTACCGTGGACGTGGACCCGTGTGGGAGTCTGCGCTGCTTAAGTTTTCCAATCACCTATGGTACCTGTGGCACTGCTCTTCTTATTTGAGGACGAGCTTTCATCAGCCGAGGAACTGAAGGTTCCAAATTTAACCGTCTGTTTTACAATATTATTAAGCTAGTTTTCTGGAAATTATCTAAAATTCAAATGCAGGTCGTTGAAACTCTTACTGTGGAAGCTCCGGTATTGTGCCCTGTGGCTTCGCCACTCGACACACATCAACGGACCCTTGACAGGACCCCCCTCGTTACGACTTGTTTAATCTTTACTGTTTATGCCGCCGTTCGGTTTCCCCTCTGTTTAGATCCGCTGGTCTCCAGTTGGGAAGACTCAGCTTTGCTTACATCCAGGAACCAATCCCGTATCACGTGGGGGTGCCGGCACCCCCCACTCCGCACTTAGGCCCTATCCAGGGTTATATAAGAAATCACTGCTAAGAGCTCATTGTCAGTCAGTCCCGCTCGCTCAGTCAGCACCCAGCTTCCCCTGCTCGCTCTGCTGCTCAGGACTCTGCTTCGTTGTCTCCTTGGGTAAGCCCGAACTCTAACTCCAGGCACTGCGGTAGGGACCATACTAAGACTCTGTACCATCCACTAGACAATTTTATAATAAAAGCTTTGTCTTAGCATTAGCTCTGTGTTCACCAATTATTCCATACACGCAAACCTTCAGTCAACAAGAGATGATTCGAACTCGATAATATAACAGGTGGGGTAACGCTCACAACGTGGTTCCGATACCGGTCATCTCTTTGCTTGACTTTTGGTAGTTGTGTGTTTAATTGGTGCACATCGGCCGATCAAAAATCTCTCATTGTAAGTCAGTCTTTAACGTTTTATGTATTTGTTTTCTTCACGCCATAACTGCCTAGTCGTTATTTCCGCTGCCTGTGTAAATTCAGTGACTGGCCATGTTCCTGTTCTTCTCTACCCTCGTTTTACTGTCCGTATATCTTTTCGACATGTCTTGTGTGTTGATCCTGTCTGTTGTGTGGAACCGCCTGTTTTTGTATGCGATTCAACGGACAAGGAAGGCACTCGATGTTTGTGACTATTTGTTGTGGACTAGTCCGTGCCATGCAAGTGGCCATGTCACACTGCCATCGCTGTGTAAAGCATTTCACTTTCCGAAATACCGTTGTGCTGGAGGTTGTGCTATACGGAAATATCATACGCAACTTCTTTCGGGTCCGCTCTGGTCCGATTTCTGTACACTGTGATCGACAAAGTCTTCAGTTTCCGCTTAAACAAGAAAGTACAATGGAAAACTCTTAGGAAAAAGTGAAATAAATTTTTTTTTTCAAAAGAACAGTCACAGTTTGTATTTTATACTTTGGTTTTTAGTCTAGGTTTTGTGTCCGCAATATTGTAAAGCCTCTGACGGGGACATTCGCACCGTCATGCTCCGCGTTATCTTTCGATTGTATTTAAATGTTCAGTTCGAGACAATTAAATCCGAAATCAGTTTCTTTGTTCGCAGTACTGTGCGCGGTAAACATACTGCTCCGCGTTATTTTTTGATTGTATTTAAATGTTCAGTTCGAGACAATGAAATCCGAAATCAGTCTCTTTGTTCGCAGTGCTGTGCGCGGTAAACATACCGAAAAAAAAAGCCACTAAAGTGGCTGCTGCGTGACAGGCCCAAATTTGAAACGCTAGCCAATGTTGCAACGGCTTTTGCATAAACATTGTACAACTTTGAGACCATTTCGCCACCTCTAAATATCGTCGTACCGACTCCATGATTTTTTTTAAATTTTTTCTCATGGATACCTACCGGAAAACAAAAACGCCCCCAAACATTTTCATACTTTTGCATATGCGGCCAGTCTACTGGACACCCGGTACAAAAAAGCTTTAACGATAGCTGTTTCTTCACCATACAATAATTTCCTGAGTAATTTCCAAGCAAGTGAAATGTCAGGCATAGTAAAAGCAAATGTCTGCGCAATGCACAAAGTACGCAGAAATTAAAGGTTTAATTGGCACCAAGGAAACGGTGCAACTGTCCCTCTAAGATGGTCACCGACAGAACAATAATACTGGTATGCAATCTCAACAAAAATTACCAAGAACTAGTATCACGTTGCAGAAATGCACTTTGGAACATATAAAAACGTAAACTTCGACATAGACTGTCATTGCTGCTGTCTTGCCAAATACTCCACAGCCCTGGAACAAAGAGGAAAGTTTTCAGTTAAGTAGAAAAATTGAGTGCAGTGATGCGTTTGAAAGAACAAAAAAAAAAAAAAAAGAAAGAAAATTTCAATAACTCACATCTGCATTGCAGCACAAAAGCTCATGCATGCATTAGATAAATAATTGCTTGTAGTTTTGGATTGCTCAGACTGCATTTCAAACTTAAGTTTTTCAAATTCAATCCTTGCCTTCTCCAATGCAATCTTTTTCTGTTCCAGTTTAGGTTTCTGTTCTGCCTTTTCTTTTTCAAATGCAATCTTTTCCTTTTCTTGTTCAAGTTTTTTTTCAGAACTTTGTTTTTCAAAAGCAATCCTTGCCTTTTCCAGTTCAAGTTTCTGTTCTTCTAAAGCCACTAATAATTTGGTGAGCTGATTTTTCTCTTCACAAATCTTTACCAGTGACACCTCTTCTGGGGAGATTTGAACAGAACCTGAAACACAGTAAATGGGTTAGCTGCAGCAGAACACAGAGAGAAAAGGTGCCATTCTTTTTTTTTTTTTAAGGAAGAAAAAAGAACCTACTTTCAGTAAAACAGCGGCGGCGTTTCCTGCTAGATAATGAGGATGCTGATGATGTTGATGCTTGTGCTAGAGTGGCTGGAGTGGCTAGAGCGGGCATCTCTGGTGGTGGGGTATTTGATGAAGAGCCAGCAGGTGAAGGTGAATTGAAATGTAAGAGTGGTCTTTACGATCTGAAGAAGGTACTTGGTGGCCTTTACTTGGTTCCTGAGCGTTAGTGACACTTATTTTGTGACGAAATATCGTTTGAACGCTTATTTTTGGGTGTGCGTACGTTGTTTTATCGATTTATTACGTTTTGCAGTGAAACATAGCCGATCCGAGAAAAGCTGAGTTCTGGCCAGAGATTTTTTTCTGGCCAACTTCACACTCGTGTCATTTTGCGGCCTGCTCGCCTCCTGGTAGGAGATCTCGTGAAATTTGACGATTGGATCGCATTTAAGAAAGGAAGGAAGGAGGAAATGTTAATTTTTGGCATTTAATCGCCTGCGAATACCCGACCGTCCGCGTTGAACGGCGCAAACCGGGATCAAATTGGCCCGCTGGTTCTACGAGAAACATTTTTAATGAGAAGTCAGTCAGTGGTCAGCGTTTCGAAGGGGAGGTTTCTTACCTTCCGTGGTATTTTTAGCACATTTTCACTGGTTAAATTGAGGGCCGATAGTTGTCGTGAACATCCTCGCCTCAATCATTTAAAAAATATCTCTTTATTTTTAAAGTTCAAAGGTGGCAAAAACGATCAAAATGAAGGCAGCTTCCCATATCGCAGGGACGACTATACCGCTTCCGTCACATGTAGCCCATGGCCGGTCCACCGCCCGTATCGTGGCGTTGACCATGACCTTGACCTTAATACAGCCGGCCCCCAGCTCTCACAATACGGCTTCAGTGTCAACAGCAACGCTCCTCACAACATTGTGCAACTTTGTGTTTTAGAGTCCAAAGGTGGCAAAAACGACCCAAGGCCGGTCCGCCGTCCGTGCCGTGCCGTTGACCCACCACTCACTCTTTATAACGCCGACTCCCGGATCTTATTCGTGATTCGGCTTCAGAGGCAACAGCAACGCTCCTTACAACATGGTAAGCAACATCTCTGAATCTAAAAAAAGGAAAATGTCAGAAAACTTACTACTGTAAGTAAGCGTTATTAAGTGCAGATACCAGATGAGTTCCGGCAACGATCCTGTGAAAGCGCTGGCATATTTTTGAGCCCGAGCGGAGCGAGGAGCTCTCTGCATCGACCATTCCACTGTTTATTCTCCTCATTTTCAGCAAGTGTCGTTGCTATAGGTAACTCTCGTTGTTCATTTGAGTTCCTTCATATGCCGCTAGATGGAGCCAAATAAATGGGCGGAGCTATGCTGCGGTTCTACCAACTTTAAAAACTTATATTTATTTTAAAAATATTAATTACCGTTGTTCCTACATTATATTTAACATCTTCTTTATCATTGAATGTAATTGAACCTCTGGTAACTAACTGCAAATTAACACAATGTAAATCATCTCAGCTTGCTGCTTATTGTTTCAAAATGACATATTGGCATCGCACGGAGTGGGCGGAGAATCTAAAACAATTGTACCAATTTACTTTAAAAAAGAATTCCAGTTCATTTAACAAAATCAGACGTAACCAATCTACCACAGTGCACAATTGGGCATGTGATCACATTAAATCCGATTTATTTTAGAATCGTCCCTTGTTTAATGAGGAGGCCTATTGTCGTCAACTTGGCTCCATATTCTCATTCCTCTCCGCTTTGGTTGGCGCTCCGCAACGCGGCAGTGGCTTGTGATGGTCCGCCACGCGAAGCCTCGTAACAATGTTGGCTTGGTCGCGCGGTCTAATAGAACGGTCCACCGTGGGGCGGGTCGCCGGTTCGAATGTCAGAGCTTTCCGTTTTTCCTTTTCTTTTTGTCTAAGCTAAAATTTCCAAGTTGTGATCAACAATTTATTATTCACAGTCATTGTTCAGTTAACGAGGGCGACTCAGTGCTGTAAGCGCTGGAATTTTTTTTATTCTCCTCACAGCAAGTGTCGTTGTTGCCACATTCTGCATTCAGTTTCATTTCACTATCGCTAGATGGCGCCGCAAAAATAGGCGGAGCTATGCCGCGGTTGTGCTCTGCGGTGCCAACTTTAGGGGTTGATGATCAGTTTAACAATATTAAATACTGTTGTGCCTTCATTATACTTTACATACTCTGTATCATAGGATAGAATTGAACCCTTAGTAACAAACTGGAAATTAACACAATGTAAATCATCTCAGCATTGCTGCTTATTGTTTCAATATGGCATATTGGCCTCGCACGCAGTAGGCGGAGAATCTGAAACAATTGTACCAATCTACTTTAAAAAAGAATTCGAGTTCTTTTAACAAAAGCAGACGTAACCGATCTGCTACAGTCCACAATTAGGCATGTGATCACATGAAATCCGATTTATTTGAGAATCGTCCCTTGTTCAATGAGGAGGCATATTGTTACCAACTTGGCTCCATATTCGCATTGGTCTGCGCTTTGGTTGGTGCCTCGCAATGCGGCCGTGGCTTGTGATGGTCCACCACGCGAAGCCAAGTAACAATGTCGGTTTGGTCACGCGGTCCAATGGAGCGGTTCACCGCGCGGCTGGGCGCCGGTTCGAATGTCAACTTTCCGTTTTTCCTTCATTAATTTTTTTCTTAACTTAAATTTCCAAGCTGTGATTAACAATTTAATATCAACACTCATCGTTCAGTTCACGAGGGCGACTCAGTGCTGCAAGCGCTGGAATTTTCTATTCTCCTCGCAGCAAGTGTCGTTGTTGCCACATTCTGCATTCAGTTTCATTTCATTATCGCTAGATGGCGCTACAAAAATAGGCGAAGCTATGCCACGGTTGTGCTGTGGTGCCAACTTTAGGAACTGATGTTCAGTTAAAATATATTAAATACCGTTGTTCCTTCATTATACTTAACATCCTCTGTATCATACGATGTAATTGAATCCTTGGTAACAAACTGGAAATTGACACAATGTAAATCATCTCAGCATTGCTGCTTATTGTTTCAAAATGACATATTGGCATCGTACGGAGTAGGCGGAGTACCAATATACTTTAAAAAAGAATTCCAGTTCATTTAACAAAAGCATACGTAACCAATCTGTTACAGTCCACAATAGGCATGTGATCAAATCAAAACCGATTTATTTTAGAATCGTCTCTTGTTCATTGAGGAGGCCTAGTGTTGCCAACTTCGCTCCATATTCGCATCGGTCTGCGCTTTGGTTGGTGCCTCGCAACGCGGCCGTGGCTTGTGATGGTCCGCCACGCGAAGACAAGTAACAATGTGGGTTTGGTCGCGCGGTCTAATGGAGCGGTTCGCCGTGCGGCGGGACGCCGGTTCGATCATCAGAACTTTCCGGTTTTCCTTTTTAATTCTTTTCTAAATTTAAATTTCTAAGTGTTGATTAACAATTTATTATCAACACTCATTGAGGGCGACTCAGTGCTGTAAGCGCTGGAATTTTTTATTCTCTTCACAGCAAGTGTCGCTGTTGCCGAATTCTGCATTCAGTTTCATCTCACTATCGCTAAATGGCCCCACAAAAATGGGCGGAACCATGCTGTGCTGCCAACTTTAGAAATTTTAATTCAGTTAAAAAATATTGAAAACTGTTGTGCCCACATTATACGTTACACCTCTCTAATCATAAGATGTAACTGAACTCGAGGTAACTAACTATAAATTAAGACAATGTGCAACATCTCAATGTCTGCTTACGGTTTCAAAATGACACATTGGCATCGCAAGTAGCGGGCGGAGAACCTGAAGGATTCCCGTTTATTTAACAGAAGCAGACTTAACCAATCTCCTCTAGTCCAGAGTTGCCTATGTGATCCCGTCAAAACCGGTTGATTTTAGAATGGCTCCTGGCTCAGTAGGCCTGTTGTCGCACACTCGGCTGCATATTCGCATCGCTCTGAGCGGGTTGGCGCTCCGCACCGCGCCAGTAGCTTGTGACGTCGGCCACGAAAACTATCGTAACAATGTCGGCTTGGTCGCGCGGTCAAATGGACCGGTTCACCGTGAGGAGGGTCGTCGGTTCGAATGTTAGACCTTTCCGTTTTCATTTTATTTTTTTCCTCAATCAAATTTTCAAGCTGGTATTATCTCTTTTTTAAACTCATCGTTCGGTTAATGAGGGCGACTCAGTGCTTGTAGCATTGGAATTTTTCATTCTCCTCACAGCAAGTGTCGTTGCTATACGTTACGTAACTCTTGTCGCTCCATAGCAGTTCCCAGCCAAAGCGCTAGATGGCACCACAAGAATGGGTGGAGATGTGGTCTGTGGTTCTGCCAACTTTCAGGATTTATTTCCATTTTAACAAGCTGGCCCGTCCCTTCCGTCATTGACAGGGGGACTTGGCCAGCTTGGCCTGCCGGCGGCGTTTGCGGGGGCCTTCGGCCCCCGCCTCAAGTCTCCCTAGAAGTGCCCGATTGCAGATGCATTTGTTACGATTAAAATCGTTAACCTGAGCCCGTCCCTGAGCGCACCGCGATGGTAATAGTGTGCGCGCGGCGGCCAACCCTAACCTCAAAAAACAAGAACAGACAAATTTTCATTAATCAAAAATGCGATACAAATCGAAAATTGTTGCCACCGCACGTAATTGTACGTTAAAAAAGTAGTTGATCCTCAAAATTTGAAGTTTTTTTATGAACGATAAGTCGGCGAACATACGTCCGCCCGAACGAACATGCGGCATCAGACTATAAGCCCGGCTCCTGCCGTTTCTAAAGAAACGTGTCGGGACGGGCTAAAAATATTAAACATCCTTGTGCTCACATAATATATTACATCTTACCTATCATAGAATATAATTGAACCCGTGGTAACTACTGCAGATCAACACAACGCACAACATCTCAACATTGCTGCTTATTGTTTCAAATTGACATATTGGCATCGCACGCAGTGGGCGGAGAATCTAAAACAGTTGTGCCAATATACTTAAAAAAGGAATTCCAAGTTATTTACAAAAGCGCATGTAACCAATCTGCTGCAGTCCACATCAGTCCACATCAAATCCGATGTATTTTAGGATCGTCCCTTGTTCAATGAGGAGGCCTACTGTTGCCAACCTGGTTCCATATTCGCATTGGTCTGCGCTTTGGTTGGCGCCTTCGCAACGCGGCCGTGGCTTGTGATGGTCCGCAACGCGAAGCCTCTTAACAATGTCTGCTTGGTCGCGCTAAGACCGGTTCACCGTGTGGTGGGTCGCCGGTTCGAGTGTCAGATAGCTTTCCGTTTTTCTTTTCAATTTTTCATAACTAATATTTCCAAGTTGTAACTTACAATTTATTCTTAACACTCATCGTTCAGTTAACGAGGGCGACTCAGTGCTGTATGCGCTGGAATTTTTTAAATGTGCATTAATTTCGACACCTGCATTTAAAACTTGAGAATCAAGAACGTGCTAGCGCTACACTAGGCTCTATCTCCTCACGGTCGCGTTAGACTAGGCAGGCAGGGCCGCCGGGGGGGTATTTGGCCCCGTCGGGAACTTCAGTCAGTGCCCCCTGAAAGAGAGCAGGATGAGGCGGGGTATAGGGGCACACCCAGAAAATCGGTTTCTTGATTCCAAGAAACTTTGGGCCAAGGTAATTTTTCCCTTGAAACGAGGGAGGCGCTTTTGATTTATGGTAAATTTTCTATTGTTAGAAAGAAAATTCATTAAAACTAAGGAAACTATTTTACTGTTCCCCCGCCAAGGACGGCGTCTTTGAATGAAGGAAACGGTTCTGAGTGCAATAAACCCAGATGTAAAACAAAACAGATGTATGCGGCGGGATGCGAGTGAAGCGAGCTAAAGCAATGGCCTAATAGTAGAGTGGCCCGTTTATGTGGTTTTAGTTGGGGCAGTAGTGACAACGCAAGTGTTCACAATTGTTCTTCCAACTGTCTTTTATTAATTCTTGTACACATTACTCGACAACTACGACACAACTCAACTACTCACAACATTCGCCCCTCATGGCCACCAGAGGGCGACACCTTACATACTACGTTAGACAAAAAAACTGTCACAACTACTTCGCTGATCAACAGTTTAAACAAAAGTCTGAAAATATCATGACAGCTAGTACTACTATTTCTATGACCTATAACATAATTTTAAAAAAAAGGCGGAATTTTTCGGCCTACGGGTAAAGGTCGCAAAATCGGGTCAAAGATGGCGACGTCCAAATCCTGAGAAATCGTCGCCAGCGACGCTAGGCCGATCAAAATCCGCAAAGTGGGGTGGTGGTGACTCGTCAAAAGTTCCATTGTGGCGGAGTCTGGATTTCCCAGAGAGTGCTTGGAAATCGCCATCTCTTTTTGGCCCGTCCCGACACGTTTCTTTAGAAACGGCAGGAGCCGGGCTTATAGTCTGATGCCGCATGTTCGTTCGGGCGGACGTATGTTCGCCGACTTATCTATCGTTCATAGAAAAACTTCAAATTTTGAGGAACAACTACTTTTTTAACGTAGAATCACGTGCGGTGGCAACAATTTTCGATTTGTATCGCATTTTTGATTAATGAAAATTTGTCTGTTTTTGTTTTTTGAGTTTAGGGTTGGCCGCCGCGCGCACACTATTACCATCGCGGCGCGCACGGGGACGGGCTCAGGTTAACGATTTTAATCGTAACAAATACATCTGCTATCGGGCACTTCTAGGGAGACTTGAGGCGGGGACCGAAGGCCCCCGCAAACGCCGCCGGCAGGTCAAGCTGGCCAAGTCCCCCTGTCAATCCGAGGTGCCGGTGGAGCGCAGCGGAACTGGAGGATGACGGAAGGGACGGGCTAGCTTGTTAATCGGCTATAAAGATTTAAAACTACTAAAACTCACTCAGAGGCGATCCAGAGCTGTTATCGCTCTTTTTGGCGTACCTTTAAATTTAACTGTCAATCCTATATCAAAGACAACTTTATGCAGATGAAAGACGGCATACACAAATCCACCCGGTCTAATAAACAGCGGCTCATTATTCCCCAACATCGCATTAATAAATTTAGTCATTCTTTCCATGTCACAGCTTGCAGGCTTTGGAATGAGTTAAAAACTGTTGCCAGAGGCTTGATTCAGGAAATCGCCGCCAGAGCGCGCGGAAACCGCAGAAAAACCGCGAACGTTCAAGTAGCCTAAATCCGCACTCACATTGAACAAACAGCCCAATTTTGCGGTTTTCTCTCGGTATGGTGTAGGATTTGATTAAGGAGGCTCATGGTGAAGTAAAAGTAATCGAGAATACCGAGAATCCTTTGGTTTATTGGCATGGCACATAAATAATAAATACTAAAAATACCTTGTTTTTTTTCTCTCATGGCACAAGAACATAAAAAAATCTAATAAAATTGGCACTGCAGTGTCCTTCCAAACCATATTAATATTTAGCATTATACTGTATTTTACAATATGCCTCGGGTTGTCCCTTCACGAAATTCTCCTCCGTGTTGGAATCCAGCCATCCTGAATATAGTGAGACACGCATTGCATCGTAAAGCTTAGAGCTTAAACTTATCCCTCTGACAAGGGCAAGGGCCGTTTGCGTCAGGGCGGGTTTGCGTTGAAGAATGTGAGAACAGAAGAGGATCGGGAGCCATGGAGGGGAGATATTTCGGAGCTGCCAACATTCGCACTCAAACGATATGTTCATATTTCAAAATTACGGCTAAATTTTAGAAACCGCAAGACTCGCAACTAGCTGACAGAAAATAGCCTAATTTGCGGGTTCCTGCAAAAATTGAAATTCAACCGCAAATCTAAATCTAAAATAGCCCAATTTGCGGAAATCGCACAATCTGACGACACTGGTTAAAAATCTACAACTATCAACATGTCTCACCTACCACCTTCAAAAATATTGTAACTAAAATGCTCTTTGATTTACAGTAGGTCTCTAATTGCATTGCTTCTCTGTTTACATTTTTGTAGTTATCTTTTTTGGGAATCTTTTTTTTTTCTAACATATGGATGCTTGTAATAAAGTCTAAAATTGCATCATGATCCTCAGTTGGAGAGGTATTACTCTTTATATCTCGTGCCATTGTAAGCCTCTGATGGGGACATTCGTACCATCATGCAACGTTTTTTTTTTTCTTTCCTACACCTATTATTGTATAGGATCTGTAATACCAAACCAACTTGGGATACTCACCTTGTGTCAATTATTTGCTCGTCGGTGCTAAAGAAATGTATTTTTTAAAAACATACATACTGTCCACATACTGCGTATGAAGGAGAATGCGGTCTGTGCCGGTCCAAGACTTTTCAGTCTTTTTGGGGCAGACCAAAATAAACTTTTTTTAATTCAATTCAATTCTCTGGAAGAACCAGACACCGTTAAAGCAGTGACTACACTGGCTCAAAAGTCGCTCTTTCCCTTACAGTGGATCGCAGTACCATGGCTGGGCATAGGATTCATCTTGGCTATGTCGGAGGCAAGACTAGGCAGCAGAATAACTGAGGAAATGCTGACTGACCTCGGTGACAAGGTGTGGGTGACGCGCGAGTGCCGATTGTGCCATGCGGGCAGGAAAATGGCGGTTACTGTAGGGCTGACAGGAACTATCACTCAGGTAAGCTTTCACTTTACTGCCTGCATTCATGATTGAGTGGAAGTCCTTTGACTGCGCTTGTCTGATGCTAGACCCGCGAACCTGGAAGTCGCAGTAACTTCCCGTCTAATACCTACTGGAACATTTATGTTGAACAACACGATGCCTGGAGGAGAAGGAGAGGTCAAAATATGGACCAGAGGGGTCACGTTCTGGCTTCGCAACTTGGGGGGCCAGCCACGGAGTGGAACTATGTTCCGCAAATAGCATCTATGAACATGAGAAGACAAGAAAATCGCTCTCTTCTTACTGACGAGGGCTTGACCTGGTTTGATGGTGAAATGTGGGCAGCAAGTCAAATTCGCGAAGGCAAAGAGGTAAGTCCTAAACTCAGGTCTTCCGTAGATGCTATCAAAGCTTCTTGAAAATTTGACATATGCTCTCTGACGTGCGGCTGGGATGGACGTTTGCTGCACATGTCTTCTTACCCCCAATTCAAAAAAACTCAACGCCTTGAGAGGATATCAGCATTTTAAGTGCAAAAATCGATTATTGCACTTTCAATGCTGATATATCCGAAACCGTAAGAGATACGACGTTTTCCTTACAATTTCAGTCCTATAGGACCCTACTTTCGTCGATTTGAGTTGGGGAATTTTTTTCAAATTTTTTAGGCTGCATTAATTTTTCGCCCTGTAGAGGGCCATTTAGGCCCCCAACCGAGGCGAGTCGGACCCCCTAAACGGCCTCTAAATTTTTTACCTTTTTTCCTCGAAATCAGCATGAAAATGGCCTCGATTGAGGTAACGCGTACACCGAATTTCGAAAAAAATGAAGTATGGCACATCCTAATGGACTAGTGGGCGCAAACATCTAACAACGCGGGAAATTGCGATTTCGTAATGAGCCTTCGCGCCTGCCCGGTAGGCAACCGAGCGCGCGCTGCTGTGTTGTGGGCTGCCTGCGCCTCGGCGCTGCAGCATTCGCACGCTGGGCGGCACGCGGCGGCGGCGTGTCGTCTGCTGGTGCTGTCCGGTGACTGCAGACGATACCCGCCTCTGTCCGTTCTGGCTTCTGCTGCACCGCCGTGGCTGATGAGAAGCTCGCTTGGAACACAAACACTTCCAACCTTCCGGTCAGCACGATGGAGAGGTTCACGTGAGCGGAACTGGCGGCCATGCACTTTGTGTATGGCCAGGCGGACGGCGTGGTCAGGAGAGCCCACAGGATGTACGCGGAGCAGTACCCGCACAGGGCACATCCAAACCGCCGCATCTTTCCACAATAGAGTACTCCGGAGAAGCTCAGAATGGAAGTGAGAAGTCGTAACGAAGAAGATTGCAGGGCAAGTATGAAAAATCGAGTATTCGGAACTCCACTGCCCTTCAAAAATCACGCGATTTCTCACATTCTCTTCGGGATTCTTCTTCTTCGTTACGACTTCTTACTTCCGTTTCGGGCTTCTCCGGAGTACTCTATTGCACAACAACCTCTGCGAGCTTCCGCGCGCTAGCTTGCAAGCGAGCTTCTCATCAGCCACGGCGGTGCAGCAGAAGCCAGAACGAACGCATTGACCAATGAGGGGCGAGAGTGGGCGACAGAGGCGGGTGTGTCGTCTGCAGTCACCGGACAGCGCCAGCAGACGACACGCCGCCGCCGCCGAGTGCCGCCCAGCGTGCGAATACTGGAGTAGACTATTCCTTACTCCAGTGTGCGAATGCTGCAGCGCCGTGGCGCAGGCAGCCCGCAGCACAGCAGCGCGCGCGGTTGCCTGCCGGGCAGGCGCGAAAGCTAATTACGAAATCGCAATTTCCCGCGTTGTTAGACGTTTGCGCCCACTAGTCCATTGGTGAAAAATGATCCCCTTCGCATGTCCTATCCACCCTATCTTTTTGTCCCAAACGAGAATACACACCCTGTATGTTCGGTCTCATACAATCGTTGGTAACATTTATAATCTTGTTTAGACATCAATGTTCAACGTATATTTAAAGCATTGGCACCTATCAGTTCTAATGGAAACAGTCATTGCATGTCTAAACTTCCTCTTTGAACCATCTTTGACCCACTCACTCCGAATCACCCTGTATCCTATGGCAACGTTCTAGAGTGTGTAGTACAGGAAGCGGTGGAACGGTGTAATAGCTTAGATTTTGTCAGTTTTGGGATGAGCCCGCTGTTTTAGGGATTATACCAGTGGACCTGTACTTACAGGTGAACGTGGACATCGAAATCGCTTACCCATCAGGAAACAGGGGTTGCCGCCCAGAAAAGATGCGATGGCGGGGCTACTCCTACTCACCCGACTCCCCGAACGTGGGGTCCTCTTGGTGCACTCAATGGCTGTACAACCAGGGCCATTTCATCGCCCGCACGCCCGGCCCTTTGCCGTCCTACTACTGCAACCGCCCCGACTTCACGCCTAAAACTCTGAGGCGCTACAAGGAACGATTGCTGAGTAACAGCGAGGACTTCGTCCAGTTTATGAGGGAGTGCCGTTAGGGACGGATCGGTAATAAAAGTGGCAGAGCCGAGAGGCCCCCTTTTTCGCGCTTTGTAATCGGCTAGGCTAGGCAAACATCTGCATCCGGTGTGAGTCATCCTGTCTGCAGCTGCTCACCCCGGACCCAGCTTGACTGTCTGTCTGTCTGCCGGCCGCCCGACTCCGAGAGCCCTGCGTGGCACCCCTCAAACTATATAAGCAAGGGACGCAGAGGGATGTTCGTTCAGTTCCTTCCTGCATCCGGACGAGCGAATATCTCTCTGCAGCCCAACCACCTACGCTCCACCGATAGGGTAGTAGACAGTGTTAGCCCTGCAGAGCGTCTCGCACTGATATCGTCCAGCCACAGCTACTGTTTATCAGGTACAGTTCAACCTTGTGTATAACACCCTGAGTAACAGAAGAATAAACAAATATTACAGTAGCAACTTCAATTAGCATTGTGTACCAATTAATTCCAAAGTTCCCTAGATAGAACCCGGAGCCAAGGTCTACTCTCACACTGAACCAAACAACACCCAAAGAGTTGAACCTCAGTCAACATACGACACAATTCACACTTGAACCACATTGAAGTGCATCGGCCCCTGTACCACAAAGAGACGCATCTACCATTGGATCGCAACGGTGTCCAGTGGTTCGTAGTGGTGTGGGGAACAACGCCACAGTTCAACATTGGAGAGAAAATGTCGGTGTCATGTCTAGAATAGATTAAGCTAGACAGCAAACTGTCACTTTCTGAATCATCGCACGATTTCTCGAAAATTAACGAGTTTTGGTTAGAATGACTGGAAGTAAACATTGTGTGCCGCGGTGCAACATTCGGACGGGCAATAAAGAATTGGTGGTGAACGGTCGTCACGGGTGAACGGTACAGCAAATTGTCAAACGGAACGTGTTGACGTGTCAACTGCAACACGAGCTTTTAGCGCATTCATCTGGAATTCAAAAATTCCTTGTCATACGCCGGCCCTTCCTGCCCCCCCCCCCCCCCCCCCCGCTCTCACACGCATGTGCGTGGGGCTCTCCGCGCACAGCCTATCGCTACCGCTCCTGCCGTGTCCTCGCTCAGTTCTCAGGAAGGGAAAAGACACAAATGGCCTAGTTTTGTTTCCCGGTTGTCAATACAAAAGTGTTGAGTGTGAAGTGAATTAAAATAATAATTTTGTGTCGTTGACCTATGCTTACGTATCCCAAAATAGTTTTTTCGTCATTTTTAATTTAAAAAGTTGCAAATTAAAACATGCCAACATTACAGTCGCAAATGAACACAAATATTTATGCAGAAGCCGTTGTAGCGTTTCAAATGTGGGCCTGTCACGCAGCAGCCACTTTGGTGACTTCGCGGGTTGCCTATCTTAAGGGGCAAACTTCCATTGCTTATCGAATCTCGGTGGAAATGAAGGCAGCTTCCCATATCGCAGGGACGACTATACCGCTTCCGTCACATGTAGCCCATGGCCGGTCCACCGCCCGTATCGTGGCGTTGACCATGACCTTGACCTTAATACCGCCGGCCCCCAGCTCTCACAGTACGACTTCAGTGTCAACAGCAACGCTCCTCACAACATTGTGCAATTTTGTTTTTTAGAGTCCAAAGGTGGCAAAAACGACCCAAGGCCGGTCCGCCGTCCGTGCCGTGTCGTTGACCCACCACTCACTCTTTATAACGCCGACTCCCGGCTCTTATTCGTGATTCGGCTTCAGAGGCAACAGCAACGCTCCTTACAACATGGTAAGCAACATCTCTGAACCTAAAAAAGGAAAGAAGTGCACCCAGAAAAGGCTGTTCTTGTCTCAATGCCAGAGCAATACTTGATTTCTGTTCTTGAGCTGTGCTCTTGGATGAAGTGCAGAGCAGTATTCCCCATCAAATATGGAAATGGACGTCAAAATCATTGAGACGGAGGCGGGAGTTGAACACAAATCCCACAGTTGCTCGATGCGCCACGCTACCTCTGTAGCCACCGAGACACGTTGCGAGATGACCAGCCGCAGCGTCACCGGGATAAAGATCGGCAACGGGCGGGTCTGGCGGGTCTCGGCGCTCTGTGTGCGAGAGAGAGCGAACGCTGGCAAGTCGGGCGCTGGCTGGTGCTGGTGCCACGCTCTGGCCGTGCGTCGGCCGGCCGGCCCAGCGAGCGAGACCCGGCCGAACCGAAGCAGACGACACTCGTTGGATTCGGACGCAGTCGTCCTACCTCGTACGCTGTAGTTATCAGGTTGATTTCAGGATTATGTCGCCGAAAATATGTAATATACGGGTGAAAACAGATATGCAGAGGCCAGAGCGTTCACTTACGTTTGGTTTTAGTTTACAAATTGAGGTTGAGGCTGCTCAACAGCACGGTAGCGGAGCGGAGCCGGCGGGGCGGAGCCAATTGACACGAAAGGCATCGGGGCGGCAGGGTAAGAAGGTACGGTGGCGTAGTGGGCTGGGGCGTGCTCTCCGTTCCCGTCAGCAGCGGCGCAGGCGCCGGGTCCGGGTTCGGTTCCTGACGGGGGGAATTGTTTTCGCGCGAGGTACTGGGAAGCGCGCCAAGTTTGAAAAGATGTCTGCAATTTTTAAAATCTCCAAGAACAAATGCTCTTGGCGTTTGCAAGAGCAATGTTCTTGACCACTGTAAACGGCCAACAAGAGCAAAAATCAATGCCAGAGCAACCCGGAAACACGGTAAAAGTCCGTGCAATGCTCTTGATATTGCTCTTGCAAATTTAAGAGCATTCTGCTCTTGACACAATGGAAATGCTCTTGGTTTAAGAACGGTCTTTTCTGGGTGTGTCAGAGAACTTACTACAGTAAGTAAGCGTAATTAAGTGCAGATACCAAATGAGTTCCGGCAACGATCCTGTGAAAGCGCTGGCATATTTTTGAGCCCGAGCGGAGCGAGGAGCTCTCTCTATCGACCATTCTACTTTTTATTCTCCTCACAGCAAGTGTCGTTGTTAACACATTCTGCATTCAGTTTCATTTCACTATCGCTAAATGGCGCCACAAAAATGGGCGGAGCTATGCCACGGTTGTGCTGTGGTGCCAACTTTAGGAACTGATGTTCAGTTAAAACATATTAAATACTGTTGTTCCTTCATTATACTTTACATCCTCTGTATCATACGATGTAATTGAATCCTTGGTAACAAACTCGAAATTAACACAATGGAATCATCTCAGCATTGCTGCTTATTGTTTCAAAATGACATATTGGCATCGTACGGAGTAGGCGGAGTACCAATATACTTTTAAAAAGAATTCCAGTTCATTTAACAAAAGCAGACGTAACCAATCTGCTACAGTCCACAATTAGGCATGTGATCAAATCAAAACCGATTTATATTAGAATCGTCCCTTGTTCAAAGAGGAGGCCTAGTGTTGCCCATATGGCTCCATATTCGCATCGGTCTCGCTTTGGTTGGTGCCTCGCAACGCGGCCGTGGCTTGTGATGGTCCGCCACGCGAAGACAAGTAACAATGTGGGTTTGGTCGCGCGGTCTAATGGAGCGGTTCGCCGTGCGGCGGGACGCCGGTTCGATCATCAGAACTTTCCGGTTTTCCTTTTTCATTTTTTTCTTAATTTAAATTTCCAAGTGTTGATTAACAATTTATTATCAACACTCATCGTTCAGTTAACGAGGACGACTCAATGCTGTAAGCGCTGGAATTTTTTTTATTTTTCTCCCCTCAGCAAGTGTCGTTGTTGCCGCATTCTGCATTCAGTTTCATTTCACTATCGCTAGATGGCGCCACAAAAATAGGCAGAGCCATGCAACCGTTCTGCCAACTTTAGAAATTTTAATTCAGTTCAAAAACATTCAATAATGTTGTGCCCACATTATACTTTAAACCTTCCTTATCATAGGATGTAACTGAACTCGTGGTAACTAACTGCATATTAAGACAATGTGCAACATCTCAATGTGGCTGCTTCATGTTTCAAAATGACACATAAGCGTTGCACGTAGCCGGCGGAGAACCCAAAACAATTGTACCAATATGCCTGTAAAAAGAATCCCCGTTTATTTTACAGAAGGAGACTTAACCAATCTCCTCTAGTCCAAAGTTGCCCATGTGATCACATCAAATCCGGTTGATTTTAGAGTGGCCCCTAGTTCAGTGAGTAGGCCTGTTGTCGCCAACTCGGCTGTATATTCGCATCGTTCTGCGCTTTGGTTGGCGCTTCGTACGGCGGCAGTGGCTTGTGATGGTCGGCCACGAAAAGTCTCGGAACAATTTCGGCTTGGTCGCGCGGTCAAATGGACCGCTTCACCGTGTAGAGGGTCGCTGGTTTAAAAGTTAGACCTGTCCGTTTTCATTTCAATTTTTTTTTCCCTTAAATTTCCAAGCTGTGATTGACTATTATCAAAACATATCGTTCAGTTAACGAGGGCAACTCAGTGCTTGTAGCGCTGGAATATTTTTCTCTTTGGTAGAGAATCCGGCCCCCTGTAGTGGGGGGATTAAGGCACAAAAATGTGCAAAACATGATCGGAACGATTTTTTTTTTTTTTTTGCGGGATCGGTACTTAAGACCACCCTCTTTCGGATTCGAGCTGGAGCCAAACACGGAAAACACGGAAACAACCCCAAAAAGCGGGTTGCATATCTGCAAGGGGCAGTGCCGCTTTCCCCCAGAAAATCCGTTATTAATCGGTATCTAGTTGAGGTATTGTCGCGGTTGAAACGGCAAGCTGTTAAGAATACACAGGAGAGTTATCGGTACCAGTTGCATCCCATTCCTGTACAAATTGCGACCTCCAGAGCCGAGAAACTCATTGAACGCCGATGTTCAAAATCAGTAAACAGAGAATAACTCGAAAATTTCCAAGTCTAAATTACTGATTTTCTGACACTAACAGATGCGCCATTTCATTAGCTTTCAGGTGTGCGTTTAAAATTGGGGGTCGTCGCTTTGAATTTCGAGTGCCATCGCTTTGAACGTCACCGGGCGGTCCATTTCGGCGACTGCCGCCGTCCCCCGCTCTGTCTATCTCTCTCGCACTCACGGCGCTCCCGTAAGGGACGGAAAGGTCCGTAACTGGGCTAAATATCGAGCTAGATTGCTTCTTCGTCTTAACGAAGTCCCCATGTCGATGTCGAACCGAGGTGCCGGTGGAGCGCAGCGGAACTGGCACCGAGGTTGGCGGAAGGGACGGGCCAGCTTGTCGTTATTATATCGGGATGGCGTTATAGAAGGGTTTGACATTCTGCAGCCTGGCATGTCCAACAACAAGGTAAAATATCTCGATCAAATAATCATTACACTGTTTTTGCTCAAAGGAACGTGACAGGCTGCTGAGTAGTGTCACAGGCAATTCAATACGACTGATCAAAGCATGTCGAATTTGTTACTCGCACTAAAACGTGGGACAACCAGGGCGTAGACAAGAGACTGTGGCGTCATTCCACGCGTTTGGCCTGCCATTCGTGAGGCCGCTTTCTACGGCACGGCTGAGTTCAAAACTAAACCACCTGCAGCGCTACGATCGAGCGAAGGCGCCGTCCCCGCCCCCATTCTTGAACTTTTTAAAATTTCATTTTCTTTATTATTTTATGATAGAGATTGTCCGGCAGCTAACAGAATTGCATTTTGAAGTCAAAATTTTGTTAAATTTGGAATCTAAATGAAGTCTATACAGGTTAGACCGTTAGACGTCTGTTATACGTCTAAGTACCCTCCATTTAGACGTCCATTCGATGTATATGTATAGACGTCTATGAATCTATGGATAGTCGTCTATTAGACATCTATTGGACGTCTTTTTTTTGTGTGGGTTATGCTTGGCGGAAAATTTGCGGTTTAATCCTAGAAATTGCTTTGGATCAAGCATATTATGCGTGATTCAAGCATTCTTTTTTGAGAGTGCAATTTGGCATTCGCAATAACACGTGTGACAACTTGGCATGCGTAATGAAACGCATGCCTGTCTTATATTTGGGTTTGCTGTGTAGAATACACTCAAAAACTAAATGTGGCGTGTTCCGCACTTCAAGGGCGGACTGACGTAATCTCCACATCAGGAAAGGCTAGGGATTTAAAAATACCGGTAAGATTCAATCTTGCGGTAGGATACGGAAAGATTGGTAAGTGACGGGTATTTTTGGTAATAATGAGAAAGATTGATTTACAACGGGTATTTGTTAAAATAGTATGTGTTTCTACGTTTTCCCACGTAACAGTAGTCAATCAGAGTCAATCCTGGCAATTCTTGATGTGCTAGAACAATTCAGACGTTTCATCACTTGAAATATACGTTTCTGTCAGAATTAAGGATTGTGTATGGCTACGGTTGTCTTCTAGCGAGAAGTCAGATAATTGCTTGAACATGCCAAAATGATAATGAAGGATGCGTTTTAGAGTAGATTCAGCCTTTGCAGTGACGGCAAGGACCAAGAAGTACCCTTTTCACTACTTGGAACAGCAAGCACAGCTAATTTTCAGAGTTTTGCAAGTCTGAATATTACCGAAAAATACCACTTTTTTCGAGGTCGGGTAATATTACCGTAAGTAACGGTATCTTACCGAATCTTACCGGTAATATTACCGGCCTTTAAATCCCTAGGAAAGGCGCATCAGGACCGACCGTAAGTTAAGGAATTATATATCACTATCAAAATTAACAACTCAAGCATCGTAATTTTTTAAATGACGTGGTTTATTTTGAAGCAGTTACGTCGTTCTGAAAAAATGTCGTAAATCTTTTTTTGACAGAGTGGGAGCAGCTTAACGGAACGTTGCAATTATTTACGTGACAAGTTATGTGCGAGGGCGAAATAGGTGTCCAAAATTTTGTACACCAAAACTTAAACTTTATTTAACTTCAGACAAACTGTACCAACGGTATAAGTTATAACTTCACAAAACTTCAGGAAATTCAGCAAAATTTCAATTAAAATTCACAAACTTCAAGAAAATTTACACCAACTTCAGTGTAGTTTTGTTATTTGCCTCCTCTAAATTTCAAAAAACATCATTTAAATTTCGCAAACTGCAATTACGTGTAAACCAAATTGGAAACCTATTTCCCCTTCGGATATGTGTTGATTAACCGTAAATATTGATCAGGAGTTAACGAGACGGCCAAGAACTTTTAAATCTTTTCCTATTGCCTAACAAATGATTGGAAGCTTCAGGTGCCACCGCTGATGTGGATATTATGTGATCTTGATGCATTCTATTTCAAATGGAAACAACTTTTCGGGTCGACGGTGAATCCTGGGCTACTGCCGGTAGTGATGACTGCAAACAACCAGGAAGGGCAGAGGGGGTAGGAGGAGGTGGTGGGCAGTGGTGAGGAACTGCACTAACTGCGGTCCGGACAGCAAATTAGAAGAAAATAGAATTCCTTTAATTTACCAATACATAATTGGAATCAATGATGTAAAGAGAAGGTAACTCACAGCACAGAAAAAGGTTGTCTTTAAAAAATTTATTGCCAGGTCGATGGGGGGCAGAAAGGGACTCATTAGATAACTAATGTTTCACTCACACCCCTCTGTTTGAGTAGTCATTATCAATGTTTTAATTTTAAAACATTTTTTGTGCTTATTTTGGCAAGCTTAAGTCAAAATTGACCACCCCAATGCTCACTTACAAAAGATAGTGCTAAATTTAAGTTGGGACTCGGTTTGAACCCTATTATACTTGTTTGGGTTGAGCAAAGATGTATCCAAGCCCTAGAGTTTCGAGCCCCAGGGTGCTAATATATCGGGGAGAAAATAAAAAATACCTCAGATTACAAATGTGGTCACAAATCCACAAATCAAATATATTTTTGACGGCTACTTGGGATGTCAGTTAGGCCTTTATAATGATGCTTTAGGCCTAATACGTTCTCATTCTGAGTTGGAGTATTTGAGATTTTCAAATTACGTGAAATTCATATAATGGTGACGGATTGAGTCAGCTGTCTCCAATGTTGCTCATAATTACTTTATTATATGCTCTTTCATCTAAGAACATTAGTGAAGTGTTAGCAAATAAAGCGGCATTTTGGAACGTTGAAAATTTTCAACTGAACATTTCGCTAAAAAAATGTAAAAACGTTTGTTGTCGATCTTCTTCCGAACTACTCGTCTGATTGCCAAAAAAAATACAGGGAGTCTCTCCTAGTGACTCGTTAAAAAAAATATTTGGAACCCAGGATTAAACTTCGACCTGAAAATTTGTTTCGATTTGGGATAGAATGCATCTCTTGCACTCCGCACTTATTGAGCGGACAAAATGTACTCCGCATCAGATTCATACACTGCGCACCACCAAGTGTGTTCAAATTGTCACTTGTAACTCCGCATCGCTTCGTGCGGTACACATTACTTCTGGTTTCTCAATGTGCGCACGGAAAGGTTCTGTAACGGGTCTCACTTGGCTTCAGGTTGCTGTTTGCTGTGGGTGGGTGGTCGAACTCGCAGTATTTCTCCGCCGTAGCAGCCAGCTCCGCCTTACGGGCCGTCTTCGTGGCAAACGTAGTGGCACTGATTCAGAATCACGACTTCGACGGTATCGACATTGACTGGGAGCACCCGGTGACAGGCGGGGCGACTGAAGGCACAACAGCTGACAAGTCGAATTACGTGGAGCTGCTCAGGGTTCTCAGAGCGGCTGTTGGCAAAGACAAGTTGTTGACGGTAGCGGGGGCGGCAGGAGAGACGGCTCTACTTAAGGGGTGAGTGCAGACATCCCATTCTGTTTCTGCAAAGTAGACAAACAGTTTAGAAAAATTTAATATATTTTAAAACACTGACGTTGATCAAGTAAAAAAAAAATTACATATGTGTTTCCGATGAAAGTTTGACTTAATGCTTCGTTAAAATGTTCGTAAAATTCGATAAGCCCAAGGAACGCAGTCCAAAGTTGCACGCCACAATTCAACAAATTCCGATGTCTCAGCGGAGCCTCCTCGCCCCTCACTATCCAATCGCAGGTGAGGGGCGAGGAGGCTTCGAGGAGACATCGGACTTTGTTGAATTGCAGCGCGCGACGTCGGACTTTGTTCGTAAGTCCTATCGAATTTTACATCGCAACATTACAAATGTTTGGTAGTTATTCGAAACATTCCATCAAAAGTCCATCTACTAGTACCTTGTCCAGTTTTCACACTTATCTCCAAATTTTACAGGAAAATAGCCTCTTTTTTGTACACAGAATACCGAAGTGTGTACTGAGTACTGGCATAGGGCCCTCAAGTGTGTACTGAGTACACACTTAAGTTTTCTGTGTACACAGCTAAGTGTATATCTAACAGGTATGATTCAATCTCGGATTCAATAACTGCGCACCGTGTACACATTTAATTGGCTGAGCGATGGCGAAGCCCCATACTCTGAAAAATTAAAATGGTTTGTCTGTCTGTCAGCCTGTCTGTCTGTCAGTCTGTCGGTCTGTTTGTTTGTCCCTCTTTCAGTATTTTAACGCTAGGGGTACCGGGCTGGGCCAATTGACCGATTGCGCTCTTTCTTTCTCTCCCAATTGAGTATTTTTTTTTTTTCTGAGGCCTGTGGCTTTCTGGCTCTTATTTTTTTTACCCCTGAGAGCATTTTTGGCCCTTGAATTTGTTTTTTCGGTCCAAAAGTTTTGGAATAAAGTCCACCCGCGAGAAAAAGAGAGCCTTCCAATAGCCTTGCGATAGCCTGTGTCGGACGATGCGTCTTCCAATAGTTTAGTGTGCTGTTTCGCTCACAGAGTTACTATAGGTAACTCTTGTTATACATTTGAGTACTTTTACATACAGCTAGATGGCACCACATAAATGGGAGGAGCTGTGCTGCGGTTCTGCCAACTTTTAAAATTTGTTTCATTTAAAAAAAATCAAACATCGTTGTTCCCACATTATATTTTACATCTTACTTTTCATAGAATATAATTAAACTTGTGGTAACAATTGCAGATTAACATAACGTTCAGCATATCAACATTGCTGCTTTTTGTTTCAGAATGACACATTGGCATCGCACGAATAAGGCGGAGAACCTAAAACAATTGTAGCAATATACTTATACTCGCTTTGCTCGCTGGGGGCTCCGCCCCCAGACCCCCGTGGAGGGCTCCGCCCTGCTGTTTCTCCCTTGGATACTAAATTTGGTAGTGTTTATAATTTCAAGCCGTCCAGTGGTAGGACAAGGAACGAAAAAAAAAAACCGTTGTGACCACCGTCACCTGCAACAGCACCGGAGGTCGACCAGGTTTCTGGGATTGTTTAAGACGAGTTGGTTTTCATGCTTGAGTTTAAAATTTCGCACCTTTAAGCAGTTTGCCCTCCCGTTCCACTTCCTACTTTAAATCCCGATTGACCCACCGGCACCTGCAGCAGCACCTGGGTTCGTTTCCAGCATTTTTACTGGGTTCCTAGGGTCATTTTAGGTGGGGTTGGTTCCTATGTCCAAGTTTGCAATACTGCAACCTCTAGCAGTTGGCCCTCCCGTTCCAGTTCCTGTCCAAGAAGGCCCTGTTTTGCCCATCGGCACCCGCTGCAGCACCTGGGGTCATTTTTGGCAGTTTTCCTCAGGCTTTGAGGTCATTTGAAAGGGAGTCCATTCTCATGAAAAAAAATCGTATCTGGCCCCGTTCTACCCAAACATTTACATGAGTCAGTTATCATCATCATCATCGGGATGGCGTTATAGAGGGGTTTATAATGAAAGTTATCATCATCATCATCGGGATGGCGTTATAGAGGGGTTTGAAAAAGAACTACAGTTCTCCGCAGCCCAAGTTGATATTCATTTGAGTTGCTTCGCCTACCGTTAGATAGCGCAACAGAAATGGGTAGAGCTATGCTGCGGTTCCGCCAACTTTCAAAATTTCTTTTCATTTTTAAAATATCAAACATCGTTGTTCCCGCGTTATATATCACATCTTCCTTATCGTAAAATTTAACTGAACCCGTGGTAACATTCAGTTACAACTGCAGATTAACACAACGTACAACAACTCAACATTGTTTCAAAATTACACATTGGCATCGCTCGTTATAAGGCGGAGAACCTAAAACAATTGTACCAATATACTTTTAAAGATAATTCCAGTTTATTTAACAGAATCAAACTTAACCGATCTCCTGCAGTCAAGAACATCATTTTCGATTAATTTTAGAATCGTCTCTAGTTCAATAAGCACGCCTATTGTCGCCAACTTGGCTTCACATTCACAT
Source organism: Odontothrips loti (assembly GCA_038380765.1). Lineage (NCBI taxonomy): Eukaryota > Metazoa > Arthropoda > Insecta > Thysanoptera > Thripidae > Odontothrips > Odontothrips loti. The sequence continues at coordinate 592,508 of CM076248.1, read as the reverse complement.
CGTTCTGCACTTTGGTTGGCGCACTGCATCTCGGCAGTGGCTTGTGATGGTCGGCCACACGAAACCTCGGTAACAATGTCAGTTTGGCCGCCGGGTCTGATGGACCGGTTCAGCGTGCGGCGGGTCACCGGTTCGAATGACTGACCTTTCCCTTTTTGCTTCTATTTTCTTTCTAAACTTAAATTTTCAAGCTGTGAGAAACAATATATTACACTCGTCGTTCGGTGAACGAGGGCGACTCAGCGCTTATATTTTTAGGCACGGAGTGAAACGGAGTTGCCTTAAAGTTTCGTAGCGGATTGGACCTTTTTTTTTCTTTTTCTTGGCCCTCTGACAGAAGTTTTTCAAACTCTCCAGATTATCGAAGGGTACTCGTACATGACACGCTGACGTGTTTTTACACTTCAAAATTATCACACACCGTTTAAAAACGAGTTTTAAAGTCGGCTTTCTCACTCCTTTCAATGGGGAGAGTAAGAGACAGAGCACCTCGTCAACAGGTACCACAAGTCCAAAATCAAAACGATCTAAAAAATCAAAAATCTGTCTAACAGAATTACGGACAATAGTCGTATTAAATAGTCTAGCGTGTTGTTACATTCAAAAAATATCATAGTGATCAGAAAAACCACTTCAAACTTGAGCTTGCTCTCTCCATCCAATGGTGATAGCAAGAGACAGAGCTACTGTTACAACGCCTCTAGACGAGCTATGCTCGACTCGTCAGCAGGCTGCATCAGCAACCTCTGCCGCACTCAGTATCATTCTGTCCTTCTCCAGAGCACAGCCAAATCGGACGTCCTTCTTTTTTGTTGCGTAGCCTTTGCCGGGTACCCATTGTCGATGTGGCGAGCCGAGCAGAGGCACGCCGAGGCCCCGCTAAAAGGGAGGCGACTCAAGAGTCAAGAGTCAGGACCGTTTGGGACCGGTGGGGGGGGGGGGGGGGGGGGGGGGGGGGGACAACAGTGCGAGAGCCTTGCAGGAGGCTAGCGCTAGGCGGCCCGCGTATGAGAATGCAAGCGTTACACTGACCGCTACCTAGACGCCCTAGCTCTTCAAACTACTCCCTCTCCCCCTCGAAAGAGATACAAACCACCCCGAACCACCCCAAAACTGAAACAAGGCTCAACCAAAATCCTCATTCCATGAATTTAAAAAAAAAGAAAGCAAACAAAACCAGAAAAAAATATAAACTTAATTTCTAAAACCACCCCCAAACCACCCCACAACTGAAACAAGGCTCAACCAAAATCCTCATTCTATGAATTTTAAAAAAAGAACGCAAACAAAACCAGCAAAAAATATAAACTTAACTTCTATAACCACCCCCAAACCACCCCAAAACTGAAACAAGGCTCAAGCGAAATCCTCATTCTATGAATTGAAAAATAAGAGAAGGCAAACAAAAACAAGAACAAAATATAAAGTTAACGTCTATTTTAACCAAACCCCCGTGAAACTCCGGGCCTACCAGTATCTCACACAGTGGGATAGTATTTTTTTTTTGCAGTGTGCCTCCTAAAATATTGATATTTCTGTGGAATTTTAATTTTAATTGAGCAAACAACGCCAGGAATACAAAACGACACCTTAAAGTCCTGTTTTAGGTCAGCAAAGGGCCTATGCCTATAGGTCAACTGACCCACCATACTAAACGGAGGAGGGCGGCCAAGTCCGGTACCCCTAGTGTTAATAGCAAGCTTTAGCCTAAATTTCAGCATGTGTAACTTAAATAGTAGCCACATTCCCCAAAGGGAGGTCCCCCCAGCATTAAACATTATGTGGAGTTACTGCGCGGCAGGCCAAGATAGGTGTCGCCAGGCAAAGATCGGTGTAGCAGATCGCGAAGCCTGCTACGCCAAGATGTGATCTGGCGTACACCAACCTTGTTATTTGAAGAGTTGTAGCGTCGGTAAAATTGTATGTGTTTCAACCTCGTATTTATTGAATTGTGCACATAGCGTCCTTGACTATCAAGTATGCTACTCCAGCACGCTAACACCGTTTGGTTTCGTTACGTAGGTATGACCTGCACGGCATCATCGCCCTGGTGGACTGGATGAATGTGATGACGTATGACTTCTACGGTGCATGGGACTCTCAGTGGGGAGCGTACGTAGGACCCAACGCTGGACTGTACCACGGCGGTCCTCCCAGGTAAACGTCATTGATAATCTGTCGTGCTAGGCGCCCTGAATTGGGGGGCAGTGAGGGGGGGGGGGGGGGCGTATGAAAACGAATTCATCCGAAACCTTGCCGAGACCAGCCCGAAAGATCCCCCGGTGTATCGGGCTGCTCCATAAGGTGCCCGAAATCTCTCGGGCTCTTCCGAGCTTTGACCGGCAGACAGGCACCGCGTGACGTGCTTGGTCCGAGCTAGCTCCGATGGTCGTCGGCTAGTCCGAACTCAGCCCGGTTATACGGACTTGTCCCGAATTACGCCCGGCCTGCCGACTCGGGCTTCTGACGGACTCTCCAGGCCTTTGCCCGCAGTTGTGGGACTTCAAAAAAATTTGGCCTGTCAGCTCTTGCCGTGGGAATTTTTGACGTGTTGCCTTTACATGCGTCATTCTTGTCTGTATTGGCAACCCTATCTCGAACAGTAAAAATTTGTGTACAAAGTAATCGACATTTCAGCATACTGTACGTTTTCTTAATGTTTCCATTGGTCTAACGCTGTTTAGGTTTTGAAAGTGAAATAGTATTTCTATCAAAAGTTGCATTACACCACTGTATGTGGGGGATGCAACGCTCGGCACAGCGTTGAAAACTGCATGGAGAACCGTCCATTACTTTGCCTTCTGCGGGGTGAAGAAGCGCGGGCTCGGTGGTCTCCAAAGCAGTAGCCAGCTCGAGGCAGTGCGCCACAGATGTCCGGGTAGCACAGTGAGCAAAGGCGATAGATGAGAAGAGAAGGCACGATGGTTCGAGTCCACTTGGACTCGTTTTTCTTTTCGGCCGCGTCATCGGGCTAGTCCGGTGCACTGTTAGAAATATTTGTCTGCTGTACTGTAACATTGTTACGTAGCAATTTCTGTAACATTAGTTACAGACCGCTGTAACATTTTAAAACCAGCTGCGAAGAAAATATTTCTCCGACCGGTTGCTCCCTGGCCGGGAATCGAACCATGCCCTCCGCTACCTGATCTTACGAGGCGGGCGCCTTACCCACTGTCCTACGAAGGGACCATGCGGGTGGCGGTCCAGCGTCAGCCTCTTGGCGTGGCGCGCTGCGCTCGGCTCCCCCACCACGCGCTGCGCTATGTTACAGGACTTCGTAGCAATGTTACACACCGCGGTATACGAAATGTTACAGTAAAAATGTTACAGGGTACCGAAGACAAGTTACAGTACCAAGTAAAAATGTTACGATGGAACAGCTGTAACCGGTTGTTACAGGATTTCGTAGCAAAATTGTTACAGTATGCAATAACTTTTTTAACAGTGTGCGTCATTAGGTGCTATTCGGACTAGTCCGAAGCGTTTTAATTGTTTTTCGGACAACGTTCCAAATCGTTCTTATTTGGGAACATTCTGGGACATTATCGGACTTGACCTGTCGGACTGCTGTCGGACTAAAACCCCGCGCGGACAGGGTCGGGGGCAAATCATTTTTATACGGGGGGGGGGGGGGCAATAATCACTTTGAATTAAGTTTATGGGCAGAATTATGAGGAAACACGGGTGTCAATTCTATCAGGAAATCAGAAATTCTATCAGAAATTTCTGATAGGATTTCTGATTACCTGATAGCTTTTCTGATTAGCTCTCCTGATTACCTGAGTGCTTTGCTGATTGTCTGATAGCTTATCTGAGTTTCTGATAACTTTTCTGGGCTTCTGAAAGCATTTTCTGATAGCATTTCTGATTTCTGAAAGCTATTCTGATCTCTGATAGCTTATGCTGATAGCTCTCCTGATAGCCTGAAAGCAGTTTGCTTTCAGCGTAGGCTATCGGAAGTCTGCTTTTCAGAAACAACGCTGTCAGGATGTTCTGAAAACTTTGATTTTGACAGGGCCATAAAACCGAAACTTCTCGGAATTTCTGGTTGGAATTTGGTATGCGATATCAGTTTGCTAATTTATTAGGTCCATTTTAATTTTATCAAAATCCGACACTATTTTTCGTGGCATCTCGAGAACGGTGCGCGGTAGCTCAAATCTAACTGCGGATTTGGATGAGACTCGGTTTTCACTCCCTAAAGACAATTTTGACGCGACTCTTAAGTAATCGTGTCACTGATAAAATGCTCTGAAAATGTTTTGAACTACCAGAAAATACTATAAGCAGCATATTGCTTTCAGAGATTCAACTACAGTTATCAGAACTTTTCTTTCAGGGCAATGCTATCAGAAGTTCGCTATCAGAAAATTTATCAGAAATTAGAATTATTCTGATAGCTCATGTCTGATGGCAAAACTCTGATAGCTTTTCCTGATAGCATTTACACCAGTGAAGCGCATCAAAAGAACAAAGACTATATAACTTTATGATCTTATGAGTTTTGCCCGTGAACCTGAGGCCATGTCACAAGTACGCTCTCCTCTCATACTTTAATTCCATTACATTTTGTTAAGTTATTGACGTTTGTGCACAGTAATAGGATTTCGTAACAAATTCGTCACTACTGCATTGTTTACGTAGAAATAACAAAAGTGTAAGTAGAAGGGGTGAGGAGAAGGAGATCGATACATTATTGAAGAAAAAAAAAGTACAAATCTGTGAGTGTACTTTGCACTGAAACAAGGACATGGTTTTGACAAAAAAATGCATATTTGTAAAAATACTTAATTAAAAAAATGGCGGGTAGTGTGTTTTGCAGTTATTGCTTTTGTTAATTTTTATATTTTGCTGGCAGGAAATAGGAGTGGCGTGGCAATACACAGATAAATAAAAAGACTAACTAATTCAATATAGTTTCATCTGTCCGTGTGTCGCCAGGAGGTCAGGTAGTTTAAACGTGCACTGGGCACTGAAGACATACACCTGCCGCACGGGGCAGCCCGAAAAACTCGTGATGGGAGTGCCCTTCTACAGCCGCTACTGGACGAGCGCCCACGAGGTGCCGGAGCAGGGGTTCGACTTCTACCGCAAAGCAAAGCTGATGAACGGCAAATATGGTGGCGAGGTGTCGTACCGAGAGCTGCAGCGCTTGGTATCTTCCGGCAGCTTTGAGGTGATTGCTACCCGCTGGGGAAGTAACTCTCCCCAAAGATGTTCAATGGCCGTGTTAATGAAAATTGTCTGTTTAAACAAACTGACTGATATGGAGTGACTTTATTCGATCATTATCACTGGTAAAAATGAATTTTAAAAAATGCGATTACTTTTCCGATCTCTCATTTTCAATCAGAGAATGACTGATTGATCTTCTCTTTCCTGTCAATCCGAAAGCTTTTAGGACCCATTCATCAATGTCCCAAGTGGTTTTCTGGTTTCTGATTGACGAGTTAATCAGAAATGCTCTAAATTCTGATTGCAATTCAGGAAATTCCTAATTGTTTTTCTGATTACTGACTATCAATCATAAAGTTCCTGATTTCTGATTACCATTCAGAAACTTTCTGATTTGTTTTATGATTGACTTCTTCGCGCGTGCCATGGAGTCTCCCGAGAAAAATTAGACACCCCCTGAAACACATTGCACATTTTGCTACGCAAAAAGTTTGGTCGGATACTATCCAGTATTTTTAAAGAGCGCAGGGGCTATCATCCTGCTCTGCAGCGCTTAAGCCTTCTTAGTTAGAAGCCTTAGCATTGAGAAAAATGTTATCAAGGAAAGCCAGTAAGAAGAATGCAATCACGAACATAAGCAATTAAGAGTGTGTCAATTCCTCTAAAGGTCTTTGTCTATTCTTGATTGCCTAGTTTTTGATTGGTTTTGTTTGATTAAAGTCATCAAGAGATTTACACCAGTCACTTTCCCTGACAGGCTCGTTTCGACAATCGCTCCCGGACTCCGTACTTTGTCAGTCAGTCTGGTCAGGTGTACACGTACGATGACCCTGACTCACTGCGCGAGAAGGTGGCCTACATGCTTAACCACAACCTCGGCGGCGCCATGGTCTGGTCCGTGGACCAGGACACCGACGACCTCAGCCTTCTTAGCACCGTGTCTGATGCCCTGTGTGCAGGGCCGAGCAAAGAAGAAACGTACGAGTGTAGCCCGATCCAGGACAAGCGGTGGTGGACGTGGGACGAGAGCAAGGAGAATGCGGGCATGTGTGGCCACAGTGCACCCTTGTACAACGGCTACTATCCCGTGTGCGACCCGGACGACGCAAGTAAGAAGAGAAATACTCATAGGGAAACGTCGTCTTCTCTTATGATGTTCAGTGGTGTTTAAGCTAAGCTTATCCTCAGGCTACGCATGCTGCAGTGCAAGCGGCTATTGTGGCTCCGGTCCGGAATTCTGTGACTGCCCTTCGTGCAAAGACTACGGCCGAAACCCACGGCTCATCTTAGAGGAGCCCGTGAAGCCAAGCAGGCCCATAGAGTGGCACACAGGTGAGCTGAGTGTATCTCATCTTATTCTGCCTGTAAGCAGGGGCGCCCACAATATTTGAGCACGGGGAGGGGAAGGTATAGGCCCACCACGTCCCTCCCTCGTTTGGCCAAAAAAAAAAAAAAAAATCCCCCTCATCGAACTTATTTTCCCTTCACCTCCCTTCCTTTTTAGCCCGTCCCAACACGTTTCTTTGGAAACGACAGGAGCTGGGCTTATAGTCTGATGCCGACTGTTTCTTCGTTCGTTCGGACGTATGTACGCCGACTTATCGTTCACAGAAAAACTTCAAATTTGGAGGATACACTCCTTTCTCAATCGTAGAATCACGTACGGTGGCAACAATTTTCGATTTATATCGCAATTTTGATTAATGAATATATATATATATATATATATATGGCCGCCGTGCCTGTAAGCAAACACTAGAAATAAAAATGGCAAGATTAAGGTGAGGCTTCCCAACTTAGTAGGGTCATAGAACGGTCTAACAATGGAAGGAGTACGTCGAGGAAAAGGGAAGTGTCCCATCTACTCAAATAACATCGGATGGTCGGGAAGTCAAATCAAATTCAAAAATTGGGTCGCCTACCTACTGCTAATTTCCAGAGGGAACAATTTAGAAAAATGTTATTGATTGAATCGACGTTTTTTGACATTCTGATTTGAAATGATTTTATAGGTCTTAGTCGCTTTCCGCCTGCTAAGCAGCGCTAGCTCATTGAGATCATTTTTTGGAGGATGTATAATTCCCGCCCTACTTCCGCCCTCCAGGACGTCGCCCCGGTGCTGGGTTACCTTTCCCCCTGCCCCTCCCTCCTGTCCAGCCACAGTGGGCACTGAGGAGAGCGCTGGTGCGCTGAAATTCTTAGAAAATGTCAAAACAAAAACAAAAAAAATTACAAAAGCCAAACTCGTGGGGGCAATAAAAAAGAAAAAAATGTGTATCTCGAATCAAACAGGAAGCGACCAACTCTAAATGTTTCTTAGTTTTTCAAGGTTTTAGAACCGAAATAGTTAGTTTGTGTGCATCATAAGAGAGCCGAAGATATTGGAAAGAAGAGAACCTCTTCATCTTCCCGAGGCAAGTTTCGAGCGACGAGGTGGTCGTAGAAGGAGGGGAGTGGGTGCCTTTTCTTTTTCCACCCAGGATGACCCGCATGACCCCCGAGGGCGGCAATGCAGCGGAGCGGACGGCGGATGCGGACGGCGGAATGCAGCCGCCCGTGCAGTAATACTTCTGCGTCTTCTCGCCTGCCTCCGCATGAGAGTACGAGCCGCTGATACATCGTCTTTATGTTATTGTTTATTTTAAGGCTGTGGGTCGATGACATGTATCATCTGCTTAGAAAAAAAGATTTTTCGCTACTTTTGGGGTATAAAATGGCTGGTAGGGTGATCAAGATGACGTCTGATTGCAAACACCGAACCAAATCTTCGACATGAAAAAACGAAATCGAAAATCGCCACTGGAGGACGGCCCCTCCTAACATGTAATGCCCTAAAGGGGTGTAAGCACGTTGACGCCTTTTATCGGTCCGATAGATGTATGCCCTATGGCGGGAGCATATGCTTTTCAAACTTCGGATCTATGCTCTTTTAAAGCAAGCAGTAATAATTTATGCCGATTAAGGGCGTGAATAAGTTTACGCTCGGGAATGGCACTACATCAACGTCTTGATAAGAGACCACCTGTGCGGTCCCGCGGGAACTAGCCAATCTGCTCGGTCCCGAGTTGTTTTACCGGTGTTAACCCATCTCGCTTTCCACGCAAACGACGAAGCGATCAGGGTGCTGAATCAGACGATCAAGCCTCTTAATGTCTTCGCCTGTTTTACAAGAACTATAAAATTTATAATCCCTTGAAAAACATGCGAAGACGTTTAGGGGCGTCAACGCGTAGATGGCTTGTTGTTGCAGACTTTACCGTGGCCAAGCCAGGGCAGCCTCGCTGTGGCAGCTCAGCGCCAACGGTGCAGACGGCTGCCGGGCCTGTGGTGGCGGCGTGCAACCCAGACGACCCGGCCGCGCCCTGCTGCTCACCGGCCGGCTACTGCGGCGCCTCCAGCGACTACTGCCAGTGCGAGGGCTGCATCGACTTCAGGAGCAGCAACGCACCGTGGGGCCGCCGGTCATAGATAACTTACATTATCAGCCTGTTTACTGACTCAGAACATGAACTTACTGACCATTGCAACCAAAGCTCAAAGTATTTTGTTTAAACGTATGGAAAATATTACGTCAGAAAGCGAATTGTAGGTTCAGAATTCTGCTGTCCCGAGGTGGTAAGGTAAGAAATCAACTGTGGGACCCTTTTCCAGCAAACACAAAATTTTTGTACCTAGGCATATGTGTTTGACCAAAACGAAAATTACTCTTAGTACATCAGTCCTTAGTCTTATACTTAGACTCGCTTCGCTCGGGCTTTGCCCCCCCTGTTAGTTTATTTGGTACAGTCGAACGCCGATTGTTGTCCAGGTTTAACTGACCGATCTTTGGGAAGAAGTCATCCCCACCACCTTGGCCCCGGGTCGGGCTGGGCGGCTCGGACCCGGCCGGGACCAGGCGCTGGGCCAGTCCCGGGGAGGAGGATAACAGAGGCTTAATCCGCTCGTGTGGGATGAAATTTTAACGACCAATTTGCTATCAAATTTTTAACAATCTGTTCAACTCACCGCGTAGAGGACTATATTACAAGCCGAACAAAAAAAAAACGGCATCTCGATATTCAAATTTTGACCTGAGATATGGCATAACTGTTTTTGTCAAAGTTAAGTGTTCAAATTTGACCGACTTCGGCCGGCACAAGGTTTATTTATTTGGTCTGCACGAGATCTTTGCTTTTTAAAGATAAGACTGCCAAAATTTGAAGTCGCTCCGACGTCATGAAGTGACTCAAATCGGTTCTTGTCCGTGGCGGCACCACCATTTTGGGGTGTTGCGGGAAAAAACAGTTTGGCCATATCTCAGTTCAAAATTTGAATTTCGAGATGCCGTTTTTTTTTTTTTGTTCGGCTTGTTTTTTAGTTCTCCACGCAGTGAGTTGAAAAGACTGTTAAAAATTTGGGCGCAAATTGGTCGTTAAAATTTCCTCTCGCGTGAGCGGATTAAGCCTCTGTAACCCTCCTCCCCGGGACTGGGCCGGAGGCCAGCGGCGCCGGGTCCCGGCTGGGTCCCGGCAGGTAAGCGCTGTCCGGTCTTTGTCCCTAGCTCCTCCCGGCGGAGTGGACAACAATCGGCGTTCGACTGTACTACATTTGATCAAAAATGCCTCTACCAGAATAAATGTTATATTTATTATTACTTTTATTCGTGTTCCCGATTTTTTGAAATGCCTGTACGTTATCAATTTAAATATTCAATATATAAATATTCAGCATAAAAATTCAATATAAATGTTCAATATAAGTATTCAATATAAATTTTAAATATATATACCTAGAAGTAAACTGATAAGCGCCTAACCTTAAGTCTTCTAAACTGCATCCTTAACCTAACATCAACCTAAACCTAGCCTAAACTCATCATGCACCAAACATTAAAAATCTGGTTTATATTCTCGTGCTCGGCTTGTGTATTTAATTGTATGCCCCTCCTTCCGTTTTATATTAGATACAAAATGCATGCGAAAAGAAAACAACACAGAAATACTTTGTGGCGACAAGATACATGTGAGAGTGATTCAAATAGAAGAGTAAAGTGTCTCCACTAGACTTTTTACGTATTTCCTAGTGCCATTCATTGTGCTGTGTCAGGAGCGTGTCCGTCCAGCATCCGTTGCATCCCCAGTCCCAGAGAGCGCTGGAGTGGGCGCACAGAACCATCGGCGAGGCGGTGAGTATTCACGTTAACGCCAAGGGGACCGATTGGCCGGAGTTTCTGCAAACCGTTCTCATGTCCATGCCGAGTGCCGTCAGCCAGGCAACCGGCGAGACACCATTTTTCCTGGTCACTGGACGGGATATGTGCCTGCCATATGACTTGCTGACCAAACCACTGCGCGTCTTGACCAATCAGGGCAACGACATGGCAGCGAGGCTACAGGTTGACATGAGACCGGGCTGAAGTTAGCCAACTTTTTTATTGGCCAACCTTTTTCTTTTTTGCCAAATTTTGACGATACGATCAAATGCGGGAAAGTTGTTTTATAGGTTGCTGAACAGCATATCAAAAAATGGCGATGTCAATATCTACACAAATTGGCCTGTTAAAATTCATGCAGATGTTGAGAACTGAAGTTCCAATGCCAAATAGTTCGCAAAAGACAGTTTTCCGCAGTTTTCGAATTTTAACAGGCCATACTTTTTCTCACACCAAACAACAACACAATTAGGGTAGAAATGTCTGAACCGTTAATCACGCGCTGCGCCCTGTCAGTGAGGGATCGTACCCATATTACGTGACCTAATAGAGCTTTCCAACAAGGCCTTGGGACCGGAAGGAGAAGAACAAAAATCCTTCCAACCGGAAACCGAAAAGTCGTGGGTGGGGGAGCTCGGCTCCGCTCGGGTGAAAGTTCGGTTCGGGTATGAAAAATTTCGGTGCCGGAAGTGGTTGTTTACTCTGGCGCATGACATTTTGGTGTTCGTCTTCCTGTTATGTTTTGAGAGTAAATTTGAACCGACAGTGTAAACTTTGCTAACGGTAAGACATTCGTAGGGAACGAAAGCAGAGTGGCATTATTTATAAAAGTTGACCGTGCTGTATCTTAGCAAATGTAACGTAAATACAAGTAACTTAACCTCTGGTTTGCAACGTTTTTAAAGTTAATATTTTAACCCATTTTAAATATTAATTTTATGCTGTGTATTAGAAACATTTAACGGTGCTAGTAGCAATATATCTTTCTGAATCCACTCATCGTATTTTCTTCGCAAAGTTAAAATTTGAAATACTTTACTGTTTGTCATGTGCCTATTTCTTGTTTTCACATGTTTCGTGTTAATCTTTGTGCCGTGTCCGCGAGAGCGCGGCCAGCGGACACGGTGCCAAATACGGCCACCAGGGAGCGCTCGAGGCGCCGGGCGAGCGAGCCGCAGCCACCCACCGGCGCCGGAGAGCGGCAGTTCAGTGTCTGGTCCGATTCCAACAGTTAGCCAAGCGCAACTTGTTTTGTAATCCGCGACCGGTAGTGCCCCTTTGTGCATTGACTCTGTATTGCCACCTTGGGCATTGACCCTGTAATTGTTTTGTGCCGTCATTGTGTTCCGGAATAAATCTACTGCTACTTACCCAGTCGCCAATCGACGTCCAACGTGATCGTCGAAACGTCGCAGTCAGCTCCCTAACTGTGCGTCATATGGACGTCTCCCATTGGCATCCCCCACGACGCCCTGCCGATGTGCGCCATGACACCTCCTCCTGACACGTTGTCGGCACGTTCCAACGACGCTCTCACGACGTGCCCGGGGGATGTCGTTTTGGCTTGTTTTCGGCACGTTCCAACGACGCCCTCGCGACGTGCCCGGGGGATGTCGTTTTGGCACGTTGTCGGCACGTCCCAACGACGCACTGACGACGTGCCTGGGGGACGTCGTTTTGGCACGTTGTGGGCTCGTTCACACGACGTGCTGCGGACGTGCCCTCGGAACGCCCTTTTGCCACGTTGCTGGCGCGTCGCCACGACGTGCTCCCGACGTGCCCTCGGGACTCCTTTTTGGCACCAAGGGCGGATTTAGAGGGGGGGGGGGGGCTTGCCGCTTCCAGATCCGCCCGTTTGGGACGTTCACATTGGAAAATGCGGTTCAGCAGGATACTACGCTATACAGGATTTGCCCTGTATCCCCTGTACCCACGCCAGTACCCACGCCAGTACCCGCAGTATCGGCTGTACCCATGATACAGAGCCTCAGTATCGGCTGTACTCGTGATACCGAGCCTTAGGCTGGAGTGCCAGAGGGGACATAGCCGTCCGGAGGGAAAGTGTATTCACCTGAAGGACCGAAAAATAATTGTGGTGTGCTTGACACATGCAGCAATATTGCATAATACTTGTTAGACTGCACCAAAGAAAGAAAGTAAACATTACCAAAAAAATGTTCTCAAATGGTTCCCAGAACTGATTCATTTTTAGAAAAATGGTAAAAATCAAGCAAGACCGACCATGCCACGACCAAAGAAGTGCGTGCTACCTTTTGATATGCTGTTTTCATAGAGCTTGAAACTTCTTTTAAACCTACATAGTTCACTGGGACACTTTTGGGTAAAGACAATTTTTTTTTGTTTTCTTTTCCTTTAGGGTTGTCAATAAATACAGTAATCTGCACAGTAAAATTAAGTCTAAGCTTCTTCAGCTGGTGAGGTACTTCACTAGTTTTCTTGAGGTGAGGAAATAATTTTTATCACACTCAAGTTTCATCAGAGACAGTTTGCGAGGAAATCCATGCATTAATGCATCAATGGTTTGTTTTTGTTTTTTTCAAAATAGCTGCCATGCTTGAGGCAAAACATAACAAACAGACACTAATTTTAAGAAAACATTACAAAGAACACATGAAGTCAGAAAATAAACTAGATTACAACAAGCTGTACTAAAGGCAGTTTACGAGAAAATCCATAAGTCTTAAATCAGGTTTCGCTGTCTGTGAGAAAGTTCGGATAACTGGAAAAGATATGAAATTTTGTACTGTACTGAGGGTATCATACGCTCCTTATATTTATTGAAATTTTTATTAAAATATGGCTTTAAATCTGTAAGATTATAACATAGTTACATGCTTTCTTTGGTCACTTTCTGTACCTTGCTGTACCTTGACAACCTGACATAACATTTTAGTCTCCGACTTTGGTTTTATATTGATCCTGGTTTAAACTAAACATTTCAAATTGAGTTGATCTTAATCATAAGTCCTTTCATTAGCTCTGCAAACCAATGAGTAATTTATGGAGGCAATATATTAAGAGTAATCCTTTGTGTTTGTTCTGATCTTAGCCGAGCCTTTCCTCAGAGAGCGAAACCTCTGTGGAGACCATGTTCTTCCTCGTAAACTCTCTGTAATGTAATTTGAATGTAGTATAGGTTATTGCTTGAATTCAGATGTTCTTTATAAGGGTATTTCCATAAACTTACTTCCTTTTTATAATGCTTTAGCACAGGTTTCTGGCAAATTTGTAATAATGTTAATCCATAATTGTCTTTGCTCAGCATAGGTTTATACTAGGTCCTGCCTGAAAATGATGTTCTCTATTTTCAATATAATTGAGATAGGCAGACACAATATGTTTATCTTTTTGGTGGTAGAAATTATTTACTACTTCTTATAGTCTTTGCTTTCACAGTTGTCCGGTTGTCTGTGACGTCATACAAACCAACCGGCAACCGGCCGGTAGGCGCGAGGCTAGGCGGCGGGAGCGAGTGCCGTCGCAAGTCTAGTGGAAAGGTAAAAGTTTTTAATGTTTAATCACTCACAGGCAAAAGTGAGCACATATTATTTGGGTTTCATGTGATTTTCAAGTGTCGGCGTGTGTGTGGTGATGAATGCGGTGTGCGGTGCTAGCGGAATGTCACTGAAAATGCACCCAGAAAGTACATTGTATTATAGGATGACAAGTTTCGTGGCCTAAAAACTAAAAGTGACGCTTTTGTCTCATTTGTTTGGATATTGCATGAGAAGTGAAGTTGTCAAAATGTATAAATGCACCGTATCATACATACACTATGCATTACATTATAAAATATGGGGTGTGAAAGCATTGAAATCGGAGCTGGAACCTAACCTCCTAACCTCAACTGTGAGTATTCATTTATAATGTATAAAAAGTTTTGATCAGTGTTGATGGTTTTCTTTAACAAATACCTTCATTTTATGGTATTCAATGCTGAACCAAGCTTATTTTTTCTCTGCAGTCTGCTCAGGAGAAGATTCCCAGAAATAAGTTCCCAAGACATTTACAGGTAGACAGAGTGTTTCTATTTGTATTGAAAACATTGTGTTGGTCAACTCCTCTAATTGATGCTCTCAATTACTTCAAGATAAAATATGGATGAGTGCTGCTGCAAGCAGAAATAGATGTTTCCGCAACCAGCAACAAAATTATCACTTCTAAATACTACTGACAGAGGTATGATTTGGAACGATCCTTCTTGATGTTTTTTCTTTATGTGTTTGATTGGTAGTTACTGAAATTAGAGGTTCAATAAATGATGCAATCCTAATTTTTTTCATTGTGCTCTTAGTGTTGTGTTTGTGAATCTATTACCTTACTCTTTTCATTCTGTTCCAGCTTATTTTAGTGTTGCTTGAATGCAATGGAAAATACTATTCTGTGTGGAGGCTCTTCACTGCTGATTGCTGCTTCGTGCTGTCACACTGTCATGTATCTGGTGAGTCAATCCATAGCACTTTTGTCTACGGCTGGGACCATTAAAAAGAATCTGTTTTGAATAATTAGATAAAAGGACTTAAATTTAGCTGTTTCAATGCAAGAAATAGGCACCTATGATTTAGTTCTTTGTTGGTGAGATTACGGGTCGAGTTAAATTATTCTGAGCCCATGCCATCAGAAAAATATTAAAAGCAGAACTAAAGTGAATTTCTTATCATAATGAATCAATTTTGGTACAGATCAACAAATTTAATAATTATTATTCTCAAAGTCTTGTCATGTGCAGTTTGTCAAATTTCATTCCAATATGGGAGCATTTGATTTTTTTTTTCTAAACCAAAGCCGTTAATGGGTAGAAATTAAGATTCGACTGTCCTACTCAGAGCTTCGGAATTGTTGGTGTTTGAACATTCACCTTGATATATGGTGCATGGCAAGATGTATTTGATATTGCTTGCACTTTTATATGGCCATAATTTTGAACCATTACGGATCATTGTTGAAGTTTTTAAATGTATATTTTAAAATAAAGTCCATCTCTCTGACCAACGCGTGAAGACTGCTGTGCCTTTTTTTCCGCCTTCAGAATTATAGAAGATATTTCACATGTCTCTGTGTAAACTAAATTGCGTAGAGTCTTGGTGTTTGTCTGTACTTCAATGTCACTTCATTTAATGTTACTAAATAAATTAACCAATGATTTGATCTGCAATATTTGAAATTTCTTCATCTTTGATTTTTCTGTCTCCAGGTTTGCATAAATTATCACAACCAACCAAGCTCAAGGATAGGCGCATCATCCCAGCACGTCAGGATAATTAGATTTTGTAGACAGTTAAAGATTACCACCAATCTGTCATTCTTGAGGTAAGACTTTGATAGCGTAGTTTTGTTTACGTGCACAACCCAAATTAAAGCCCCTTTCCTAATTAGCCATAAACTGCATACAGGTAGCAGAAGCGTGTCATTTCTTATGGTGTTAAGGCCTATTGAATAGAAAAGCATAAGAAATGGCACACTTCTCGTTCCTCATGTTGTAATAGTTTTCAAATTTCGAGTTTATTTGCTTTAATGTCATTCAGAAATAGGACTTTGTTCTGAGTTTTTCTTTCTAGTTAACTCCAGACTAAAGTATCTTCTAAGTCTGGTATGTAACTGCTATCCCCAATATTTTAGGGCATGCTAGAGCACCATAAATAGAGAGATAATTTAATTTGTGAGGAAACGTCAGGATGCTGTCAAGGGCAAATTCAAAAAGTGTTCAAAATAGGGATGTAATTTGTCGATTTGCACCAGCCGTTGAATATACTATTCTATTATTATTCATTGGATTAAAGAATTTATGGGAAAGTAGGATGAAGCGAGCCATCGTTTTTTGATGTTATTTTTGTGATTTCTTTTACGTATTTTCTCCTGTACAACCACTCATTTTCTTTCTGCATTATGCCAGCAGGAATTCGTGTGTGCAGTCCAGCAGCAGCATTACGAACATCACGAGTGCGCCGGCAGGAATGCAGTACGTTTGACGTGTCAAGATATGACGAGAGTACCGGGACTTCACACGCAGCACATTCAAATGCTTTTAAGCATGGGCAGGAGACGAGCAGGAGACCAACGGCCGGAAGTACTGTATATGGGTGCCTTATGTAATGGTAATTGAAGCATTGAATAAAACGCATTGTACATTCTATCCGTACGTGGTATATCTGAACTAACCCCCCCCCCCCCCCCCCCCCCCGAATGAGGTACCAAAGGTACTGATTAGTAACATTCATACGAAGTACCGCAAGGACAACCCCACGTCGATCCGTTAGCATGTCCAAGGGATGCGCCGACGCGACCTCCTTGCGACGCGCCTGGGCGACGTCGTAGGGACGCACACCACGCGACCTCCCCGCGACGTGACACGGCGACGTCGTAGGCACGTCAGCGCGGCGGCCGGGACGGGCGTGATCTCGGAATGTCAAAGGCACGTCTTCCGCACCATGCCCCGCCATGTCGCGCACCACATCATGGATGTTTCAAAAAGAAGGACATTTGAGCGGGTCGGGTGGGACGTCCCGAGGTGAAAATGGCATGTCCCCGGGATGTCAGTTGGAACATCGGGCTGGCGACTGGGTAGCCACCAGCCGTCTCTTGTCTATCCCTACGTCCGGACTCAACAGTGACGACGAGGCTGATCGAATGCGGCGCATCAACAGACGAGTGAGTAGCAAAGCAACACGGTGCGCTCCGGCCACGTGCAGCTGACAACGCTGAAAGTGCAGTGACAAACCGATTTTATGCAGTGACGAAATAGTGTGCGTCGGAGACCAACTAAATCGATTTATTTTAACCCACCGACATTGGCCGGCAGCGGGCCGCAGTGTTTTACCCTTTTTGACCATCGGAAGTCAAGATGCCGCGCTTCCGATTTGACTGTTGGGTCAATCCACACCAAATCGTCAAGGTCCCAACCGACATAGTCACCAAAAATTTCCAAACTTTGGGGGTTTGTTCCTCCTATGGTACTACTTTCAGAACGGGGGTCACTTTTTTTTAAGTCACCCCTAGTTATGAGAAATCGCTGATTCGTTTTATCGCTGGTTTTACGACAGGAGTATAGGAAATTGCGATTTTCCTAGCAACCACGCGTCGGAACCAAAATCCGGCTTCACCAATGGATAGAGCATAAAAAAGTGACCCTAAAAATAAATATTCGATTTTTTCTCGAAAAGTCAACATAACCTCAAAATTTGAACAAATATTTCAAATTGAGATATTTGATCAAATTCCTCCACCAAATGATGATCCCAGTAGCTCCAAAAATACCTTATACCTTCGTCCAAACGAAACAAGTGCTCACAAAAAGTATTTTTCCCCGTTCCGGAGAACGAGCGATTCTCCCGAACCCTTGCAACGCTCATCTCGGCAGTTTTCGTAGCTATGACCTCTCTCGTTACCCCCGCGATGCGCGAATACACATGAAGCGTTTCGGGGCAAGCAGACCTCACTTCACCGAGACTATTTCAATCTTCGCGCGCTGTGCGGAAGAGGGCGGAAACGATGTGGACAATTTTTCATACCCTATAGAGGCGGTGGTACTGAATGTAAACAAACAGGTTGCAGACGCTGTACATTGCTATTTTCTTCAAGCATCGACTGTAAGTGAATCTTTTTGCGGCGGAAATGACAATTGGATCATGATTTTTGCACTGTTAAACTTGAAAGACATTTTTTAAACTTATTTTCAGGGCCATGAACAGGTGTTTTATGAGAGACCGGAGTGAGGAAGATCCGGTGGCAAGGGAGTGCTCCTCTGAGCTAATAGACAGAAATGTTCTCAGTTCTGAGCTGCTAAGAATTTTAAAGCTGACCTCGAGCTGCAAAAAGAGGATAAAGCATGTTTGTCGTTGACATCTTAAACAATTTCTGTATTGTATTGTCATCTCGGAGTGTGCACTTATCGCAACAAAGTGATGCAGCTTTACAAAACACCAATGAAAATACACCAGCTGTTGCTGACGCTGGTGACAAGCAGCCTGCAGAAAATGAAGTGCTTTTAAAAGATCAGTTGTCTTTTGATACCAGTGATATTGACTTAGTGGGTTTGAATGTGTGGTTAAAAAACTTAGGATTCACACCTGTTTCCCGAAAAAAAAAAATTGGAAACCATAGACATTATAGTGATAAAGTTTCAAATGATCAGACCTGTGTGTTAAGAAAGATCTGTCAGAGCAATTCAACTTGACTTTGATGACATTAACTGCTTTGTTTTGTATTCCGATGATGGGGTTAGCATCAGTCTTGGAAATGTGTCTGACTGTGATGTCATTAGTGAAACATTTACGCTGCAGATTTTGGAACCTACCATAAATTGTCTCACTTATCAGTTCAGTGATGCTATCAAAGATGTTTTTCTCCAAGATATTTTGTGCACTGTTAGCCCCTACTTGCAGAAAAAAGGAACTGTTGTCAAGTTACGTTCTAACGATTTCAAATCAGCTGAAGTGAAATCAAAAGACAGAAGTCAGTAGTAATTTTATATGATGTTATTATTATGCCATTTTTGCAATTCTGAAAATCTTAGTTCAACATTCCTGCCTCACAATTTCTGTGATTATTATAATGGTTTTGAAATAGCAGAAATAAAAGTTACATTCCTGTTTGCCACTATCTTTATTTCCTTCGGACAACAATTCTTATCAAATTTCAAATGAAGCAACAAATAGTTCCATACATTTTACGTTTGCCTATTGAATTCCAATGAATTTGTAGTCAAAGGGTACAGTCCATAAAATAATCGGAAATGCCTGCATTCTCATATCCTGCATGAAAGACAGAAAAGACAACATCAAATGTAAAATTAAATTGCAGATTCAGAAAAGATTAAATTAAAAAATAAAATTAAAAACTCACATGCAGAAGGGTTTAGTTCAATGGTATGTGCAGCACATAACCAGTAACAACCTGCTTGGTGACCCAAGCCTCATAGGCCATCTAAAACAACAAACGAGGAGTGTACATAATCGTAAGTGGAATTGAGAATGCAAAAAATGTAGCATGAAATAATGAAACTACTTACAGGCAATGACACTTTATGGTACTAATGTAACTGACATCGACTGAAATGTTTCCATTTACAAAAAGTTGTGGAATTACTTTCTCATACCACAAATGAAAAATTGTCCACATCATTTACGCCCTCTTCCGCACAGTGCGCGAAGATTGAAACATAGTCTCGGTGAAGTAAGGTCTGCTTGCCCCGAAACGCTTCATGTGTATTCGCGCTTCGCGGGGGTACAAAAACTGCCGAAATGGGCGTTGCAAGGGTTCGGGAGAATCGCTCGTTCTCCGGAACGGGGAAAAATACTTTTTGTGAGCACTTGTTTCGTTTGGACGAAGGTATAAGGTATTTTTTGAGCTACTGGGATCATCATTTGGTGGAGGAATTTGATCAAATATCTCAATTTGAAATATTTGTTCAAATTTTGAGGTTATGTTGACTTTTCGAGAAAAAATCGAATATATATTTTTAAGGTCACTTTTTGATGCTCTATCCATTGGTAAAGCCTGATTTTGGTTCCGACGCGTGGTTGCTGGGAAAATCGCATTTTCCTATACTCCTGTCGTAAAACCAGCGATAAAACGGACCAGCGATTTCTCATAACCAGGGGTGACTTAAAAAAAGTGACCCCCGTTCTGAAAGAAGTACCATAGGAGGAACAAACCCCCAAAGTTTGGAAATTTTTGGTGACTATGTCGGTTGGGACCTTGACGATTTGGTGTGGATTGACCCTGTTACCAGCCCGGAGCGGAACGATGTGCACATTACGAGGATCGCTTGCTGTTTGCTCTCGAAGCACAGGGATTTGAAACCGAATACGCTAGGAAAGGGGCATTCGTACCCATTTGCACGGGTCCAGTGTTCGAAGCTATCGTGAGCTACGTCTATCCCCGGGCGATCGCGAACGCAAACGTGACCTTCAGGGACGTGCTCGCCGCCCTGAGGGCGCGTTATGGGCGAGCCGACCCGTCACCAGCAGTGGCCGAGCAGGACTTTCTTAACAGAACCCAGAAACCCGGGGAGACGGTGAGCGAGTGGGTGGCGGCCCTCCGCAGTCTCGCGACGTTCTGCAATTTCAACAACACCTTGAATGGCCGACTCAAAGCACAGTTGATTCGCGGAGCCGCCGATCGGGAAGTGCGTGCGAAACTGCTCCGGAAATCCAATTATAGCCTGGAAAGGGTCATAGAAGTGCTCCAAACTTATGAAAGATGTAGCCAGGACAACAGGGAGCCGGGGGACGGCCAGTCTCCATGGACGGCCGTCAACATGGCAAATCCCAGGCAAACGAGCACAAGCCATTGCCCGGGATGCAACTGCCCGGCGGGACCAGGGGCCACGGGTATCAACACCATACAAAGTGGGGGCGACGGGCCAGGGAACGCACTCCCCGACCCGGACGAGTTCGACCCGGAGATGGATGTTGATCTGTTTGCGGTGCAATGGGCAAGCCAGAGCCGGGCACAACACTGCCCTGCGTGTAAGGGACGTCATGACAAACTGCAGTGCCCATTTAAGAACACGCGCTGCTTCGCTTGCAGCGAGATCGGGCACGTCGCACGTGCTTGCCCGAACCGACAACAACAATTCGGGACCCAACCGAGGTGGTCGGGAACACAGCGGCGAGCCGAGGGACCGACACGCGCGCCGCACGCCGGTCGGGGCGCCGAGACAGCTAGGGGAAGCGGCAGCGCGGGGCCCAACTTTGTCGAGGCGGATCCGGAACCAGCCGCCCAATTCAACGGGTTCCTGGCGGGCGCGCACGCCCAAGGGCACGCCGGCGAACCGAGGGACCCACCGGCGAACGCGGACCCGTTCGACTTCCTGTTCCATGTGGAGGTACTCCCGGGAATAGGGGATTCCGCCGCGAGAACGGAAGGCGTCATGGCATTGGACCAGGTCACCGCAGGGCCTTTCGGGACGCGGGAGGCGGTCCTGGCCGACGTGGTGGTGGACGGGGTTACGTTTGCTATGGAGCTCGACACGGGAGCAGGAGTCACCATCATGGACGAACACTCGTTTCGCCGGGTATGGCCACACAGGCAGATCTTGCCTAGCCCACTGCGATTGCGGGTGTGGAACGGCACAGCAGTGCCCGTGGTAGGACAAGTGCCGGTCACGGCTCGGGTTCGAGGGTTCGAGGCCCAGGTGACCCTGCACATCGGCGAGGGGACAGGACCAACCCTGCTCGGCCGGGACTGGTTTTGGGCACTGGGCTACAAAGTGGTGCACGGCGACGTACCCACTGAAGTAGTCCAGGTCAATTGTGTACGCGCCAAACAAGGCCAACCAAACCAGACCCTGAGCGAGCAGAGGGCGGACTACCAGGAGAGGTACGAGTGTTTCAAACCAGGCCTCGGAACGTACACGGGCCCTCCGGTGCAATTGCAGGTCGATACGAGTGTTGCACCGATCCACCTAAAAGCACGCACCGTGCCGTACGCCCGGCGGGAAAAGGTGGGGCAGGAGTTAGACCGGCTGGAGGCAGCACGTGTGATAACGCCGGCGACATCGGCAAAATGGGCGACGCCACTCGTCGTCGTCGACAAACCGGATGGGGCCCCGCGATTGTGCGGGGACTATCGGCTGACGGTCAACAAGGCCCTGTCGCCGGACCCCTACCCGGTGACGACGCTAGATGAGGCGTTCGCCCAGCTGTCCAGCGGACAGGTGTTCACGAAGCTGGACTTAACGATGGCGTACGCGCAGCTGCCAGTTACGGCCGAGACAGCAAAAGTTCTAACTATAACAACCCATAAAGGTTTATACCATGTAAACCGCCTGGCTTTTGGCATCTCCACGGCACCGGCCATCTTCCAGCGCACAATCAATGGGTTGTTGCAGGGAATCCCGGGGGTGGTGGTGCTGTTGGACGATATCCTGCTGTCGGCACCAAACCGACGGCTGTTGTTACAGTTAGAGCATACGGTGCTCGGCCGGCTCAGCGAACACGGGTTCCGTCTCCGCTATTCCAAGTGCGAATTTGAGGTGCGCCAAGTGCGATACTTAGGGCACGAAGTGTCAGCAGACGGGCTTAAGCCGCTGCAAGAACGCGTGCAGGACCTCAAGGACGCACCCGCACCCGCATCCCCACAACAATTGCAGGCGTTCTTGGGTAAAATAGCATTTTACGACCGGTTCCTCCCGCGACGGGCGGAAGTGTGTAAGCCACTGTACGGACTCCTGGAAAAGGACGCCGACTGGAACTGGACCGATGCGCATGAAGCCGCGTTCCAGGGGGCCAAAGCACTGCTTTGCAGTGGGGAGGTCCTGTGTCACTATTCCCTCGACTTGCCCCTCATCCTGGGAGTGGATAGCTCTGCCTACGGGTTCGGGGCAGTGCTGGGGCACGTCATGCAGGACGGGAGTGAGCGGCCGATAGCTTACGCATCGTGCACGCTCACACCAGCGCAGCGAAATTACAGCCAACTCGACAAGGAGTTCGCGGCGGTCCTATTCGGCGTTACTAAATTCCACGCGTACCTAGCCGGAAGAAAGTTTACCATCCATACGGACCACCAACCGCTCGTAGGCATGGTGCAAAATACGGCGTCACCAGTAGCAAGCCCGAGAGTCCTGCGAGGCTTGCTACGTCTAGGGGCATACCACTTTGAGTTGGTGTACCGGCCGGGAAAACAACACGCAAACGCGGATTGCCTAAGCCGGCTGCCATCCCCAAGGGTGCAGCAAGAGCAGGACATCACGGTCGCGTACGTACACCAAGTGGAAAGGACGCGATCGGCAGAATTTGCGGTTGCCCGGGTGGCAGAGGAGACAGCTAAGGACCCACTGCTGCAGCAGGTGTGGCGCTACACTGTCAACGGGTGGCCAACCAAGGTGCCAGCCGAGCTCGGCCCGTACCACCAAAAGAGGGACGAACTGACCACGCTGCGAGGGTGTCTGCTGTGGGGGGCTCGGGTCGTAATCCCAGCAGCAATGCGCGAGGGCGTCCTGAGTCGACTGCACGCAGGACACCCAGGGATCGTGCGGTCAAAGCAGGCCGCACGAACTGTCTTATGGTGGCCGGGGTTGGGGGAGGATATAGAAAGGAAGGTGCAGCTGTGCGCGGAGTGCCAGGCAACGCACCAGAGTGCACCGGCATCAAAGCCAACGCCATGGCCAGCGGCTAGACCATGGGGGCGAGTCCACATGGACTTCGGGGGGCCCCTACAGGGGAGCTACTTGTTGGTCATGGTGGATGCAAGCACCAACTGGCTAGAGGCGTTTTGGGTGCCGTCCCCAACCACGGCGGTGGTGATTGAGTGCCTGGGACGCGCTTTTGCCACCCACGGCCTTTGCGACGCGATTGTCACTGACAACGCGACATGCTTCGCGTCGCAAATGCTCCGCGCGCACCTGCAGGGCCTTGGGATCAAGCTGCTGCACTCGCCCCCATATTTTCCGCAAGCGAACGGTCCGGCGGAAAAAGGAGTGCAAACCCTTAAAATGATCCTGGGGAAGTTGCAAGGCACGAAGGAAGACAGGCTCTCCGCGGCGTTACACACCCACCGGAACTTGCCCGGGGCCGACGGCAAGACGCCCGCACAAAAACTGATGGGCCGGAAGCCGCAGACCGTGCTGGACAAATTGAACCCGACGATACTCCCAAACATCGAACCTGAGGGAAACGAACCAAAGTTCAAAAAGGGAGAAGCCGTCTGGTTCAAGATGTTCCAAGGGTGTAAAGAAAATTTCACGTGGAGGGCGGGAGAAATCCTGGAAACATATGGGTGCAAAGTGTATGATGTCAAACCGATGTTCCAGGACATGCCGCCCCAACGCAGAACTCAGGATCAGCTGCGCCGCCGGCGGGCGGACGACGTCGGCATGGCCAGAACCACCACCCGAGCGCCGCCCCCGTTCCGGTCACGGCGGTGGGCGCCGACGACCCCGGTGGGCAGCTGGACTCGTCCTCGGACGAGGAAGAAGACATCGACGACCAGGGGCGCCCGTGGCCGGCGCGTACGCCGCGGTCGCCATCGCCGCGTCCCCGGCGAGGGCCGCGCACGCTGTCACCCCCCTGGCGACGGCTGCGCACGCCCTCACCCCCAGCAGCCGCAGCAGAGCAGCCCTGGCGGAACCCCTCCCCGCCAGCGGAGAACGTGGACACACAGAGGCCCAGGTTCGCGTCAACGCCCCAGCACGGCGAGGAGGCCAGTGGTTCGTACGAGCAGCAACAGCCGACGTACCATTGGACGGCGCGAGATGGGCAGCCACGACTGGTCGCGGGCGAGCCATCGGATCAAGAGGAGCAGGACCCGCCCCTCCCCTTCCCGCCCGAATCGGTGGTACGGCGCTCGTCCCGGAGAACACAGCCAGCGACGCCACGGGACGGAGCACCGCGCCGGAACGACCGCCCACCGGCACGGTCCCCCAGCACGGTATCAAGCAACTCGCCAACCATCGTGTGGCCCCTAGGGACCACCAGGAACGACAAGAGAGTCTACCGCAAAGCCAAGCTCGAGTACCTGCGTCACGGGGGACCGCTGCCCACCTGGCCACCAGGCGTGAAAGACCCCACTCTGGCGAGGGAAGGCGAGGAGTATTTTACCACGCCACTCAGCGCCTCGTTCCCACGGCCGCTGCGGGTTCAAGTGCACCGCACCCCACCCCCCACCACCCAACGGCCAGGGCAGGACAACCCTTCCCCGACCCCACCACCAAGTGAAGTCAGTAGTAACCTGGACGGCTTCACCGTCATTGATGAGGTGGGGGAGGGCGACGTCGACGGGTACGTCATCGTAGATGAAGTCGGGGGGGAGGAAGAAATGGACCAGATTGCCAGCCCAAACGGCAGTGTGGTACAGAGCGATAGCGAGGGGGAGCCAGCCGCTGCACCCGCACCCCCCGCCGAGGCCAGCCCAGGGACGGCGAGCGTCGTTCAGACCAGCCCCCGGAGCAGCAGGGAATCGAGCCCGAGCACTCCGCCGCCCACCCTGTCGTCGGTGGAACCGACACCAGACCACTCCGGGAGCCTAACGGAAGATCCGCCGGTCCTCGAAGCAGTAACGGCCCTCGAAGAAACCCTGGCGGCCCTAGAGGAGCCGGTGGCCGCTGAGGCACCGCCAGGGTCCCCCCGGGGGCAAAGACCCACGAGGGCGCGCCGCCTCCCAGGCCACCTCCGCGATTACGCCCTGGAGTGAGGGGGGCAAGCAAGGGGGGAGGGGTGCCGTGTCCGCGAGAGCGCGGCCAGCGGACACGGTGCCAAATACGGCCACCAGGGAGCGCTCGAGGCGCCGGGCGAGCGAGCCGCAGCCACCGGCGCCGGAGAGCGGCAGTTCAGTGTCTGGTCCGATTCCAACAGTTAGCCAAGCGCAACTTGTTTTGTAATCCGCGACCGGTAGTGCCCCTTTGTGCATTGACTCTGTATTGCCACCTTGGGCATTGACCCTCTAATTGTTTTGTGCCGTCATTGTGTTCCGGAATAAATCTACTGCTACTTAGCCACCAGCCGTCTCTTGCCTATCCCTACGTCCGGACTCAACACTTTGTTAAACATCAATAAACTTTATTGTGAAGTGAACGACCATTCATCACCATGGTAAGTCCAATGAAAATCGTCAAGTGCAAAATGAGAAGCTGATAAAGCACCGTTATTTATCAGTTCTTTTTTGACAGATGGAACAAGCCAGCCACTGGGACGGTGGCCTTATCAATTTAAAAGGCTCAAGTCACATAAATAGTGCTGTTCAGGTACGTTCGGCTTGCGCTATATTTAATGTTTTGTGACTTTTGTGATTTTTGTGATTTCTTATCTTAACTCAGGTGTTACTGCATACTTCTCACTTGCTTAAACTGGTGAAAGGTGATGCTCAGCATAGACTGCAGTGTAGGTCCCTGCTTGTTTGCAGTGTCTGTGCCGGTCTGTGCTCTGCACCAAATAATTGTTGCATGTGAAAAATCTGGCTGTGCCAATCCTGCTTATTTTTTCGACAGGTGGTCAAGTACGAATGTATTACTTATGTTAAATAATGGTTCAAAGTTTATGAATGCTTTGTAATATGATGTAGCTGTACATTTTTTTTCTGCAGTCATGTCCAAGAATCTCTCAGAATCCGCTAGGGACGACCCTTTTGAAGAGCTGCACATGTTTCTTACCAGGCTAAGATTGGAGTATTGCCAAAGAAATCCGTTGTAAGTATATCATTAAATTTTTCTTTTAAAACATATTTTCTCTATTTTAATCCTTTATTGCCTTATCTTTAGGTATAATTTAGAAGACATTCATGAAAGTCCTGTGACTTCTCCATTCCAAGGGGAACTGCTGTCCCGAGGTTTGTGTGTTTATTTTAAGTATGTTTTAAAAATTATTACTGCCCTCTGTTAAAATTATGGAATATGTATTTTCTTTGTTGTTTTAGGCTCATGTGAAATGTGTGGGCAATTTCCTTTCAAAAGCAAATTCCTGGCTGTGGAGATTAGCATATTTGAAGGATGTCTTCCACAGAGCATATCTGAAGCTCTACTCAAGGATCGCCATGCATGTTGCAGGTCATGTGGGCGTCATGGAGCCAATGAAAAAACTGTATCAATCTCTTACCCCTCGAATTTAATAGTGAACATAAAAAGGTAAGATTTTTCTGACTTTTTTTATCGAGGTGGTTTCTGTGTTATGAACAAATGGTAATGAATTTTACTCGGGTTTGTTCAAAAACTTTCCTTGTTATTTTGCAGTGAATGGACTGAGACAGTGAATGTTCCACTTTCTTTCCAGCTTAGTGGAGTTCTTTTCTATTTCCAATGCTGCATTGCTGCAAAGAATGGTCTTTCCAAATTTGTTTCCTTGTGCCCAGATGGCAGGCTGAGAGTTAAAGAGGATACTAAAGTAAGGATGAAGTAAAGAACAGAAAAATTACATAACATTTTTATGACTACGAATAAACCAGTCTTATTTTAACATTGAAACATTAACAACAAAAATTACAATTCTAGTTACATAAAAATTTAGAACAAAATACTACCGTAAGTTGTTTTAAAAGTAATCAAGGTCGTGTGTATCATAAGAACTTCGGTGGACAGAACATGTTGATAACATGCTCATTAAACATGCTCATTTACATTGATCAACAAAAAACTGATAGTATTATTTCTCACAGATCTCATCATTATCAATAGGAAAATTTACCACTACAAATATTTTTATGGTTCACTTTTAACTCTTGTCTACTGCAAGAAAGTTGTGAGGCCTCAGCAAGCTTTAGTATGTGTATTTTCCTTTGCCCCAACAAAAAAAAATTTATATTAATTAAGATAAACCACAAACCAGATATGTAAAACCATTACCATTTGTTTCAGCTTCCAACATCCATCCCCACAACATCGTCCTTTTCCTACAGGGTGAGCTCTTATTCTTCTTTTGAAAATGGTGGGAGATGCCTGGGAGTTCTCATCATAAAGTATTCTAAGCTTTGGTAGTGAAAATGAAAGTATGTTAGGCCTCTCCGAATATCTTCCCACCTGGCATCATCAAATGGTACATTTACTACCATGTGGCCTCGAAATGTCCACACAACATAGTCACATTCTTTCAAGTTCAACATCCCCATGTTCATTTGAATTTGATCATAGTGATCATGCTCTTTTTTAAGAGTTATGACAGTGCCTTCTTATTTCAAACTAAATTGGTACTGGCTTCTTTTTGACAATACTTTATCAAAGTCTTTTGGATGGTGGTTACGAATAGAATATGGACATTTGATTTACAGCAGTTTAGGTGGGCGTTGCTCTGAAGTTACTATTCCATCTGGACTGCACGAGAGTCCAAGATGACTTGTGTTCAAAAACAGTCCAGTTTCCCTAACTTGAATAGTCTTGTCACACTTTTGTTGTTTGGCTTGATATTGGTCCCTAGCTTTTGATTCAAATTTCAAACCATGTTTCATGCCCTTGGTGAGGACCCTGTCCAAACGCCACACGTGCCTTCGTAAATGGTTCATACGAGCTTTGTCTGTCTTCATGTGGCAGACAGTGCGGCTGGAGGCAGCTGTTGAGTGTAGGCTACGAATTAATGACCATACTTCATTGTCACTTTGGCCTCTGGAAGCCACAACTTCGAATGGACCCTTATGGTCTTTTAATGGCTTCAGTTTGTCAATTAGAACTTGCAAAGCTTCGTAGAAGGCTTCCCTTAACTTATAAAAGATATTCATATCGTCATCATTATATTGAAAATCTTCATATTTAAGTTTTAAGAGCAACTGCCAGTGAGACTCTTTGAAACTTAGATCAGCCAAGAATCGGCTTATCTGTGCCTGTCCTGGAAACTCTTTTTGGTTTTTACTTGGCCTGGTATCAAAAGTGGCACGTCGTTTCACATCTAACTTAAAAGAATCATATTGAGCTTGAGAGATGCTTTTAGGCTTTTTTTTTCAGAGAACCCCTATTCCATACACATAGCTTAGATGTGCATGTGATAGCTGTAAGGAAAAGATGGAATATTACTATGAATGTTGGAACGTAGTTATGAACAGATTCTGAAGCACCTTGAATTTTAATTTAGTTGAATTTCAATATAAGAAACCATTTATCCCTCTTTTAATTGTGTTTGTGTGTGTGATTGCAGGTAGTTGGTACCCCAAATCTGATTGCTGATCTTTTTATTGATCTTCCTTAAAGGCTACCAAACCGAACTCGAACCATTGGGACGCAGACATGTGTAAGTCTGTTGCAGAATTTAATTGCAGATTCTTAACTGTACTAGCAGTAGATATCAAACTATCATTCACATTTGCAGATGTTTTCTGGTGATGTCAGTACCCAGGCTGACGTTCAGTTGCCCATGGTTTCGTACAAGAAATGTAAATCAATGGCCAACTTCCAGTATTTTGTAGGTCTCTCTGTGGAAGACTTTGAAGCCCTCCATGATATGCTGGGTGGGGAAGATTGTATTCGACGGCTGAAGCTCTTTTATAAGGCTGAATCACCCAAAACACTAGGTATTACAAAGATATCTAGTCATGACAGACTCCTACTTTTTCTAATTCGGTTGCGGAGAGGATTGCCATTGGAAGACCTATCATTTTGTTTTGGTATCAGTGTGTCATATGCAGGAGAGATTTGCTATGCCATGACAAGACTCATTTATGAAACATTCAAATGTCTTGAAAAAGACATGTTTATTTCTGCAGCTGCTCAAAAAAAAAAACATGCCTCTTGTGATGAAAAGATTTCCAAACCTCAGGATTATCATAGATGGTGCTGCTTTCTTCATTGAGACGCCCTCCAATTTTGAACAGCAAGGAAATACATACTCCAGCTATAAAGCAAACAACACTATTCATGTTCTGGTTGGAGTGTCGTGCCATGGAAGTATAATCTTTTGCTCTACTGGGTTTGAAGGGGCAATAACAGATGATGAGGCTGTCGTTCAGAGTAATTTACTGGAGTTATTGGACTCTGGTGATGCAGTAATGGCTGACCGTGGCTTCACACGAGAAGCTTTTGATCAGAAGGGTGTACGGCTTTACACTCTACCCTTAAAGGGTGATCGTACTCATCTCACAGCAGAAGAGGAAATATTATCAAAAGACATCGCAGCAGCAAGAATTTATGTTGAACATGCCATCAAAGAAATAAAGGACAACAGATTGCTGCAGGGGACTGCTCCTCTCACAATGTTGGCTGTAAGAGGGCAGTTAGTTTACATTGCTGCATACTTGAGAAACTTCTCATCAAACAAAATCTCCAACAAAAATTTTAGTTGTGTTGAAAGTGAGGAGACTGTGTAACTGTTGTGACAAATGTGAAATGCAAGTGATGGAGGAAAGTGCACTAAGAGATAAAATGAGGAAAAAGCAGCTTTCATATTTTAGTCATAATTTATTGACCATCAGCCAGAGAAATTGTACCTGACGCTGAAAAAGGCAAAGTTAGAGATGAACAAGCACCAATAGATTTGTTTCTCTTTGTAAAGGCTGTAAAGTGTATGTATCCTAGGCTGAAATATATAAATTTTGTAGTTAGAAATGAGTTTCAAATGAAGATTTTTTAGTGATAAGCAAGCTTTAATAGATTTGTTTCTCTTTGTAGAGGCTGTAAAGTGAATGAATCCTTGGCTGAAAAATAGAAATTTTGTAGTTAGAAAGGAGTTTGAAATGAAGATTTTTTTTAGTGATGAGCAAGCATCAATAGATTTGTTTCTCTTTGTAAAGGCTGTTAAGTGAATAAATCCTTGGCTGAAAAACACAAATTTTGTAGTTAGAAATGAGTTGAAGATTTGTTTGTGGTAACCACAAACTTGTTTCTAAAGCCTGTGAGACTTTCTAATGAACTAGTGATAATTTTACTGGATGTTGCTAGTTAGGTAAGAATTGATAAAGTGAGTGGAAGATCAAACTGACAAGCATCACAACTCTGTCTGAAAGAGACCAATAAACTTACTGAAATCAGAGTAGTAAGAAAAATACCTGTTTTGGGAACTGTATGTAGAAATGAGCATGTATGAACCAAAATATTAGCACATATTGGAATAAAAAAATTAAGAAAATGTTTTGCAGGCTATTGAAAAAATTATGTGGGAAATGATCTGTTAATGAAAATAAAAATTAAAGAACATACATAAATGCAATGATCCTTACCACTACTCCCATTTAGCCGCATATGTGCCAGCACATGCAGCAGCAAAGCAGCCACATGGCAACACCTACCCAAAGCTCTTTGGACACACTGCTGGTCACACAAGCAGTCCTTGACACTTCCTGACACTTGGGACAAAGATACCTGTGTCAAGTACACCTTCTGATTCATAGAGGCTCTTACTTGGCCCTTGATGTAATGTACTCGGTCTACAATACAGTCTTGTACATTCCTGATGTATTTGCTTTTGACATAATCAAGCCCTCTTTTAATCTTCTTGGTTTTACTCAATTCAATTTTTTCAAAATCAGGATCCCCCACAGTTACATCTGGAATAGCTTCATCATCAGTAGAATCATCATCATCATCATCTACCTCTAGCAGATGAGGCATGGTTTCAACAAGATAGTTGAAGATACTTCCAAAGTTATAATTTTCTGGAAGATCCTGGCTTGGGAAATCGTTGAAACCCATCTCCGGGAAATATGGTGAACGCTATGTCAGATGGGAACCATAGTTTTTAGAAAAACGGTTATATACAAGTGACGTATGACAGCAACTACAGAAGTTCATAAAAATTGCAATTTACCTGATCAGGGTAGAGCCGTTTCCTTTTCTCCTCAATACTTTTTCCATTGTCTGCTCGAGGGTCCAGGATATTGTCAAACCCTGCTTCAATGCAATTGTTTACTCTAGAAAAGAATTTAAAAAATACAGCAAATCAAGTTAATCCCCCCCCCCCCCAAAAAAAAAAAATAAAAAAAAATTATGGTATTGCATTTTTCATAACATTTAATAAATTAGTTAGTTGCAAAAAAGTATAGCACAAATTTACCTCACTACAAGTTCTGATTTTTTGCCACCCACTGGAAGGCCTCTCCACTTTAACCAAGTACTTAACACTTTCTTTGTGTTCTCAGCCACTATGGGATTGGCGAGCTCAGCCTCTGGAACATCCTGAGCAGTCAGTTCCACAAAATTGAAACTGGTAGCGGGGGACAGAGGTGGAAAATTAACTGTGGAAGAATCCTGAGTAATCACTTCATCCATTGTGATCTGAAAATAGGATGAATAATGATTACTTCACAAAAACAGAAAACTTGTTCCCAAGCAGAACCTCTGGAATAGATTACCTCTTCAAAAACTGTAGCTTTCTTCAAAATATTGTAAACATGGTCTGATTGGGAAGAAAATGCTTTCGGGCTTGTCCTTTCACACACTTTAATTATGATTGGTTCTATTGATTTTTTTGGCTCTATGTAATATGAGTGGTCTGATTGAGTAGAACACTTTTTCGGGTCACTTCTAGGGCGGATATTAATTTTAATTGGTGAGACCACTATCTTGGGCTGCAAAGATTGAAGATTTAAAATAAACTTAATGAACATGATCCTGTAAGCCTCAGCCTTATCTCAATATTATATTTAATGCATTGCAGCACCAAGTATTAAGTATTGACTTGCCTGCTCTGCCAGAGTTTCATCCAAGACATTACTGTCATTGTCACTTTCTTTTTGCTCTATGGCATATGAGTGTTCTGAACGGACTGATGATGTTTGTGGCCTAGAACTGGGGCGGATAGTGATTTTGATAGGAGCAATTTTCTTTGGCTGCAAAGAAAAAAGAAGTTAGACAAACATGAAACTCGGCTTTAAGTCAATATGATAACGAATACATTCCAACACCAAGTCTTAAGTCACTTGCCTCTGCCAGAGCTTTAGTGAAACCATCACCGTCAGTGTTGCTCTGCACTGATGTTTTTAGCCTACTATTGGAGCATGTTGTTACCTTGATTGGAGAGATGGCCATTGGCTGTAAAGAACAAAGGATTAAAATAAAGGAATATTATAAAAACACAAGCCAATACCTCAGCTTTATCTCAATATTAAAATAAACTCATTGCAACACCAAGTATTGGGACACTTGCCTCTGCCAGAGTTTCATCCAAATCATTTGCAGTGTCACACTGAGGCTGTTTGGGAGATATAACAAGTCAGTGTCATCATAAATTCATTTCAAACTAAAACTAAATGTTTGATTTGCTTACCTGTGAATCAGTAGCTTTAGGCATATTGAAAACAAGGTCCCCCAACTTTTTGACAATTCTTTTGGGAGAAAACAATTGTGGACATCTGCCAAACACCTTTTTTTGGAAGGGACTCCTGGAAAGACTTCGTGATGTACTTTTACATGGACTATTAGACTTTTGAAATTTTTTTGAAACAGGGCTTCTTTTGGTGGGGCTGATGGCAAGCATTCTTTTAACTGGAGGAAGCTAGAAATAATAAAAATAGAAACCTTACATTCTGCAGGAACTGAAAAGCACAATTTTCAAAACTCTGAATAAAATATCTCATTACATACATCTGCTACACCCTCTAACTGGAAGAAGGCCACATACATTCCAGATGAGGTACTACTAGAACATAAAACACCTGGATTTAACTCATCCTAAAAAAATAAATTATTGGCTGAGCGATAGCGAAGCCCTTACCCCACTGGCCCAAAAATGTTTGGTCTGTTTGTCTGTCTGTGTGCGTGTCTCACTGTCCGCGCGATTTCTCGAGAACGGTTCATCGTAGAGGGCTCAAATTTGGACCACAATCTCCTTGCATCATACCGGAGTCAACCTCACCTCGGGGGCATCCTACCTCAGGTGCTGCTGCAGGTGCCGGTTGACAAACCAGGGCCTTCTTGTGCAAGAACTGGAACTGGGGGGCTAACTTCTAAATCGTGCCGATTTTCAAACATGAACATGGCGACCTACCCCTTCTAAAATCACCCAGAGACCCAAGTCAAGATGGCGAAATCGGCCCCAGGTGCTGCTGCAGGTGCTAGTGGTCAAAACGAGGCCTTCTTGGGCAGGAGCAGGAACAAATAGTAAAACTGCTAAACAAGCTGTATTTTGAGCTTAAAGATCGAAACCGACCCCGCTCAAAATACACTCAGAACTTCAATTACAATGCCAAAAACGACCCCAGGTGCTGCTGCAGGTGCGGGTTCGCAAAACTGGGCCTTCTTGTGCAGGAACTGGAACAGGAGGGCAAACTTCTAAAAAAACCGTATATCAAACTTGAACATGGCGACTGACCTCTTCTAAAATCACCCAAAGACCCGAGTAAAGGTGGCGAAGTCGACGCCAGGTGCTGCTGCCGGTGCTAGTGGTCAAAACATGGCCTTCTTGTGCAGGAACTGGAACGGGAGGGCTAACTTCTAAATCGTGCCGATTTTCAAACTTGGACATGGCGAGCGACCCCTTCTAAAATCACCCAAAGACCCGAGTAAAGATGGCGAAGTCGACCCCAGGTGCTGCTGCCGGTGCTAGTGGTCAAAACAAGGCCTTCTTGGGTAGGAGCAGGAACAAATAGAAAAACTGCTAAACAAGCTGTATTTTGAGGTTAAAGATCGGAACCGACCCCGCTTAAAATACACTCAGAACTTCAAATACAATGCCGAAAAGGACCCCAGGTGCTGCTGCAGGTGCCGGTTGGCAAAACAGGCCCTCTTGAGCACAAACTGGAAAATGTGGGCAAACTTTTAAATGGTGCAGAATTTTAAACTTCAACATGGCCACCGCCTCCATCTAAAGTCACCCCAAGACTCCATTCAACATGCCGAAATTAACCCCAGGTGATGCTGCAGGTGCCAGGGGTCAAAACAGGACCTTCTTGGGCAGGAACTAGAACGGGGGCCAAATTCTAAATCGTGCAGAATATCAAACTTAAACATGGCGAATGACCTCCTCTAAAATCACCCCAAGACTCCATTCAACATGCCGAAATCAACCCCAGGTGATGCTGCAGGTGCTAGGGGTCAAAACAGGGCCTTCTTGGGCAGGAACTGGAACGGGGTGCCAAATTCTAAATCGTGCAGAATGTCAAACTTTAATATGGCGACCGACCCCCTCTTAAATCACCCTAAGACCCCATTCAAAATGCCAAATTTGACCTTTAGGTACTGCTGCAGGTGCTGGGGGCCAAACCAGGGCATTCTTGAACAGGAGCAGGAACAAAGGGAAAAACTGCTAAAAAAAAGCAGTATTTTAAAATTAAAGATGGGAACCGATAACGCTTAAATTACACTCAGGACCTCAATCACAATCCTGCAGAAAACCCCAGATGCTGCTGATGGTGCGAGTTGTCAAAGCCGGGCCTCCTTGGACCGGAACCGGTTAGGCTAGGGTAGGTTAGGTTTGAGCAGCATTGAGTACGGTACAGAAGTCCACAATGAGTAGCTGAAGTTGGAGTAGGCTAGGTCAGAGTAGGGAAGGTTAGTTTAGAGTAGGGTAGGCTAGGTTAGAGTAGGAAAGGGTAGGTTAGGAAGTCCACAATGAGTAGGGGAAGTTGGAGTAGGCTAGATCAGAGTAGTGTAGGTAAGTTTAGAGTATGGAAGGCTAGGTTAGAGTAGGGCAAGGTAGGTAAGGTTGGAGTAGGCTAGGGTAAGTTAAGTTAGAGTTAAGCACGATTAAGTACGGTAGAGAAGTTCACAATACTGTGGGAGTAGGTACGTCCAGCGGTTAGGTTAGAAGCGTAGCGTCCCTCGCGCCTCAAGACCGGCGCCCGCAGGGCGCCGTACTGACTAATCAGCCCCGCAGGGTCCCACACGCCCGGTGACAGCCGCCGGCAGGCCAAGGTAGGTGTACGCCAGGCGTGGAGGGGCGGAACAGTGGTTCGCGGTGAGCGAAGCCTGTTACGCCACGACGCGGTCTGGCGTACGCCTACCTTGTGATTAGTGTCTTCACATCAAGAAACACTTTTATGAAAGATCATTGTTGCATGCTCACTTTGCTGTCGCTCAGGGTAACAAAAGAATTGTCAGGACACTTTGCAACGCACACATAGTGCCCCTCTTCAAGACCCTTCGAGTCCTTACTGAGGGGGAGATGCACAATCCCACTTCGGAATTTTTAAGTTCCCCGTCCCACATGGAGTGTGCTGTTAATCTGTTAATCTCTACACTGGTCTAAATTTTCTTGTAATACTCATCAAAACTGGAAATGGCAGAAAAACTATGTGACAATGAATGATACGTCAGATCTCATAAATATACTTCCCTTCAAACAACATACCGCTTTATGACTACCCTTAGTACTTTTGGGTACTGGTGGAAATTAACAACACGTCTGCATGAAGTTTTAACATTGCACGAGTTACATGTGTAAGCACTAATGAGCTCAGACTTTAAAAGAAGAGCAGACACGACTTCCTGAAGTGTTCCCTGTTCAGGCTCCACAAACAACTGGGCCATTGGTGCATACGAATAATGGCACCGACTACAATTCTTGCACAAATCTGGTACAGATATCAAATTTAGTTCTGAGTCAAAGAAGAGAAAGCATACTGTCTTTAGTTGCCTCATTAAATCAATGATACTAACCACTTGTTCGCAGCCAGCCTCCAAAAATTTGACCTACAGCTGTAGTCTGCTGGGAACAGTAGTTCTCTTTCCGGTCCCAAGGCCTTGTTGGAAAGCTCTATTGGGGGGGCGGGGTCAAAGCTAAATACTACGCCCTATCTTAAATACATGGAAAGGTTACGTTATCCACGTCACAAGGAGGGGTGGGGGGAGGGGGGAAACGTCCCAAAATCGGTCACGTAATATGGGTACGGTCCCTAAGATACGGTCTAAACCAGGTAAAAACTAGGGACTTAAAAATACCGGTAAGATTCAATCTTACGGTAGGTTACGGAAAGATTGGTAAGTTACGGGTATTTTTGGTAATAATGAGAAAGATTGATTTACAGCGGGTATTTGATAAAATAGTGTGATTTTTCTACGTTTTTCCCCGTTACAGTAGTCAATCCTCGCAATGCTTGATGTGCTATAACACTTCATACCTTTCATCACTCGAAATATGAGTTTGTGTCAGAATTACGGATTGTATATGGCCACGGCTGTCTTCCAGCGAGAAGTTAGATAATTGCTTGAACATGCAAAAATAATCTTGAAGGATGTGTTTTAGAGTAGGTTCAAGCTTTGCAGTGATCGTAAGAACCAAACAGATACACTTTTCACAACTTGGAACAGCAAGCACAGCTAATTTTCAGAGTTTTGCAAGCCTGAATATTACCGAAAAATACCACTTTTTTCGAGGTCGGGTAATATTACTGTAAGTAACGGTAACTTACCGAATCTTACCGGTAATATTACCGGCCCTTAAATCCCTAGTAAAAACAGAAGAAAAACTGTACAGTCTAAGCTTAGTAAGTAACAGTTAGTGATAGACGGATGGGAAAGCGTTCCTAGACTAAAATTACCATGGAACGGGCCATGGTTCATTCTTGCCCATGGCCCACGATGGCCGCCCATGGTTAGAGCAGTATGCGTGGCCATGGTAATCCCTCCATGGTATTATGGTCATGGTTATTTCGAGACCATGGTAAATAAAGGCCATGGTAAAACACAGTAGCGGATCAAGGAGCGGATTCAGGGGGAGGCAATGTCATGCTTTTTGCCCACTTACAGGCGGAAAAGTTACACCGGTTGCCTACATTTCCGGCGCCCTTCCGAGGCCCAGGGGGGGGGGGGGGCGACGCCCCCATCGCCCCTCCGCTGTATCCGCGCATGGTAAAACAGTGACCATGGTAAAACAATGACCATGGTGAAGTGCCTATTTTTGCCCGAAAGCTTGCCACCTAAGCCATTCGTCTA
Source organism: Odontothrips loti (assembly GCA_038380765.1). Lineage (NCBI taxonomy): Eukaryota > Metazoa > Arthropoda > Insecta > Thysanoptera > Thripidae > Odontothrips > Odontothrips loti. The sequence goes on along the minus strand of CM076248.1, from coordinate 554,907 downwards.
CAAAGACATTGTTGGCTGAGCGATAGCGAAGCCCTTACCCCACTGGCCCAAAAATGTTTTGTCTGTTTGTCTGCGTGTGTGCGTGTGTCTGTCCGCGCGATTTCTCGAGAACGGTTCATCGTAGAGGGCTCAAATTTGGACCACAATCTTCTTTTATCATACCGGAGTCAACCTCACATCGGGGGCACCGTAGACAAAATAGTTTCTGAGATAATTTTTACAACTGGTCTTAGATTTTATGAAATCATTAACAACGCAATTACGATAGTGACGCACGCCTCGATTCCTGTTCATATTTCGATAGGACAGTGCGACATACGAACTTTTTCATGTGAATGGACCCCTACTTAAGTTGCCTAAGCAACCCCCACAACATGCCAAAACCGACCTCAGGTGCTGCTGCAGGTGCCGGTTGGCAAAACAGGGCCTTCTTGGGCACAAACTGGAACGGGTGGGAACTTTTAAATCGTGCAGAATTTTAGACTTGAACATAGCGACCGCCCCATCTTAAGTCACCCCAAGACTCCAGTCAAGATGCCAACATCGACCCCAGGTGCTGGTGGTCACAAAAGGGCCTTCCTGGGCAGGAACTGGAACGAGAGGGCAAACCTAAATCGTGCAGAATATCAAACTTAAACATGGCGACCGACCGCTCTAAAATCGCCCCAAGACCCCAGTAAAGATGCCAACATCGACCCCAGGTGCTGGTGGTCACAAAAGGGCCTTCCTGGGCAGGAACTGGAACGAGAGGGCAAACCTAAATCGTGCAGAATTTCAAACATAAATATGGCGACCGCCCCTCTAAAATCACCCTAAGACCCCATTCAAGATGCCAAAATCAGCCCCAAGTGCTGCTGCAGGTGCTGGGGGCCAAAACAGGGCCTTCTTGAGTAGGAGCAGGAGCAAAAGGAAAAACTGCTAAAAAAGCAATATTTTGAGCTTAAAGATGGGAACCAACCACGCTTTAAATACACTCAGGACCTCAATCACAAGCCTGAAGAAGACCCCAGGTGCTGCTGATGGTGCCAGTAGTCAAAGCAGGGCCTCCTTGGACCGAAACTGGTTAGGCTAGGGTAGGTTAGGAGTAGGGTAAGTTAGAGTAGGCTAGGTCAGAGTAGGCTACGGTAGGTTAGAGTAGGGTAGGCTAGAGTAGGCCAGGGTTTGTTACGTAAGAGAAGGGTAGGTTGAGTTGGAGTTGAGCACAATTGAGTACGGTAGAGAAGTCCACAATACGGTGGGAGTAGGTGCGTCCAGCGGTTAGGTTAGAAGCGTAGTGACTCTCGCGCCTCAATACCGGCGCCCGCAGGGACCGGCGCCCGCAGGGTGCCGTACTGACTGATTAGCCTCGCAGGGTCCCACACGCCCGGTGACAGCCGCCGGCAGGCCAAGGTAGGTTTACGCCAGGCGTGGAGGGGCGGAACAGTTTTTCGCGATGAGCGAAGCCTGTTACGCCACGACACGGTCTGGCGTACGCCTACCTTGTTGGTATAGGTCTGCAAAGTGTGGCTCATATTATAACCATGGTGTACTCTCCATGGCCTCCGTTTTACCATGCGAAGACCCCATGGCCTTCGTTGGACCATGGTAACCTGCCATGGCCCTCGGTGTGCCATGGTAAAGGTGACCATGGTTATGTCCAGGCCATGGCAAATGACCCATGGTTCACTATGGCCCATGGGGCCCTGGCAAAAATTCAGAGTGTAAGATCACGCTTATATTACTGTTTCTATTGGGTGTCAGAGAGTGTGTGAAAGAGCGTGCACTCACGTCTGAAAAGGTGTACAATCAAGCGTAAATTGAAACACTCAAACCGTAATCGCACGCTTTCCTTGCCGTGAGCAAGATGTGTGTCTCACAGCAATCGCACGCTCCCCTAGCCGTGAGCAAGGTGTGTATGCTACAGTAACCACACGGTTTCTCGGCCGTGAGCGAGGTGTGTCTGGTACAGTAAAAACACGGTTTCTCGGCCGTGAGCGGAGTGTGTGTTCCGCAGTAAGCTTACGGTTTCTCGCCCGTGAGCGGGGTGTGTGCGCCACAGTCGGATTACGCTGTGGCAGCCGTGAGCGAAGAGTGTCTGGTACAGTAAAAATACGGATTCTCGGCCGTGAGCGGAGTGTGTGTTCCGCAGTAAGCTTACGGTTTCTCGCCCGTGAGCGGGGTGTGTGCGCCACAGTCGAAGCACGCTGTGCAGCTCAAGGGCGAAAAGCCCAAAATCAAAGAAATCTTGTGTACAAGTAATCTCAAACATTTATTTTCACAGCCTTGTCTAGCAAAGTAACTTAAAATTTGAATCACAGAAATTTTGGAGTTTTGGAGATCAAGGGCTTAAATATAACATATTTTCTAATAACAATTCGCAATCATTAGAGTTACTATGATTTTAACCAAGGGGGTGCAGCCTGTTTTAGTTTTGGTGGGAACGACTTCAGAGCCACAAAATCAGCAGGAGTCTTGCTTCCCAAAACGGTCAGTGGAGATAAAAGTCTGGAAAAAGAATAAACACAGCCATGGTCCAGCTAGGATCATGGTTAAAAGTGTAGTTACCATGGGCGACGGCTGAACATCCTCACGGTTCTACTTTTCGCCAGGGTGCCACCTGGTACCAGGGTATATTTAGACTTCCCCCTCCTGAAAGCATACAAATTAACCCTGGTACCAGCCATTTCCTGTCTGGTACACCTGGTAGCAGGGCATATTCGGACTTCTCACTTCATGTTGCATACGAATCGACCCCGGTACCAGCCGTTTCCCGACTGGTACCAGGGCACATTCGGACTTCCCCCATCCTCTAGTAAGCGAATCGACCCCGGTACCAGCCATTTCCCGCCTGATACCACCTGGTACCAGCACATATTCAAAGAGTGAGAAGTCCTAAAATGCCCTGGTACCAGGTAGTACCAGACAGAAAATGGCTGGTACCAGGGTTGATTCGTATAGAACATGGAGTGAGAAGTCCAAATATACCCTGGTACAAGGTGGTACCAGGGGGAAAATGGCTGGGACCGGGGTGGATTCGTGTACAACATGGAGTGGGAGGTCAATAACTATGCTCTGATGCTAGGTGGTAGCAGACGGAAAACGCTGGTCGCGGGGTTGCTGGCAACTCGGCGTAAAGTGGGAAATTGAAATATGAACTGGTACCAGACGGAAAAGGGAGACTGAAAAAAGGCCACCAAGGCTACCGGCACTACCTTATTCACTTTATTTTCAAATTCTAATGCTAACGAGATCCTAGCTAACACGCAGTACATGAATGATGTGTCTTAGTGTCTTTCACAAGAGTCCTTGGTGTCACAGTAGGAAAGAATGCCGCAGATTGGATAACATTTGCAATTTCGAGAGTAGAGTAGGGCGGCAAGTAGCAAGTCGAGTGCAGCTCCTCGGGGTCGTCTCCAGCATGGATAAGTAACAGGACAATCCACATGGGTTCCCTCAACGGTGGTGAGTCTCTCTGTGTCTCCCCTAGCAGCAAACGCCGGTCAACGCAGGTCCGAGCGCAGTCTCACCGAGGGAAGGCCTCTTCTCAACGCAGCGGGAACGCTCTCCCCATCCCCCCCCCCCCCCCAACCAGCAGCCGCTGCCCCAGCCTACGCCACTACACCAAACTGTCGCCGACACGGTCGGTCGCCGCCGCCGCCGCCTGCTCGGCAATCAAACGCCGACCCCTTCACCTCCCATCGGCGGGCTTTGAGCCTACAATCGGTCCTTCTCTCGCCGCTACCTCCCCCCCCCCCCCACCCTCTTCCCTCGCATGTCGCATGCTGCATGACCAACCCAGCTCAAATCCGCTCAAATCTCCCAGGTCCAGTCGCAAATGAGGCATCATGAGAGAAGGAGGCATCCCGATCGCCTGGACGCCCGGCGCATTCCACGCACCTCTTCTGGGAAGTCTGCACTCTAGCTACGAGCACCCGCCCCCCCCCCCTCCCCTCACCCGGCCGCCCGGCGGAAGGGGCGCACGGGGTGTGGGGCCCGCCGTCGCACCAGCCCAGCCGAAACCTGACCCCGGGAACCACATGGCCCCGGCTAGGACCAAGCGGCCGTCAGGCACGCTCATAAAACCTTCTGATCTACGACAAGTGCCTCCCAAGAACTGCAGCCGGGTGGCCGCTGGCGCGGGCCGACGTCCTGAGAAATGCAGAGCAGCGCCCAGGACAACTTGGAGGCGATCGGCACGGACTCCGCGACCCGGAGGGAGGAGGTCGCAGTCCGGTCACCGCTCGGGGCGCCACGAAGAGGGGCGACATGCTGCCGGACCTCCACGGAGAGCGCGAGCCCGGCCACCAAGCAGAGGAGGGCGATGAGGGAGCAGCAGCGCCAGCAGCAGGATGGTGAAGATCTACCCGCCGAGGACCTACCTGGCGGGGTGCCCCCCCCGGTACCCCCCTCCCCTGCATGCCCCCCCCCCCCCCCGCATGACGCACGCCGCACGCTGCACCCCGCATGACTCTCCCAGCAGACCATAGTCGCAGCCGCCGCGGTCCGAGCCAGCCCGAGGACACCAAAAACCAAACTGTCGCCCCCACTGAGGGTCTGGCGGGCCTAGCAGCTGGCCGCAGCAACTCTGTGGTAAGGCGGCGACCGCGGAAAGTGGCGCAGTCCGTGGTATACAAACCGTCGCCCGCTGTACAGCCCACGGGATACCATGCCCGCATCAGCAGCCCCCTCGCCCCCGGGCCCCGCCACCACCGCCGGAGAGGGCCTAGCGGGCCCTGGCGAGGTACAGGCCCACCTAGGGGAGGTTAAGAAAAGACGGTTTAACCACCCTTGGGGGGACAGGCCCTCCACGCGGGACCACCCGCCTTCGCGCCTCCACCGGTGCTGTCGGGTACCCGGGCCGAGGGGGGTGGCCACGGGTGTCAGATCACGTGTACAGGCTTCACCGAAGGGTCCAAGGGGCCTATGGTACTACACTGCCGGTCAAAATTAGCGCCCCACTTTTTTCGATGCTTGCCATTTCCACGTTTTTCAAGCTAGGAAGTTGCCGTTTTGCATGCAGTTGCCCTCATGGTTGTACTTGAAGGTCCCAAAGTGCCAGATCCGGGAGCCACCCCTTTCGAAGGGGGTTGGCTGTGCGACTGCGGCGGGGTGGAAATTTCGACCGAAAAAGGTGCCAAAAACACCTTTAAATTTGCTGGAATTTCAAAATTTTTGGTAAGCAGTGCTAAATGACGGCCCTTGACAAGCTGACGTCAAAATTTTCACGATCGGTCATACCCACCCCCAGACCCACCTACCCCCAACCAACCCCCACCCCCTAAAGGGGGTTGGTGTGGCGGGTGAAAAAAAATGGTCGCATTGCAAGCCCCTAGTCCCGGGCCATCTGCACACCAAATTTCATGCCGCTAGCACCAACCCCTGCCGAGCAACCCCTAAAAAACCAAACTCAATTTTTGAAAATTTGCTTTTTGGGGCACTTATCGGTATGCGAGGGGTCCAAAAATTTCGTCAGAGATGGACTAGGGGTAGAACATCAATCTCCCGTCAAGAAATCCGGCGCTTAAAATTCGCAGCCCTTAGCATGGGGGTAGTCACCCCCAGCCACCCCTTGCTACCCCCGGTAGGGGTGGAACTGATTTGGGGCTACGAATCGTTGAGGGCACTTCTGATGCACCCCCCCCCCTCAAATTTGCAGCACGATTCGACCACCCGTTCGTGCTCCAGACCCGCAAAACCATCAAAAATGCCAAAACCCACCCCTTACTTCAACCCCCCATATCGCCAATTTCGGGTGGGGGTGGAAACCCGGCTAGCATGACGGCGGGTGGTCCCGACCCTTACCTCGATAGTCCTAAGCGGAAAAGTCGGTGCGGCAAACGGTTTACCCGTAGGGAGTGTTAAAGTGAGAGCATTGCATTCTTCGCCCGGCCTGCGCTGCTACAGAGCGCCTGGTAGGCAGGCAAATGACATGACTGACGCGCCGGCAGGGCGCGCGCATCTTCCGGCGTACTCTCTCTGGATGCCGTCTGCCGGCCGGGGGAGCTGCGTGGGCTGCCTGCTTACAAGGCGCTCTGTAGCAGCGCAGGCCGGGCGAAGAATGCAATGCTCTCACTTTAACACTCCCTACGGGTAAACCGTTTGCCGCACCGACTTTTCCGCTTAGGACTATCGAGGTAAGGGTCGGGACCACCCGCCGTCATGCTAGCCGGGTTTCCACCCCCACCCGAAATTGGCGATATGGGGGGTTGAAGTAAGGGGTGGGTTTTGGCATTTTTGATGGTTTTGCGGATCTGGAGCACGAACGGGTAGTCGAATCGTGCTGCAAATTTGAGGGGGGGTGCATCAGAAGTGCCCTCAACGATTCGTAGCCCCAAATCAGTTCCACCCCTACTGGGGGTAGCAAGGGGTGGCTGGGGGTGACTACCCCCATGCTAAGGGCTGCGAATTTTAAGCGCCGGATTTCTTGACGGGAGATTGATGTTCTACCCCTAGTCCATCTCTGACGAAATTTTTGGACCCCTCGCATACCGATAAGTGCCCCAAAAAGCAAATTTTCAAAAATTGAGTTTGGTTTTTTAGGGGTTGCTCGGCAGGGGTTGGTGCTAGCGGCATGAAATTTGGTGTGCAGATGGCCCGGGACTAGGGGCTTGCAATGCGACCATTTTTTTTCACCCGCCACACCAACCCCCTTTAGGGGGTGGGGGTTGGTTGGGGGTAGGTAGGGCTGGGGGTGGGTATGACCGATCGTGAAAATTTTGACGTCAGCTTGTCAAGGGCCGACATTTAGCACTGCTCACCAAAAATTTTGAAATTCCAGCAAATTTAAAGGTGTTTTTAGCACCTTTTTCGGTCGAAATTTCCACCCCGCCGCAGTCGCACAGCCAACCCCCTCCGCAAGGGGTGGCTCCCGGATCTGGCACTTTAGGACCTTCAAGTACAACCATGGGGGCAACTGCATGCAAAACGGCAACTTCCTAGCTTGAAAAACGTGGAAATGGCAAGCATCGGAAAAAGTGGGGCGCTAATTTTGACCGGCAGTGTACAAGACAAGAGTAGAACAGGATCCGGGAGTAATTCTGAGCCTCATGACTTCAAAAACGAAAACCTAACCGAATAGATTCTGCTAATTGCTTATATCGCTGCCCGTAATGTGCTTTGAGTGCGCGTAATGATGTGACTTAAAAATTTCTCATAGCTGGTAACACGTAGCCTCGCGCGCGGTTCTCTTGTGAAACCGAGGGGGCCAGATTCAGCATCGTACATGGTGTGAGGCTAGCGACAGCTTCGTCGAAGGGACGGCAGATGGAGCGCGTTTTGGCGCGCACTGGACCAGTTGTCGGGCTGGACCAGTTGTCGGCAAGCTCAGGGAACAGAACAGAACGGCAGCACTGGACCACATGTTGGGCTGGACCACTTGGTCGGGGCACTCGCGAGAGGCAACAGAGCGGCTGTGCTGGACCAGTTAAACAGCTGGAGCTGGACCAGTTGTCGGACTAGCCCAGTTGTCGGGCTGGACCACTTTTCGCCTTGCCTCGCGCACTAGTTCGCTGGACCAGTTGTCGGGCTGGACCAGTTGAAAAGCTGGACCAGTTGGATGCGTCTCGCCTATAAATAAAATAAAATGAACTTGCATTTAAAGAGACAGGAAACATTCTGTCTCATTAACCTAAATATGGTAACTAATTACACCAATAGTATAGGATGATAGGCACACAAGGATGATAATTGGCAATATGTTTGTTGTATCAGTGCGACCACGTTGGGACAGATAAGATTATGCCAAATTGTTAATGTAGACTAGGGACACAACAGGACAGGTATGAGATCATTCTTATAAGGTTAACAACACCTGGCATAAAAATTAAAAGAAAGACAAAAAAAAACAAAAAACAGGGGGAACTTAAGAGGGGGGAGGGTGGTCTACAATTAATTTACTTAAGTCACCATCACACTTTACACGGGCTGGATACCGTTGACCAATGTTAATCATAATTACACCATTAGACGACCACACATTTTTCTCTGAGTATGAGCTGATAGCACTCCTCATTAAACGAAGTCTCTGTTGAGTGAGGTCCTCCCTCACAGTAATTCTCGAGCCCTTCAATGCTCGCTTAGCTCTGAACACTTCAGCCCTATGGGCATAACTGGTGAATTTAACAATAATTGGTCTCGGTTTACCACCACGCTTGCCAATGCGGTGAGACCGGTCAATGCAATAATGATCTAGTTTAACATCCATTTTGGAAGCCACATCAATCACAATTTCATCAGTTGTTTCGTTTGCAGACTCCGGGATACCAAATATTCTGAGGTTATTTCGGCGACCATACAGCTCCAACTCGTCCACCCTAGCATCCAGTTGTGTCTGCGGCTCCTGAATCTTGACATCCTTGGAATCAATTTCTGCCCTCATCTCTGTGACCTCTTCTCTCAACTTCACCATGGCCTCGAAGATCGATTTTGTTGCTGCCTGGACGGCATCAGTTATTAATTTCTCAAGTTCATCACGACTCATATCATACACCTTAGTCTTCTGCTGGGGAGTGGAAGGCGTCTGCTGCTTGTTGTTGTTTGAGCGAGTTGAGGTCATGTTTAAACAGGCGTACCAATCACCAATACCAAAGTCACTGCCCGCCTCTACTTTTGGCTCCACAGGTTGGTGCCACTGAGAGAAGGGCACCTAACTTCTCAGTACACCTGCTAGTTTGTGAGACTGGATATTAGTCGATCGGGCACCAGTCAAAAACTCCCACCAATTGCACAAGCACCTCTGTCAACGATACACCACTGGATCACCACTTGAACAGCTACTGACTTTGCTGACACCTTCAAACAACTAAATTCCGGCACACTCAAAAGAACGCGTCACTCCATGAGCGAGAGAGTGAGAGAGAGAGAGAACAAGGGAGCAGATACCGGGGGGGGGGGGGGGGGGGGGGGCATTCGGAGCGGGCCGCTGTGTCTCGTGCTTCTGCAGACCCCAACACGCATGAGTCGGGCGGGGAGCGGGGCCGGGAGCCGGGAGGGGTCGGCATGCCTGGGCCCCAAGCGTCGCCTTGACGCCATGCCACGCCACCACGGTGCGGCCACAGCTGTAAACACTTGAAGCCCTTCACTCAAGTTACGCCGGCGAAGGCATAGCTAGGGGCTCAGTTTAATACGCTCCTACTATTATAATATTTGGCAGCCACGTTGTCGAGCTCCCCCCGTCGTCCCGCGTCGTCCTATAAAAGGTGCCGTCTGGCAGGCCCATGCCTTGAGGCAAGCAAGGCGGCCTAGCCTAGCCAGTGAAGCTCATTAGTTTTTCTGGTTTTCCAGTCAGCTGATTTCTGGTTTATCTCTAGCAGATAATAATAAGTAATAATAAGTGATAATAAATAACAATAATTATTCTTATTTTGCCTCTGAACAAGCCTTTGACTAAGGGTGAAAGTCTAAAAAGAGAGGCCCCGAAAATGACACGGGAGGAGGGTGACCAGACGAGTATCAAAGTGAGAGAAGAGGAAAGCGAATACGGAAGAGGCTAGTTTGAGCACCCTGCTCCGAAACTACAATTAAGTTCTAGCCCGCCTGGGGGCGCGGCCGACACCTGGCGATGGCACAGACGACGGCGGCTAAACCTAAGCCCCCTGTACACCGGCCAGGGGAAAAATTTTACAGTGTAGGAAGGCTGGTCACATCACCAAAAATTTGAGTCGGTGTGTAGACCCTTAGGATGCCATCTGTTACGCCGCACCAACCACCATGTACGCAGCGCGCAGCGTGTCCGACTGCGTCGTGCAGGGGCAGCTCAGATCTGGATCGAGGGGTTGACTGAAGACGCAAGGGCGTTCGGTGTAGTGTGCTCGCTGTCCTCTGGTCCCTTTGGGGCGTCCGTCCCCTAGCTTGACGCTGCACCCAAAAAAAGTCGTTCTCGATCCAACAGAACAATACTGGATTTCGTGTTCTCGGCTTATGTTCTCGATCCACTCACAACCGCATCATGTGGCGTTGCCATGTTCTGCTCTCTGCAGAGTCGAACACCTGGCGTAGTGGTCAGAGTGTTATACTCAGAACTCACAGGTTCAACGTTCACATCTCGCTCAGAGCGGCAATATTTTTCTTCGGAAGATGACCTGTATCGTTGTCAAACCCATATAGCACTTGATAGGAGTTCAATGCACTCAAAATTTCAAGTAAATTATGATTTCTCTCGGCGGAACTGTCACATCCGAGTACACTTTGTGCTCGAACCGAGAGACATCGATTCGATTCAAGAATATGGATCTCGCATCATGATCAAGATCTACTTGGCGCATTTGAGAGCAAAATGTGCTCCCGTGGAAAACATTGTTCCTGTTCCGAGAACGGGATTTTCTGGGTGTGCACCGACTCCCGAGCCGGGCGCGACTCGGCAGTCAGTGTGCTTGCTGCGAGTGTTCCAGGTAGTGCTTGCATTAGCAGTTTAGGCTGGGGCCGATGCAGCGTGTTGCCGTGCGCAACAAATAACCGGCATAAATGTCCTGACTACAACGATTTTTCGTAATTTAACGTGAACATTTTTAACAGTACACAATTAAGTAGTCGCAAAACCCGAAGGCTGTTTTCGAGGAATTACCGTTTTGCAGTGTAGCTGCCTCCTGACCTCAGTCTGTATAGAACACTTCACGTGGCTGAATTCGCCGTACGTGTCATGTCAAAGTGGACACGAACCCCAACACGCACAGACGCAAACACAGCTTCCAGCAACGTTACAACGTCGGAACGGATGGGCATTGAAGCCGCAGCTCGCGGACCATGACTACCGCATGGCGTGCCCTGACTGTCGCTGCGGTCGCAGTTCTCGTCACCTACCTGGTCCTCGAGGTGCACACTGGACACTACAGCAGCGTCGCAGTGCGTGTTACCAAAGTTTGTTGTTTAGGCTCCGGTTGGGATTGACATGAGTGCATGGGGAGTTGCCGTGGACGACGCGAACCCTTCTTTCCTTCTGTACTCCCGTCTCCCGTACATTATTGTACGTTATTCAGTTTTTTGTGCGCAATCGAATGGTCTCCAGATCAAAGCCCATGCAGCTGTGAAAAATTGGACCCTTGCAACATGCCAATATGGCGACATGGTGAAGGCCAATGCAGATGAACGACATAGACAGTGTGACTGTTCCGCTGGCAATAGGGTATTCCGGAGTAGAGCTTAACTGGAAGGATGAGAAAGGAAATTCAAAAGCGGAAACGGAAGTTAACAGGATGATGAGTTACGCAGCACGTGCCGCGCCGTAAGCCACGAGTCAACCCAAAAATTAGGTGGCTTATCTTTTGCTGACGATATGTCACGACGATTTGGTAGTGTCATACAGCGCCGGAGCTACCCCACGCGGCCGGAGGATGCACTTCCCGAGGCCGCGCGGTGGAAGTCTGCGCTGTGTGGTGTGACCCTACCAAAATGGTCGTGACACATCGTCAGCGAGAGCTAAGCTTCCAAACTTTTTAGTCAGCTCGTAGCTGACAGCGTGGCACGTGCTGCGTAACTTTTCACATCGTTTGCTTCCGTAACCGCTACTGTGATATTCTTGTCCTCTTTTTGTTTTCGGTCAAGCTCTACTCCGGAATACCCTATTTCAAGAAGTGCAAACACTCTGTGATGTTGTGCATGGTTGCTCACGTTTTTGGAGTATAAACGTTTGCGAATTTTTGAAATTCGAAAGTTTTCTTTTATTAAACAGATGGAATGTGGAACATATGTTTAACATGAGAAGAATTGTCCCTGCAATGTGCGAGCGAAGCGATCGGCTAGCTCGATAAAACAGACTGCACTCTCTGATAGAAATCTTTTCTAGTTTTGGTAAGGGGCAACCTAAAATCCACGCTGACAGTAATAGACAACTTTTTGACCCCCACCCCCCGTTAACTATTGTTGACAAGCATAAGATCCCCCTCCCCCCACCCTGTTGGTGTCGACGTAGATTATAGATAGCCCCTAAAGCAATACTTCTTTTTAGCAGATGAAGTTTCAACTCCAGCTAGCTTAAATTCTCGCAGGTTAGCGTGGCAGGTTAGCGTTACTAAGGTAGGTTAGGTTAGCGTGGCAGGTAGCAGGTAGCGTGGCAGGTAGCAGAAGCGGCAGCGCAGTAGCCCGCAGCAGCTGCAGCTGCTCCAATTAGCGTGTTAAAATTAATCTCGCACTTTTTGCCCCGAGGTCCTAGAGGTCTAGAAAAAGCCTACACCTGAATTTTAACACGCCAAATTAACTTTTTGGCGACGTCCGAAGTACTCTGGAAAACTGCGTATGTCCGGCGGAGGCGTGTTTGCTGGCATTTAGCTGCCCCAATTGGCGTGTTAAAATTCATCAGGGACGTGTTTTAGCTATTACTAACACTTTAGCCTTAGTAAAAGCCTAGACTTGAATTTTAACACGCCAAATTTTATTTCTGGTTACGTCTGAAATGCTGTAGAGAAATTGAGATTCGCCAGGTCCGCCATGCTAGAAAGCTCTTGGCTCTTCCAATAGGCATGTTAATATTCGTGACACGCCAAATTTCAATTCTGGCGACGTGCGAACTGCTCCGAAAAAACTGCGTGTGTCTGGCGCAGGTCTGTCTGCTGGCGAATAAGCGTGTTAAAATTCTGTTCTTGTTGTAAATTACTTTAATTTTGAAACCACACACAACTGAAGTTTTGTCGAAACGAAACTATTGCTACTGAATTTATTATTTCTTATCAATATGTAAATGCATTTAAATATACCACATTTAACAAGAGTTAAGCAATCCTTAACATGAAATAACATGAAAATCAGCGCGAATTTAAAATTTACAATTTTTAGCTATCAAACATATAGTACAACATCACAATGTGCACCTGAACAGTTTAACTACTGACAATTTGGACTAGCTAATATCCGGCACATATTTTTAAATACGACGCTTGGGGCCCAGGCATGCCGACCCCTCCCGGCTCCCGGCCCCGCTCCCCGCCCGACTCATGCGTGTTGGGGTCTGCAGAAGCACGAGACACAGCGGCCCGCTCCGAATGCCCCCCCCCCCCCCCCCCCCCCCCGGTATCTGCTCCCTTGTTCTCTCTCTCTCTCACTCTCTCGCTCATGGAGTGACGCGTTCTTTTGAGTGTGCCGGAATTTAGTTGTTTGAAGGTGTCAGCAAAGTCAGTAGCTGTTCAAGTGGTGATCCAGTGGTGTATCGTTGACAGAGGTGCTTGTGCAATTGGTGGGAGTTTTTGACTGGTGCCCGATCGACTAATATCCAGTCTCACAAACTAGCAGGTGTACTGAGAAGTTAGGTGCCCTTCTCTCAGTGGCACCAACCTGTGGAGCCAAAAGTAGAGGCGGGCAGTGACTTTGGTATTGGTGATTGGTACGCCTGTTTAAACATGACCTCAACTCGCTCAAACAACAACAAGCAGCAGACGCCTTCCACTCCCCAGCAGAAGACTAAGGTGTATGATATGAGTCGTGATGAACTTGAGAAATTAATAACTGATGCCGTCCAGGCAGCAACAAAATCGATCTTCGAGGCCATGGTGAAGTTGAGAGAAGAGGTCACAGAGATGAGGGCAGAAATTGATTCCAAGGATGTCAAGATTCAGGAGCCGCAGACACAACTGGATGCTAGGGTGGACGAGTTGGAGCAGTATGGTCGCCGAAATAACCTCAGAATATTTGGTATCCCGGAGTCTGCAAACGAAACAACTGATGAAATTGTGATTGATGTGGCTTCCAAAATGGATGTTAAACTAGATCATTATTGCATTGACCGGTCTCACCGCATTGGCAAGCGTGGTGGTAAACCGAGACCAATTATTGTTAAATTCACCAGTTATGCCCATAGGGCTGAAGTGTTCAGAGCTAAGCGAGCATTGAAGGGCTCGAGAATTACTGTGAGGGAGGACCTCACTCAACAGAGACTTCGTTTAATGAGGAGTGCTATCAGCTCATACTCAGAGAAAAATGTGTGGTCGTCTAATGGTGTAATTATGATTAACATTGGTCAACGGTATCCAGCCCGTGTAAAGTGTGATGGTGACTTAAGTAAATTAATTGTAGACCACCCTCCCCCCTCTTAAGTTCCCCCTGTTTTTTGTTTTTTTTTGTCTTTCTTTTAATTTTTATGCCAGGTGTTGTTAACCTTATAAGAATGATCTCATACCTGTCCTGTTGTGTCCCTAGTCTACATTAACAATTTGGCATAATCTTATCTGTCCCAACGTGGTCGCACTGATACAACAAACATATTGCCAATTATCATCCTTGTGTGCCTATCATCCTATACTATTGGTGTAATTAGTTACCATATTTAGGTTAATGAGACAGAATGTTTCCTGTCTCTTTAAATGCAAGTTCATTTTATTTTATTTATAGGCGAGACGCATCCAACTGGTCCAGCTTTTCAACTGGTCCAGCCCGACAACTGGTCCAGCGAACTAGTGCGCGAGGCAAGGCGAAAAGTGGTCCAGCCCGACAACTGGGCTAGTCCGACAACTGGTCCAGCTCCAGCTGTTTAACTGGTCCAGCACAGCCGCTCTGTTGCCTCTCGCGAGTGCCCCGACCAAGTGGTCCAGCCCAACATGTGGTCCAGTGCTGCCGTTCTGTTCTGTTCCCTGAGCTTGCCGACAACTGGTCCAGCCCGACAACTGGTCCAGTGCGCGCCAAAACGCGCTCCATCTGCCGTCCCTTCGACGAAGCTGTCGCTAGCCTCACACCATGTACGATGCTGAATCTGGCCCCCTCGGTTTCACAAGAGAACCGCGCGCGAGGCTACGTGTTACCAGCTATGAGAAATTTTTAAGTCACATCATTACGCGCACTCAAAGCACATTACGGGCAGCGATATAAGCAATTAGCAGAATCTATTCGGTTAGGTTTTCGTTTTTGAAGTCATGAGGCTCAGAATTACTCCCGGATCCTGTTCTACTCTTGTCTTGTACACTGCCGGTCAAAATTAGCGCCCCACTTTTTCCGATGCTTGCCATTTCCACGTTTTTCAAGCTAGGAAGTTGCCGTTTTGCATGCAGTTGCCCCCATGGTTGTACTTGAAGGTCCTAAAGTGCCAGATCCGGGAGCCACCCCTTGCGGAGGGGGTTGGCTGTGCGACTGCGGCGGGGTGGAAATTTCGACCGAAAAAGGTGCTAAAAACACCTTTAAATTTGCTGGAATTTCAAAATTTTTGGTGAGCAGTGCTAAATGTCGGCCCTTGACAAGCTGACGTCAAAATTTTCACGATCGGTCATACCCACCCCCAGCCCTACCTACCCCCAACCAACCCCCACCCCCTAAAGGGGGTTGGTGTGGCGGGTGAAAAAAAATGGTCGCATTGCAAGCCCCTAGTCCCGGGCCATCTGCACACCAAATTTCATGCCGCTAGCACCAACCCCTGCCGAGCAACCCCTAAAAAACCAAACTCAATTTTTGAAAATTTGCTTTTTGGGGCACTTATCGGTATGCGAGGGGTCCAAAAATTTCGTCAGAGATGGACTAGGGGTAGAACATCAATCTCCCGTCAAGAAATCCGGCGCTTAAAATTCGCAGCCCTTAGCATGGGGGTAGTCACCCCCAGCCACCCCTTGCTACCCCCAGTAGGGGTGGAACTGATTTGGGGCTACGAATCGTTGAGGGCACTTCTGATGCACCCCCCCCCCCTCAAATTTGCAGCACGATTCGACTACCCGTTCGTGCTCCAGATCCGCAAAACCATCAAAAATGCCAAAACCCACCCCTTACTTCAACCCCCCATATCGCCAATTTCGGGTGGCGGTGGAAACCCGGCTAGCATGACGGCGGGTGGTCCCGACCCTTACCTCGATAGTCCTAAGCGGAAAAGTCGGTGCGGCAAACGGTTTACCCGTAGGGAGTGTTAAAGTGAGAGCATTGCATTCTTCGCCCGGCCTGCGCTGCTACAGAGCGCCTTGTAAGCAGGCAGCCCACGCAGCTCCCCCGGCCGGCAGACGGCATCCAGAGAGAGTACGCCGGAAGATGCGCGCGCTCTGCCGGCGCGTCAGTCATGTCATTTGCCTGCCTACCAGGCGCTCTGTAGCAGCGCAGGCCGGGCGAAGAATGCAATGCTCTCACTTTAACACTCCCTACGGGTAAACCGTTTGCCGCACCGACTTTTCCGCTTAGGACTATCGAGGTAAGGGTCGGGACCACCCGCCGTCATGCTAGCCGGGTTTCCACCCCCACCCGAAATTGGCGATATGGGGGTTGAAGTAAGGGGTGGGTTTTGGCATTTTTGATGGTTTTGCGGGTCTGGAGCACGAACGGGTGGTCGAATCGTGCTGCAAATTTGAGGGGGGGTGCATCAGAAGTGCCCTCAACGATTCGTAGCCCCAAATCAGTTCCACCCCTACCGGGGGTAGCAAGGGGTGGCTGGGGGTGACTACCCCCATGCTAAGGGCTGCGAATTTTAAGCGCCGGATTTCTTGACGGGAGATTGATGTTCTACCCCTAGTCCATCTCTGACGAAATTTTTGGACCCCTCGCATACCGATAAGTGCCCCAAAAAGCAAATTTTCAAAAATTGAGTTTGGTTTTTTAGGGGTTGCTCGGCAGGGGTTGGTGCTAGCGGCATGAAATTTGGTGTGCAGATGGCCCGGGACTAGGGGCTTGCAATGCGACCATTTTTTTTCACCCGCCACACCAACCCCCTTTAGGGGGTGGGGGTTGGTTGGGGGTAGGTGGGTCTGGGGGTGGGTATGACCGATCGTGAAAATTTTGACGTCAGCTTGTCAAGGGCCGTCATTTAGCACTGCTTACCAAAAATTTTGAAATTCCAGCAAATTTAAAGGTGTTTTTGGCACCTTTTTCGGTCGAAATTTCCACCCCGCCGCAGTCGCACAGCCAACCCCCTTCGAAAGGGGTGGCTCCCGGATCTGGCACTTTGGGACCTTCAAGTACAACCATAAGGGCAACTGCATGCAAAACGGCAACTTCCTAGCTTGAAAAACGTGGAAATGGCAAGCATCGAAAAAAGTGGGGCGCTAATTTTGACCGGCAGTGTAATACATAAATACAATATTTATATTATATGCGCCCGAACTGTGGCAAAGACTCCAAACCCGAAAAAGTCCCAAATTAGACACTCTATTGCGGTAATTTTTCATTCTAACGTTTCTTTTCAGATAAATCGTTTTTCAGTAACATGACATTTTAATTTGCGTGAACTTTGGACCACCGTGTATCTCTGTAAAACATAACAAGACAGGCATATAGAATGCTTTAGCGTCCTAGGACAGACTCGTCCTTTGAGTTTTGAGGGAAAATACGGTTTTTCGAGAATTTCATAATTTAATGTTATGGGTTCTCATATTTACGAACAATTTTTGCACTATCAGTATTTGTGATTTTTTAAAAATTCTGTTTTTCTCGCATTTTTACTGGACTTAGCCACTGATCTATTACTCCGAGCCCGACAGAGTACGCGAAAAGTGATTGTTAACGGCGGGCGACGGATCCAAGACAAACATCCGCCGATCTGCGGTCTCTAAAAACAAAAATTTTTGGTCCTTGTTTTTCAGAAATCTAATATGTCATTTTCGAAACTAGATCAACGCCCAACCAGAACGCCCCCAAAACAAAATCCATCCGTTACGCAGTTTTCGAGATGAATCGGGGTCTTAACTGACAGGGCGAGCGCAATACTCGTTCTTTTTTTGCTTCTACGTCATAGTCGTAGTAGAGGAAGCAAAGAACGAGTAAAAAGTATGAAAACGAAAACCTTTCCTGTTCTAGGTAATTTTTTATTTTGGTTCCAGCGTGTACCTATTCATTCTTGTTCAAGAAGTTTCGTTGACCTCTTAATGAGGTGTTGGTTGTAGCTGAAAAACGTGCTGATGAATTTTAACACGCCAATTGCAGCCGCTGAGAGCCAGCAAACACGCCTACGCCGGACACACCCAGATTTTCGGAGCACTTCGGACGCCGCCAGAAATGAAATTGGGTGTCTTAAAATTTAAGTCTAGGCTTTTTCTAGAGCTAAAGTGTTAGTAATAGCTAAAACACGTGCCTGGTGTGTTAGAACCCGCCAGTTGCATCAGTTGAGGGCCAGCGAACACGCCTCCGCCGGACATACGCAGTTATTTCGGAGCACTTCGGACATTGCCAGAAACTAAATTTGGCGTGTTAAAATTCGAGTCTCGTCTACTTCCAGACCTCTTGTGGTGGAACTACCTGAAAAAAGTGCGTGGTGAATTTTAACACGTCAATTGGAGCAGGTGAGGGCCTGCGTACACGCCTGCGCCGGACAAACGCAGTTTCTTCGGAGCATTTCGGACGTTGCCAGACATGAAATTTGGTGTGTTAAAATGGTTTTTGTCGTATTTCTCGACGTTTTGGATGGAATGGGATTGAGGAGCAAAAAAAAATTCTGGCCAGAATTACACCCCTACCGTAGTATGCAGCCAAAACGCCTAGCGGCGGCTGACTCGGCAATATTTTGGTCGTTTGGACACGTAAAAATCCGGACACCCCGTCCAGGTAGCAGGCAGTAGGCCTGCCGTACGCGATTCGTAGGCGAATTCTAGGCGAAAAAGGTCGTTTTTTGGGGGTTTCAGCCAGCATTAAGCGCTCTCTGGGCGTCCTGTGCCAGAATCTCTTCTCTTCGGGCTTCTTCGCATTAAAAATGCTGCCACCCCCGTGTTTTTTTTGGGTGCCGACGCTTTTCGACTATTCCTAGGTGAACGTATCTGCAAAGTTTCGACGTTCCGCGCCTCGGACCGCGCCAGACCGCACCAAAACGCCCGCGCCTACGCGCGCCGCACCGGGCCGCGCCGCGCCGGACTGACCGCCAGCCAAAAGACGCACAGCACATCTCGACACTGTAGTGCAAGTGCACTGCACAAAAACAAATCTGGGCACATATCGCAAATGTGCACTGCACTACCAAGACGACTCCACGCATAACACACTAAGTGCGAGAGAGAACACACATTTCGCCAACGAGAGAGACAGGTAAAGATGCGTATCTCAGTCAACTGCTGACACTGCAGAGAGCAAAAACATGGACACGCTACACTGGCGCAAACACAGCTTCCAGCAACGTTACAGCGTCGAAACGGATGGGCATTGAAGCCGCAGCTCGCGGACCATGACTACCGCATGGCGTGCCCTGACTGTCGCTGCGGTCGCAGTCCTCGTCACCTACCTGGTCCTCGAGGTGCACACTGGACACTACAGCAGCGTCGCAGTGCGTGTTACCAAAGTGTGTTGTTTAGGCTCCGGTTGGGATTGACATGAGTGCATGGGGAGTTGCCGTGGACGACGCGAACCCTTCTTTCCTTCTGTACTCCCGTCTCCCGTACATTATTCAGTTTTTTGTGCGCAATCGAATGATCTCCAGATCAAAGCCCATGCAGCTGTGAAAAATTGGACCCTTGCAACATGCCAATATGGCGACATGGTGAAGGCCAATGCAGATGAACGACATAGACAGTGTGACTGTTCCGCTGGCAATAGGGTATTCCGGAGTAGAGCTTAACTGGAAGGATGAGAAAGGAAATTCAAAAGCGGAAACGGAAGTTAACAGGATGATGAGTTACGCAGCACGTGCCGCGCCGTAAGCCACGAGTCAACCCAAAAATTAGGTGGCTTATCTTTTGCTGACGATATGTCACGACGATTTGGTAGTGTCACACAGCGCCGGAGCTACCCCGCGCGGCCGGAGGATGCACTTCCCGAGGCCGCGCGGTGGAAGTCTGCGCTGTGTGGTGTGACCCTACCAAAATGGTCGTGACACATCGTCAGCGAGAGCTAAGCCTCCAAACTTTTTAGTCGGCTCGTAGCTGACAGCGTGGCACGTGCTGCGTAACTTTTCACATCGTTTGCTTCCGTAACCGCTATTGTGATATGCTTGTCCTCTTTTTGTTTTCGGTCAAGCTCTACCCCGGAATACCCTATTTCAAGAAGTGCAAACACTTTGTGATGTTGTGCATGGTTGCCCACGTTTTTGGAGTATAAACGTTTGCGAATTTTTGAAATTCGGAAGTTTTTTTTTATCAAACAGATGGAATGTGGAACATATGTTTAACATGAGAAGAATTGTCCCTGCAATATGCGAGCGAAGCGATCGGCTCGCTCGAAAAACAGACTGCACTCTCTGATATAATTCTTTTCTATTTTTGGTTAAAGTAATACTTTTTTTTAGCAGATGAAGTTTCAACTTCAGCTAGCTTGAACTCTCGCAGGTTAGCGTGGCCAGGTTAGCGTTAGTAAGGTAGGTTAGTTTAGCGTGGCAGGTAGCAGGTAGCGTGGCAGGTAGCAGGTAGCGTGGCAGGTAGCAGGTAGCGTGGCAGGTAGCACGTAGGTTAGGTTAGGTTAGCGTGGCAGGTAGCAGGTAGCGTGGCAGGTAGCAGAAGCGGCAGCGCAGTAGCCCGCAGCAGCTGCAGCCAGTTGCAGCCCTCTTGAGCAGCGCTAGGCCGAGCCTCATATTCCATAGCACGAGGCGGGCCTTGATTTCCGTCTGCTCTGCCTCCGCCTCTGCTCCGCCTCCGCTCCGTCCGCCTTGCCAGTTCCAGTTTTTCGCCCGTTCTGGCCAAAATATGCGTTTCCGCCCCATACAACCCTGTATGAGTTTGATCGTACTGTCCACCCCTACGTGTAGAGCTCGTCAAATTTGCAAAATTTCTATGTTTAAATTTGTCACTTCCCGCTCACTAGGATAAAGATACTTTCAGAATTCCCGCACCCAGCAACCTTTATTGCTTGTGACAGGCGCATCCACCTTGCGCACATTTCAACGCGAATCGCCGCCGTATGGCCGGACTACAGCACGGCACGGGTCGGCGCGGGGATTCTCGTAAACACTTTCTTTATGACACACGAGGCGGCACACTCAGCAGCCCAAGGCCGGTCCCCAAACATAACGCTTTGGCTTAGTGTGTGGCCCACCACAACGGGGCTCATTGTGATGTTAGCCCGATCAAGCAAAGCGAGCTGGATACAGTTCCTCGGTTCTTGTCAGCATCTTTGCCCCCCCCCCCCCATGCAGCCCTTGCATTTCTGGTGCACTGACGCCTACACGCCACACACGTTTCAGAGTTATCATTCATCTGCTTTCACGTTAGCGTTAAGGTTTTTTAGAGTTATCGTTAGATATACTCTATTACTGCAGGTTTTATACTGTAGGGGGCTTGGTGGATGCGTCGCGGGCGCGCGCCATTTAACGTATAAACAAACAGTAGCCGCGCGCGCGAGAGAGAGAGCAAAAGAGAGAGAGTGAGCGATAGCGAGCCCAGGCAGGCAGTGCGGGGGCGGGGGTAGGGTGGGGGCGGCTGCGCTCTGCCCTACAGGGCCTACAGTACAGTACCACAGCGGCTCGGCGGAAGGACGTGGCGCGGCGTTGCGGCTGCTGAATCCTTAGTCATAGAGCTATGCCTGTCTGTCCCCCGGCTGCTGTCTATACCAGATTGGGACATGTGGTATTTTGCCTCAATATTGTTTCTTGTGCCAGTGAGTTATGTTTCCCCCGTAACAGGGTCGTTACCGCATCCTTATAGACCATTTCGAAAGGTGTCCTAGCAACCTGGAATCCGCAGTTCCTTTTAATCTCACGTGGCGACTAGAACGAGACCGCCGCAACGTAAACCTAAGATACGCCTGGACGAACATTACGTTCCCCTGCACTCTGGACAGCAATTTTGATGTGAGGAAATAGACCTGTCTCATTTCGTGGAATAAAACTATAACTTCACTGGTGTAAATGCTATCAGGAAAAGCTATCATAGTTTTGCTATCAGACCTGAGCTATCTGAAAAAATTTCTGATTTCTGACAAATTTTCGCGCACCTCTGATAGCGAATTTCTGATAGGATTGCCCTGATAGAAACGTTCTGATAGCTGTAGTTGAATCTGTGAAAGCAATATGCTGCCGATAGCATTGTCTGATAGTTCAAAACATTTCAGAGCATTTTATTAATGACACGCACCGTTCTCGAGATGCCAGAAAAAAAAGTGTCGGATTTTGATAAAATTAAAATGGCCCTAGTAAATTAGCAAACTGATGTCGCATACCAAATTTCAAGCAGAAAATCCGAGAGGTTTGGGTTTTATGGCCCTTTCAAAATCAAAGTTTTCAGAACATCCTGATAGCGTTGTCTCTGAAAGCAGACTTCTGACAGCTTACGCTGAAAGCAAACTGCTTTCAGGCTATCAGGAGAGCAATCAGACTAAGCTATTAGAGATCAGAATAGCTTTCAGAAGTCAGAAAAGCCATCAGAAAATGCTTTCAGAAACTCAGAAAATGCTTTCAGAAACTCAGAAAAGCTATCAGAAACTCAGAAAAGCTATCAGACAATCAGGAAAGCAACCGGGTAATCAGAAGAGCTATCAGGCAATCAGGAAAACTACCAGGTAATCAGAATTCCTAACAGAAATTTCTGATAGAAGTTTTGATTTCCTGATAGAATTTACACCAGTGTAACGCAATTTTGAGTAAAACTCATGTATCTCACGCCTGCAGCCAGAATACTAAATTCCTTATTCAGGGCAGAAGTATGGTCTGACGCCAGTTGTGCCCCGTGCTTTGCAGCTGGACATTAATTGGGCTTCATGGAGTTCCCGCGGGGGCTGGAAAGAGAACGCGTACGTCATGCGAACACGTGACTTCTGCACTTTCGCGCCCACGTACATGCCTGACCCGTGGAAGACGATCATGATCAGCACGTTCAACGACTCTACTCGGAGGTGCCCGTTCCCCCCAGTAAGCTGATCAGGGGCTGCGTGCACTATGGAGTAGCGAGGTTTACCAAACTTAAAACTTAAGCTCCTTGAAACGTTCACCTCACACGGACGACGCCAATAGGGGTGGAAACAGTCCGTTGTGGTTTTTTAAGTTCCACTAGCCTCTCGGCGGAGAATGCGATATCTCGACAGCTACAACCCTAAAACTGCGCTGGCAGAAACCCAACAGAAACCCCTTGCAAGCCATTTTCAGAGAAAGGGAATTTTCAAAACGAATTTTTTGGACCAGAGATGGTTTGATGAGCACCACAGTCTATAAAAACATCGAAAAACTGTCTCACGCGGCGTTTCCAGGTGTTTTCGGGCCTGCAAAGGCCGACTGTTTTAATAATCGCCGTGTCGATATATTGGTATATTAGCACATTTTAGTGATCCTAAAAAAGTGACGATTTTGCATTGAATGAAGATCATTTCTGTCTCATTTACAGTGTAGAGGTATTAGAATAAGAGACTGCTGAAGTCGGCTGAAGCGCTCAAGCTCTTTAACCAGGTGTAAAGAAGATGCCATTCTATTTTTGCAGGGATTATACCAGATCAAGAAGTTGTCAATGGCATTTTCCTTCAAGTTCATGCCTGTCTTCTTCTACGGTGACTGGCGCGTAACTGTTCAATTGAAGCACGCGGCACGTGACACGGGGATGTGCGTCGTGTGCATTATAAAAGTAGTCCCCAAACTGTAAGGTGTGTTTCGAAACCAAAGTAAACTTTTTGCTAAATAAAAGAGGAAGGAACTAAGTATTTTTAACTTGTATACAGCTTAAATGTCAGTTGTTGTCTATCCTACAGTTATCTGCGGAATATAACTACTGATTAGCTGAAATGACCTTTGTATTGTACTCTTGCACAAAAGGTGCTTAGCATTGTCAACGGTTGGTTAGACAGTATCGTACTATCGGCCAAAGCGATGCTGGTCTCCTGTAACTGGCAAGTGTTGTTAAAACATGTCCAACGCCTCGGCTCGACATATCTAAACCAGATGACGTACATGTACGATGTACAATGTAACTACACTGTAAAAACTGCCCCTCAAGACAAAATCTCATATTCACACACACAGATTGCCTGAAAGTAGAAAGACCCCCCCCCCCCCCCCCCCCATTCTCTGAAATAGCCAGCCAGTTCTCAATATGGACTGGAAATGTTGATTAGCGAACAGTTAAATTAGTATCATGAAAGGTGGGAACTTGTATTTCATTGGGTCTGGCACGTTTCACATGACTGATATATTGATTTTAAATAACTGTTCACAAGTTATGACATAGTGTGAGTGTGACTTACGAGTGCTTGTTTTTAAAATAAAATGAAAAAGATCCAAACATTAGATTTGAAAGAAAACTATTAAATATAGTTTATATTGTGTTCAAGGAAAAGAAATACATTTAGAAATGTCAACTTTATGCGAGCGCACAATTGCATAATTTTTCTAAAGTGGTGCTTGTGCTTTGAAAATAATATTTTTGCATGTATTGACCCCTCCCGACCCTATTTTGAAACCGCATAATATCGCATAATCCAGGCCAAATAGCAGCACAACGCCTTTTTTGCATAATGCGCATAAAACGCGCTTAATTTAGGCGTTTTCGCACATACAACGGCTGATGTTCGGACTTCGAATCAAAAATCGCGCGTCGTCAATCAATACTCGCATATCTGCAGTATTAGCAATTAAGCCAGTGTGCTATTGTTACCAGCTCTGGCCTTTCCCCCCTCTCGCGGGCGCTATTGTCGACAGCGCCAGGGCAACCTTCGGAGACGATAGTCAAGCAGGCCCAATAAACTACGCACTTGCTCTCTGGGTCCCAAACCAGTCGGTTCGTTCTTCCCTTTCCTTCCCTCGCACATCAAGTACACCGCTCGGGCTGCAATACCGCACTGGTGGCAGCGGTCTATCGGTACTCACGCCCGGCGGGTCGGAAGAGAATTGTGAAAAAGTGAAAAGTGAGAGAAAATAGTGCAACCAGAACCAGCGTCCAGCTCCACCGGTTCGCGGCCCTCGCGCCCCGTCCCGTGGTCCCGGCTACCAGCTCGCCGCCCGGCCTCCCTGCGCCCGCCCGCCTGCTGCCAGCCGCTGCACGGACCCCGCCTGGCCCCACCCGGCGCTGACCGTCCCGCCCCGGCCCTTCCCTGCCCGGCCGCTTCTCCCCACCTCGGAGGTACTGTGCCTGAGCCGCGCTTCGGTTCTTGTGCCCCCGCGCCTCGTCTCGGCCGCCTCCGTTCGGATCGTCTTCGTCTACGCGGTTCCGTTAGGCTTGTGTCTTCGCCTTCGGGCTAGCGTCCCTCGGTTCGGCCAGTCTCTTTCGCCACCGACACCGTCGTCTTTGCGGTCCGGGCCGTAGTTCCCCTTTCTCCCCGGCCCGTGTCATGGTACCGCCGCCGTCCCGGGTATCGCGCCGTCTTGCCGGCCGTTCCCCTCCCCGCACCCGATGGAAGAGGACGAGCCCGTCGTCGTCGTGCCTCTCGGCGCCGACGTAGGAGAAGCGGATGTCTTCCCGCTCCCTCCGCCTCCGACACCCCCACGGCCCCCTGGCCCTCCGCCTCGCCGTGCAGACGGGCGTTACGTGCCTCGAACTGAGCTCCTGCACCCGGCGCCCTGCGATGACGCTCGCGTCGCGCCCGCCCCCGCTTCGTCCACGGACATTGTCGCGCAGCTCGTCGCGTCAAATGAGCGCATGCTAGCCGCCACCATCGAGGCCTTCCGGACCGGCTCCCTCGCGTCCGCGTCCACGTCGGCCACCCGTCAGCCGCCGACTGTCTCGCGCTCCGGCCCCACGCCGCGCCTTCCGCCCTACGACGGCTCGTGGGATTACACAGAGCTTCGGGACCAGTGCACAGCCCTTCTTCGTGGCTACGACGACGAAACGTGCTGCGCCGCGCTCATCGGCTGCCTGACAGGCCCCGCCCGCTCGTTCCTGTCTACGCTCAAGCCGTTGCAGCGGGCTTCTTTCTTGGCCCTCGACGCCGCCCTCGAGGAGGCTTTCGGGCGCCAGGCGTCCCCCTTCGCCCACGGCGCCGCCGTCCGGTCCGGCCAGACCGACAAGGAGTCGCCCGCGCCTACGGCGTCCGCGTGCAGTCCCACGCGCGCCAGCTCAACATCCCGGATCAGGCGCTCACCATTTTCTACCTGCAAGGCCACCGGAACGAGTGCCTCCGCCGGGACGCCGGACGCCAGACCTTCTCTACGTTCCGGGCGGCTGTCACCTGGGCCGACGCCTACGAGGCCTCGCTGGGCTTCGAACCACTGCCCGCGGCGGACGGCCCCTCCCCGGCCAAGCGCGTGCGACTCGCGGACACGGAGGACATCAACGTCCTGCCCTCCGCACCACCGGCGCCCGCTGCGCTTCCCCCGCCGCCGCCGCCTCCTCAGGCCCCAGCCGTCCCCTACGAGGACCGCCGCATCGATGCCCTGGTCGCCACGGTGAACCAGCTGTCTCAGCAGCAGCAGCTCCAGCTGCACCAGGCACAGCTCCAGGAGTGCGACTCCGCCTTCGACGCCGCCGTCCGTCAGGCCGTCCAGGCCATCCACGACGAGCAGCCGCAACAGCAGCAGCGGCGAGGCAACAACAACAGAGGCAACAACAACAACGGAGGCAACAACAACTACAGGAACAACCGTAACAACAACAACAACAACAACGGCAAGGGCAACCGGGGCACTTTCAGGTGCTACAACTGCGGTAAGCCCGGCCACTACGCCCGCGACTGCCGCGGTCCCAAGAGGGCGCCCAAGCAGGAGGCCCCCGCCCCCGCCGCCGTGGCCGCCGCTGCCGTCACCCCGGCCATCCAGTACGTCCCGGTGCCGTACACGCCGCAGCCGTCCTGCAGCGGGGCTCACTGCGCCCCCTGCCTTCCTTCGTCCAAGTCGGAAAACTGAGGCGGGCCGCGCCACCGGCCCCTCCTCGGGTCGACAAGGACGCGGCCGCTTTCCCCGCCACGGCCATTGTCTCGGCCGGCGCGACCGCCACTCCTGTCGCCGCCGCGCACCCAGTTACTGTCACCATTGCCGTCGCCGTCCCGGACGACATCGAGTCCCCGGACTCCGCGGCGTCTTCGGCGCCCCATGTCGCCACTCCCGGGTCGCCACAGGTTCGCTGTGTCGTGGACGACACCGAGACCACCTGCTTGGTCGACAGCGGCGCGGTAATCTCCTTGGTAAGGCGAGGCCATCTTCCAGGCCCGCCGCCACCTGAGTCAACCCTGCGGTTGCGCTCCGTCACCGGCAGCATCGCTACTCTTCTAGGGCCACGGATGGTAGCTTTCCGTCTCGGCACCTACTTGTACAGGTGGCCGGTGTACGAGGCCGACATTGCTGAGCAGTGCATCATGGGCTCCGACATGATGGCTCACTTCGAGGTCAACATTCTGTACTCGAACAGATCGATTCAGGTCTGCCGTGACCCCGACCGCAATCTTCTGCGACAACGGCAGCTCGTGCGCATGCACTTCGAGGTCAGCACGCACAGCGTCTCCCTTGCACCCTTCTCGGCCTTCTATGTTTTGCGCGCGCGACGGCCCCTGGACTTGGCGGCCGGAGAAACCTGCGAGGTGGAGACTCCACTTTGGGCGCACGCGCAAGATTGGGAGCGCACTGAGGCGCACGATGAGGCTCATGTACAGGCAGAGACAGAGGAGGCAGATTCGTTCAACTGGCCGGCTCCGCCTGCGGCTTCCGGGGACGACGGCCGGATCGACGGCGAGGACTTCCTTCCCGAGGGGCCACCGGGTCTGGACGGTCGGACAGGGCCCGTCCGGCTGGTCCGTGCACGCCCGCCCCCATCGGATTTTCGGGAGGGGCCTCACGCCCGCAGGAGGACGTGGGGCCCACCGCCTGGTAAGTGCCCGGCAACGGATTTTGACAGTCACCGTGCAGGATCGCTGTCCGGGACTCCAAGAGGACCCTCGCCGTGCGGCCCGGCCGCCGCCACCGGGGACCCCGCAGTACCACGACGGGCTGGAGTCCTGGGGACTCACGCCACACGCCACTCCGGGGGAGTCTGCACCGGTCCTGGGGACACACGCCACTCCAGGGGAGTCGGCATGCGCCTGGAAGCCTCTGGTACGTCTCCACGTCACTCCTGGGGAGCAGACACATGCCCGGGGCTGGACACCATACGCCCTGGAATCGTGCGCCCAGCTGAGTTCTCCACGCTCCCGGAGGGGGTAGAGGTGAAATGGGGTGTCATTCCCTGCGTGACCGCCTGGGTGGCGCTCCCTCTCCACAATCACGCCCGGCACCGTGCCGTCATTCCTCGCCTGACGGTCCTAGCGGAGGTACATGTCGTGCCCCCCTCCCTTCTCTCGATGGCGCCAACAGCCTCTGCTCGAACGGCGGCGCCCGCTGCACCGCCGCGCCGCCGTGTGATCGCGCCCGGCGAACCACTGCCCGCCTCCCTGCAGTCCCTGGTCGACAAGTGCGAGGACATCACACCAGAGGAGCGTGCGCAGGTGGCCGACCTTCTTCGTGAGTTTGCCGACATCTTTGCCGAGGGAGAGCAGATAGGACTGTGCAAGTGGGAGCAGTTCAGAATCGACACGGGAGATGCGCCCCCGTTCCGGCAAAAGATGCGCCCTCTGCCTTTTCATTTCCGCGAGCAGGTGCACGCCACCTACCGGAACTATCTGAGTCAGGGCGTAGTTCAGATGAGTAACAGCGCCTGGGCCTCTAACATCTTGTGCGTGCCCAAGAAAACCGGCGAAGTGCGTCCGTGTGCAGACATGAGAGAGTTAAATGCCATCAGCAGGTTCAACGCCGGGCCCTTGCCACGAATTGACGCCATCTTCGATGCGCTACAAGGCTGGCAGTACTTCTGGAACCTTGACATCAGCTCGGCCTACTTGTCCTTTGAGATAGCGCCGGAGGACCGCTGCAAGACGGCCATCCTAGTTCCTGGTTTCGGCCTAGTCGAGTACATCCGGATGGTTTTTGGTCTCCAAAACGCGCCGGCATTCTTTTCCCGCCAGATGCATCGCATGCTGAACGAGGGGCCGGAAGGACCAACCGGCGCCCAGCACTATCTCGATGATGTGATAGGGGGCGGACGAACCTTTCCAGCCGGGTTCCAAATGCTTCGCAGCACCTTCTTCCGTGTTCGCGACTCCGGAGTGTACTTGAAATGCCCTAAGTGTTTCCTCTTTCG
Organism: Odontothrips loti; assembly: GCA_038380765.1. Taxonomy (NCBI): domain Eukaryota; kingdom Metazoa; phylum Arthropoda; class Insecta; order Thysanoptera; family Thripidae; genus Odontothrips; species Odontothrips loti. The sequence continues at coordinate 526,111 of CM076248.1, read as the reverse complement.
GAGACAGCTGCTGTACCTCGGACACGTCCTCACCCGAGACGGCCTCATCCCGGACCCCGCCAAGGTCGACAAGGTTGTCAACTGGCCGGTGCCGCACAACGTCAAGGAGTTGCGCAGCTTCCTCGGCCTGGCCCAGTACTACCTCCGGTTCCAGAAAGGGTTTGCCACCCTGGCCGCACCGCTGTACGAGCTGACGCGCCCCTCCAGCGCCTTCAACTGGACCGACGCCCACGACAAGGCCTTCCAGCAGCTCAAAGACGGCTTGGTGAGTGCCCCCGTCCTGGCGCAGCCGGCGCTTCCCGGCAGCCCCCTCATTCTTGCGGTCGACGCCAGCGCGTTCGCAAGCGGCTGTGTCCTGAGTCAGGAGCAGCAGGGAGAGGAGCGTGTCATCGCTTACCACTCCAGCATGTTCTCCCAGCGCGAGCGGAACTACTGCGCCACGTCCAGAGAATTGGCTAGCTTGGTGTTCGCGGTGAAGCACTTCCACCAGTACTTGATCGGGGCGCCGTTCATCATTAAGTCAGACTCGCAGGCTCTACAGTGGCTCCGGACTTTCAAAAATCCGGAAGGGAAAACCGCGCGCTGGATCGAGTTACTGTCGCAGCACAACTTCACGGTTTTGTACCAGCGGGGAAAAACCCTCACGCACGCGGATGCGCTTAGCCGGTACCCCCAGCGTCCCTGTCCGCCAGACTGTAAAACTTGTTCGCGCCTTGAGAAAAAGGAGGACGAAAAGCAGGTCGCCGTTGTCATGGACGTCCGGCTGACGCGGCTTCAGGCCGATCCAACATGGCAGCCGCCGGCCATCCGCGCCGACCAGCTCGCAGACTCTACGATCAGGCCGATCTTGGAGGCCAAGGACCGCGACGTCCGCCCTACGCCCGGCGAGGCAGTCTCTTTTGGCTCCACAGCGCGCGCCCTGTGGTTGCGGTGGGACTCTCTCGAGCTGCATGACGGCGTCCTCTACCTGCGCTGGGAGCACCCGTCCGGGGACCCCACTAAGCACCGAAAGGCCCTTGTGCTGCCGGAAAACCGTGTCTTTGACCAGGTCGTCGAGTTCCACTCGTCCCCGGGAACCGGTTCACACTTCGGCGTCACCAAGACCATGGAGAAGCTGAAGGAGCGCTTCTATTGGCCAGGCGCTTTCCAGGATTGCCGGGACATTGTGTTCAGCTGCGAGGAGTGCAGGCGCACCACCGGCACCGGCCGCGGCCACGGGCGCACCCCCGGGCCGATGCGCGTGTTCAACGACAACACCTTCCTGGGCCGATGGACAGTTGACTTTGCAGGCCCTTTCCCGCCCCCGACAGCCTGCCCACAGTACGCAGAGGCCGCGCAAAAACACAGGAAGTGGTACGCTCTCGTGGCAGTCGAGACGTTCACCTGTTGGCCGGAAGTCATGATCACGCATGACATTTCTGGAGAAACATGCGCGCGGGAGATCGTCTCCAACATCGTCTCCCGGTACGGCGCGTTCACCACGCTCCACTCGGATCAGGGCACAAGCTGGGAAGCCGCCGTTTTCAAGGACGTGCTTAACTTGCTCCAGATTCGCAAGACACGGACCACGGCGTACTATCCGAAGGGAAATGCGCGATGCGAGCGCTTCATCAAGTCCCTTGTCCAGCACATCGCGACCGTTGTCCGGGACGATCAGCGCGATTGGCCGTCACACATTCCCCTGATTTTGTTGGCCTACCGGACCGCCGTGCACACCACGCTCCGCGTCTCTCCGGCCGAGATGCTGTACGGCCGCATGATCAATCTTCCAGCTGATCTGGCCCGGGAACCGCCCCCGGACGAGGCCACCGCCCTCGACACGCGCAGGTCGGACTATTCCCGGTGGCTTCGCGCAGCCATGCGCGCGGTGCATGAGCAGGTTCGTCTCAAGCGCGCGGCGGCTTCGCTGAAATTGAAGGAAAATTACGACGTGCACTCGGCTATCTTCTCGAGCCGCGCGGGTGACATGGTCTGGTTGTACCGACCCACCCGGCATCGCATCGCGGACGCAACCCCAAGCTTTCAAAGCGCTGGGAGGGTCCTTATCTCATCTTGGATAGGATCAATGATTTGCTGCTCCGGATTCAGCACGTCGACACCGGCAAAAAGCGGGTTGTGAATGTCCAAAATGTCACCCCGTACATGGACCCCGACTGTCCCGTCCGCGACTTCTGGTTGTCCTTTGTCTCCGCACCACCAGGGGACGGTGACTAGTCCAGCGCCGGAGGGGTAGGCAACACCTCGGCCAACAGAGCCGCGCGGGCTGGCATCGCCCAGAGCCGCACCGGCCGTACAGCGGGACTGCACCTCGCCTGAGCTCGGTCATGCCCCCCCCCCATTCTTGCCTCCCTAACACTAGCCGCGATGCACCGGCTGTGCCGCCGCGCTTCCGCCGCACCGTGCTCCAGTGCCTCGCCGCGCTACGCTCGGCCGTGCCCGGCACACGTCATGCCGCGCCCCTCCTCAACCCTGCCGCGCGCCTGGCAACGCCCCGTGCCACGCCCCGACCGCGCCTCGGCCGTGCCCTGCTCCGCGAGCTTCTAGACGCTTCGGATGACGATCCAAAGGGCGGCAAGACGACCCGGGCAACAATCGGTCCTAGCGGCAGCCAATGAACCCCGTCGCCCTGCCGGCAGCCAGGCACGCCACCAGCCAGGCAGCACCGGTCCGGCCTCAGCACCGGCAGTCTAGTCCTAGCCGACACCCCGGGTGGATCCTTCAGTTGTCCTCGCTGCACCACGCCGGAATGGATTTTCGAGGAACGCGGGCCGACCAGCGCACAGTCCGCACCATCACGTTTCCCAATGGGGATGTGCTGGAGCAGGTCGAGGAGACCGACGGAGTTTTTCGACCCCGGGAACATGCCGCGAGGCCGCGGGCGTCGCCACCGCGACCCCTGGCAGGACGACGCTGCTGCCTGGCCGGCCCTGCCAGCACCGCTACTTCCTCTCCCGGCGCAGCAGCCACCCCGGGCCGCGGAGCCCGTAGCCGTGCCTGCGCCCCTGCCCCGCTCCGAGCCGGTGACTGCGGCCGTGCCCGCGCCTCGGCCTCGCTCCGCACCGGAGCCAATGCGGTGGAGGTCGCCGCCGACGGTCGACGCGCCGCCTCTTCTTGGGCCCCGGTCTCCGCCTCGGCCCCCGCTGCCCTGGAGGGCAGCCAGCATCCGCGCGTCGCCGCCCCGGCCCCTGGCCAAACAGCCCCCGGCACCGGGTGGCGGCCCCGGTGGTCCCGGCGGGCTCCGTACATCAGCGGCTCGGCGTGAACGCGCCCCACGCCTGGCCCCGAGTCGCTGCCGAAATTGCAGCGGGCTGGGCCACGCCTGGGACGCCTGTCCCTCTGTTGGCGGCGGCGCCCACTGCAGCTGCAGCAGCAGCAGCTGCAGCAGCAGCAGCAGCAACAACTGCAGCAGCAGCGACAGTTGCAACAGCAGCGACAGCTGCAGCAGCAGCAACAACAGCAGCAGCAGCAGCAGCAGCAGCAGCAGCGGTATGTGCAACGGCAGCGGCCCCCCCGCGTCACCCGGAGGTGCGCCCTCAGCAGCAGCCGTACCACCAGGCGCCCCGCCCCCAGCACCGGCAGGCCCATGTGCCGCCCCGGTTCCAACAGCACCAGGCCCCGCGCACCCGCCACGTCTTCCGCGGCCGGTGCGGGAACTGCCGTGCGGCTCGGCACACTACCAACATGTGTCCGAAGCCGTGGCGACGTGTCCAGGACGGCGAGGGACGCTGGCATCGCGTCCCCCTCCTGGGCGCCATGGTTTCCGACCGCCGGCGCTGGTCACCCGCGTGCGCCACTCCTCAGCCGCTCCCCGCGGCCACACCGAGGCCTCCCAGGCGCCCCTACCCCTCTCCCGGCCCTCGTCGTCTTCTTCTTCGAGCCGCGGAGTGGGGAGGACTCGGGCAGGTTGGCCCCCGAGTTCCTCCGGGCAGAGTCGTCGAGTACGAGTGATTTCTCAGACGCGCGTAGCTCGCCGCTGATTGATCGACCTCCGACTCCTTGAGTCTGAGTGATGTGTGAGTGTTTTCAGTCCTCATTCTTTATTGCTCTGTGCCATGTTTCTTTTTCCGGGTTGTAGACTTCCTCCCCGTGTCTTTGCACTATGTTCCGTGCCACTTTTTCTTTTCCGGGTCGTAGACTTCCTCCCCCCGTGTCTTTTTGCACCTTGTTACGTGCCATGTTTTTCTTCCGGGTCGTAGGCTTCCTCCCCGTGTAGTGTTAATTTTGCACTGCCACATTCTGCTATTATTTGGAATACATTTCATTGTATCCTTAACCAACATTTTCTTGAAGGTCAGGTGGTAGTTTGTCTCCCTCCCCTCTCACGTTGTTGTCAGGCAAGGCCGACCAAAGAACGAGAATCTCAGATTGAAAAGTAACGGAATTTATTGCAATGGCTCTGGTGAGCGTAACTAAAGATGATGATGGCAAACACAGATGGAACATGAAAATGAAAGAGCAATGATGGAAATGATGACATGAAACACTTGGAGTTAAAATCTTGCTGCACAGTCTTCAGAGCTTATGACTAGGAATTTTGAACTTAACAAGTTGGAATTTTTCAAAAGGACTCCGCGACAAATCGGAGGGCACTAAACACAGAAAATTTTCATGGGCACAAGGCCGCAATTACATCGGAATGACATTCAGTCTAGTAAAATTCCGGGCTTTCTGAAAAAGTAAACAATCGGCCAGCCATGGGGCCCCTAACCTCTCTCGTGTCAACAAGCACGGCTCGGCCCCTTCCCCGCCCGACAGCCGTACACACACGCACACGGGCCGGCACACCACGGCCCGGCTCGCCACGGCTCAGACCGCCGCAACCGCATCCTCGGTTCCTTGCAAGGCGCTGACATCGCCGCCGCTGCCGCAGCTCAGCTCGGCTCGGATCATCCCGGCTCGGCGCCGTCCCCTTCGGCCCGGCCGCTCGGAGAATTCCGACAGGCTCGACAATCGCCGCACTCGGCCCCACCGCGTCTTCTGCTGCGCGCTCGGCTCGGCTCGCCGCGGCCCGGCTCCAGTCCTGCCAATCACGGGCGCCGTATTCCCCACGGCCCACGGCTCAGTACTGCCAACTGCTACAGCTCCACAAATCCTATCGCAAAATGAGCCGGATTCGGCTGCCGGTCCCCGTCCACACACACTTCTTGAAGGTGGTGCTCTTCAAAATCCCGGGCCGTGCAGCTGCACTCCACCAGCTGCGTGCAATAGCGCCGACACGTCCCCGTGTTCGACATCCAGCCCGCGCACCGGACCGCCCTCGCCTTCCACGCCGTCTCCGCAATCATGTGTACGGACGTCGACATCGTCAACACCTTCCAGCCGTACTGGATTGCCCACCGCCGGCACTCAGAGCAGATCTGTAGCAGACAAAAGTTCTCACCAACGGTTCCTGTTCCTCGCCATTTCTTTTAGGCCAGCCTTTTCCCTGTCTTTCGCCTTACCCAGCAGAGTGACCCGTTGTGCCGGAGCGCCCTGTAGTAAGTCCCTTTCAGGCACGGCTTGCGGGGAGGCCCCTGTCCAGTGAATCGTACGCCCATCTTTCAAACAACACCGGGATCGCCGCCTCGGCAACGGCTAGGTCCGGCTCGCCAGGGCCCAGCCCCTGCCCGCCTGTCTGTCTGTCTGACCGGCCCGGCTTGGCACACCACGGCCCGGCCTTTGTCACCTTACGCCCCGCGCCTCGCGCGCCGCCGGGCAAAAGACCTTCCAGCCTGCTTCCACACAGCTGCAACGGGGCTGTTGGCATAGTGGATAGCTCACTCGCTTAGTGTGCGGCTGGCTCGGGTTCGAGTCCAGTCGGGGTTGAGATGATTCAACAACACTACACATTGGTCATTTGTCCTTGCTCGGAACATTCCCTCAATAGAATATTTCTCTACATCCCGGAATGCTATTTGGCTCATGCGGTTCTGGCCCGCATTACAGTCTGGGCGCATTGGTTGCACGGAAATAACAAGGTGCATAGGAACAACGTTGTAACACAAAACTGGTACCTCCCCCCACAGCCCCAACTTTTTGGTCGAAGGGCGGATGAGAATTAGGAAAGAGAGCCTTGTCATTTTCACATGACTTAGGCCGCGCATCCAGGCCTGTTCTCCCTTCCCCTTTTTCCTGTCTTCTTGCCTTTGCCTGCGGGCACAACGGACATTCCAGCGACGCGCGACAAACCGGAGTCCCTGGCACGCCGCTTATCACTCCGCGGTTCAAGTGAAATTGGATCGGTTCGAACAGTAGGCACCTGCTGGACGCGTGCCTCGCGGCGAAAACAATCGCACCTGCCTTCCCCTGTCCCCTGTCCCCCGCCTGCAGTTGGGCCCGCCTCTGCTGCGCCCTCAGTCGACCCGCCTCAACGCTTCGACATGGACGTGCTCCTGCAGACCGTCTTCCTCCTCCTCGCCGCCCTCTCGGTGGTCTTGGCCTTGCGCCTTGCCCGCCACCAACGACGACCCCGCTCTCTACCGGACCTGTACCTGGAAGGCAACATTGGCGCTGGGAAATCCACCCTGGCCACCGGACTCCAGCGAACGGGCAAGTACACCGTCTACAAAGAGCCCGTGCGCGCCTGGCAAGACGTAGAAGGCCATAATCTCCTGGCCCTCCTCGGACAAGACTGCGCGGCCTGGAGCTTCACGTTCCAAGCCCTCGTTCTGGCCACGTTGCATGTTCGCGCCCTCACTCGGTCCTCTCTGTTGCAAGTTTTCGAACGCTCTATGGAATGTTCGCTGTACGTCTTCGCAAGGGCGCACTTGCAAGACGGAAACCTGCTCCCGGCCCACATGGCCGTGCTGCGCTCCCTCTTCGGCGCCCTCCGAGACTCCAGCCGCCGCCACGTCTACGTCTACGTCCGCACTTCCCCAGAGGAAGCACACCGGAGAATGACGCTCCGCGGACGCCCGGAGGAGACTGCACTCCCCCTGGACTACTTGCGCCGCCTGCATGAACTTTCTGATCAGTGGCTCCTGGTGGAGGAGACCGACCGCGTGTTCGTGGTCAACGGGCATCTCTCCCCGGAGGAAATTCTGCGCCAAGTGATTGTTTTCCTTGATCAGGTTGCCGCGGGCCGCTGACCAAGCCCGTGTCCTTCTTCACCTCGGCTGCAGTGCCCTGACCCCTGCAGCCGCGCGGCCGCCGCCGCTGACGGCGCCCTGGCCGTCCCCTCCCGCAGCGCCCGCTGCTAGCGCCGCCTCTTCGGCTGGTGCGGCCGGCAGTCGCACTGCCGCGGCCCACTGACCGCCTCCCCCTCACCTCCCCGGACGGCACACTGCCGCCGTTGTCACCCGAGTCGCGCGGACGGCCTTGTTGGCCGTGCCCGCCCGCTGTCCGCCAGTTCCGGACCACCCACGCGGAAGCCAAGACCCAGTACCAGCAGCTCTCTGAGAGCACACGGCCCGCCCATCCGAGGCCGTTCGGACTAACCAAAGACATTTGACGGACAGTCCGTAGCTGCTCGCGACGGCCCCGAGCCGTAACCGAAGTTTAACACGGTAAAGAGGCCGACTCTCTCGTCGAGAACGGTCTCTTCGTGAATGGAGTGTCGGACAGGTTTTTCCCCCGGCGCTCGGGTTTCCCTGCTCCTTAGGCACCGAATGGTGGACACGCTCATTCACGCTCCGCAAACCCGGAGGGGGATGAAGTGCAGTATTAGCAATTGAGCCAGTGTGCTATTGTTACCAGCTCTGGTCTTTCCCCCCTCTCGCGGGCGCTATTGTCGACAGCGCCAGGGCAACCTTCGGAGACGATAGTCAAGCAGGCCCAATAAACTACGCACTTGCTCTCTGGGTCCCAAACCAGTCGGTTCGTTCTTCCCTTTCCTTCCCTCGCACATCAAGTACACCGCTCGGGCTGCAATACCGCAATACATGTGGACAAGACGAGTGCTGTTTCAAATGGTATTAAGAGATGTGGCTACCAAATTGTGCCTGCGTGCCAATTTTTCAAATTCACGTAAGTATTTCTAGTGCACATTTACTGGCAAGTGTGACTTGGCATTTTAACACAGTCCAGACACCTTTTGAAGCTTGCTCCCTCAGTAAATAGTTTTTTCTTCGCCCCATTTTTTGTAGTCAAACAGAAAGACTTCATACAGATGCATCTGATATGGAGAAAGTCGAGGTCTTCAGATTGTTTCAAAAAGAATCTGCTCGCCTGTTCAAAACTTGTAGAGTGATCATGCTGTATAGGATATCAGTACCGTCCAAGTATGAGCATTTGTTAAGACAAAAAGCTAACTCCAACTACAGTGATGTCAATTGGGTGAACGCTGAAACCCCTAGTGTCAGATATTTGTCACTGTCCAGGTTTGAGTTGCGTAAAGAAGATGAAGAAGAACATGTAAGTGCTTTTAAAGTTCATATAAACGATATATTTGTGTCGTATAAATGAAACAAAAATAGCACAGGTAATGTCAGCAAACCCATAGCATTGGTACAACAATTTTTGGTTGAACATGTTTTGTGTAAGGGGCCGTACCCATACTACGTGACCTATTTGAGGCCACTTTTAGACCCCCCTCCCCCATGTGACCTACCGTGGTATTGCTCCGACCCCCCCCCCCCCCCCTGTATTCACGTAGTATTTCTATAAAAGCCGATTTCTCGTATTTCGTCAAAAGATGCATGCGTTTTTGAAAAGAAAAAAATTCTGTAAGAAACGCCAGGCAGCCGCGCCAGGCAGCCACGCGCAACTCGTCTCAAGTCACCGTAGCGGCGCGTCCAAGACTCGCCAAAAATTGGCAACAAAATAGCGTTTTGTGAATACTACGTGACTTGCCCCACGCCCCCCCCCTCCCCCTTAGTGACCGACCGTAGTATTTTGTCAACCCCCCCCCCCTAAAACGGTCACGTAGTATTGGTACGGCCCCTAATGCCAAAGTCATTAGTTTTTTCTTCTTTTAAATTCAATTGCAAAACTTTTCTTTTGCAGAAATAAACTGAAAATTCAATTTGCTTGTTGTGAACGACATCTTATCCCCTCCCAGACATTGGTCTGATCCTGATCCCAACATCGTAGCACAGACACAGACTCTTTTCAGCACACTCGCTCAGTCTGAGGTCACAACGGCTGCAACTAAAACAAAGTCAAGGGGCCAGTGCATCGCCAAAGCAGAGAATTAGTACAATTTGGTTCAATTTCCTTTTCACTTTGCAGCACAGGTTGGCCCGGTTGCCTTACAAGGCGTCTTTTTGACTGAACACACTGCAGTGTTACACAATACATTATTGGTTGGCATAGATTCTTTCTACCTTGACTACATATATGACACCCCTCGGCTGCCTCAAGGCATGGTTCGCTTGCCAGCCTCCCCGGGAGTGCCCCTGGGCACGCTCATGTCGCCGGCCTCCTCGGGAGTGCCCCTGGGCACGCTCATGTCGCCGGCCTTCTCGGGAGTGCCCCTGGGCACGCTCATGTCGCCGGCCTCCTCGGGAGTGCCCCTGGGCACGCTCATGTTGCCGGCCTTTTTGGGAGTGCCGCTGGGCACGCTCATGTTGCCGGCCTTGTTGGGAGTGCCGCTGGGCACGCTCATGTTGCCGGCCTCGTTGGCAGGAAAGCTGGGGCTGGTGCCGACCCGATTTGATCAACATTTTATCCATATTCATCATGGTTCCTTTCATGTCGGTAGGCTGAAAATGACCGTCCAGTGTTCCTCTTTATCTGTACAAATTTTGGTTGCATTTGGTGAAGAATTGGATTTTCTGGGAAGCTATTTATGAGCACAACAGTTGACACGATTGAACGCGTCACAGGTCCAGTGATATAGTTAGTGCTCCAAGTTGGCTGTTTATGAACCGATTGTGTAATCATTGTCTTCGCTGTGTACAACTTAGGCAGCCGTTTATGTCTCAACTGAACAAGAGGTTTGAAATACAAGTGTTCCTCCGAAAGCGTGACTTAGTATAAGATATGACTTATTCTGGTTTCTAACTGCCTGTTGTGCTCGTTTGGTGTAACTTTTTCCAACAGTATGATTCAGTGTCGATAGACACACTAACATCCCATCGGTTCACTATTTATGAATTTTTCCATATGTTGTTTTCCACACAGGAGTAGGCCTCGGAGAATGAACTAGACACCCAAGGGGTATTTTTCCACACTTATTTTCTGATAACTTTAATATTTTGTAGGCATGGAGTCCATCTGAATGCCCTGCTTTTAAGCCCCAATTTATCAAATTTGGTCCAGTAGGTGGAGAGAAAACCTCACAAGTACCAGAGTCAGCTGTGGCCAGACCTCAGCATGGCTTCTCCATTTTCAAAATTAAAGCTTTGATCGTAACAGTGTTAAATTTTGTTTTCCTATTTCTAAAAAGTTTTTGTGACTTTTGTGCAAAATCCCAGCTTTAGGACCCTCCTGCTTCATCATTTATGGATTTTTCCATTTCTGCATATGAGTTGGGATCAGAGACTCAAATGGTTACCAAGAGGGTTTCTAATCTGCAAGCCACAATTAGTTTCAGAAAAATTCAGAATTTTTATGACACACAGTGCTGCTCAGGGTGCTCCCTTTAAGCCGTAATTTTTTTAAAATTCGGTGCACTGTATTCCAAGACATGCTGGGTTTCAGGTTTCATGTTCAGCTGAATTTGAAGTGTTTTGTGGAAACCTTTATGAGTCACCTACTTTTTAACAGTAATGTGCAGGCTGAGGGCTCGGTCTCCACTTTAAAGAGCACTGTCGTTCATACTAGAAAATACATTCCCATTTTCTTTTTTCCTACAAATAGGTCATGAGATAAAGATTTTCCCAATTTCATAAACTTTGCTCTCAGAGACCTTGTATGAGATGAGATATGATCCATGTAATTCAGTGTTGTCCTCGTTTGTTGTATTGCTGTGATTGAGTGTCGACAGACACACCAGACATGCTGATGTTAAGACCATTGGGTAAAATAAAATAATAAACAAATTGTAGGATATCACCTGCTATTGTAACTGCCCTTTGTCCAGACATTTATTGATGCAGTGATACACACCGGCTACTCTCTCTAAGCATTCCTCTTCCCCCTCCTGTCAGTGGAGCTGCCAGCCAGGCAGTACTACCAGTTGGTCTCTCTAAGCCTTTCTCTCTCTCTCTCGTCCCCTCCTTCTTTCCGTGGAGCTGCCAGCTAGTACTCGTAGATACTGGCATTTTGGTTCCCTCACTTCAATCACTCTCACAGCAAGAGAGGATCAGTGACTGACCATGAGTACTGATGGAAACCCTCGAGTACGGTGGAACAGGACCTCTGGCTGCAGTCAGGCAGGACCAGGAATCTGCATCACAGCACCGGGTCTCTACAACAGAAATTCAGAACCAAAGTCGACCAGATGGTACAATGATGAAGAGGTTAGGGATGCGCATCGCCCTGGCCTCACGTTGTCACGCGCTGACAAAGGGAAGCCTCGCGTCAAATTAACGTTCTTCACGCATACAGACTGATTTTCTACTCAGGTGCTGATGTCTTCACTAAATTAATAACAAACTCTTAACTACCCTCGTCGTCAAGCAGAAACGTCAATTTTGTTGACACGGAAGCTCGCTCCTGATTGGCTGGCGCACGAAACGGTGATCTGGGAGGCGGTGGACAGTGCCAACTTGATTTCAAACTGGGCGATTTCCGTTTCGATTTTATGAATCAATGTCTTAAAACGCGAAAGATTCGCCGCAAACAGAGAGTCACTGATTCTGTATTCATTTTGATTTGAGCGATTTAATGTCCTTGTGTGTCCGTTTGTATCAGTCAAATGAGCACTTGATTTCAGGACGTCCTTGTATGGTTGGCAGCCGTTTCTGCCGGCAGCGCCCCTCGCGGCCGAACATGGAACTGAGATCCTCGCGTAAACAAACAGACGAGCAGGAGGCTGTAGTACGTACTTTACTGTGGCCAAATATATTAATTGAAGCATGGTATTTATTGCGGCCTTGTCTTCGACTGGGCATTTTGTGTTTCCGAACTAGATAAATTTTCAACGGCCCTAGTTGGGTGTTGTTGAATTGTGGAGTGGCTTGTTCGAACAAGAGGTTAGTATGCCTATGTTGTTTCAGGAACTGTCCTGCAACTGGAATTATAAATATCTGTCGTCAAAGAAGACCCCCTCTGTCTGGTGAGGTCTATCAGAGGTGTAGTATGTGGGATACTTTGTTCGGAGTTCTTTCATATTGTTTTGTTTCAGGATGTCCGATGCTTCATATTTTGAAATTGGAATTTTGGCTGCTTGGCTGTCCGTTTCCATTGTTCTCTCAGTCAACTGGAGTGGGTGTGAGGATTTCTTTTTTAAGATACTACAAGTCTGACATTTAAATATTTATATTTCTGTGGTCTAATAAAAAGTCATGTTTCCAGCTGGTTGCAAAGTCGCACCCACCTCCGGCTGTCCCACTGCAGGGGCTGAGTTGTGCACCCCGAAGTGGAGGCAGACAGGCCCATGTCTACATATTTTGCAACAGGAATGGTGACCAAAGGAGCAGCTGTAAACTGAAAGCAAGGTACTTTTTGTCTGCCTGAGTGTGTGCAGACATTATTTAATGATACCTCATGCGTGGGTCTTCATTACTTATACTTTCTGTGGCCTTTTTACAAACTGATGTGGCCCACAGCTCCCACTCCTCTGGCCTCTGTAAAGGGTTCTCTGGTGACTGGGTCAGCCAAATTGGAACAGAATATAATGACAGTGGCATGCAAAGCTGCAGAAGGACTTGGTGTTCATACAAGCCGCCATCTGTGGATTCTGAGTGACTAGTTGAAGTCCTGCAGTCAGATTCATGTATGTGTGGTGGGCTTGTGGTAAGTAGTCATCGTCAGTGTCGGTAAATCTGTTTTTAATGTAGATGCATTGTTAATTGTTTGTGTTATTTATGTAACTGATGGATGTAATTAACATCTGGGTCATATTTTTGAATTTTCATTTTGACTTGGTGAGTTCTGACAAAGCCCACCTGAGCCCTTTTCTGGCACTTTCATGGCAGCTGAACTTGTTTTTAATTTAGAGACATTGTCAGCCGTCCATCTTATCCATACAGTTGACAGTTGTAAATGTGCACTTGAGATTGTATAACTGATGTGATTGTACTAAGCAAGCTTTCCAAGCTACAGGCAGAGCCCGGACATGGTTTTTTTATTTCCTATCTTTTTTTTTTCCCAAAAGTATCGGCTTGCTTGCGGTAAGGGTGCTGATAATAAAGCTGGTCTTTCATTCTGGTCTTGTGGCCACGAACATTATCACCTAGTGACTCACGGGATTCTTCTTGCTTGATACAGAAATCTGTTGTGGAGGGAGGGATCACGAAGCACATAAATGTTATGAAGTATTCAAAACAGAACCAAAAAGGAGGTCAGTAGTAGTGAACATCACCTTCTATGCGTGCTCCACATTTGCAAGCACTTAATCTCTGTGCTGCTTGCTTTAGTTCTTGTATTTTGAGGTCTATACTGTGTCTCTCATTCACTTTGTGTATTATTTCTGTCTGCAGGTTTCGGGGCATTGTGAGCTGATTGTAAGGCACCCACAAATTCACAGATAGGACACTTATGCATTGATATATTGTCCTTACCACAAGTGCGTCCACAGTCCGCCGGTTGCGGACAGATGCCTTAGCAGAGAGCCCTCTGAGATAATCCACCTCAGCCTGCAGGATGCCTCTGTTGGGCTCAGGAGCACTCATAGTAACAGGAGTAACAGGCACAGGACTCTGGCTGTCCCTGTGGAGTCTCCAAAGATACCTTCAGCAACAATGGAGACTGTGCAACAGGGACACTTTGTTTCTGTGATATTTGCAAGACCCTGCTCATGAGGATGACTCTTTTAAAATTTGGTAAGTTTGATTTCTTCTAGTATATGCAACTTGATGTATTCTCTCCAATCAACTGTCTTTTATTCCCCCTTCAGGAGAGACTTATCTGCCTGGGCAGTCAAGTATTCATCCACAAGAGTTGGAAATTGGTATAGAACTTATTGAGAAGTTGTGGGGCTCATGGCCTCCTTTTTTTAAAAGTGTTTTTTCTTATGTCGACAGTTATTTATGAAGCAAACGTGAGGTACTTTCTTTCAACTTTATTATCAGGAGAGTTTATTCAATGAATGATACCATTTGCTTCATCTTTAAATATTGTCGGATCTGTGCTCCAGCTGGGGTGTAGTGCAGACAACTGCCTTATTTGTCTGTTTTAATGATATTTACTGTAGTTGCAGGATGCTTGTTGCAGACTGCTGATGTGTCCAAGATCGGTCCATGTCATCTCACCGCTCTTGAACTGTAATCCTGCATGAAATACTGTCCGAGCATATTCGATGCCATCGCTCTGGATACTGCTTCCCAACTTCATATGCTGGAAGGAGCATTATCGTGTCTCCCTTCTCCACTGGTAAGTGGAAAATAAATGCTATGGTTTTTTGCAGGTTATGGAAGACTCTGCACATCTCATCTTAAAATGTATTAAGGAAGTTTATACCTGTGTGGATTATTCTGGTGTTCTGTTGCAGTCCTCTGTCCTGCATGCTGCTAAGCAAGTGTCCCTTTTCAGCCCGGCCCCATACATTCCCTGACCAAGGATGGCAGCTTTCATCTGAAGAGACCAGTACAGATTGATAGTTAACCTCATTCGACTTGGCACTCGTACATGTGAACAGTGAGTGTCAATGAGAATGATGTCGACTTCAATCGTGCAATCATCATCATCATCATCATCACCATCTTGCTGTGTAGACCTGCAGCAACAGCTATTTATGTTTCAATTGAAGAAGAGGTTTGAAATAAAGTTTTCCAGCAGTGTGGTGAGATTAGATCTGACCCATGCTGGTCTGAAATTCCATGATGTGCTTGTACTTGTAATGGTGAAATCATTTTTGTTTTTGTTTTGTTTTTGTTTTTGTAAATTGAGAGCTTCTTCCCACTTCTGGGTGCAAAGTCGCATCCACTTCTGGCTCAGCCACCTCTGGGTGCCCATTCGCACCCATCTCAATCTTCCTATTCCTGCCCAGTCTTCCCTAGGTATCTGAGGCACAAATAGGACTCCAGACCATGTTTAGCACACTGTCTGACATCCATTCTAACTTCTCTGGTGCTAAAAAAAATATTTTGGATTTTTTTTTCTTAATCTTTTCATTATTGAAAAATCCTTATAAATTCAGCCAGCAGACTGAGAGGCTTGTCATTCCAGATCTGGGTCCTACATTCCTTCCAGAAATATGGAAATGAGTCTTAGAGCTGAACTCCCTCGACGACAAACATTTGACGAGGAACTGTTTTCCATTTGGCCGGGATACTGTATCCCTACTGTCAATTGTCTTCCACTGCCTTCTTGATACCTCCCGCGACTTTACAAAAATGTTCTGTTCTTGTGTTGTCTGGTTTTGAATAAAACCTCAGTATTGTAAAGGAATGGCGGTACCCCGTGCCGATGACCACCCGCGACTACCCCGCGTGTCCAACACCGGTACCATTGTACGCGCCGCCCTCGCTGTCCCCTTGGCAACCGGCCGTTGTTGTGTACCCTCGGCTCTGCCCTGCTCTGCTCCGAATACACCAGTCCTGATCTGTGTCACTAGTCTCTTCCCATACGCCCCTGCATCCTTCACATTGGTGTCAGAATAAACCGAGAGGGGGAGAGGACTAGCAGCAGTGAAAGTTCAGGTTTTCCGGAGAGTTTTGTGAGGAGACGAAGATGCCGCGCGACCGAAGCCAAGACCGTGGCCAGCGTGGGCGACGGGCCGGCGACGGGACGGCCGCCGCCGTGCAGGCGATGCAGAGCGTGCTGACGCAGTGGGCGGCAGCATCGGCAGAGGCCCACCAGCAGAGCGCCGGCCTCCCCGAACAAGAGTCGGAAGTCCTGGATCACGTCCCAGAGGTCCGGTGAGTCCACTGCTGACTTCGGCGCTGCCACCCTGCGGCTGGCTTGGGCCGCCTGCCCGACCGGCCCAGAGGAGGCCGTCCAGACCGTTGCGGCGAGCAGGGCGTCCCTGGCGATGGCTACTTGGCGGAGGCGATCGAGCGCCTGGGGTGGGCGGCTGGACCATGGCCGCTTGCCGTGCAGGCTGCGGAGGAGACCCAGGCGGCGACCGTAGGGGTGCACTTCGGTAAGCACGGGCTGGCCAAGGTGGGGGCACACAACAGGACGCTATTGTGATGCTCTTAGGGCATGTGGGACGCCACGCCCTCGAGGACATGGGCAATGTCGCGCTGAGGCCAGATAGGAGCAGGTGCACAGGCACAACCAAGGCACAGGCACATTGTCGTTATGTCTCGCACACGAACCAGTCTGAAACGGGTGCACCCCCGCTGGAGGAAGTGGCAGGCGGAGGAGCTGACAGACTTGACTGCCCGGATGATCTGGCCAATCATCTGGGGCGGGGGGAGACGCCTGACGGACATGGCGGTACGACCGTCTGACACGGGAGTGCGGTACGACCGCTGGCAGTACGACTGTCCACCGAGGGAAGCAGTGCGACCGCGAGAAGAGCGCGCTGCGGCTGTCGGAGGCACGAGGCAGTACGACTGTCCACCGAGGGATAGCGATACGATCGCTGGCGGTGCGACCGCAAGAAGACCAGCTGCCCCCCACCAGGAGCGCCCGGAGACCTGCGCGGCGCGCTGGTGCGCCGGTGGACCACCACCCGGAGCCCGGCACGAGTCCCCCGACGACGACGGAGTCCGAGTCTGCCGCACCAGCTGCGAGGTAGTTCCCGTCAATTTGCCCCCAGGTCTGTCGGTGTGCAGCACGCTTCTCGTGGAAGGCGACGGCGACACACTCCTCGTGCGCGTGCGCAACGTGGGCGACACGCCGCGGATCCTGCGACGCGGCCAGGGATTCAGGCTCGAGTAAAAAAACAGAAGTTTTGGAGTAAAAAACCGGTAAGTTTCGTTTTTTTACTTCAGCTAAAATCAGTTTTTTACTCATTTTTTTGTAAATTTTGTCTGGTGCCTGTAGGCATTGATGGGCACAATGATGACCTTGAAATTGTTGTGACCATTTAGGGGTGTTCAGAATACATGGCTGAGAGAGGAACTGAGTGTTCGAGGCTACTGGGCATTACGGCTTTTCCCACCCAGGGCACGTTGCGAATGCGGTCGGGGCATCCAAATATCTTGCACCACTTGTCGCTTTTGGTTTAGTTCTGTTTTTCCTAGTTCAATTTTAATTGATTTTAAAGACGCGCTGACATCACTTTTAGCCCCGATAGTAAGCGAAGCGTACGAATGTGATCAATTCGTTGACTGTCAACTCGTCGATACCCCACGCCCTAGAGACAGACCGTACAGCGCCGCACTAGCCACTTGTGCGCGGAGTGTCTCCGCTCACCGCTCTCCGCGCTTCAGAATTTCTCATACTGTACTGGGTGATGTGGGAAGAAAAGAATGAGCGACACAGCCTAAAGCAGAAAACCTGCCACCAGACTTTTTATGTAGTTTTGAGCTTATTATAAAAATGGATACTTCATGAAAGAAACGAAAGGATATCGATACCTACATGCAATAGGCGCCCAGTTGCGGCTGTTGTTTTAAAAGGCACTCACTTGGGGCTGTTGTTTTAAGAGGAACTCAGCTGTGTTTGTGGTTTCAAAAGGCGCTCACTTGTGGCTGCCGTTATAAAAGGCACCCAGTTGCGGCTGCCGATTCAAAAGGCACTTATCTGTGGCTCTCAACGGCCAGTAACGGGTGCCTTTTGAATCAACAGCCGCAACTGAGTGCCTTTTATAACGACAGCCACAAGTAAGTGCCTTTTGAAACCACAGCCACAACTGAGTGCCTCTTAAAACAACAGCCCCAAGTGAGTGCCTATTAAAACAACAGCCGCAACTGAGCGCCTATTGCATGTAGGTATCGATATGAATCGCACCTCAGACGTGGAACGTGGTAAATTATCGGTGTGTTTCTCAGTATTTTGTTAGAACAATACTTACGTGAAATCTGTGGCTGTATCATTATGAGATTGTGTGCATTTCAGGTTATTGGACCAGAGTTGAGTTGCATCTGCATCCATAGTTGCATCCTAAACGACAGTGGCTTATGGTTCTATTCCCTTTTCTCTAGTCCATAGTCAAGTCGTACGTGGTGAGCTTTCAGCTGTCATAAGGTTTTGTTGTGTGTGAGTGTTGTACTTTCTGCCCTCAAATTTAGTGACTGTCATGTTGTTTCTATTTTTCAGGTTCTTTCTATTCTGTCCAAATGTGTATTCTTGTTTTTTATTCGTCCAGGATAATGAAAATACAACCAAGTAAACAAAGCAGTGATGTTCCTGCTCAAGACATTCATAAATGAAATCTTGGTTCACTAAACATCCTCAAGCGTTAGTGAAGAAGATCAAAATATGCCTATATATTTGTTTCTGAGGAGCAAATTTTTAAATCAAGTAATAAAAATCCTCTCTCAAAATGTTCACTATGTTCCTTCTCTGCTTTAGAAACTGTATTCATAACTGCTGGTGGTAATATCAGCTGATTCAACGGGTAACATTTTAATTTCAGAACTTCGGTCTAAATCAATGTCCACCATGTGATGAGTGATTTTCTTGTTGGCTGAGCGATAGCGAAGCCCTTACCCCACTGGCCCAAAAATGTTTTGTCTGTTTGCGTGTCTGCGTGTCTGTCTGTCCGCGCGATTTCTCGAGAACGGTTCATCGTAGAGGGCTCAAATTTGGACCACAATCTCCTTGCATCATACCGGAGTCAACCTCACCTCGGGGGCATCCTACCTCAGGTGCTGCTGCAGGTGCCGGTTGACAAACCAGGGCCTTCTTGTGCAAGAACTGGAACAGGGGGGCTAACTTCTAAATCGTGCCGATTTTCAAACATGAACACGGCGACCTACCCCTTCTAAAATCACCCAAAGACCCAAGTCAAGATGGCGAAATCGACCCCAGGTGCTGCTGCAGGTGCTAGTGGTCAAAACGAGGCCTTCTTGGGCAGGAGCAGGAACAAATAGTAAAACTGCTAAACAAGCTGTATTTTGAGCTTAAAGATCGGAACCGACCCCGCTCAAAATACGCTCAGAACTTCAATTACAATGCCAAAAACGACCCCAGGTGCTGCTGCAGGTGCCGGTTGGCAAAACTGGGCCTTCTTGTGCAGGAACTGGAACAGGAGGGCAAACTTCTAAACAAACCGTATATCAAACTTGAACATGGCTACTGACCTCTTCTTAAATCACCCAAAGACCCAGGTCAAGATGGCGAAGTCGACCCCAGGTGCTGCTGCCGGTGCTAGTGGTCAAAACAAGGCCTTCTTATGCAGGAACTGGAACGGGAGGGCTAACTTCTAAATCGTGCCGATTTTCAAACTTGGACATGGCGAGCGACCCCTTCTAAAATCACCCAAAGACTTGAGTAAAGATGGCGAAGTTGACCCAAGGTGCTGCTGCCGGTGCTAGTGGTCAAAACAAGGCCTTCTTGGGCAGGAGCAGGAACAAATAGAAAAACTGCTAAACAAGCTGTATTTTGAGGTTAAATATCGGAACCGACCCCGCTTAAAATACACTCAGAACTTCAAATACAATGCCGAAAAGGACCCCAGGTGCTGCTGCAGGTGCCGGTTGGCAAAACAGGGCCTTCTTGAGCACAAACTGGAAGATGTAGGCAAACTCTTAAATCGTGCAGAATTTTAAACTTCAACATGGCCACCGTCTTCATCTAAAGTCACCCCAAGACTCCATTCAACATGCCGAAATTAACCCCAGGTGATGCTGCAGGTGCCAGGGGTCAAAACAGGACCTTCTTGGGCAGGAACTGGAACGGGGGCCAAGTTCTAAATCGTGCAGAATATCAAACTTTTATATGGCGAGCGACCCCCTATTAAATCACCCTAAGACCCCATTCAAAATGCCAAATTTGACCTTTAGGTACTGCTGCAGGTGCTGGGGGCCAAACCAGGGCATTCTTGAGCTGGAGCAGGAACAAAAGGAAAAACTGCTAAAAAAAAAGCAGTATTTTGAACTTAAAGATGGGAACCGATAACGCTTAAAATACACTCAGGACCTCAATCACAATCTTGAAGAAGACCCCAGGTGCTGCTGATGGTGCCAGTTGTCAAAGCCGGGCCTCCTTGGACCGGAACCGGTTAGGCTAGGGTAGGTTAGGTTTGAGCAGCATTGAGTACGGTAGAGAAGTCCACAATGAGTAGCTGAAGTTGGAGTAGGCTAGGTCAGAGTAGGGTAGGTTAGTTTAGAGTAGGGTAGGCTAGGTTAGAGTAGAAAAGGGTAGGTTAGGAAGTCCACAATGAGTAGGGGAAGTTAGAGTAGGCTAGATCAGAGTAGTGTAGGTTAGTTTAGAGTAGGGTAGGCCAGGTTAGAGTAGGGAAGGGTAGGTAAGGTTGGAGTAGGCTAGGGTAAGTTAAGTTAGAGTTAAGCACGATTAAGTACGGTAGAGAAGTTCACAATACTGTGGGAGTAGGTACGTCCAGGGGTTAGGTTAGAAGCGTAGCGTCCCTCGCGCCTCAAGACCGGCGCCCGCAGGGCGCAGTACTGACTGATTAGCCCCGCAGGGTCCCACTCGCCCGGTGACAGCCGCCGGCAGGCCAAGGTAGGTGTACGCCAGGCGTGGAGGGGCGGAACAGTGGTTCGCGGTGAGCGAAGCCTGTTACGCCACGACGCGGTCTGGCGTACGCCTACCTTGTAGTATACTTATTCCATTGCTCTGAAACTTCATCAGCAATACAAGCATTGCTTTCTGATTGTTTTTCAACATAAACCTTCAATGTGGCCACCAATTTTCCATGAGAACCACAATAAATACCATAATTAGTGAAAAGATTGAATAGTCCCAGTATTTTTGTCTCCAGGAGGCAAGTAAGTAATTCAGTTGATATACTTTCTCTCCTAAGCTATTTTTAAAGCAGGGCAGGAACATAGGGAACATGTTGAGATAGGATTTTTATCAATTCAATTAAAAACCTGTTCCTCACGAACAAATGTACAGGAATGCCTTATGATGTGGGCATTTAACTATATTATAAACTAGAAGTGCAGCATATTTTTGTCTTGCTGTTTGAAAGTGGAAGTGACACCTTTAGTTTCTCCCTGCTTGTCCTTTGTTCTATTAAACTTTGTTGGTCTTAATGGCTTTTTTATTTTGTAACTTATACTGATTTGAAGTAAGAAGGTTCAAGGACGTTGAAGTTCTGTTCTTTGTGAGTAATAAAATAACAGAAATGGGTATAACTCTTGCACTTTTTAGAAATTAACTGATGCACTAATAGTGATTTTGACAGCCACAAGGGAACAAAAAAACAAAACAACAAACAACATTGAATTCTGAAATACAATGTATTTAAATAGTTTAAAAGTTATTACATAAAAGCAATGATAAAACAAAACATTTAATTTGTGCTTATAATATAAAACAAAGTGACTAGCACAACATTTAAAACATGAACTTTTACTTCCCTGGTCGAAGTATGAACATGGTCATAAAAAAATGATCAGCACCTATGTTCATAATTGAGATGACCATATGACCATGACCATGATCAGATGACCACGAGCAGGGGACCATGGGCAGATGACCATGAGCATGTGGCTGTGGTCAGATGACCATGGTCAGGTGACCATAAGCAACTGAATATGCATCCAAAATTCTTGTGTAGAATCTTTTGCAGTGCTGTGAACAATCTTAAGCAAGAGCAAGCCATGCATTTCAAGTAAACAACAGGTAATGCATAAAATTTTCCAAAGTTTACTCTTGCAGAAAATTGTTCAAAACATGTGCATAAAATTCTACACGAAAATTTAGTCATGCAACAACAACCACAGGATCAAATTCTGGTCATGCACAATTACGAACATAAATGCCAAAAAAAATTTTCAGTGTAATGTACAGAATTATTCGTTGTGGTAGTTTTAAAGCAGAGAAGAAGGCACAAAATATTTGGAATCAGAAACATTCAATATGTGATACATTATTATTCATACTTTTAACAACCATAGAAACAAAAATTTAGGTAGACTTTTAACAATATATTAACAAATAAAATAACTATGGTAATAAACAAAATATCCTTGTATTTCACGATGCAAGTGGCATAGCTGCCTGCTGGTATAAGTCTCTTTCTCTCTTCAACACGCTTCACGGCTTCCTTTTCAGCTTTTATCGTCCCTCTTAAATATTTGTTGATGTTCATCTTGGTTCTTCTCGCTAACTCTTGCTCCTGATACTTTGATGACAGAGTACCGAATATGGAGGGACGGATGATCTGGAAGAGAAGAAAAGAACAAAATTAAGATAAAATAAATATAAGCATTCAAATAAATAAATGAATCAAACGTCCCTGTATTCTATGATGCAGGTTGCACAGCTGGCTACTAGTGGATAGTCTCATTTTCCTTCATTGCTTCCTTTTTTACTTTTAACGTCCCTCTTAAATATTTCTTGATGTGGATCTTGGTTCTTCTCGCAAACTCCTGCTTCTGATACTTTGAGGACAGACTACCGAATATGGAGGGGCAGATGTTCTGGAAAAAAAAGTTAACAACAAAGTGAAGATAAAACAAATATTAACATACAAATAAATAAATAAATCAACCGTCTCTGTACTCTCTAAGATGCAAGTTGCCCAGCTGGCTACTAGTGGTCTTCTATGATGCCAGTTGCATAGCTGCCTGCTCTATCTGTCTTTTTTTCTCTTCAATGCGCTTCACGGCTTCCTTTTCAGCTTTAATCTTCCCTCTTAAATATTTGTTAATTACGACATCCTTGGTTCTTTTCACGAGCTCTTCATCTGATACTTGGCTGATAGATTTTCTAATACGGAGGGACAAAAGTTCTGGAAGAGAAATCAACCACAAAATTTAGAAGAGAAACAGAGGCAACAAGAAATGGCAAGGATTAACTTCCACACAAGGCTACAATCCTAAATCATCTTAATCTTTCACTAATCTACTCAATGTACAGCTTGTACAAGTGCATGCTAGAGTTTGTGCCATCCACTTTAAAAGAAAACTTATTGCAGTCATGAATGAAAACATTTCATTCCTGCGAAGGTTTTCTCTTAACATTACTTACTTTTTAAGTACTCCTTCTTTGGAGGAGAACATTCAGGGTTTGCTTCACTCCCCTGTTGAGTCGGGCATGCTTTTCCAGAGGCACTCCTAGCTGCAATTTCCTCTCGTGACCACAGGAAGCCAGCAAGATTTTTTACAAATAGCTGGTCTCCAAACTCCCCAGCTTTCACACTTTTGGCAGCTTTCATGAAGCTAGTGTAGGAGATTTTAACCTGTTAAGAAAACACAAGGAAAAATATTTTAGAAACACTAAGCACCTAGTTAAGGGCTACCTACAGATAACAGCTCTTTTGCCAGGAAACTACAACTTACACAGCCTTCTGGGGGTTCAATGTTAAAATCTGCCTGCCTGAGAACAATACCACCCACAGCTTCTGGAATGTCTTCTTCATCATCAATTGAAGTTACATTCTGAAACAACAATAATAAATCCATTAAAAATGGGAATGGAAAGTACTGCTGCACTAACTTAAAAATCACGATGAGAGCAGTTCATAAGTACAAATCTTTTCAGCAGTGAGAACGGAGATTTGAAAAAAAGAACATCCTATAATTCCTATCATGATACTTACATCACTCTGTAATATGTCTTGGGAAATTTCCTCAGCATTGGCAAATGAGGTCTGTACACTTAAAACCTGCAAGAAACAATTCAATACAGATTACACATACAAGAGAAATAAGAGCGCTTGATTAAAGAAACAGATCAGGGTTCTGAAGTTGAAACCCTTTCGTTGCTTCACTATCGTGCCTCCTAGTTTGAATGATGAATTTACTGAATTCGAAGTCAACTAGTCAATAACTTAAGTCCAACAAGATGAGCTGCAGCAGCCACCTAACAGACACTAAAGTTACGATCTTGTCTTCACTGTCCAACAGTTACTCACCTCATTAGTTCCAAAATCGTCAAGTCCATCAGTAAAACTGACTGCTTCCTCGTGTGTCACATGTTAAAACAGTTAACATCAGTTGTAGGTCAAATAATTAAAATTTATGAAAATGGCCAAAGTCACTGCAGGACAATTACTGGAAGTGAACCAGCAAACTTACTTAATTTGAATATTCTGCTACAACCATCGCTGTTAAGGGAGTCATCGACATTGGAGATCCAACACTCTGCAGAGGCCATAAGAAAACATTACAACATAGGCATTTAAATCTCATCGCCAAACAATATTTAGTATCAGACACCTTACATTTTCAGCGGCTGGATCCACAATAATTTCAACATTTGGAGCGGGGCTCCCCTGCAACCTCTGCATATCTGGCTTCAGCATTGGTCGCATCTGTCCCTTAGGCACAGCTGGTATGCGCCTGGGAGTCTCCTGCAACAACACGCAAAGAAATTGCTTGTAGTCTCATTTCTAACACTACTATAAATAAAAGTGGAAAAAATAAACAAACCTGGACTAGTGGGGGAGGGCAAGGGACTGCTTGTGATGATTTTGCCAGCTCCATTTCTTTGCAATGCAAAAACAAACTCAGTTCTTGCATTTTGACAATTTGCCTACGGGCTTCTGCAAGGTCTTCTCTCGTTTTTGCAAGCTCCTCTTTCAAGCTCTTGTTCTCCGCTTCAAGGTCGATTCCTTCTGCAGAGTTTAGTGCCTCTTTTGATGGCGTGCACTCTAAATCTAAATTCATCACGCGGTCTAAATTCCGCATCCTACCCTCTTCAGTAGCCACCCTCTTCACCCTGGTGTCTCTGAGTTTGGGTGCTGGGGTCTACACATGCATTAAGAGGCATTATAAAAAGAACCACAAATAGTAGTAAAACACTTTGTAAAGAGCAAGGGTTAGGGTGGTCCATATCCGCAAAGTGGGGTAAATTGTTATGGGCTGAATCGTCAAAAGTTTTATTTTGGCATTAAAAAAATGTGTGCAAAACCGGAAATCTGTCGGACAATGTTTAGGGGTCGCGCAGGGGTCACGAAGTGCCCTTATAAACAGTAAAAATCAATGTTTTTTGAAAATTCGAACACAACTATCCAAGGTCAATCTGGCCAAAGTAGGACCCTGAAGGGGCTAAAATTTCAAGAAAAACACTGTATCTTTTACGGTTTTCGAGATATCGGCGTTTAAAGTGAGAAAATCAAGCAAACCCTCGTTTTTACCCGTTCTTTACCACATCCCATACACATACATATGGTAAGAAGAACGGGTATTGTACCCGGTAGGGTTTCTTAGTCCCCCACTTTCATCTGAATATTGGGAACAGATACATGGATGATCATAGGTTCATTTAATGGGGAACGATTCCGTGATCAAACCTTGAAAACGTTTTTTTTTTAGTTTGTATGGAAAATTTTGAGAAAATTTAAAAAAAGAGGAAATTGAGGTTAGTTGCTCTGTTTAGACGCGACTGCATAATGTTCGACGACTGTTACTTGATATGGCTAATAGAAATTTTGTTAAAGTTCTGTGTCATCTGCTACATGTTTTTATCAAAGAAAAATTAGTTTGAAAATAAAAATTTCGTTTGTGGACTGTTGCTTGAAGTATTTTCGCGGGAACGTAGTTGGAAAATGAAAAGTATTATGCGCATGCGCGGAAATGCTTTTACAAAGTGTCTTGTGGGAAGCAGCCAATGACGTTGTTGGGAATGTCAGGCAGAGAATTAGGTGGCCAATCAGTTTTGAGGTGTCAGGCAGAGAACGACGTAGTGTTGAAACTGTCAAATGATACCTTGGTGATACGTTATAGCAGATGATGATGATCAATGAATCAGAGGCGAGTGCCTCCACCTATTGCAGCGGTCGGAGAGCCCTGGGGCCCCGGGGGGCAGCCGATGGAGAGACTAGACGGTCTTGTAGTGAGAGAGAAGAGAGATCTCCCTCCAGCTCGTAGCACATGCCATGCAAGGGCAATTCATGGGGGGGAATGTTCCGCACCCAGAGAAAGGCTTTCTTGAATCAACACTTTTTTACTTGAACCGAGTAAATATGTGCATTGAAAATACCAAGTATATTGGAGGGTCATTTTAAGTAAATTGTATACTTATGACCTCAGTATTCAGAGAACACCAAAAAAATCTTGAATCAATGCCTTGATGGCTGTATTTCGTATCAATTTTACGCCAACTTTGTATAGAGCCAAGAAAATTATAGGCACCTTGCTGTGCTCAATTTTACTTGGCTAGTTTGCACCTAGAAAGAATTAAAATATAGAATTGTTTATGCCAGTCTTGAATCAATGAGCATAGTATTGGAAAAACTTATGCTAGCGCATTTCTTGTTCTTGGGCAAACTTCTAAATCGTGCCGAATTTCAAACTTGAACCTGGCGACCGACCCCTTCTAAAATCCTGCCGATTCTGTCGATGGATTGGCCAACAGACCTGTCCCGGAACTAGGTTCAAATTTTGTCGAGTAGGATAAAAATGCTCTGTCATGATAAAATTGTCTTAATACAGATTTAGTCTGGTCAATTTATTCGCGGAGCGAGCGAGCGAGCGTTAGCGAGCCGCGAGGCGGAGCGCTATCAGCGACGAAAGATTTCTTTGTCCGTTCGTCAGGTTCGTCTGTCCGGTCATGCGATCCATTTTCTGGAACTATAATTATCTCCCTAAACTGAACGTAAACTGTCAAATCATATGTCCGGTCATTATGTCCAGTCATATGTCCGATCAGTCATATGTCCGGCCATAATGTCCAATCATATGTCTGGTAACAATGTCCAGTCATATGTCCTGTCATAATGTCCAGTCATATGTCCGGTCAAAATTTAAACTAATATTTTCAGTCATATGTCCAGTCATATGTCCAATAATAATGTCCAGTCATATGTCCAGTCATCATGTCCAATCATCATGTCCACTCATATGTCCGGTCACAATTATACTAATGAGTGCGGGCAAAATGTCCAATCATATGTCCGGTCAAAATGCCCAGTCATATGTCCTGTCATAATGTACAGTCATGTACATTAGAACATTTTGAACACTTTTAACAAATTATTGAACATATCTCGGCTCCTATGCGTGCTAGGTGAGTGTGCTGCGGCTCAAATTGAAGCTTAGGACCTAAAGACTCTCTCTGCAAAAATTCACGCTTTTTGTATGTTTTGCCGTTTTTTTCTAGAATTTGCTGTGTACCGCTCCCGCTACTAGTAATCAATGTCCAGGCATATGTCCGGTCATAATGTCTAATCGTATGTCCGGTCACAATGTCCAGTCATATGTCCGGTCATAATGTCCAGTCAAATGCCCGGTCATAATGTCCAGTGATATGGCCAATCATAATGTCTTTAAGTTTCGAGCGAGCGAGCGACGCGAATGATGAACCGCATAAGAAGAACAAAAAAAACTCATCCCAAAACACAAACAAATTCCAATAAAAATTTCCATTGTTCCATTCGCGTCCGCGATGAGCCCTTGGGCAGTCCAGTTATAAATTAGCGAGGCTTCGCGTGAGCATAGCGCCTGCAGTGGATCGGGTAGGCCAGCCCGCACAACACGCGCGTACATATGACTTTCATGGTTGCCTATGCGTCAGGCGGTATGTACTCGGTACAACGGTATCGTGGGTGGGGTGGCGTGGACCCCTCCCTATCTTTGTGTCCTGCCCGTCCCGCGCCCCCTGCCTCTTGCCCTGCCTCTCGCCCCTTTTTCCACATCCAAGTACCAGATAAAAGACATTGCCTGATCCTGAAGGGGCCCCCAAACTAAAAATTTCCTCGTTTGTGTTAATTTTCGAATATGGATGGGCCTGTCTTGTGCTGAAGCTGGAGCCAGCTGGCGTCTAGCAAAAAGGTAAGGTTAGGTTAGGCTAGGTAAGGTAGGCGAGAAAGAGAGAGAGAGAGAGAGAGAGAGAGAGAGAGAGAGAGAGAGAGAGAGAGAGAGAGAGAGAGAGAGAGAGAGAGAGAGAGAGAGAGAGAGAGAGAGAGAGAGAGAGAGAGAGAGAGAGAGAGAGAGAGAGAGAGAGAGAGAGAGAGAGAGAGAGAGAGAGAGAGAGAGAGAGAGAGAGAGAGAGAGAGAGAGAGAGAGAGAGAGAGAGAGAGAGAGAGAGAGAGAGAGAGAGAGAGAGAGGGGGGAAAGAGAGGGAGAGCGAGAGAGAGGGGAAAGGTTAGGTTAGGTTAGGTTAGGCTAGGTAAGGTAGGAGAGAGAAAGAGACAGAGAGAGAGAGAGAGAGAGAGAGAGAGAGAGAGAGAGAGAGAGAGAGAGAGAGACAGAGAGAGAGAGACAGAGAGAGAGAGAGAGAGAGAGAGAGACAGAGAGAGAGAGACAGAGAGCGAGAGAGAGAGAGAGAGAGAGAGAGAGAGGGAGAGAGAGAGAGAGAGAGAGAGAGGACGGGGTGGGGTTAGGTTAGGATAGGTTAGGTTAGGTAGGAGAGGAAGATAAAGGAGCACGAAATGTAGTGTAACAATGTTCAATTTATGCCAATGCTTTATTTAAAAAAATAAAACGATGGTCAAGTTTTAAAAAATCGCATTTTGAAATGAAACAAAGGTGATTTGCCCTTATGCTTTCCCCACCTTACACAAACGATGAATCGTTGCGCTTCTCTCATTCAAGTAGGCCACACATAACAGCTGCAATGACAGGGTTGTGGGATTCAAAATTCTTTCAAGTCTCCTTGTCCTTTGTTTCCCAACTGTCACCAACTATAGATGCTGCTCTCTTTATCAAGGTTTTGGAGACAAACCCCTTTGTCTGGGACGCCGACAAAATATGTAACGCAGTTTTAAAACTACAGTGCCACAACTTCTGTGTGGTTCGCTCGCGTAGAGACTCGACAATATACCGGTCAGCCAGTTCTAACAATTCAAATTCAAATCCGTCCCACTCCTTTACCATATTAGTGTAGAGACATTCAAGAAACCTGCAACACAAGATGATGAATCATGTACTGTCAGTACAATAAAAAATAAAAAGGGAGAAAAAATTGGGTTAGGGTACATCATAGCAAACTGTACTTTACCTTTCGAAAATGTCTTTCGTCGTGTCTTTGATATCAACACGTTTAGACATGTTTTCGATGAAAGGCTCTGAGAACATCGCTCGAAAAACAGGACTTGAACAGGCAAGAACACATTTGTGCGCAGGAAAATCGTGCCCATCCACAGTAATTGTTATATCACACAGGTGACCGGACATACGTGCCTCATTCAGTCTCTTGCCAATCACATCTGGCTGAACGTGTGGGCCATACAGTCGTATTCGGACTAAACAGCAGTAACAGTTGCCTTCACGAGTAAACAATTCACCTTTATCACGGACGCAAACACAAAGTGGCTTAATTTTTTTGCTTTCAGAGCAGCCGTCCTCTAGGGGAAGAAGGTCTCCAACAACCAACACATCCGCATCGCTGTTGTCCAATTCCAAAACCGAAACAGTCAGTAGGTGAGGAAACGAGCGATAATAAACGTAGAAGCAAATGGTCAGGTGTGATGTTTCTTCAGCACCGTATGGTATCGTGAACAATTTTATGGAATCGTCTTCCTCCATTAAAAAGTCGCAGGGCACGGTGATTCTCTTCTCAGCAAGCAAAGTCCTCGTGTCGTTGGAAATCTCTTTAACATCCATTGTTACAAAAAAAAAACCTACATGACAAAACAAACGATATAATATCGAAGCTATAATTTGGCTGAGGAAGTGCCGACATGATATTTCACGAATGATTACATGCTCCTCTTCCGTTTGTACAACGGAAGTGATGGGCTTTCACTTTTAGTTACACAAACTTGCACCTAACCAATGAAGCAAACTTTAAAGCAATTGAATCCGACAACCTACCGTTTAGACGACCGTTGGCACCAATACGATAAATCCTATGGCACTCGCATAGCTAGGTCAGTTTAGGACAGTGGAAGCATTGGAGGAAAAGAGAGCCGGAGCTAGACTGCCAACCCTTGCCACCAGACTGTGAACGACAATCATCTGTTAACATATCAATTGCGAGAGTTACAGTTGCCGACATTTATCAGGAAAATTCCGTGGAAACGTTTTTTATAAAAATAGTATGCCCCGTTCACAAATCAAGTAAAACATATATTCACACTGATGTGGTACATTTCATACTCATAACCGAATGACTGCGTTGTTAAGATTACTGTGAACAATTTTGTTTAAAAGTGAAACTGAATACGACATTACTCTACACGAATCCACCAATAAAAGAGAAATCCCACATACTTGCCATTTGCGTGAATCGCAAAAGAAGCAGGTGGGTAAAAGTGAACGTGTATTAACGGTAATGATGAATCGTAATATTTTCTTGATTAACATATATATATATATATATATATATATATATATATATATATATATATATATATATATATATATATATATATATATATATATATATATATATATATATTGTCTAGTTTGTTACTTTGCAAAAAACTTAACAAAATTAGTTTCGAACTATTTCAGCGAGATTTCGTTCGCGTGAAGTCGATACATAGTGTGCAAACGTTTCCCTCAAGCAGGGCTGGTGGTCAAAATAAATTGTTGAAAGGCAGTGACTCCTAATTTTTCCAAGCAGGATCAGCTACCCATATCAGCGTCTCTGTGCCATTCCCACATTTTTTAAAAAAGCCCTTGGATAAATTGAGTGGTCTGCTGGTGCGGTTGTGCTTCAGATTTATAGCCGTCACAAAGGCCCCAGGTACGTTACGACGTGACATTAAACATTAGTTAAGAAAGAGGTAAGGTCAGCCCTTGTCCGCTTGTTGTGTCTCATTCGCTGGTTGGCGTCAGCCCTCAAAATAAAATTCGACGTTTCGTGTATTTCAGTTCAACAATGAGAATTTACAGAATTCCATACGTCCCTGAATGTGATGAGCTCATTCTCCACGCGTTGGTGGACTCTAAAGAAAACAGTAAGTGGTTTCCCTCGGGGAACGAGATATGGAAACATCTTTGCAAGCCAGGACAGGTAAGCTGAAATAAACCGGACGACTTGCTGTCTACATGTAATTGTTCGCTCGCTTTTAAATATGATTTTTCCTCTCCCAATCCTCAGAAATTGCATGGATATGACTGGCAAGGCGTGCGAGAAGCCTTTGTCCGGAGGATATTGCCGTACTGGAGAACGTGCTCAAGATTTGCTCTGCGTGCCGATGACACTGATTACTTTCTGTTTGTTCATTCTTTCGGTCAATGTCATATTTTTTAAAATGTGCGTGCACACCCGTCGAATAACGATACGTTTTACTTCCCCACCAGGAAACTACACCATCTTCGATCTTTAAGAAAGTCTCGTTCTCCCGCTAAGCGAAGAGCCGACAACACAATACGAGTTAACGGAAGAGTGATCTTAGGTAGGTTCTTAACGGCGTCATCAACTTTTCAAATCTGACGTGCAAAAAATGTGTCAACTAATGTCTACTTGTATGTGTTGCATATATTTAGACAGTGACAAAACGGAGGATGACCCGAGAAAAATGTGGCAGGAATACATGCAATGTCGTTATGATGAAGATTTTCATGTTTTAAAATCGTGCTCTGTAGAGAATATTGAACAGGAATACTCCTCAGATGATTCCATGCAAGAAGATTGGAATGATTACACGCGTCAAAGAGTACAAGAAGAAGAAGCAGAAGTATTGTGTGGTTCTGAACCAACAGATGATGAAATAATGTTGATGTTGGCATTGGAAAATATTGAACACGAAAATTTAAGAGATACACTTAAATAAATTCAACTGTGTGAAAGCAAAGTGATATGAGCCTTTTGAAAATGTCGAACCCCATTCACCTCCCATTTTCAGTAAGATTTTCGAATCGAGTTATAAAGTCTGAATCGGAAACAATTTCATTTGATGAGGGCACAAACTGCTTATCATATTGTCGAGTGTAATCAACATAATTCGTCATGATAAAATCAATTTCAACCTGTCACACACATCACTGTGAGCGTCCTTGCCAAAGTCATCCCCTACAGCTGAGATTTGACACACATGCAAATCCAAATATTAGTCCGAATCTACATCGCATTTGTTCCAAACTGAATTTCGTCGTTCTTTCGGAGAGGTCAGAGATTCGACAAAAATGTAATGAGGCGATAAAATCACTCCAAAGGCTATGAAACGAGCAAAAACAATTATTCGGTGGGTGACTCGTTGGGCAGTGGTGGTGGTGGTGGTGGGCGAGAGGGGGGGGGGGGGGGGGGGGGTTGACAACCAACACATCCGCTGTGCAAGATAGCTTCTGACTACCAACAGATTTGTTGCTGACTGTTGCTGCATCAAGTATGTGTAATTCACTTGCCTTAAGATTTGTGATTGAATATTTAGAAAACGAAGATGTCGTATCTTGCGGCCAGGTCTGCAAGTAACTTGAATAACATTTAAACGCAGCTACAGAAAAAGATGTCCGTTTTTCATGGTCCTCTAACCTTAATTTATTTCTTTTTTGTAGGGAGTGGCGTTGGGTGTGCAAATCTAGGGATGTCTGGTTTCGTCGGTCTTTACAGATGGAATCAATAGCAAGAGACGCGCGCGTTTTGCTCTTCTCTCAAGAATTTCAAGCTGTGCATATTGATGTTTTTGTAGATCGTTTATCCTATTATTTCAACGTTCCTGAGCTTTGCGACGCACTGAAACAAAAAGCCAATATGGAGGTAATTCGGTTGCTCGGCTACTACCATAATTAAAATATGTGGTGTTGTGAACTTTTTATTATATTTTGTTATTAATTTCTCCCCACCAGATCCGTAAGCTTTTCGGCGTCAACGGTGACTCCGATTGGGCTATGCTGCTGTTACAGAAGGCATCAGAACATCTTGAAGAATTAGAGATGAATCATTTTGACAGTTCTTCCTTCAACGTCCTGTACCCTTTGAGGAAACTGAAAAAAGCTGATTTATGGTTTGGCGAAAACGAGTCCAGTGCTCATTTTAATCATCTTAAAAGCGCCTGTAATGAAAATGTGTCGTTGACTGAAAGTCAACTAGAGCACTTAACTTTGAGGTTCTTTCCAGAGCCATTGATCTTGTCCTTGCTAACTTTGTTCAGCCGATCACTAAGGTCTGTGCACCTGATCAAGCATGTTTATACAAAGAAAATTTGGAAAGTGTTCAAAAAGCTAGGACCCAATTCACTAGAACGCATTGTGCTGAGCACATTCAATCCTAGCAGGTGTATGTTATTTACAAAGCTGCCTAATCGTATTTGGAAACGAGTCCAATAAATCTAAATCATAAAATTGAAAGTGCAAACCTGCTACTCTGTTCATTTTTAGCCCGTCCCCACACTTTCCGGAAAAAAAAAAAAACACATCAGCCGGGCTTATAACCTTATGCCGACTGTTCGGGCGGTAGTGTGTACGACAAATTATCGTTTCCAAAAACACTTCGAATTAAGAGGATGAACTCCATTTCAAACTTAGATTCACGAACGGTGGCAAAAAAAATAGACATTCCATGGAATTGTTTAGTTATGCAAATATTTTTTTTTAATTAATAAGGTCAGACACACACTTGATAACATCTATTTAAATGAGATGTGCAAATCATAGATCAATTTATCAGTAAACATTTTTTGAAACCTTTTTGATAAAAATGGTGACGGTAATTCCAAAGCACAGCACACATTCAAGCTGATTGGTTACGTAACACACACTTGCGGAGGCTGGGACGGACACGTCCCCTACAACCGCGTTGACGGCGGCGGAGAGAGAGAGAGAGAGATAGGGAGAGAGAGAGAGAGAGAGAGAGAGAGAGAGAGAGAGAGAGAGAGAGAGAGAGAGATAGAGAGAGAAGGAGGGTGCCTGCGCCTTGGTAGGCACTACGCCAAACTACTATTGTGCCCCGTGGATGGGCCTACCCATCGCCGCCGGTCGCCTGTCGCGGGAGGCGCCGCGCCACACAGCCACGCCGGGCTGGTGGCCTACCTGCCCGGCGCCCTGCCCTGCCCGACACTGCTTCGCTACTGGACTATGCTGATGGACGGCGCCCCGACACGGCTATGACCATTGGACCTCGCAAACCGCCCCCGGCTCGGGAGTCGGTGCAGCGTCGAGCTAGAGGACGGACGCCCCAAGGGAGGAAGGCAGCGAGCGTACTACACCAGACACTCTGACTCTTCACTCCGCCCCTCGATCCAAATCTGAGCTGCCCCTCACGACGCAGTAGGACACGCTGCGTACAGTGACTGGTTGGAAAGTCTAGAGGAGCGAGGAAAGAATAGAAAACAACATCAGTATACTTGCTTGCTCTGGCATTACTCCATAGCCTCATGGATGCCAGGGGCGACGGGCAGTGGCGGATCCAGGGAGAGGTTGAGGGGGGGAGGGGCGTCGTAGTATAAGTTGCCTGCTTACAGGGGCAGAGTGTGACTTTTGGCCTACCCCCCCCCCCCCCCCCCCCCGGGCGGCTTCGCCACCTTCAGGGGAGATCCCCTGGATACGCGCCTGGCGAAGAGAGGCTGCCGGCGGCACTCTGAACGCTGTGGGTGCAGTGCAACGCAGCCTCATGGCTGCAAGGGGCAGCGTGGCCCGGGCGAAACAGAGCTACGAGCAGGCAGCCAGGCCTGCAGCGCCTTGCAGCCTCATGGATGCCAGGGACAGCGTGGCCCGGGTGAGGGAAGGCTGACGGCGGCATCCTGAACGCTGCGGGTTGCAGCCTATTGCAGCGCCTCGCAGCCTCATGGCTGGCAGGGGCAGCGCTGACCGGGCTCGAAAGGGGCATTCTAGTGGCTGGCAGGTGCAGCCAGAGAAGCTGCGGGTCGGCCCACTCAGCCAGGCACCTGCAGCCCGTTGTGTGACCTTTCGTCAGGATACTACGTGCTCAGGCGTGGGTAACACTTAAACCGGTACTTTGGGACCTTCTCTCTGAACAAACTTTCTGAAACATCTGTCTTTAACCCATCCCCTCCTACACTACGCCCACGCAAGAAGTGTTGTGACCGTAGCCTGCGTGCACCAGGCGCCTGGAGTGTGGTGGGTAGGCAGTCCCGTCGAACGCACGTGCCAAGCGGGTCGGCCTACCCGGTCAGGCGCCTGCAGCCCTTAGGGTAGGCACCCCGGCCGGAAAAGCAGCTACAATGCGGGGGGGGGGGGGGGGACTCTGCGGCCGCACGCCCACCGTGGACGAGGTCCTCAGCAAGCTGGCTGGCGGCCGAAGAAATCAACCTCGAGGAGGCGTACACCCAGATCCCTGTTGACGAGGACACGTCCAGGCCAGTGGCGGTTTAAGGGGGGGGGGGCGCGATCGCCCCCCCCCCCCCCCCCTGTAAGATCAGCAGCCGGCCGCCGCCGCGCGCCCGAAGGGCGCGCGGCAGCCTGAGAGGTAGGCAACCACCTGAAATTTTTCAGGATCGCCCCCCCTGTGATGGAGGAGTTAAACCGCCACTGGTCCAGGCTCCTCGCACTGAACACCATCGAGGGCTTGTACAAAGTCACGCGCGTCCCCTTTGGAGTCAAGGTGCCCTCCGCTGTGTTCCAGCGCATAATTGACAGTATTGTGTCCAGATTCAAGGGAGTCGTGGCCTACCAGGACAACGTGTACATCAAGGCGGGCAGGCTTGTCGGAGTCTCTGCCAGGTACTGCACGGTCTCAACGATTCAATTTCTACAGATTTCTTTGAAATCTTGAGAAATTTGGGAATTTTTTTTTTTTTTTTTTTTTTTGAAAAGTTAAATGATTGCGTTCTCTGCATGAGAGTGGCTAGTAGACATATCAGTTAATCTTGTAAAAATACTGCGCACTTTTGTGCCTGCTTGTGTGGAATGAGAGGACAAATTATAACGACAAGGTTTTATAATTTTCATGGCTGGTCTAGTATTCTACTGCCCTCATCTCTGTTATAAAAAGTCAACCCTGAGCACTGAAACAATTAATTGGCTGAGCGATAGCGAAGCCCTTACCCCACTGGCCCAAAAATGTTTTGTCTGTTTGCGTGTCTGCGTGTCTGTCTGTCCGCGCGATTTCTCGAGAACGGTTCATCGTAGAGGGCTCAAATTTGGACCACAATCTCCTTGCATCATACCGGAGTCAACCTCACCTCGGGGGCATCCTACCTCAGGTGCTGCTGCAGGTGCCGGTTGACAAACCAGGGCCTTCTTGTGCAAGAACTGGAACAGGGGGGCTAACTTCTAAATCGTGCCGATTTTCAAACATGAACACGGCGACCTACCCCTTCTAAAATCACCCAAAGACCCAAGTCAAGATGGCGAAATCGACCCCAGGTGCTGCTGCAGGTGCTAGTGGTCAAAACGAGGCCTTCTTGGGCAGGAGCAGGAACAAATAGTAAAACTGCTAAACAAGCTGTATTTTGAGCTTAAAGATCGGAACCGACCCCGCTCAAAATACGCTCAGAACTTCAATTACAATGCCAAAAACGACCCCAGGTGCTGCTGCAGGTGCCGGTTGGCAAAACTGGGCCTTCTTGTGCAGGAACTGGAACAGGAGGGCAAACTTCTAAACAAACCGTATATCAAACTTGAACATGGCTACTGACCTCTTCTTAAATCACCCAAAGACCCAGGTCAAGATGGCGAAGTCGACCCCAGGTGCTGCTGCCGGTGCTAGTGGTCAAAACAAGGCCTTCTTATGCAGGAACTGGAACGGGAGGGCTAACTTCTAAATCGTGCCGATTTTCAAACTTGGACATGGCGAGCGACCCCTTCTAAAATCACCCAAAGACTTGAGTAAAGATGGCGAAGTTGACCCAAGGTGCTGCTGCCGGTGCTAGTGGTCAAAACAAGGCCTTCTTGGGCAGGAGCAGGAACAAATAGAAAAACTGCTAAACAAGCTGTATTTTGAGGTTAAATATCGGAACCGACCCCGCTTAAAATACACTCAGAACTTCAAATACAATGCCGAAAAGGACCCCAGGTGCTGCTGCAGGTGCCGGTTGGCAAAACAGGGCCTTCTTGAGCACAAACTGGAAGATGTAGGCAAACTCTTAAATCGTGCAGAATTTTAAACTTCAACATGGCCACCGTCTTCATCTAAAGTCACCCCAAGACTCCATTCAACATGCCGAAATTAACCCCAGGTGATGCTGCAGGTGCCAGGGGTCAAAACAGGACCTTCTTGGGCAGGAACTGGAACGGGGGCCAAGTTCTAAATCGTGCAGAATATCAAACTTTTATATGGCGAGCGACCCCCTATTAAATCACCCTAAGACCCCATTCAAAATGCCAAATTTGACCTTTAGGTACTGCTGCAGGTGCTGGGGGCCAAACCAGGGCATTCTTGAGCTGGAGCAGGAACAAAAGGAAAAACTGCTAAAAAAAAGCAGTATTTTGAACTTAAAGATGGGAACCGATAACGCTTAAAATACACTCAGGACCTCAATCACAATCTTGAAGAAGACCCCAGGTGCTGCTGATGGTGCCAGTTGTCAAAGCCGGGCCTCCTTGGACCGGAACCGGTTAGGCTAGGGTAGGTTAGGTTTGAGCAGCATTGAGTACGGTAGAGAAGTCCACAATGAGTAGCTGAAGTTGGAGTAGGCTAGGTCAGAGTAGGGTAGGTTAGTTTAGAGTAGGGTAGGCTAGGTTAGAGTAGAAAAGGGTAGGTTAGGAAGTCCACAATGAGTAGGGGAAGTTAGAGTAGGCTAGATCAGAGTAGTGTAGGTTAGTTTAGAGTAGGGTAGGCTAGGTTAGAGTAGGGAAGGGTAGGTAAGGTTGGAGTAGGCTAGGGTAAGTTAAGTTAGAGTTAAGCACGATTAAGTACGGTAGAGAAGTTCACAATACTGTGGGAGTAGGTACGTCCAGGGGTTAGGTTAGAAGCGTAGCGTCCCTCGCGCCTCAAGACCGGCGCCCGCAGGGCGCAGTACTGACTGATTAGCCCCGCAGGGTCCCACTCGCCCGGTGACAGCCGCCGGCAGGCCAAGGTAGGTGTACGCCAGGCGTGGAGGGGCGGAACAGTGGTTCGCGGTGAGCGAAGCCTGTTACGCCACGACGCGGTCTGGCGTACGCCTACCTTGTTTAATCCATGGAGTTAGTTGCGAGCAACAATTTGTGGTGTGTTGCATGTCGTGCTGGTTCTAACCGTTAATTCTTTGATGGTAGACGAGGAGGTTGATGATTGATAAATTAATAAACGATTCAGATAAAATTGTGATGTGCACCTTTTAATGGATGAGCCAAGACTGACTGCTATTGTAGTGTACATACATGCAGGGTGGATCAGATTGGATGATTATTTACAGTACAAAAGAATATGAATATGCAACATTGGTGTGTCAGTGGAATCATTTTGTCATTCTTGTTCCTTCGTTCTTATTGCTACAGTTCCTGCAAAGCAGAAAAGAACCAATCAGAGAACGAAAAGTATAACAAACTTGTAGGTGACAATTATGGTCATGAATATAGTTTACCTCTAGCAATATGTCTGTCATGCAAACATATTTTCCCTGAAGATCTGCGTCCAATATATGCTTTAGCACATCTAGGGTATGGACAGCGCGTTGTTTCTTGTTTAGAGACTGCATCACTCTGAATGCCACCTGCAAAAGATTATGGCACACATCATGCTCTGAAGAGATTTTGGGGGGTGGGGGGGGGGGGAGGAAGAAAATTAGGAACAATGCTACTTACTCGCACATTGTTAATTATACGCAGATGCTGGCTCAGGTGCTGAATTGTAGGCCGGGTCTGGCGCCCACAAAAGTAGCAAACCTGGCCACTTACAATTACTGTAAATAAAAAGCTCATTAAATCAGAACTAAAAAGTACAATGACAAATGTATTCGTTGACATCAGTTACTTTACCATCATCCTGGGGCAGGTCACATTCGCTCTGAAACCAAACATGTTGACAAAATGAATAGCAGTCAGACTAAGTTTCCTGTGCGTGCATTAAATTCCAGGCATTGACTGTCTCTACTTACCACGGCAACCCGTTTGACTCGCCGTCGAGGGCGCCCTGCCCGCTGTAGGGGTGAAATGAGTATGAGACAGGAATGGTGACAGGGCATCTAAATTTGAGGAACTTTCATTCAAAACCATATCTTTTGGTGGCACTTGCCTTCTTTTGATGCTGCTGGGGCTCCTGCGGGTCGACCGAAAGGTGCTGTGGCAATTGGTCCTTTCCATGAAACAGGCGACGCCTGACGCTGTGCTGTAAGGGAACAAAAAAAAATACAAGTTACATAGACGAAGGGAAAAGGGTGAATAATAAAAAGGACTCATTTTCATTCATAAGTAAGTAACTTCTTCAGGCTACAACTGAGAGACAACTTTCCGGAGAGATCACGGAGCAGGGAGTTTTGAGAAATGGCAAAGGCACAGACTTACCTTTATTTCTGTTGGCCTCGTCTCCTAGAAGAAAGAAAAGAAATAAGAAAAACAAGCATCAGCACATTTCTTTAATTATCCTCTTCAGGAAACATACACCAGCAAAGACTTACTTCCTCTGGCTCGTAAACAGAGACATGACTGGCGCTGCGTAACAGGGATGCCTAAACAAAAAAAAAAAAAAAAGACACTGAAATTTGAACACGCCACTATTGTAAAAATAAATGTTTCATCATTATAGTGCTGCTTACCCGCCAGTCCCTTTCACTGACGTCCTGTGCTGGGATAACTGGGACCTGAAAAGTGTAAAATAAACAAACAGAAACAAAATTTAAAAAAAAATATCACCGGCCAGACCATGACCCTCTCTGGACCCCACAGTTGTGAAAATCAGACTATGCGTAGGACAAAGTTGTAGGCCGCTGGGACACGACCAGGGTCCACCCCCCGGGGGTGGGGGTGGGGGGGATGTACCGCCATTCCTGTACAGATTCCTCTCATAATTCATCCCAGCCCCGGACACAGCAAAGAGAAAAAAAAACACAAGCAAACAAAAAAAAAAAATATCTATGTACTTACGGGAGGAGCTGCCGACGTATCGTTCATGATCTGTAATGAGAAGATTGGGAATATCATTATAATAAAATGCTGTTCTAAAACACACCAGTTGAACTATTCCTTAAAGGCAAGGCTGTAACTAGACATTACCCTCCTAGCTGTGGAGTGGATTTCCTCATCTCGGAATCTTGCATATCCTTTAATAATGTAAAAAACAAAAAAAGAAGAAGAAATGTAATGGATGATTATCTCAGACATCTCAAGCCAAATAAAAAAAAAAACTGGAAATGAATACGTACGTAAGACAATAGGCCCATCCCGTTTTATCCCAAATGACCTGTTTGTTTATTTTTTCCAAGATAAAACAAAGAAAAACAAAACAAAACAGAAGCGTTAGCAGGAGATTTTAATTTCAAAATAATAATAATAATCATAATAATAGTAATAAAACTGAAGCAATTAACAAACTGAAAATGCTTACCGTGCATGAAAACACTGGACACGGTCCACTCTCATCTCTTGGCCTCTAAAAAGAACGAAGCTAACGGTGAGAAGTACAAACTCCGTCATGAAAATGCAAGTGCTTTAAAATGACTTTGTAATGTTCGTGTCAGTCGGCAAAGCAGTATCATTTTGAGACTAAATTTTTAAAACTCTGCATGAATTGAGCAGAAATAAAAATAGGTCAGAGTTGAGAATCAATATGTACACATCCATTCAAAATATGGCAAGAATGATCAGTTTTATTGACGTACAACATTTACAGCAAATGCTTAACAAAACGTCCAGCCTTGAACGAAACGTCTGATGGATTTATCCACATGTATAATGGTTGACTCCAAGGAACAATGTCTTGCACCGGTATTTGTGTCCACTTGCTTAGATCCAGTATGATGGGATCCACGGCGCCATCATTGAAGCGTAAGCATCTGTATCCTTCCCCTCTTGAAGGGTTTTCAGGGTACCAGTGATGTCGATATTTCTTCATCATCAGAAATGTCAGCATTCTTTTGAGCCTTCTCTCCTCACATTCTGGTAGGGTGCGGGAAAAATCAGACTCTCTTCTGAAGAACAGCATGAAGTCGATAGCACAGTTGACCTCCATAAATGTCTCACAAGAGTAACGAAGCACCTGTCGAAAATGGGGGAAAAGTGCTAAGTTACTTGCATATTGACTAAATCAATACAGAAACCATTACTAAAAAGTTAGTCTTGACCCTATAAAACCTCCGAATATCAGAAAACATTGAGTCACGGTGCCAGACCGTTAACCTAAGATCCTGTACCCCTAGCCCTCATAACACAATGAAAACAATTATATTCATAACTCAAAAATGTGATATTTCACGCAAAATTGTTGCAGATGAAAGTGATTTTACGTTACAAAATGATTTTGTAATCTAAATTCGAAATTTTTATGTAAGCAAAACAGGTGGCGAGAACATGACCGCCCGAATAAGGGAGATGGGGGGAGGGGGGGGGGGGGGGCAACGACACACATATCCATGGCTCAAAGCATGCCCAATTGGGCATGTGAGGAAGGAACTTACTGTTGACTCCGGAGTCTGTAGGTCTTCCTGCTGGATAATCCCCGGTCTCAACTGAGCATCTTCCTGCTGCTGCTGCACATCGTCACTGATCTCCTCCTGGGGTGTGGGTGGACTGGGCTGCTGTGGAATGCAGCGCCTGTCGCTGGGATAACTCTTTCCCTTTGTCCATCTGTACAAATAAAATAAAATTTATACTATGGCTTCAGAACATTTTTGCTTGTCCTCCGGACTGGCCTTCCCTCCCGCTCAGCTCTGTCACTAAACATAAATTTATTTTTTCTTTCCCTCAACTGAACCCTAGTGGTGGCTGGAAAACACTGACCCTCCCATTTTGGAGACCAAACATTTGCACACAGCTATGCATGAAAGCACTGAAATGCAAACCTAACACTATGATCAAACCACTTGCAAACTTAAATTACTCACTTTCAACTCTAAAAGAAAAGCAAAAAACCTGTAGATGTTTGTGTACAGCTAAAAAAAATTTGAACTGTCACATACAAGATGGCTGCCGCCGATGACCACCGCCAAGATGGCCACAAGTTAATATGGGAAGGGTATGAAACCACCCCTGAAGTAATATTGTCAATCAATTCACAAATCTAAAATAATTTTGTTATTGAAATGAAATTATAAACAAAATGAAAAGTAAATTAGATGGCCAAATTCCTGCACTTAATTTTGTGTTGGCACCGCTGGTGCAGACAAGCGGGCCGATGTGAGCAAGCACACAAGGCCATGACATCAGATTACTGCCAGCCTTTGCCAGAAAAGGGGAGGTCTCTGTATGAATTGTGAGAGAAAACACTGCAAGTTGAAACTTTAAACCAAAAAAAAAGTGCGTGGCAATTATTATGGACCACACCTCCAGTATGGCAACTGCTGCAGACATTGAAATCAAGTTTGAACTCAAGACGGAGACCCTAGAAATCGAAGATGAAGGTTATGTTGACACAATTCAGGTAGGACTTAAATAGTTTATATGTAACAGAGTTTTTTTTTTTAAGTTTGTTTTGTTTTCCTATAATTATTTGTATTGTAATTATTATCAGGGAGAGGCGCTGTTCCCCTAAATGTTTTTCCTCTAAACGATATTTTTCCTCTTATTTTTTCTTCTAAAGATTTTCTTCTAAAAAGGCAAATTTCCTCTAAAGATTGAAAAGCGTTCTTTCCTCTAAAGTAGAGGTTTGTATTTTTCCTCTAACGATTTTTTTTCTTCTAAAACGCCATAAAATGCAACATTCTATGCAGAGAGGAGGGGGGGGAGGTCAGGGCGTAGAAAGGTATGCTCCCCCCCCCCCCCCCCCACACACACACACACTGCACTGAGTGCTCTGCATCAATGTAAGGATGACATGAACTAACACAAACGTGCTTTGGAGGTCTGATTTCAGGTGTTTGGCGTTCCATGCTGGCGACGGTGGCGTTATCCGCTTCACTTACGAGACGACGAAGAAGATAATAAATTAAAGAAAATGCAGTTCCCATTTGATATCTAGCCCGTCGCTCATCAGGGCACGAATCGCGCCAGGTCACCGTACTGGTGTACGGACTTCGTACGCACACAACTCACACTCTTTTACTTTGGTGAACCATTGAAAATGGTCCGATAAGCGGTCCGTTAAGCGAAAAGGACTGCGAGTGCTAGGGTAGGCCAGCCCGCATCACACGCATGCATAAAGAAGTTGCGGTTGCCTAACCAGCAGGCGCTACTTGTACGCGGAATGGCTAAATTGAGTTCGCCCTGGCGACAATACTGTCAGCGTGTACCGTCGCAGTGCAGAGCAGCAGGTCCGCCGAACGCCGACGTGTCCGTGATTCCGTCCGGCGCTACTCAAGGTAGGCATTCACAACGCTGCACCAGGACCTCTGGCCCAGCTGAGGATAGTCACAGGGTGGAGGCTCGTACGTCAGACGAATAATCGAATAACAACTCTTACGATACATAAAAGTGTTTAAAATTACCGAGAAAATCGGTGCCAAAGTTACCAGCAAACATCCACCGACCGAAAATGGTTAAAAAGTGATGCGAATAATACATTTTCCATATTCGTAGCATATGCCTGGTAAAGTTCAACTCTGTGTTAGTGCTTAATTACAGAGGCTCGTCCGCCAATGAAATGAGATTTCTTTCTAAATATAAGAAATGAATCAATCACAGCGCGATGCGTAACAATATGTACTTCACGTAGGCATCATAGCGTGGATGGATATGTAAGGTATGAAAACGCAACTTATGAGGTAAACAATCTTTTATTGTCTAGTTATGCAGTTCGCAGAGAAGTGCAATAGATAATTCAATCACATCACAACACACTAAAGAAGAGTCGGACAGTGACCCTACACAGGACTGACATCGCACAAAAAGGCGTCAACTACTATCAAAACGTAAGAGGACATTTCTAAATACCGTACTAGCTACGGGAAAAGACGAGGGAAAAGACATGTAATGAATAGCACGGCGGCCAGGTC
Source organism: Odontothrips loti (assembly GCA_038380765.1). Lineage (NCBI taxonomy): Eukaryota > Metazoa > Arthropoda > Insecta > Thysanoptera > Thripidae > Odontothrips > Odontothrips loti. Next base: position 482,385 of record CM076248.1, on the reverse strand, counting down.
AGATCGTCGTAGAACATCGTCCACAAGGTTAGCCCGCACCACACACGTGCATATCGGAGCCGTGGTTGTGTACCCAGGAGGCAACACCTGTACTGAGAACAGGCCAAATAAGGTGGCCAATTAGGCCAATGAGGGAGTATTGTGTATCAAAATTAACATGGTAAAAGAAAGCCTTCTTTTTTAGAGGGTTCATTAAGGTAGTTCGTGTGTCATCCTTTAAAAGAAGTTTTCTGTTTTACTGTGTACGGAATGGTCCCACAGTCACACGTCTGTAGACGTCTGACATAATCACTCGCTTGTAAACGTCACCAGCGGTCACCAGCGGTCCACCACCCGTACTCCGAACTCCGAAGTGTGGCTCGTAGAGCAGGTGTACTATTTGCCCCGTGCCAAGGGAAAGGAAGGAAGCCCGCGACGCACTAGCTCGGTCCCTTTCTGTCTCACGCGTCTGGCCGACAGAAAGAGATGGAGCTAGTGCGTGGCGGGATTGCCTACCTTTCCCTTGGCAGGGGCAAATCACCTGGTATACACGCTTGGCCAAAAGCGCGCACATGGGCGAATCGTGCGACGGCTTACCTTTAACAGCATCCGGGCCTGCGTAGCTCCCGGCGGATGCCGGCCGGACCAATTAGCGACTTGCGTATAATTGGAACCACTGAGCAACGCACATGTGTGCGCGCTGTTGGCCAGCGTGCAGCGAGACGGACTTTGGAGTCTGGAATCCGAGGTTCGAAACCATACCAAAGTCCCGTCATCGCCTTCCAAAAAAAATCTCATTTAATTGGAAAGTGTCTCAAGGTTACTGCTGGGGGCCGTGGCTACTTGCCTGTTACGGCTGCTAGTTTGCCCCGGGACACTGCTCTAGAACCCGGTACCCGGCTTGCGCCGGAAGGATCTCCCGGGAACCCCTAGCCCGCGCCACGGCGCGAGGCCTTCCGCCTTCCGGGACTCCATAATACTGTAGTCATCCTCAACTCCGCAGTCTGATCTGGTTTGGATTGACCCCATTTATAATCATGTGGGCCCGCGGGTCCGCCCCTGCGAAGATTTAAGGGACACGGGTTCCCTTCGTACACGGCCGAAGCCGCTCTACTCTACTCGCTACGCACCGAGTAGCGGCATGTCCGAACCTGCCAGATTCAGAGAGAGAGAAACAAGCTGCGAACCCTAAGCTTCCATACATCTCCCGCGTCTGCCCCCGGCACTTCTCACGAGGCACAGATCGGTCCCCCGGGCGCGGGACCCTCTCGAATCTAGGGAATCGCACGACACGTTGGGAAGTAGTATACGCTAGCCACTGTCCTCCGACCTGTGTCACTAGAAAACAAGACAGGCATGGAGAATGCATTAGCGTTTTAGGACAGACTCGTTGTTTTTTGAGATTTTCATAACTCAATGTTTTTGGTTATTATATTTACAAAGAAATTTTGTACTATCAGTATTTGTAATTTTTTTTTCAGTCTGTGTTTTTATCACATCTTAACTGGACTTCGCCACCGATCAATTACTTCAAGCCTTGCAGAGTACGCGAAAAGTGATTGTTGACTACGAGCGACGAATGGTCCCAAGACAAACTTCCACCGATCTGCGGTCTCGAAATACGAGTATTTTTGTTTTTTGTCTTTAAGAAATCTAATATGTCATTTTCGAAACTAGATCAACGCCTAACCAAAACGCCCCTAAAACAGGATCCCTCCGTTACTCAGTTTTCGAAATGAATCGGGGTCTTAACTGACAGGGCGAGCGCAATACTCGTTCTTTTTTTGCTTCTACGTCATAGTGGTAGTAGAGGAAGCAAAGAACGAGTAAAAACCAGCCACCAAAGTGGCTGCTGCGTGACAGGCCCAAATTTGAAACGCTAGCCAATGTTGAAGCGGCTTTCGCATAAAAATTTGTGTTTAACCTAACCTTTTCATCTTAACCTTAGCAACCTAACCTAACCTTTTCATCTTAATCTTAGCAACCTTACCTACGCCATTTGTGTCGTTTCCCTTTCTGAGAACTGGGCAAGGGGCCGGCGAGGGCAGAGGGCAGGGCAGGAGCGGGAGGCTAGACGCACATGTGTGCGGGGGCGGGGGAGCGGGGCCAGGAAGGAGGGGTCGCGTCGCCTAGCCAGGCGCAGCAAGCCACGCCACGCCACACCGCGCTACTCCACTCCACGCCACGCCTCGAGTGCGAGGGGTTGACAACTCCAAGTTTTGGTGTACACACGATTACCAAGATGTAGTGATTACCCGGTGATTAGCGATGATTACTATCATCATTTTTACCATGATTACCAGCGGTTAAAAGTGATTACCACTGATCACCAGTGATTACCGCTCATTACCGTTTGATTACGACTGACTACCGTTTGGTTACGACCGATTACCACCTTATAACGTGTCCAAAACCGCGGATAACCTTGGGTGATTACCAGCGATTACCATTGATTACGGCATGATTACCAAGGCGATGTACACGCGATTACCGGAGTTGTCAACCCCGCTCGAGTGCGTGCCAGCTCCAGCGGCGGCACGACTCGCCACGCCGCGCCACAGCTGTAAACTAAAACGTAAACAATAAGCTCTCTCATCGCCGCCCCGCCGCAAGGCCATAAGTGCATAGACAAGGGCCTACTAACAGCAGCCGGCCAAGGCACACGAACTGTAGCCTCAGCTTGATGCACCGCCACTACTTATGCACAAGCAGAAAACGGCCCCCTGCGTATGAGGTCGCTAGCTAGGGCTGCGAAGGAACTGGCTAGGGCTGTGAAGGAGCTGCGAAAGCTGCGAACTAGGGTAACGGTAATGCCAGTGCACTGTAAATATTTTTCGTCATATGACGAGAAAAGCTGTGACAATTCACTGATCACCTGAATATTCGATACCTCAGAGCAGGAAGGTCGTATCTCAGGGTAGCGCTGTGGAAGCTCCCATCTCACGGGGTGAGCGGTGGATCGTCCTATCTCAGCGTAGCGCTGTGAAAGCTCCTAAGTTTGCAGGAAACCCCGCCTACTTAGGAGCTTTCACAGCGCTACGCTGAGATAGGACGATCCACCGCTCACCCCGTGAGATAGGAGCTAGCGCTACCCTGAGATACGACCTTCCTGCTCTGAGGTATCGAATATGTCGTCACTTTACGACGTTTATCGTCACGTGACGAGTTATTCGTAGGGTTAATAATTCGTCACATTTAACCAAACTTCAAGAAGACATACTTTTCTAACGGTTTTTGCCAAAAAAAAATTGGTGACGAGTTATTCGTCACTTGGTCTGTGACGACTTATTCGTTTTTCAGATTTAGCCAGAGGATTGTCGTAAAATGACGATAAATATTTTTACAGTGTGCCAGCCCCTAACAGGGCCTGTCAAAAAATTGAGCGACCGGGCAAGATTTGAACCACAGACCTGTCACAGGAGCAAGGAATGACCTGTCGGTCGCCGACAGTAATAACTCTTGCGGCAACCGAGCCACGACAATCGCGCTGTCGCGCTCCTGGTACTGAAGCCACTGTCGTCCCGCAGAGCAAAACACCGACTGCAAGGGCCCACATGGGCGTAGGAACGTTTTGAAGTCAGGGGGGGGGGGGGGGGGGCAGAGGCCATGGACTCGACGCCCCCCCCCCCCCCCCCCCGCCCCCAAGGGGGAACCACTCTGGTAATCACGTGTACACAGACCGCCGTAATCCACCCGTGATCAACGTGTGATCATCGGTAATCGTCCGTGATCATTGGTAATCGCCCGTGATAATCGGTGATCAACCGTGATCATCCGGTGATCGACCGTGATCATCTGGTGATCATTAGTGATCATGTGGTAATCGGTGGTAATCACTGGTAATCTCTCGTGATGACTACGGTAATCAGTATCAATCAATGGGAGGCGGTAATCGTTTGCTAATGCTAATAGTCTGCTAGTCACATGGGCGCACTGTGCACTTGCCCATCTCGGCGTCAACCGTCGGCATCTCCAGTGCCCTGCCTGAGCCCCCCCCCCCCCCCCGGATCCTCCTTCAGTGGCAAGGCGCGACACCGGACGGGAGTGTGGGTTTGGCGCTGGCGCGCCGCAACTGGCGGTTCAAGCAGCTTCTGAGCTTACCTGCTTATTTTGTCTCCCAGTGACATCCAGGTTACCCAAAAACGTCTCCGATAGCAGCGTCGCTATATGGCGAGTTTTCCTTGGTCCACCTCTTCCGGAGCCGCCGCATCTCCCGGCAGGCCAAGGCTCGGCTATCAGTCTATTGTACGGCCGGCCATGCTTTACGGCGCTGTGAGGCGTGGGTGCTGACGGCCGGCCGGGAGTCCTGCTGGATCGCCGCCGCGGAAAACAACATCCTCCGCAGGATCGCGGGCCCCGTGTGGCACGAGGGACTATGATCTCCCGCCCCAGCGCGGAGGTCAGGGTGCTGTCGGGGGCCCCGCCCGGCGTCAACGTGGCCAAGAAGAGATCCCTCCAGTACGAGGGGCACGTGGCGAGGGGCAGCGTCCCGCCCAACGCCCTCGCCATGCCCCGCCGGCGGCGAGGCGACTTTGTGGCGAGGCGCTTCCGGGGCAGCCCGCGTAAGTCGCTCGCCAAGCAGCGCCAGGAGAACATCGAGGCAGTGGGCGTCGACCCGGCGACCTGGAGGGAGGCGGCCGAAGACCGGGACGCGTTCCGGCCCGCCATCAAACTCTTTGACGAACTCCCGGACACCCACGAGGAGCGGCGGCAGGCGGCCAAGGAGACGAGGGCGGCGAGGAAGCAGCAGCGCCAGCAGCAGGAAGGCGCAGACTCACCCGCCGCGGTCCGAGCCCGAGGACACCAAAAACCAAACTGTCGCCGGGCGACAGTGTCGCCCCCATCGAGGGTCAGGCGAACTTTGAGTAAAGTCGCTGCAACTCGGTGGTCCGTCGGCGACCGCAGAAAGTGGCGCGTCTGTGGTATACAAAACGTCGCTCGCTGTACAATCCCTGGGATACCATGCCCGCTCCATCAGCCCCCACGCCCCCGGACCCCGCCACCACCGCTGGAGTCGGCCTAAGGGGCCATCCATAAAGTACGTCCGCGAGTCTGGGCCCTTCGTCGACCCCCCTCCCCCCCTGTCCGCCTCTGTCCGTTTTCCAAGCCCCCCTTTTGGACGTCCATTTCAACAAATTTTGTTCAAAATGAGAATTCTCAACATTTAATGTAAGGGAACGTTTCTTTTGTTTAAGTGAGCAAAATAATGATTTTTTAAGAGCATTGAGCTCTATAAAGTATAATTTCTATTTAATGAAATCACATTTTAGTACAGGTCATTGATTTGTATAAATATTCGCAACTTACGTTTATAAACCTTAAAAATTTTTAAAAGACAAAAATACTGTAAAAATTAACATGAATATTCAGAATGTACATTGATAAATCTTATCAATTTGTAAGAAATAAAAATACCGTTAAGCTGTTTAACACAGCTATGTTCACTACTGCTCTTCTGTAAAAGGACAAGAAATCCACTCTAAAATGTTTGGGATCACAGGAAGCTTATCGTCTAGAGGCTGGAGGGCTGAAGACCTTCTTTGAATTGACAAAGTACTTCGTGACTTCCTCCCACGACCGGGCTGTTCCTATAGAAATTAATAATTGGACGTCCGCAGCCCCCCCCCCCCCCCCGGTCCGTTTGCGTACGTTTTTGATGGACCCCCCCCCCCCCATGGGGGGGTAGACACGGGTGTGTCAGATCCCTCGACGGTTTCACCTAAGACAAGACAAGGCTTGGCTGAAGCTACTGCCCCCCCCTCCCCCTCAAACATCGTCTAAATTTCCTCAAACCAAGAATGGGTCGAATGGTGACGCCGAGCGCCTTCGAGAGCTACGGTAGGCCAGCCCGCACGACGCGCGTGAATGTAAAAAACGTGGTTGCCTATCCAGCAGGCGCTATTTGTGGCATTTGTGTGCAGGCTGGCCAAATTACGTTTGTGCTTGCGACGACATCGTTGACGCACTGTAGTCTGGCTCCTGCTCCGTGCTGCTAAGGTCTTCAATCCCTGAGTACCACTGGCACTCGCCCTCCTGCAGGCAGTGTAGGCGAGCGGGCGGGGGCAGTTTGAATCACGCGCAGGCTCCCACTCGGTCACCGCGGCGGTCTACGACGACACCAGCCTCCAGGCGCACCCCTACCAGCTACCCCCCGACACCACCATATTCCTGGCCGATGTCACAGCCATCCACCGGGCACTGCCGCTGGCCTTTCGTGTCAGGGCCGGACTTCCCACTTGAAGTGCCACCCCCAGGACGATAGCACAAAAGAGACGGAACCCTCTCGAGGGCCGGACCTCCCTCTTGAAGTGCTACCCGTCACAACGATGCGTTGCGGGACCAGGAGTAGGCCCAGGCAGGGCCAATCAGGAACAGGCCGGGGAAGGCCCAGGACAGGAACGGGAAGGGATTCGCAACAGATTCCCCCGCCCCCTCATCCTCACCGACAGTATGCCCGCACTCAATGCCATTGCCAACACGGCCCCAGGAGCGCAAACCCCCCACCTCATCGCGCTGATACGTCAGGAGGCAGCAGACATCCTGCGGAGCGGCGCCACCCTGGCCTTCTCCTGGACACCCAGTCACCGCGGCATACCGTCTAACGAGGTGGCGGATACAGCGGCCACCCTAGCGCACCGAGACGGCACCCGCTCCGCCTCCTCCTGGGGAAGTACCTGCCGACAGCCTCCATCCGCTCCATCTCATCCACAACTTCCCCTTTATCACCCGCGCGCTCTACGAGCTCCGATGCGAGGAGATCCAACTGCTACCAACCCTGCAGGAATTCTTACTAACCCGACCCTCTCCACCTCCGCCGTCTACATCCTTCTTGCAGCCAATCCAAAGAGTAGAAACCTCTTTTCAAACAACAGTTGCTTGGAGGGAACCACTTTGCAGTCTGTTCAGCAAGTGACCACACCACTTGCTGGACAGTTGTCACAATAGTGATAGCATCAAATGATAGTTTGATGCCGAGTGTGGCCGCGGGCTGCCCGCTTGCCCCCCGCCTCGAGGCTCCACCCCTCCACGTCCTGCCTTGTGCGGTGCATGTAGGAGCTCTGGTAGGCAAGCCACCTCTCTCGACAAAATCTTTGTTTGGCCACTTTGACGAGAATCTCTTGTAAAAAATTATCCATAGTTTTTCTGTCAACTAGATGAATAACATTTTTAGTGATGGTTTAATTATCCAATGCATTGATTCATATTGATTTATATTTTTCAATGTTTAAATATGTGCTAATTAATATTGTGGAGTGATTCGGTGTGGATCCGATCTCTTTTCATTTACTGTCTTCTGATTCACCATGATGTCCTTAAAAGCACAATTATTTTCATTTTTTTGGGCACAGTGGAGTGTGCTTCTTGCATGACAGTATTTGAAAGTAAACTACTTTTGCTAAATTTGCGATAAAGTGTGTAGGTATTGATATGCCTTCAGATGTGAAAAATCACCATTGTGTTTTTAGCTTATGCTTTGTACTACACCTAATGAAGAATTAAAAGAATCTGTTCTTGTTTTCTCTTGATGGTGTAGAGTCTTCTTTCTTGCTCCTGAAATCCTGAACTAAATGTAATGTCATGTTCCTAGATTGACTCATATTTTTTTCCCAATTTGGTTGTGTTCCTGTTAAGACATTGGGTGGACAAAACATATTTAAATAGAGGCAGTTTCTATGGATAATATAAGGTACTGCCACAACTTTCCAACTTATCTACCTGCTTCTATGCAGTTTTAATTATGATGTCTAGAGAGCTTGTTTGCTCAAAATTAGGCCTGTCACATTTTATATCAACTACTAAAAAATCGACAACTAAAAAATATTTTGAAGTGTAACAACTGCTAATGGTGAACCTCTGCACGTAATTTAGCTGTTTCAGCAATACTTTAAAACATGACGTTGGACTAACTGTATTTTCCTGGCACCCTTAAATGGTGCACAAGAATCATACCACAATTTTATGTGATTAACCAGCTGAGTGACAATTTCTGCAGTCTGCAACATACACTTCATTTAGCAAAATTGGAAACATATCTGGTGGACCTCAAAATGGCCTGGGGAGAAAAATCTTTGAAGGGAAATAAAGCACAACAAAATATTGCTGTTTTCCAACGCTGAAGTGATCTGCATGTGTTGTTAATATTCCTCATCAATTTGAACAGATGTGGGAAATTCATTACTCTTGCTTCTCAACACAAGTCTTTAATTAAAATAGCATACATTGCACATGAAGTGACAAAATGCATGTAACCTTGCCCTACACAATGAAATGTCTGAAAATACAGTAATATCTGAAGGAGGCAATCACATAAACACTAAACATAATCATCCTGCAAAGTTAAGCAAAAAAATAAGTTCTGATCAAAACCACACACAAGAGTGTGCATAATCATTTTGTTAGATATTAAATGAATCGAGAATACTTTAGCTGTCATTTCCAATTGCAAATTCTTTTGATTCTCAAATGTACTATCTCCCAGTAATGTTGCAGACAAAGACTACCACCTCACACTTATCAAACATCTTTTGAGTTTGAAAATTTTTCATTCCGTTTGGAATCCTTTAAATTGCTACGCAAAACAAGATTAAAAGAAACGGTAAACATTAGCAATTATATAATTTAATGTAAATACTCAATGAAAGCTTAGTACAAAACCATAAGTGGGCTATGATTAAAGGTTACATATTTCTACGAACTTCATAATACCACCTTACTTGGCATTAAAAACAGACAAGGAAGACACGGCGAATCGTTGCCAGCAGCAGCCAGAGCGAATCAGAACTGCAGAGTAAAAGAAGAGAAAATTTGCCATGAGGGGCATGACAAATAAGTTGGGGAAAACTATCCAAATTATGAAATCATATGCTTGATGCAACTTTGCTTCCACTGCTTCATCATTGCAAACCATCTAGAAAGACAAAGACAAAAAGAATATTAGTATTTTTGGGTTGACAGTTCATCAGGGTAAATTACATAACTTATAAATATATATATATTTGGTCTCGTTCGTTAATCAGGTCTGAACAGACAAAGTTTTCTCACTGTCTCTAGATTTATAAAAAACATCGCAGCTACTTACAAATTGAACTTGGTGCACTACACAGTACATGTATTCCAGTCGCCACAAAGGTAATCCGCACAATGACAATCATTAGATGTAAAAGTATTCCAGGCAAAAAGAGCCTCTCAATGACAATCAGCATTCAACAACGGATTGCCGAGAACTGAAATGAAAATATTGAAATAAGTAGTATTTATTTAGTTCGATTTTAAAGCAACATTGAAATGATATGATAATAATGAAAATATTGTGGCTACTCACAATTTAAATCGGTGTGCACTCAACAGTGAACGGATTGCAGTCACAAAATAAAAGTCCTACAACGGCAATCAGCACTCAATAAACACGAGTCCTGAAACAGAAATATTAAAACAAGTATGTGAGTGGGGTTGTGGCAGACATATTTAGGTCTTGACCAGTACTCGTTTACAAGAAACAGAAGTGTGACTCACACCACCTAATTATATGTTGTATACTCTTAAAGCTCAAATAAACATGTACCTGGTCAGTTTGTAAGCATGACTACACATTTAAAACTTGTCATAAAGTGTCACCAGAAACAAGAATGAAATAATAATTATAACAACCAAGATCTAAAATCAGAATGCAGATAGAATCTTTCATTGGGAGCTTACCTTGTGATGTTGAGAAGGTTGAGTTGATGCGGTCTCTTCTTTAGTCTTATACAACCCAGCCAAAGATGCAGCAAAACAGATTTACTATGGTAGTTGTTTCCACAGATATGCGTGCACATGACACTTCAACACATCAAACAGACTAACATCAGTAACAAATTTCTAATCAATGACACTGGTTTTCACAATATTTTAAGTGACATAGTATCCAATCCAAGTTGAACTGTACATGATGTTTTAAACCTAATGTTCACTTTGGCAAAAGTACATGACACCGCCCAATATTTATGTCCACACGGTCAATTTGTTTCCAATTGCTGGTCAGTGGAAGCCTCAGATCGAAGACACCATCCTACAGAAAGCAAAGAAACGATAAAAACATATTAGTAACATTTATAGTTTCAACACTACCCATTCAGAAGTAGCTGAAACATATCACACCTCGAATATCATTGGTGGCCAGCAATGTTCGTTGGTTTAGTCCACCAACAGAAAACATTCATAATTAGTTTTAAGATCAGAGGTTACATTTGTCTGGGGACTTCATGATAATACCTTGCTTTGCAATACAAACAGAAGGGAGGACACAGCAAGGGTTCACCAGAACCAGAGCAAATCAAAAGTAAATAACCGTAAAAAGCTAACATTCAGAGAAACATCTCGCTCCAGTGTGTTTACTTAAACAACGGGAAAGACTTTACTTAAACAACGGGAAGGACTTCAATCCCACAAGTAATTTCACTGACATCAAACAATTATTTTTGAGGTGCGCAAACATCAGTAACTACAAATCCCAGCAATCCCACCTATTATTCATCATCAGCAGACTTTCAACCCTCTTATATACCTGATTTAGCTTTCTTTGTAGAAAAGAAATTATGTCTCACTTTCAACATGTAGGATCACAATACAATACCTGGTCTGTCATATTCATCTTCCTTGCAGCAGAATAAGGATCACAGCACTCCTTCCTACAGGAGACAAACAAGAGCAGGATATTAAGGGAAAACTGATGGAAATAGATACTGAGAGGCAACAACTCACTCAGACCTGGCAGAAGCATGCCATAAACATGGGTGAATCACTATATAACATAGAAAAGAATGTTACAGAGGAAAGGCCTGCCAATGACTGACATTCTTACCAGATACAACTCTCAAAATGTAAAAATAAATGTAAGAAATTATGGTATGGAAAGGCACACTGATCACAAAATTTGATTTACTCTAGCAGCACTGAGGTTGAAAGAAGTCTACACAAAGAAACATTATCTACATCCATTCCTGCCAATTTGCAGCAGAATGAGAAAAGATTGCAGGCCATTGGAAGAGTCACTTTGGAAACCAGATCACAACCCAATGCGAAACGGCCTTGAAATGTTAACAAAAGCTTATTGAAACTTCTAAAACCACTGAACCAATCTGGGCAAAAAGAAGGTCACGGCAGCCGCAGCAATTACTGAAGCAAAGTACATACGCCAAATCACGGTTTCGTTACATAAATTACATAGATAAGAGGACTCGGGACTCAAAAAACTGCAAAAAACGTCCCAAACAACAAACAATTTACGTTCGTAGGTTAGAGGCCAAGCTCTGGCAGCAATAGTGTGAAGCAAGTTTTCAATGTTAAACGTACTTGAACCAAAAACAAACTGACACTCATGACCTTCAATTCGCCATCTGAAAACAACTTTCTACGATTACGATTCATAAAACTTGTAAAACTTGATGCGATTATAAGACGCAAATGTCTGTGTACATCGACAGTCTATGTTGCCGCTTACTACTAATACGCAGCGCGTAATTTTTCATACCACGCGGAGCGGAGCTGTGACTTCAAATAGTCTCCGCCAGGGCGCCGGTGGCTTGGGTCGGCGGTTGGCGGCAGGACAAGGCGGTGGCGGGCGGCAGGCAAGGCTTGTGTCGGTTTGAAATAACGGTCGGACGACCGTTCCTTTGTTTGGTTTGTTATGACCCATGTTGAAAGCAATGCGTAACTGAAGTTTTATTCGCTTCAGTGGAAATATTTCGGAAGAAGTCTTGAGGTGTTGTTATTTGTGGCCTAGGCGGAGGCACCATTTCTTCGTTGGCGTCTTCAACGGCAAGTTTGAACTGTATTCGAGCGACGTATCATTTTCAACCAATTTCCAGTGACTGCGTAAGTACTGTGACTGTAACGAGACTAGTGGACCTGGAATATTCTTAATTAAAATGTGAATTTTGGATTTTGGTTACCAACGAATTTTTCTTATCGAGTTAACGGTTTCTGAAATTTGTTTCAGTGTTGTGGGACGTGCCAACCAACGATCTTTGGCGTGATTAGTGTCGAAAGGCACGCTGTGACCATTTCCATTGGATTTAAAACGAAATCGACGCAATAATGAACATAGTTTAAGTGAGTTTCTTTCGATGTTCCGTCGCAAGCCTGACCTGACCTGTCTTCTTACGTGTAATGGATGTTTTGTTCCAGAATTGCTCATATATTGGCATGCTACTGTACACCTGCTGTCGCGTCCATTTGCAGTTCTTATCGTGGGGGCTTTGTTTGGCAGTTGAAACATTAACCCTTCCTCCAAGTAATGTGAGTTTTATGTTTTGGCATGGTATTCGAATATATTTTTTTAGTGCATTCAAGGAGGACTTTTAAAGGTTATGTTAATGTCTCCTTGAACTGGTTAATCGTAGCCTAGTGAGGTATTTGAAATTTTCATTGTTTTGTTATTTTCTTCTGTTTCAGTGTAATGGATTGCTCATAGTGAAATACTATTGTGCAATCTAGGAACGTTTTCGCCAGTGCTTTGGAAACGATTTAGAGGTTGAATGTTAAATATTGCATGCAATGGCTACGTATATTTTTGGTGAGTGTTCAAACATTGAAACAATATCTTGTCGTTTTCTGTCACTTCTCATGTACTTTCTCTTACCTTTGATGTTATGATTTTTTGCAGGCAGGGTTAACGTGAACATGATTAACCTTACCTCTACATGTCTTCACGTCAAGGTCCACATCTGCGCCCTTGCTTGTGTGAGCATCACCCATTTCACTCTGCATTGACAATGCATTGTTTCTTGCAAATAATATCTGCACTTCAATATCTGGTGAGTGTTCTCATGCAGTTTGGGTCATAAGTTCTTAATTTATACAAATTCGAGGTACTCACTTGGCTCTGGCTCTGGTTAGCCTCCTCCACTCTGGAACAAGTGACTTCATTATCATCATCGTTGCCATAATGAAATTTTGTTATTCACATTTTACTTCGGTGTTTACATCGCTTTCCACATTACTTTTATTTTGAAAGTCAGGGCAACTTGAATGAATGTTTTTGTGACATCCAATGTTATGATTCTCATTTCACAGATGGCTCTAAACCTGAAGATTACATCTTGTAATGTTCACCTCAACAGAAGCCGTTGCTGCAATAAGCCTGCCACATTCTAGTTCCGTGTTTCGAAGTCAACAGTTGGACATCGCAGCCAATCTGGCAAGGATGCTGCTTCACAATTGCATCATACTGGTTCTAACTTCACAGAAATTAAGGGTGAGTTTCCCAACTTAAATATTTTCAGCTGCTGCATTGGGGACCAACTCGCAATTTTTGAGTGCTGCTCTGCTGGGGTGCTCCTGATGAGAGTTTTGTTTGAAAGTGTCTATGAGGGAGGACATTGCTATTGTTCCACATGCTATTAATTATAAAGTCACTAAGATATGATTCCGTACTGTAAGATAGTGTGTCATGAAAACTTCTGTGGGCACCAAACATTTATAAAGTATTGTGATTTAAGTGATTCTTTGTAGAAGATAGTTACAGATTTGTAGCTTTTATACCTTTCTGTTAAGGATTGCTATCATTTTAATAAGAAAAAGTTGCCATCAGACCACAATTTTTTTTTCATTTTTTTTTTCAAGAGGCTCAATGAAGTAAGTCTTAAATGTGTTGACAATGATAAAAAGTAGGCAGGTAATTAGATGTCCCCAACTAAGCTGCAAGCCAGTGGAGTTGGTGATGAGCAGCCCTGGACCAGCAAGCAGGAAGTTAATTATATTTTACTTCTAGTATGTATGTTTGTAAATTAGGAAACTTGAGTGTCGTTATAGTGTAAGCATTTCTCGGCTGAACTGCTCTGCCAGTGCACTTGTTGAGTGGTGTCTTTTTTACAGCAGAAGATGTATGGTATGGAATTATGTAGATTTTTCCCAACCGAGCTGCTAGCCAGCAGAGTTGGTGATAAGCAGCCCTGGGCCAGAAGCATGGAAAGTGATTGATTCTTAAATTCTAGTATGTATGTTAGTATGTTGAGGGGTTTGCATCGTCCATTTTCTGGTGTTGTAATATCACAACTGAACTGTACTGCGTGCGTGTGACTTTGTTGAAAGAAGGTCAGGAGACTGTGATATATATGTGATATGGATTTTTGTACATTTTCCCGACCAAGCTGACTTCTCAGCAGAGTTGGTAGACAACGATAGTGCCTCTGCTGGATGAACTATTTTGTGATTTTAGCTCTGTATTATTTTTGCTTGTGATTTAGGGAATTTTCATCATCGACGTTATGTAATAGGATAGTTTATGGATTTCGCAACTGATCTGATCTGTCAATGAAGTTTTTGTTCTATTCACAATCACAACAAATAGGTAGGTAATCAGTTATAGTTGAAATTGGGCTTCATTGTCTGCTTAGTATGTTTGCGTTTCACCCTTCCCTCATATCCCTCCCTTTTCTCTTCTTCTCGCTATTGCCTTTGTCTCTCCATGGTGGGCGGGTCCATCCTGGACCTGGGAATCAGGCACAAACCCCCGCTGTCAGGTCCACCACTGTGCCATTTGTGTGATGCTCGTTGAACGGCAGACATACTAAGAAGCCTTATTTTAATGATTGCTGTCAGTGTTTATTTAGGTAATTTTTAGCATGGACATTATGTAATACGATAGTTTATGGATTTCCTTACCGAACTGACTTGTCAGTAGAGTTGTTGAACACAGGCTAGAGAATTATGATATAAACATTAAATGGATTTTTGTACATTTTCCCGACCGAGCTGACTTTTCAGCAGAGTTGGTAGACAACAACAAGGCATCAGCTGGATAAAATTTTGTAAAATATTGGCTCTGTGTTATAATTCAAATTCCAATTCGTGGATGGTGTTAAAAGTTGGTGATGCCAGCGGCCGAGTCGCCCCGCAGCAGAGCTGTTGGTGCACTGGCTGGCTAGCAGGCCCCCAGTTGCTGTTGAGCACGAACCAGAGATATGAAAATTGTGTGTAGTAGGGTATTCCAGGTTGATCATCTTCGGACTGAAATGTTTGTATTTTTGAAGTTGTACCGTGTGCTCCGCTACCACTGGCCCTGGCTGGTGGGATAGTGTGTTTTGAAATTTTATGTAAGGACTGAAAAAAATATCATAAGCTAATGTGATTTAGTATTTCCATAGATTCTCATTGTATTTCCTGTAAGATAGTCATAAGTCATAGACTTGCAAATTTTGTCTCTGTGTATAGGATTATTACAATCAGTTTAGTGAGAACAAGTTGCCATCAGACCATGAGATGCATCTTCATAGGCTTAAAGAAATTTGTGTGGAAAGTGACATAAAAAACAGTTATCACAAATAGGCAGGCAATCAGATAAAGTTCAAATAGGTTTGAATGTCTGCTTAGTATATGTGGGTTGCACCCTTCCACCATGACCCTCCCTTTCACTTCGTCTCTCTCTTGCCTTTTTCTATCCATGGTGGGCGGGTCCATTTCTGGGCCTGGGCATTTGGCACAAACCCCACTGCAAGGCCCACCTCTGTGCCAAATGTGCGATACACACCGAACAGCAGACATGCAAATGTGCTAAGCCTGAGTCTACATATTGGCCGCTGCCAGCCAGAAGGCTCCCAGTCACTTCCTCAGTAGAAATTGGAAATCAAATGTGGAATATTAGTGTAAGTTAGAGCATTTGCAGGTATCTTGTTATTGATTATGTTATGATTACGTTGGTTGCCAAAATGCACCCAGTCAATTCTTGAGTAGAAAATGAAAAAGAGATGAAAAAAGTTCAAAAAATCTCAGGAGCTTCCCTGTGTAATTTGGCTGTTGGCTGTTGGCTGCCAGAAGGCACCCGGTGGATTCTTGAGTGAGAAATATAGGAAGAATGTAGCAAACTATGGATAGTAATGTATTGACTCATGGTTTGGACCCCAATCTAAGGCCCCAGCACTGTGCCCATACCAATGTAAGTGCAATGTACTCCAAAGAGCACACATGCAGGTAGCCTTTTATGTGCATAGACAGTTCATGTAATCACTGCATAGTTAATTGAACCAGTGGGTCATTGGGCATGGAGAAATGATGATAGAATTTGAGTGTTTGTAATTTAGGGACATTTTTCAAGATTTGATATTGCATAATTTAAATGACATCTTAAGAATTATGTGGATGTGCACAGTTACTGTGTGTGTTGCCCTGGCTGGCCAGAGGGCTTCCAGCGCATTCTTGACCACGAGAAGATCATGATATAATATAAATGTATGTAATCTAGGGACTTTACAGGTCAACAGTGGGAAAGCACAAGGCGTATTCTATGAGATTTATGTGCTTCCTCTGCACCACTCAAGATAATATATTGCATAATTTTAATTATATTTTAAGACTCGTGGATGTACAGTGTTAGTGTGTGTGTGTCGCCCTGGCTGGTCAGAAGACCTCCAGCGCATTCTTGAACATGAGAAGATGGTGATAAAATATGAATGTATGTGATCTAGGATTTCACAGGTCATCATTGGGAAAGCACAAGGCAAGGCACATCCTTTGAGACTTATGTGCCTGCTCTGCACCATTCAAGATTTGATATTGCATAATATTAATTACATTTTAAGAATTTGGTTGATGAACAGAGTTACTCTGTGTATTTCCCTGGCTGCCAGAATGCCCTCCAGGGCCTTTCGATCACGAAAACTAGGCAACAAAAAGTTTGTTTTGTTGGGAATTTAGAGGGTATCCTAAAATGGCATGTTGGGTACTGTGAGATTTGTGTGCATATTATGTACCTTTGATGGTTAGTCTGAACTTTGTTGAACTTGTTGGCCTGTTTGTCCTTAGGGCATTTCAGGTGGGAATAACATCAAACATGGAACGTGTTCTTGAAGTAGGTGAAGTTTTTACTGCTCTATCTGTAAGCCTCACGTTGTATTGCTGCCCCTTTTTTCCTAATTTATTATGACTGAGTTCCTGAATCATAACCAGCCATCCGGGAGAAGGAGGGGGGGATGAGATGAGTATCTTAAAGCAAGTTCCATAGTGTATCTTTTCTTTTGCAAATCAAACGTGTTCGTTGCGGGACAGCCGCCTTTGTCGTCAGCATGGCCGGCCAGGTGTTGGGAGGCCGTGAGCTCCCTGGGGGCCGGCCGCCTGTGTCGTGAGCTGGACTCAGTGAGAGCATAGCCGGCCGGGTGTTAGGAGACCCGAGGCCGTGAGCTGTGCTCTAAGAGCCTGGCCGGCCGGGTCTAGTATTTCGAGTGGCTGTGCGCCCCCAGCGGGGCCGGCCTGCCTGTGCTGTGTGCTGGGCTATCCGTAAGCCTGGCCGGCCGGGTCTAGTATTTCGAGTGGCTGTGCGCCCCCCAGCGGGGCCGGCCTGCCTGTGCTGTGTGCTGGGCTATCCGTAAGCCTGGCCGGCCGGGTCTAGTATTTCGAGTGGCTGTGCGCCCCCAGCGGGGCCGGCCTGCCTGTGCTGTGTGCTGGGCTATCCGTAAGCCTGGCCGGCCGGGTCTAGTATTTCGAGTGGCTGTGCGCCCCCAGCGGGGCCGGCCTGCCTGTGCTGTGTGCTGGGCTATGCGTAAGCCTGGCCGGCCGGGTCTAGTATTTCGAGTGGCTGTGCGCCCCCAGCGGGGCCGGCCTGCCTGTGCTGTGTGCTGGGCTATCCGTAAGCCTGGCCGGCCGGGTCTAGTATTTCGAGTGGCTGTGCGCCCCCAGCGGGGCCGGCCTGCCTGTGCTGTGTGCTGGGCTATCCGTAAGCCTGGCCGGCCGGGTCTAGTATTTCGAGTGGCTGTGCGCCCCCAGCGGGGCCGGCCTGCCTGTGCTGTGTGCTGGGCTATCCGTAAGCCTGGCCGGCCGGGTCTAGTATTTCGAGTGGCTGTGCGCCCCCAGCGGGGCCGGCCTGCCTGTGCTGTGTGCTGGGCTATCCGTAAGCCTGGCCGGCCGGGTCTAGTATTTCGAGTGGCTGTGCGCCCCCCAGCGGGGCCGGCCTGCCTGTGCTGTGTGCTGGGCTATCCGTAAGCCTGGCCGGCCGGGTCTAGTATTTCGAGTGGCTGTGCGCCCCCAGCGGGGCCGGCCTGCCTGTGCTGTGTGCTGGGCTATCCGTAAGCCTGGCCGGCCGGGTCTAGTATTTCGAGTGGCTGTGCGCCCCCAGCGGGGCCGGCCTGCCTGTGCTGTGTGCTGGGCTATCCGTAAGCCTGGCCGGCCGGGTCTAGTATTTCGAGTGGCTGTGCGCCCCCCAGCGGGGCCGGCCTGCCTGTGCTGTGTGCTGGGCTATCCGTAAGCCTGGCCGGCCGGGTCTAGTATTTCGAGTGGCTGTGCGCCCCCAGCGGGGCCGGCCTGCCTGTGCTGTGTGCTGGGCTATGCGTAAGCCTGGCCGGCCGGGTCTAGTATTTCGAGTGGCTGTGCCCCCCAGCGGGGCCGGCCTGCCTGTACTGTGTGCTGGGCTATCTGTAAGCCTGGCCGGCTGTGTGTACATAGATACAATTTCAAAAGAATAGGACGCATTCCGAGGCCGGCTTCAACGTTTCGTATTTTGGGACTTGCCTGTGTAGGAGTGAGGTATTAGGATAGAGGCTATCCCTGGGCCGAGCTTTTTAATTTCAAGTAGTGATGGCTTATATGGATGGAAGTATACTTATTTTGTGGTATGTTACGGCTCCACGCTACATGGAACGTTAATTTTCATTTTTATGCCTTTTTCTCCTTGTGAAGGACTTACTACTTTGTGTTCAAATGGGAGGTTGTGTTGAATTTGAGTGTTGAGGCTAGGTGTGTGCTTTGGCGACCGTTTTGGACCAACACATGAACGCTATACTCTTAGTACTGTTTTTTGTTTTATGGTAGCTGTGTTTAGAGCTGAAAGAGCATAGTAACGGCCGATCGTGTAGCTATGAGACAGGAAACTGGACGTTACAGCTAGCGACGGATGGAAGAGAGACGTTTATACATTTGTTCACCTGTTTTTGGTTTGTGGATACTGTTCGCTTTGTTGTGTTGCAGGAAACATTATGATTTTTATCCAGCAAGCCGAAACTGTGCAATGCATCACACTTCCTCGCGCCCAGCCAGCCCCTGCCACCCAGTGGACAGCAAAATTCGTGTCTATAGGTGAGTTCTTTCTCCAAGTTTCAATACTATATTGATTTCTGCTGTTTCTCAGGAAGGTGTAAGCACCACGCATTGACTTCATCATTAGCTTGCTTTCTTTTGCAGCACACCCCAGCTTAGGAGCGACTACATTGCTTTGTGATGAGCAGCAAGCGTCGACCCACTTCACCGTTGAGTCACCACAGTACCTCGAGAGGACTGGTCAGTGGCTGCCTCTGTCGGAAGTGAAACTGCAGTCATTGATTGCCTTTTGATTTTGTGTCGTGTGACATTCTCTTCCATCCTATGTACTTGTGTCATGCTTTTTCCTGCAAACATATCTGAGATAAAAATGTTCAATGTATTAGGAAGTTGCTGTCTGTTTGCCTTTTAAGCGATAACTTATCATTTATTGCTGATCAGTCACAGGCATTGCTTATTGACCCTTTGCCCCCCCCCCCCCCCTCGGCATAACACAATTTTAACCATTCCATAAACTCGAACACTAGGCCTTGGCTAAAATACAGAGTTCCTAATTCATGATAGAAGGTATTTATTACAATCTTGGGTACACCTCTTTTTCTACTCGGCGAAGACAAGTTCTCTACACATTCACTCCTGAAGGTAACAAGTGCAGAAAGCACAAACAATCGCTAAGACAAGCCTGAGACTGATCTCGAGGTCTTAACAATCGCAGTGACAAATCTGCACAAATGTAAAGGCGCATGACTAGGGAGTAGGCTAAATGAGAAATGATCAAAAACCTGTACACATAGAAGGGTGGAAAACGGGTGCAAATCTTAACGCCATACCCCCCACTGAACGTAAAATTACCTACCCACTCTAACAGCTTGCATATCACACCTGTCTCCTACACGCTACAGGTGGAGGAACCATGTGAATTCAACCGGTGTAATCTTGGCCAGAAAATTTCTTGGCCAGAAACTTTTTTTTTTTATTACTTCGATCGATACAGAGTCGCATGAAACGTCCAGAAATGCCGATAAAATAAATTTACCAGGCCAAATGTGAACGTACGGACCAATCCAAAAGTTGTAATCTTGGCCAGAAAATTTGTTCGAAAATCCTATCTTTAAACTTAGACTTTACAGACTGATTTCGACCCCGCGAACAACATATCAAAAGATGGCGACACCTTTTCTGACTTCACATCACGGTTTTTCGCCAAGACACATACCGGAGCGAACACTAAAAATTTCAGTGTCACGACACTAGCACGCTTCTTATCAGTCTGACGAAGTAAAATTGAAGCAAGGCATGATTTAAGTCGTCCCCAGCAAGGTCTGCTAAAAACAAGCTCGTTATCTGTACCAAACACAATGACACGACTCTGGATAGCGATTAAGTAGCCACATACGCAAAGTCGTCGCTCTGACCCCTGTTTTCGGATAAGAGTTTCTCAGGAGTTTGGCCTGGTAAAATTGAAACGCCACCGATTTTAGGATCTACCATAGTCAGACAAAGCTATTATCGCTCGATATCAATTTTACCAGGCCGCCATCACATTTCTGGCTAGCATTGAAAATGCCACACTCGTAAAGACGTCGTTTTGGCCTCTGTCTTGGGAAAGAGTTTCTCGGGAGTTTGGCCTGGTAAAATTGAAGTGCCACCAGTTTTTAGGCGTACTATAGTCACACGAACCACTTTCAGCTTGATATCAATTTTACCAAGCCGCCATCACATTTCTGGCTGCTACTGAATATGCCCTACTCGTGAAGTCGTCGTTTTGGCCTCTGTCTTAGGATAGGAGTTTCTCAGAAGTTTGGCCTGGTAAAATTAAAGAACCACCAGTTTGAGGATCTACTCTAGTCATACAAACCGATTTTGGCACGATATCAATTTTACCAGGCCACTATAACATTTCTTACTGGCATTGAAAATGCCACACTTGTAGAGACGTCGTTTTGGCCGCTGTTTTCAGAAAAGAATTTCTCGAGAGTTTGGCCTGGTAAAATTGAAACGCCACAAGTTTTTAGGCGTACTATAGTCACACAAACCTCTTTAAGCTTGATATCAATTTTACCAGGCCGCCATCACATTTCTGGCTGGCACTGAATATGCGACACACGTAAAGACGTCGTTTTGGCCGCTGTTTTTAGATAAGAATTTCTCGAGAGCTTGGCCTGGTAAAATTGAAACGCCACAAGTTTTTAGGCGTACTATAGTCAAACAAACCTCTTTAAGCTTGATATCAATTTTACCAGGCCGCCATCACATTTCTGGCTGGCACTGAATATGCGACACACGTAAAGACGTCGTTTTGGCCGCTGTTTTCAGATAAGAATTTCTCGGGAGTTTGGCCTGGTAAAATTGAAACGCCACCAGTTTTAGGATCAACTACAGTCATACAAACCGATTTTGGCTCGATATTAATTTTACCAGGCCGCCATCACATTTCTGGCTGGCACTAAATATGCCCCACTCGTTAAGACGTCGTTTTGGCCGCGGTTTTCAGATAAGAATTTCTCGAGAGTTTGGCCTGGTAAAATTGAAACGCCACCAGTTTTAAGATCTTCTATAGTGAGACAAACCTATTTTGGCTCAATATCAATTTTACCAGGGCTCTATCACATTTCTGGCTGGCATTAAAAGTGTCCTACTCGAAAATACGTCGTGTTGGTCGCAGTTTTTAGATGAGTCTCTCGGGAGTTTGGCCTGGTAAAATAAAACGCCACCAGTTTAAAGGATCTACTATGGCTATACAAACCTTTTTTGGCTCGATATCAATTTTACCAGGCCGCCAGTACATTTCTGGCTGCCACTGAAAATGCCACATACGCAAAGTCGTCGCTCTGGCCCCTGTTTTCGGATAAGAGTTTCTCAGGAGTTTGGCCTGGTAAAATTGAAACGCCACCAATTTAAGGATCTACCATAGTCATACAAACCGATTTTGGCACGATATCAATTTTACCAGGCCGCCATCACATTTCTGGCTGGCATTGAAAATGCCACACTTGTAAAGACGTCGTTTTGGCCTCTGTCTTGGGAGAGGAGTTTCTCGGGAGATTGGCCTGGTAAAATTGAAACGCCACCAGTTTTAGGATCTACTATAGCCATACAAACCTATTTTGGCTCGATATCAATTTTACCAGGCCGCCATCACATTTCTGGCTGGCAATGCATATGCCCCACTCGTAAAGACGTCGTTTTGGCAGCTGTTTTCAGAGAAGAATTTCTCGGGAGTTGGGCCTGGTAAAATTGAAACGCCACCAGTTTTTAAGCGTACTATAGTCACACAAACCTCTTTTAGCTTGATATCAATTTTACCAGGCCACCATCACATTTCTGGCTGGCACTGAATATGCCCTACTCGTAAAGACGTCGTTTTGGCCTTTGTCGTGGGATAGGAGTTTCTCGAGAGTTTAGCCTGGTAAAATTAAAACGCCACCAGTTTTAAGATCTTCTATTGTCAGATAAACCTATTTTGGCTCGTTTTCAATTTCACCAGGGCTCTATCACATTTTTGGCTGGCATTGGAAATGTCCAACTCGAAAAGACGTCGTGTTGGCCGCTGTTTTCAGATAAGAGTCTCTCGGGAGTTTGGCCTGGTAAAATTAAAACGCCGCCAGTTCAAGGATCTACTATAGTCATACAAACCTCTTTTAGCTTGATATCAATTTTACCAGGCCGCCATCACATTTCTGGCTGGCACTGAATATGCCACACTCGTAAAGACGTCGTTTTGGCCTCTGTCTTAGTATAGGAGTTTCTCGAGAGTTTGGCCTGGTAAAATTGAAACCAGGGTGAACGCGAGTTGTCCTTGGCTTGAAATACTGGAATCTACTTTTGTTTATATTTTACCAGACCATGATTCGTGTCTGGATAGCGATGAAGTGACTACATACGCAAGGTCGTTGTTTTGGCCGCTGTTTTCGGATAAGAGTTTCTCGGGAGATTAGCCTGGTAAAATTAAAACGCTACCTATTTAAGGATCTACAATAGTCCAAAAGACTTATTTTCGCTCGATATTAATTTTACCAGACCTCCGTCACATTTGTGGCTAACAGTGAAAATGCCCCACTTGTAAGGACGTCGTTTTTGTCGCCGTAGCCCGATAGGAGTTTTTGGGAGTTTGGCCTGGTAAAATTGAAACACCACCAGTTTTTAAGCGTACTATAGTCACACAAACCTCTTTTAGCTTGATATCAATTTTACCAGGCCACCATCACATTTCTGGCTGGCACTGAATATGCCCCACTTGTAAAGACGTCGTTTTGGCCTCTGTCTTGGGAGAGGAGTTTCTCGGGAGATTGGCCTGGTAAAATTGAAACGCCACCAGTTTTAGGATCTACTATAGCCATACAAACCTATTTTGGCTCGATATCAATTTTACCAGGCCGCCATCACATTTCTGGCTAGCATTGAAAATGCCACACTCGGAAAGACGTCGTTTTGCCCGCTGTTTTTAGATAAGAGTTTCTCAAGAGTTTGGCCAGGTTAAATTAAAACGCCACCAGTTTTTAGTCGAACTATAGTCACACAAACCTCTTTTGGCTCGATATCAATTTTACCAGGCCGCCATCACATTTCTGGCTAGCACTGAATATGCCACACTCGTAAAGACGTCGTTATCAATTTTACCAGGGCTCTATCACATTTCTGGCTGGCATTATGGGTTTGGCTGGCACTGAAAGTGTCCTACTCGAAAATACGTCGTGTTGGTCGCAGTTTTTAGATGAGTCTCTCGGGAGTTTGGCCTGGTAAAATAAAACGCCACCAATTTAAGGATCTACCAAAGTCATACAAACCGATTTTGGCACGATATCAATTTTACCAGGCCGCCATCACATTTCTGGCTGGCATTGAAAATGCCACACTCGTAAAGACGTCGTTTTGGCCTCTGTCTTGGGAGAGGAGTTTCTCGGGAGATTGGCCTGGTAAAATTGAAACGCCACCAGTTTTAGGATCTACTATAGCCATACAAACCTATTTTGGCTCGATATCAATTTTACTAGGCCGCCATCACATTTCTGGCTAGCACTGAATATGCCACACTCGTAAAGACGTCGTTATCAATTTTACCAGGGCTCTATCACATTTCTGGCTGGCATTAAAAGTGTCCTACTCGAAAATACGTCGTGTTGGTCGCAGTTTTTAGATGAGTCTCTCGGGAGTTTGGCCTGGTAAAATAAAACGCCACCAATTTAAGGATCTACCAAAGTCATACAAACCGATTTTGGCACGATATCAATTTTACCAGGCCGCCATCACATTTCTGGCTAGCACTGAATATGCCCTACTCGTAAAGACGTCGTTTTGGCCTTTGTCGTGGGATAGGAGCTTCTCGAGAGTTTAGCCTGGTAAAATTAAAACGCCACCAGTTTTAAGATCTTCTATTGTCAGATAAACCTATTTTGGCTCGTTTTCAATTTTACCAGGGCTCTATCACATTTTTGGCTGGCATTGGAAATGTCCAACTCGAAAAGACGTCGTTTTGCCCGCTGTTTTTAGATAAGAGTTTCTCAAGAGTTTGGCCAGGTTAAATTAAAACGCCACCAGTTTTTAGTCGAACTATAGTCACACAAACCTCTTTTGGCTCGATATCAATTTTACCAGGCCGCCATCACATTTCTGGCTAGCACTGAATATGCCCTACTCGTGATGTCGTCGTTTCGGCCTCTGTCTCAGAATAGGAGTTTCTCGGAAGTTTGGCCTCGTAAAATTCAAAAACCACCAGTTTGTAGGACTACTATAGCCATACAAACCCTTTTTTGGCTCGATATCAATTTTACCAGGCCGCCATCACATTTCTGGCTGGCAATGCATATGCCCTACTCGTAAAGACGTCGTTTTGGCTAGCATTGAAAATGCCACACTCGGAAAGACGTCGTTTTGCCCGCTGTTTTTGGATAAGCGTTTCTCAAGAGTTTGACCTGGTAAAATTAAAACGCCACCAGTTTTCAGGTCTACTGTAGTCACACAAACCTCTTTTAGCTCGATATCAATTTTACCAGGCCGCTATTACATTTCTGGCTGGCACTGAATATGCCCCACTTGTAAAGACGTCGTTTTGGCCTCTGTCTTGGGAGAGGAGTTTCTCGGGAGATTGGCCTGGTAAAATTGAAACGCCACCAGTTTTAGGATCTACTATAGCCATACAAACCTATTTTGGCTCGATATCAATTTTACCAGGCCGCCATCACATTTCTGGCTGGCAATGCATATGCCCCACTCGTAAAGACGTCGTTTTGGCAGCTGTTTTCAGAGAAGAATTTCTCGGGAGTTGGGCCTGGTAAAATTGAAACGCCACCAGTTTTTAAGCGTACTATAGTCACACAAACCTCTTTTAGCTTGATATCAATTTTACCAGGCCACCATCACATTTCTGGCTGGCACTGAATATGCCCTACTCGTAAAGACGTCGTTTTGGCCTTTGTCGTGGGATAGGAGTTTCTCGAGAGTTTAGCCTGGTAAAATTAAAACGCCACCAGTTTTAAGACCTTCTATTGTCACACAAACCTCTTTTAGCTTGATATCAATTTTACCAGGCCACCATCACATTTCTGGCTGGCACTGAATATGCCCTACTCGTAAAGACGTCGTTTTGGCCTTTATCGTGGGATAGGAGTTTCTCGAGAGTTTAGCCTGGTAAAATTAAAACGCTACCTATTTAAGGATCTACAATAGTCCAAAAGACTTATTTTCGCTCGATATTAATTTTACCAGACCTCCGTCACATTTGTGGCTAACAGTGAAAATGCCCCACTTGTAAGGACGTCGTTTTTGTCGCCGTAGCCCGATAGGAGTTTTTGGGAGTTTGGCCTGGTAAAATTGAAACGCCACCTGTTTTAAGATCTACTGCAGTCACATAAATCTACTGTTGCTCGATATTAATTTTAACAGGCCTCTATCACATTTTTGGCTGGCATTGAAAATGGCCTACTCGTAAAGACGTCGTTTTAACCTATGTCGTTGGATACGAGTTTGTCGGGAGTTTCGCCTGGTAAAACACTTCTAACCAAACCGCACAATAGTGTATTCCGGAGAAGAGCCGAACCGGATATAAGAAGTTACGAAGAATCACAAAAGCGGACCCAGTACGAGGGGACCGCAGCAAAGAGCATCTCCGCCACGGCGTCAGCCACGAGCCGACGTCACAAATTTGGAGGCTTCGTTAGCTCTCGCTGACGATATGTCACGACCAATTGGTAGTGTCACACAGCGCAGCATGCTAACCGCGCCGCGTCAGGAACATCTTCCGAGGGTCCCGCGGAAGGCGTTCTGCACTGTGTGACCCTACTAAATGGTCGTGACATATCGTCAGCGAGAGCTAGCTAAGCCTCCAAATTAGTGACGTCGGCTCGTGGCTGACGCTGTGGCGGAGATACTCTTTGCTGCGGTTCCCCTCATACTGGATCCGCTTTTGTGATTCTATTTAATTTCTTATTTCCGGTTTGGCTCTTCTCCGGATTACTCT
This sequence comes from Odontothrips loti, assembly GCA_038380765.1. Lineage (NCBI taxonomy): Eukaryota > Metazoa > Arthropoda > Insecta > Thysanoptera > Thripidae > Odontothrips > Odontothrips loti. Next base: position 455,948 of record CM076248.1, on the reverse strand, counting down.
ATTGAAAACACTTGCTGAACCGAACAGTTGTTTTATAGATGGGGGGGGGGGGGGGGAAGCCTAGGCCCTCTAAAAAATTTGCCTCTAAATAGCTTTAGATGTCAACATTGTAGGACTGTGGACCTCTGATGTACCAACATAAAAAGGGTTTACCCTTTACAAAAATTACATCTACGCGAGAACCGACTTATTGCCCAGAACAAAGTTTACCTCTCTAAAAATGGGATAATTTTGCTACTAAGTTACACACTGCTAAAGCTTATACCTCTACAGTCTGTGTTCGAGCGTTATGCATAACGCCCGATTAACGTCCAGACAGAACAGCTCAAACAATGATCGCTAGTTCATCCTCATCGTCTGTATTCGTAAGGATACAATCTAGTCCATTTCTTAAGGTGAAAGGTCCGTCAGAAAATTACTCACGGAGGGGGATGTTCTCTTGCTCAGAATCATAGAAAAGACCCTTTCATTTCTCGCTTCTGTACGCTAAACCCCTCACGAAGTGTCGCACAGACAAACTTTAACCTGGGGTACCTGGCTTCTGGCTTTGCATTGCTCAGCCTGAAAAGTGCTCGAACCACTTTATGTTCGACCGAATAGGGAACTCCTAAGTGGAGCTTGACCGGTAAGAAGACGACAGGAATCACAAAAGCGGATGCGGAAGTTTACGGTCCACGAACCTCCTAAAAGTTACGAAGTTTCGCTCTCGCTGACGATATGTCACGACCATTTGGTAGGAAGTGCACCCTCCGGCCGCGCGGAGCTGTTCCGGCGCTGTGTTCCCTTGTTGTTTCCGGCCAAGTTCTCCTCTGAAATATCCTATTCGAAAACGTTCACAATCTTTCTCTATCAATGTGAAAATATTTGAGTTCCGGTTTGGACACGGTTACGCACGAAAAGTTGTTAAGGTCTCCGCAATCAAAGTATACCCTGCATCGACATCGAAGCCCTCAGGAAGGACCAATAGGGTAGTCCAGATTTGGCCGGAAGAAAGATCAAAACGACTTCTACAACACAGTGGTGGGGTTAGGTGCGCATGCACACTCACTACTTGGTTTCTCTTGTCTTTTGGAAGTCGTTTTGTACTTCTTACTTCCAGCCAAATCCTTACCTGGACTACCCTATTACGTAGGGAAAGTTCGTGTACCTCTCGGACCGACCGCCCGTCCGTGCGACATCCCGAGGACGGTTTAATGCACTGTGGGGAGATCTCAAAGGGTCTTTCATTTCGTCATGAGGCCCAGGACTTCAGAAGAATAGTTTCGGGTCCCCCATAAATCTAAACACACGATAATCTCGAGTAGTTATCGACGACTGCACAAGAGATTAAAAGAGGTTCTTTTACAACACTATGCCTGAAATCAGGGGCTGGCAACACAGTAGGGATCGCCTGAAGCGATGCTTGCCGCCCCCTTTTTTTGTATTTGTTCATTTTCAAATTCCAGTGCATTTCTACTCCATATCATTGTACAAACTGTAGGCCTGGCCTATTTGGGGTGTACTGTGACACATATCATCCTTTAAAATTGTCAGCGTTCAACGTTCTGCCTTTGTGTTAGCAACCTACTAGATCATCTCCTAAGAATAGTGCAAAATAAACGAAATCGCAAACTTTGCCCCCATTCTTTTAGAACATATGTGTATTTCCGGGCGCCGACAGTTAGCCTGGTACACCGCATCAGTACTATAGTTAAAAATAAAGCAAGAACTGGAACTGTACATAGTCTGGGTTGGACATGCTAGGGAAAGGCGATGGACACATTTCGACTCATATGCAGCCGGCCAGCATCGCTTCAGGCGATCCCTACTGTGTTGCCAGCGCCTGCTGAAAACCAGTTTTCAGGCCAGCCACAACATATTTCAGTACACAGCCCGTAACGTGGTGGCCCCCCAACCATTCAAATAATTTTCTTAGAAGGTTGTTTGCACCAGGTGGTCCCGCAAGTGTATTGACAGCCGCGGGCAGGCCAAGGTAATTGTTCGCCAGGCTTGGAGGCTAGGAACAGTGGATTACATTTAACCCGTGTAACCATAGCTCCATGGCAAGTATCGTTAGAGGTCGTCGTTGTTGTTACACGATCCTATTAGACCTGAAATAAGCCGGTAACGAATAAGCACTGCTAGGACTTCATGCGTCACGGAAGCATTTGCCAACTTCCTCGCGCCTCTGTGCGAACGGGCTGTGTGAATTGAAATTTTCACGCAATTTTATTACATCAGTCTGGATTCAAAATGTTCATAGTAGTTCGCACTCTTTGTTCTCAACAACGATCGGGTTGTCATCAAGTTCCGCCGGCAACTCATCACACGCAGGCAAGTACTTATCAAGTTTTGTGCATCACTTAAAAGTTAGCACAACTCCCCAGGATAAGCATCAAATTTACCCACGTAGGGTGGATTTATTAAGATTTAGACTCTGAAGGTGGTGGTGACGCTGACGGCGCTCATTATTTGTTTCAGGTGCGTACTTGTCACCTACGCTCTACAGACCTCTTGCGATTTTTACTAAGAAGGATTTAATAATTCTTGAGAACGGAAGCTCAAGCACTGCACGATTTATAGATAGGAAAAGGGTAAGGATTCAGTTTTTGACCTTGGGCGTTAACGCTAGAAATGGACGATACGAGGGGGCTAAATCTTGATACGGCTACTGAAAAGGTAAATGAACGACTTCGTATCCGCAGTAGCAGCCGGCAGGCCTAGGTGGTAGTTCACCAGGCACGGAACATTGCGTCGCGATGCGTCCTCAGACTCTTGAGTCACGTAAATAGAGATCTCCCATGAGACCTGACGGAAGCTGCAGAACAAAAACACTTCCACACCGGAAACTCTAGAGGGCAGTTATGAGAAATTTTAATGGCGTTTTGAGTAAATTGGGAAGTCATTTCCATTGTTTGGCGCAACATCTGTGTATTTCTCATACCTGCTCCCGAGAGTTTCCGGTCTGTACGTGTTTGTTCGTCAGCTTCCGCTTCTGAACCTCGTTGGAAACGTGTATTGGTGTACGCCGACCCGAATGAGTGGCATCCATATTGTGAGTGGTTCACACGATTTAGATGCAACTGCGAACTTCACCGCAACTTTAAACTAGGCGACTGGAAGCAAAAGCGAAGGCCCTCTGCGTAATCGCGGACGCGTGTATTCTGAGTCCTACTTGCCCTTTTCATCGCTGCTCTACTGGTTCGAGTACCGTGAGTATAGTCGTGTCGCAATCGTGTATTGACCTGCTAACATTACGGTCTGGGTGTTGCTGTTGCTTTTCAAATTCCGTTCTCATCTTTTCATCACTCAATTGGTTCGAGTGCCGTGAGTATAGTCGTGTCGCAATCTTATGGTGACCTGCCAACATTACGGTCTGGGTGTTGCTGTTGCTTTTCAACTTCCGGATCTTTATAACTTTGTGGGAACCTCTGTTCCGCATAGCAGTTTTCAATAAGGCATCCCAGACCAAACGGATGCAACACGAACGACGCTGTTCAAACCCACTTCCCAGAGTTGTGTCTTGTTATACGTGAGTTTTGTAGACCCCCATTTTGCTATTGATCCGATTTCTCAGAATTCGTAGTTCCGTTAAACGATGTAAGTTATGTAATCAACTCGACACGCGAGCGGAACAACCACTTATCTTTCGTAAGGCTAAACAAAACCGGCCTTCCCGCGCCTAGGGAAAGCAGCTTACCTCTTCCTGCCCGGCGACTTTGGACATTTTAGGCAGAGGTTATTCTTTAATAAAATCTCTTCGCTCGCGCTTCGAACTGGGTTAAGAAGTCATCCGCAAACCGTATATATCCTGGGCATATTTAGGTATGAAATGATTTGCAATGCATCGGTTCCTGAGCGCCTTCGAGGAACCGCCTAATGTCGGTACCTTGGCGTCAACCACCGGTCAATAGGGATTTCCTATGAGACTTGGAAACGGAAGTCGAAGAACAATAACACTGCAGGACCGGAAAGTCTCGAGGGCAGGTATGAGTAACTTAAAGGACGTATTGAGTTAATAGAATACTCCGGAGAAACCCAAAACGGAAGTAAGAAGTCGCAACGAAGAAGAAGAATTCAAGGGAAGTATGAGAGATCGAGTATTTCTGAACCTTCGCGGCACTTCAAAAATCACGCGATTTCTCATATAATCCACAGAGTTCTTCTTCGTTACAACTTCTTGCTTCCTTTTCAGGCTTCACCGGAGTACTCTATTTGGAAGTTAGGTTTCATATTTGGTCCCATCGGTATTTCTCATATCTGCAGTCGGGAGTTTTCGGCCTGCAGGTGTTATTGTTCTTCAGCGTCCGCTTCCAAGCCTCGTTAGAAAGCTCTATTGCTGTGTGTTACTTTTTTTCCTCGAAAACGGTTTGTCGTATGGACCTCTGCCGGTCACGCATCCTCAAAGTAGACTTCTTCAGTTCTTTAAAATGCGTCAGAACCCAGGATGCTCTATGGTTTGCTAATGACCAAAATGGATGAAAACCTCCGAAGCAGTTTTAACAACATGCACGGTTTCGAAAAGTCAAAGAAAAATAAAACAAATGGCAAAATAAGGGTCCTAAAATCTCAACTTTAAGTAGTCGACATTCCCCATAATACTTGTTTTGAAAGGAGTCGTTCGTGCGGTACCGATTTTGTCTGGATTCTCTCATTGCAAGTCGCCAATATTATATTTTCCTGATACAGTGTGTACTAGTTGCGAATAATTTGTTCGTATTGCGAACTATTTTGTTCGTAACTTGCGAAGAATGTCATACGATTGCATTAGGAACCGGTAGTTTGTAAACATTCAAACTGTTAGGGGATTAAACGGGCCCCTTATAATGTGTTTTTTGGATTACAAACTAATATGTTTGCTGTTTGCTGTTCAATAGCTTTAGAGAGTGCGGTCTGCCTGCTCACAAGTGCACCAGGCTGTTTCCACTGCAGTGCTCCGCCATGGCGTCCTACGCTGACACTGTGAAAAAAGGTGAGTTGCAGTTAATTGCCAGAGCGATAAAGCAGCCGAGGACCGCACTGTCCCCTAAATTTTCTGTCTGTCTTTGGTCTGACCGCGTTGCTTCTTGTGAAAGCGGTATTGGCAGAGCGATAGCGGAGCCAGGAACCGCACTGGTCAAAAAATGTTTTGTTTGTCGTCTGTTGGTCCAGGCAATTTCTGGAGAACAGTCCTCCAGTTTGAACCGCATTCTTTTATTATGCCGTATTCCACCCGACCTGCTATCCACTGTAGTGCAAATAGTTTCTGACAATTTGTTTACATTGGGTCTGTTTTAACGAAATCTTCCCAAAATCGTGATTTTCCGATATTTCGTAGCATGAGATTCAATATAGTCTTACGTTTAACCACGCTGCAGAGAATCTCTTGTTGTTGGATGTATTGGTTCAGTAGATGAAATTACATTTTCGACCTTGGCCATTTTCAGGTCACAGTAAAGACGTTAATAGAATGTTAGATTTGTACAACAATAAATAGATCTTAATGTGTACTAGATTGATAAATGTTCATTCGACGGATCTTTTTGTCTTTTGCTCTTCATTGTTAATTTTTATCGTTTTGAGATGCGGTGTCGTGCACTTTGATCAGCTCGACTTACCTGACTAATCTCGCCCATGAAACAGCCGGCTCTCCATCCAAAGATAGCTGAAAATCACTTCAAACGGCCATTCTGTCACGTTACGTGATGTCCTCCGTCCTAAACTCCAAGTTCGAACGCGATTTTCTTAATTATTTTAACATTCAATCAAAATTCCAAGTGCACGCTATGGACCGTAGTAGGTTTTCTTCCTGAAACCACAATTTGAACATCCTTTCACACTTACTGTGGTTTCAAAAGGCACTCACTTGTGGCTGTCGTTATATAATGCACAGGCACTCAGTTGCGGCTGTTGATTCAAAAGACACCCGTTACTGGCCGTTTAGAGCCACAGATAAGTGCCTTTTGAATCAGCAGCCGCAACTGAGTGCCTTTTAAAACGACAGCCACAAGTAAGTGCCTTTTGAAACAACAGCCACAACTGAGTGCCTCTTAAAACAACAGCCGCAACTGAGCGCCTATTGCATGTAGGTATCAAGTTTCGGAACGATTTTAATATTGCGGATTGACGGAGCTTTGCTTTACGTGTATTTTGCAGGTTCGTGTGCATCTAGCACCAGCAGCTCAAGGGTAGGAAGGAAGAGAAAAGCGAATGAGTGGCTTTCCTTCTCTGTGGTGTCGGCGTTCATTGACGACACATTCTTGGACTGGGCCCATTTCGAAAAGAAGGTTGCTGCGTCAGGAATGATGCCAGGTATGTTGGATTGGTTGGAGGCATTGCGCGCTCATTGCAAATGTACTTTTTATTGTTCATATCATACGTGATTTACGGCAACCTATTACTGCAGTTCTGAGGTTGTTCTCCAGTGCGTACGAATTTGTAATTATACAACGTACATTTTTTGTGGTACGTTACAATACAGATCATTATTTTTGCGGTACTAGGCGTTGGTAAGGTAACTACGGTCCCACGTGGTCAGTAAATTACAAATTACAAAGAACGTTTCTGTTGGCTACGAAGCCCAACTTCACCTTACAATCGCAAGCTTCAGAGGCTACGAAAGAAGGTCTTCGTAATGCATGAAGTGACAAATAATTCGGGAAAAGTAGCAATTTCGTCATCAAAAAATTGGTTCCTCATTAGAAATCAAACAAATGTCAAGAGAAAAAAATGATGGAAACTACATTTTTGATACCGGATGACACGTCTGGCTGAAAATCGAGCTTCGATTGTGTCGTCATATGACGTCATTGGCTAAGCGATGGCCCAAAAATGTTTTGTCTGCTTGTGTGTCTGTGTGTCCGCGCGATTTCTCTAGAACGGTTCATCGTAGAGGGCTCAAATGTGGACCAAAATCTTCTTGCATCATACCGGAGTCAACCTCACCTTGGGGGTACCGCAGCCAAAAAAGTTTCTTAGATAATTTTTACAACTGGCCTTAGTTTTGATAAAATAACCACGCAATTCCGATTGTGACGCACGCATCGATTCCTGTTCATATTTCGATAGGACGGTGCGAAATACACGTGGGTTAGGTTTGGTTAGGCTGTTTGGCGGATTAGGTTAGAAGCGTAGCGACCACCGCGGCGCAAACGCGGCGCCCGCAGGGCGCCATACTGACTGACAAGCCCCGCAGGGTCCAACTCGTCCGCTGACAGCCGCCGCACAGTGGGACGAAATCACCAAAACCCGGAAAAAAAACCTCCAGCGCCCGAACTATGGCCACTATTTGCCTGAAATTTTGTGCGAGGAGGTTTTTAGGGGTCAGGAATTTCGTTGCTGTCAACAAATTTCTCCTTGCTCTTCTATGTCTTCACGTACACTATTAATTTTCAATTTTAAAAAATGTGAACACTTCCTAAGTCTTGGAAAATTTAAAAGTTGACTCTCTGTTGGACGTGGGGGGTGAACAAGTACAGCGCAAATTATAATACAGTTAATTTTCTCAAAAAGAAAATTTTTCATTGAGCGATGGTTGTTGATTTCTTAAGCGTACCAGAAAACAGCATAACAAAACAAAAAACAACAGAAAACAGCAAATGAAAGAAATTATAGAAATCCAAACGTAAAACTATTTATTTTATTTTCAAAAAATGAAAAAGTCAGCAAAGACTGATCCGCGGGGATGGCTCGATTGGTCTAATGAAAGTTGCCCTAAAAAGTTTTCCAATTAATCGAAGGTATTTTTAAACATTAAGAAAATTATTGGCATCAGTTCACCTAATTATTCTGAATTATTTAAAATTATTTATAGTTATTTATAATAATTTGGAATTAAAGAAGATATTGGCAAGGTTAGGTTAGGTTTGGCAAGGTTAGGTTAGGTTAGGTAAGGTTAGGTTGGGTTAGGTTTTTCTATCATGATTCCAATTAATAATAAATAACTATAAATAATTTAGAATAATTTTAAATAATTCAAAATATTTAGGTGAACTCAAGCCAATTATTTTCTAATATTTTAAAATACCTAGGATTAATCAAGAAACTTTTTAGGTCAACTATCATTAGACCAATCGAGCCCACCTCTGATCCGCCGCTGGCTCGGGTTGACGACCGGAGCGGGAGGGAAGGCCAAACCGAGCCGCTTTTTCACTTCCCATATCTCGCTCGTTGGCACGTATAAGCAGGAACGCTTTGAAAATTCTGAAAATCTAGCACGTGCACTTCACTCTTATATCCTACTTTTCTTGAAGCACCTTGAAGCACGCGAAATATCGTCTCGTGAAGATACGAGAAAAACGCCCTGCGCGCTGTCTTTGCAGACCTCTCGCATTTCCCTTATAATTATCAAACGAATAATAAATTTATCATTTCCGGACTCTGAGGAAGAAGTAGACACCATGCGGAATCATCAGCGTGTCACACGATACACGAAAACGTATGCACACTTATTTGAATGCCCCAGAATTAGCCGCAGCACGTCCTTCGCTCTGAGAGGTTAGGATGGCCGTAATGCTCAATATTGTTTTTCGGGCTAAAATGAGGTTTTTGGGTGGATAGCCTTCAAAAACCAGTGCATGAAAGTGTTCTCTGGTGGAGGACCTCATTCTTTATCCCCCGATTTTAATTTCATTTTCGGTTTTTTTTTCGGGTTTTGGCGATTCCGTCCCACTGTGCGCCGGCAGGTCAAGATAGGTGTACGCCCGGCGGTTCGCGATGACCGAAGCCTGTTACGCCACGATGTTGTCTGGCTTACGCTTACCTTGTATACTTTTACACTGTTCGCAGTAATCAGCGGCGTTACTAAGATAGCTAGGTTAGCGTTGGAGCCACCGAAGCACTCGTTTGAGGCATTCCAGACGAAAAAAGCCACCCGTTTTTCGACCCCTTCCGAATTTGATCCCACACGGTTTATAGGTTCCTTTCATGCATAGGGACTGCCGAAAAGTCCCTATAGCAATTTCCGATCATTCCTATAAGATCTATAGGGGTCGCAAACCCCCCAAAACAGCTGTTTTAGACCATTTGGGACTAGATGGGTTCTCGAAGACTGCCAAACAAAAAAAGTCCCAAATGGGTGTCGTCAGACCACAAAAGTACGCTTTATCGAATTCCGTTCCGTTAAAGGGTCTACGGTTCATGGTTTGGGCACCAGAGCCACGCAAACTTTCACCAAATTAAACATTTTAGTTATTTTTTTTATAAGTTTTTTTAAAATATTTTCCAAGGGTAAACACATCGAAATAGAGCCCTGTGGGCGAAAATTTTAAGGAAAATGTCGTATCTCCAACCGTTTAGCCGCTACACTTTAAAAATAACCAACAGTTTTTCTTTTCTTAGTGAATAAATAAGGAAAGATTTTAATGTATAGCGGCTAAACGGTTGGAGATACGACATTTTCCTTAAAATTTTCGTCCATGGGGCTATATTTCGATGCGTTTATCCTTGGAAAATATTTTTAAAAATTTTATAAAAAAAATAACTAAAATGTTTAATTTGGTGAAAGTTTGCGTGGCTCTGGTGCCCAAACCATGAACCGTAGACCCTTTAACGGAACGGAATTCGATAGAGCGTACTTTTGTGGTCTGACGACACCCATTTGGGACTTTTTTTGGTCGGCAGTCTTCGAGAACCCATCTAGTCCCAAATGGTCTAAAACAGCTGTTTTGGGGGGTTTGCGACCCCTATAGATCTTATAGGAATGATCGGAAATTGCTGTAGGGACTTTTCGGCAGTCCCTATGCATGAAAGGAACCTATAAACCGTGTGGGATCAAATTCGGAAGGGGTCGAAAAACGGGTGGCTTTTTTCGTCTGGAATGCCTCTTTGTGATACGAAGTCGAGCCTCTCGTCTTGTAATACAACGTTGCGCTTTGCACAGTAAATTGTTCTATATAAAATTGAGCATCCGGAAGCTGATGCACACGCTCATGCACAAACTTGTGCTCATTTTTGAGCACAGTAATGTCCGTCTTAGTGCGGAACTGCATAAAAACGCGGATAAGCTTCTGAGCTGAGAGTTTTAGTGTGTAGTTACGAAGATGCTTCGTTTTTTGTTGCTTTATGAAGAGCTTTCTTTGTAGAAGTTTGTAGGTTGCTATTGAAAAACGCGTTCCTTGCTATCCCTTCATTATGTTGCATTCGTTTTCAGTGTGCCGCTGGATTACGCAGAGTATAGCGGAGAAAGGCGGGGAAGTTCCCGAGGAGAAGGATGTCCTTCGAGTCAGGAACTGGGTGCGGAATCTACGTTCTGGTAAGTGTCAACGATTCCTTTGCAGCAAAACTCAGTTGGATATATTTTAAAGCTGCATTCTACAAGTTCCTAACACGAGAGTTATCCCGCAGGCATTAATTTCGAGTGTTTCGATAGAGTGCTTTTCGTGTTCGGCCAGGGATTTAAAAATGTGGGGGGGGGGGGGCGCAAAATAGCGTGTTTTCTTCGCGGAGCATTCTTTTGGATCTTACATCTGACTCTAAAATCTCTCACATGGCGCATTTTACAGAGTAGGTGCCGTGGCGGGGGCTCCAGATGACCTCGCACAATTCTGGAAAAGAATAATTTCGGAAACTACATCGAAAATGGCCGGGAGAAAGTTAACGCGTTGCGTGGATTTCGTATCAGCGGCTCGACGACAGCCCCTAACTGCCGTCGGAGTTTCTTCCTCGTACCAGCGGGTGGTAAAGGTGGCCCCACAATGAGATCCATCACACCCATAACGTCAGTCGCGTCAGTCCCGTCACGTCCATTCTCACCTCTGAATAATCATTGAATGCACATGCAAGAAGGGCAATGTGTGGGTGTGTGTGAGTGTGTGAGTGTGTGAGTGAGAGAGAGATAGAGAGATTGCCCTACTTGGATGAGCATTCAATGATTTTACAGTGGTGTGAATGGACGTGACGGGGCTGACGCGACTGACGTGATGGGTCTCATTGTGGGGCCACCTTAACGATGTGATGTTTGGTGAAGCGATGCTGTCCGCACCCGTCCTCTGCTATTTGTGCAATTTCCAGCGCATTTTTAACCCACATCTTTGTAAAATCAAAAGGCCTAACCTATTTAGGATCTACTGTAACACATAGCATCCTATAAAATTTTCAGCGTACAACTTTCTGCCTTCGAGTTTAAAACTTACCGGATAGTTCAAAATTAACAAAACTGCCAACTGTGCCCCCATTCTTTTGGAACGTATATGTATTTCCCGGCGTCGAAAATCAGCCTTGTACCGCATAAGTACTAAAGTTCGAAATAAAACAAGCACTGCATCTGTGCATCGTCTGGTTTGTGCATCGTCTGGTTTGTGCATGCTAAGGAAATGCGCTGGACACATTTCGACATATAGTCTGGCAGCCAGCATCGCTTCAGGCGATCCCTACTGTGTTGCGAGCCCCTGCTATTACATTCCGAGTTCACCCGAAAATTTTCGAAGTTCTTAACACGCTAAAAACACAGTTGTCCACTGCAAGGAATTAATAGTGCACTGCCTTACTTTTGTTGCAGATCAATCCCAAAGATGTGGTGTTAGATCATTAGGAGGACTTAATAATTTGGGAAGGACCTGTTATTTGAACACTGCTCTTCAAGCACTCCAAGGGGTCGCTCCAATTTGCAACGCACTGAAAGTCTGGCAGCTACCCAAAACGGCTCAGGCTGGTCAAATGGGTCTCAAGGTCTCGTGCGTGGCTGCACTCAAAAAGCTTATCTGCAGCATGGAAGTAGGTGGTTTATTGGTCGTAAAGTTGTCATAGTTTACTGTTAGAAAATTAGACTTATAATGACAAATATAATCTTAGTTTTATTTCATGCATCTAAATTCGAGGGAAGTGCCTTTTAACTACACTGGTGAAGGCGTAACCTGACACTACTGAATCACAAAATGTTTATGTCACTTTACGACTCTATTCGTCATGTGGCGACAGGCTCGGGTAACGAATGAATCCTCGCTTCTGTGGTCTGTGTCGACTTCTTTGTTTAGACGAGTTTAGCAGACGACGGTTAAGGTGAAAACGGGAAGAAATTCTGGACTAAAAACCTAAGAGTTGGGTACCACGCTTCTCCTACCATAGGAAAAGCATGGTTGGGAGCCACGAGCCACACTTTTCTGAAAGTGTGATAGCGTACCACGCTCCTCTGATATGTTAAAGCATGGCACAACCACACTTTAGGAAGAGTGTGTTAAGCCATCACACTCCTCGAAGAATGCTGTGTCCAACCATGCTTTTCCTACAGCATGGTAAATACCACGTACCTAAGGAAAAGCGTGGTACCCAACTCTTGAGTTTGTTGAGCACTGACATGGCCGTCGACAGATTCTTAACCTCCTCTTCCCGTCACTTTCCCGATGCCGTCACGGCGGCCGTGTTCGTGAATCATATCTTCCCACTTTCTGCTTGGCCGTCGTTATCTCTGCTTGTCTATTGATGATTCTTTCGTGAATATTTAAATTTACCTTTGGTTGTTTCAGTCACAGTCGGTTACATCTCCTGTAGAGGTCCTGGACTGTTTGGAAGCACTGACGTCAAGGAAGCTGCGATCCTTCCAGGACACGCACGAGTACCTTTTGCTACTCTGCGATGTCATCAAGGACGTGTTTGCTGTCTCCGGCGAAAGAGCCGTTCAGAATGCAATGGAAGGTACCTATCTCGTTCGGAAATGTCGGAAATGTCTCTTTAGTCGAACACTAACTAGTATAAAGTTGTAAGCAGTCACATTTAAAATTAAATAGATCCTTAGGCAACAGTTAAGATTCTCTTATGAAATCTTTATTGCTGTACGAATGGATAATAATCGCGTATACGTTTCAAAAAATTGTGCTTCGTGTACCTTATGTGCGCTAATATACTCTAAACTCTGAACGCTGAAAAATTATTAGTTGCCACAACAAATGCGTGCGTTGATGTTGGGACAAGCGACAAACACAAAACTTAAGTTATGAGGACGAAGATTTCGCTAGTTCAATGCTTTCGCACTTCTCATATTCGTGCTTGTCTGAAAACCAACAAACGAGTGTCAAATTGTGTCTGATTGTATGCTCTTCTCAGGGTTGCCAGTGGCAAACTTTTTTCACTTTCTTTCAACTTAAAAACAAGGTCGGCTTCTTTTCAATTTTTCCGATCCCTTTGCAATGCTGAAAGTAGCTACGTTTATTGCCTTAGGTACTGTGGAAGAGACCCTCACCTGCTGTAAGTGTAAGATGTCTCGAACACGGTCGCACCTGTTTCTAGACATAGAATTGTGCATTGCTGATGATGGAACCCAGCTGACACTTGTAAGTACAGTACATTGTCGAGATCACGCCGTTGATACTTCACCAATGTTATACGTCAATTGCACAGATTTTCAGCAGCGTGTCATGAAGATCTGGAGAGGTTGATCAAATGACAAGTGGTATATGATTGAAACAGCCTCTTCGATTCGTTATGACGCGCTCCTGAAAAAGTGCACAATGGATGAATCCACAAGTGGCTGGTTAAGTGAGCGCTGGCCAAAGTAGACGTGTGGGATAAGAGTTTGCAATAGGACAGCACCAGCTTTGAAACTTTCAGCGAGGTACAGCTTCGTTCTTGTGTCACGTCGGTTTATCCACTTGCAGGACGAAGCCTTGCGGTCCCATTTCAAGTCCGAGGTCCTTCGTGGAGAGGAAAAATGCGAGTGTGAGAATTGCAAATGCAAAACATCAACTGTTAAGGCATCAAAAATTAAGGACAGTCCGGAGTTTTTAACTGTTCTCCTGAAAAGATTTCAGTTTGACGCTCATAAAAGCTCCAAAATTAGTACAAGGTGCGCTTCATCGACTATGGTCTGATTGTAAAAGTCATTACGACAAATGTGCGCGAATTATTATCTATGTATCTATTACAATTTACAGAGTTGATATTCCCGAGCACATAAACTTATCCAGTGTCTCGAAACAGAAGTGTGGTGCAGAGTATGAATTATGCTGCCTTGTTGTGCACTACGGCCGATCGCTGGATGGTGGGCATTACTATTGCTATAGGCGAGTCGGGGACAGATGGTATCTGCTCGATGATGAAACTGTGTCTCAGGTAATATCATAAGCTATCCATGTAACACTACTTACCACAACACTACTTACCGTAACACTATTTACCACAACTTACAATTAACTTTATCAATTTTTTTTTCCAGAGTTCTCTTGATCAAGTTTCTGGGCACAAAGACGGTTACCTTGCTGTCTACAAGCGCACCGATAAAGTCATTGAGCCTGTGAAAGTTAATGGTGATGGTGAGTTTTCATTTGGAACAAGTTAAAGCGGAGGCCGTCAATGTGTCTCGTAGGAAACGCCCCAGGACGCTCTGTTGGCGAGTGGTCGCTAGGGACCCACTTTCAGCCCAAGAAGGCCATGTTTTGCCCACCGACACCTGCCGCAACACCTTCGGAACATTTAAACTACTGCCCTGGACTTCTTGACTCATTTAAGTCCGTGTCAGTTCCCGGGGAAAATTTCGTATCTCCGTCCATTCTCGAGATTTACCTTCTCACTGGCGATCCCTGGACTCAATGCAGGGATAAGGCAAAAAAAAACGCCCTTTGTTTTCCTAGCCTAGAACCCATACTAGGCGTCGTAGCTAGATGCGTAAAAGACATTTTAAAGGGGGGGACATTTGCGCATCGACTGGTACCCCGCTGGGGTCTCTACGACCAAAACTGGCTAAGTGGCAGCCAAAATCAATCAGGCGTGATTTATAGGACACCCTGTATATTTACTGATTGCTTGCTTCCTGCCTCATGTGCTTAAACTGGTAACTCCAAGTCGAAGTACTGCGCCTTAAGGAGGCGCATCAAAAATTACACCTTGTCAGGGTGTAAAAACTGTCCAGGAAGGGCCCGCTGGGCTCTCTCTGTGTCTTCTAAAATGCCGGCTTTCCGCCAGAGCTACTCAGTAAAGGGGTGCATGGTGCCTAACCTGGGGTGTGGAAGTGCATCGACTAGGGCGGAAATACCACGCGAGTGTTGAGGAGTGGTCTAAGTGAAGTTTTGATGAAAGGAAAATTGTTTTTCCTGTATTGCCGGGGGTTTCGAACCCTCGTACTTGTCACTGTGCAGCGAGTCCGAAACCAAGGGTACAGGGTTTTTCAATTCTGGGTCACTTGTACTAGCGAAGGACTGGAAGTCTGGAATCTGTGTCCGCAGCATCACTAGCAGACTTAATTACGTTTCTGTTAACATGGTTCACCTGCTACTCTGGGTTAAAATATCCCTAGCTGAGCGCACGCTACCTTAACCTGCCTTAGCCAATTAGCCTAATCTATCTTGACCTACCATACCCTTACCTGTCCTTGGTTCAACAGCTGAAAATCTAGTCTACCGTCTACATCAGCGGGTAGGGTGTACATTCATACACCGTGGCAATCGAAAGCTTTCTTGCAAAAGTGAGCTTGCGAAGAATTTCTTTGCAAGCTTGCGATAGATTTTCTTTGTAAGCTTACAAAGAATTTCTTTGCAATGCGAATCACCTTCGCAGTGCAAAGATGTTCTTTCAAAGAAAGCTTCGTGATGCATTGCGTTGTCTTCGTAACGTTGTAACAATACTCATGTGAGACTTTTCCGTCATTTCAGTTCATACTGGAATCCAAAGATACTCGCAAGAGATCAACCACCAAGGAACCCATAACAACCCATCTCTGTCTTCGATTCGTTCATGGTGCGTATAAGTAGCACACCTTGCATTGTTAGAGTGGCTAGATATCATGAATCTTCGATTTGCACTGTACAAGACTTGCAAAGAAAACTGCAGCTACGTTGTACGATCTTTCTTACGAAGTATTTTGTTTGTGATGCAAAATTTTGTCTCGTAACTAATGAATAAAATATAGATCGTAAGGAAGATTGTAATACAGAGCTGCAGTTTTCCTTTTTAGCCCGTCCCGACACGTTTCTTTAGAAACGGCAGGAGCCGGGCTTATAGTCTTAGGCCGGATGTTCGTTCGTTCGCTAGTGTGTACGCTGACTTATCGTTCATAGAAAAACTTCAAATTTTGAGGATCAACTGCTTTTTTAACGTAGAATCACGTGCGGTGGCAACAATTTTCGATTTGTATCGCATTTTTGATTTATGAAAATTTGTCTGTTTTTGTTTTTTGAGGTTAGGGTTGGCCGCCGCGCGCACACCATTACCATCGCGGCGCGCACAGGGACGGGCTCAGGTTAACGATTTTAATCGTAACAAATACATCTGCTATCTGGCACTTCTAGGGAGACTTGAGGCGGGGGCCGAAGGCCCCCGCAAACGCCGCCGGCAGGCCAAGCTGGCCAAGTCCCCTTGTCAAACCGAGGTGCCGGTGGAGCGCAGCGGAACTGGCACTGAGGTTGACGGAAGGGACGGGCCAGCTTGTTCTTATTAGGACGATGAACGTTTCTTCACAAGCTTGTATCAGTGAATGGTGAAGTTTTTAAAACGGTTTCTGATCACTCTCTTAAGTCTGTTATCACTCGAAATTAGGCGAATATTGAGATATCTTCATTCTTAGTGTAGCACGCTGTCAAAAAGTGTCGTTTTTAAACGACTTTTGGACTTTTGTAAATCAAATCTGATATCCACGTAAAATAACGATATTTTTCTTGCGGAGTATAGTCAAGAGCCGTGTTGCTCCACTGGTACAAGTGGGGCGTAGTATTACGACTTCAGCTGTGCCCCGCCCGAAAGGCGCAACATGCACTACGTCATGTAAAGGCGTAAAAGCATGCCAAACGTGACTGTGACAAACCCTCCGTCAATTTAAAAATTAGTTAATGACAAATGTACAAACGCAAATACTAGCTGTACTTACATTTACTGACGATGTGCAATTGATTTCAAATGTCAAAACGGGCCCCCTTATTTGGGTCATGAGACCTCTACAGACACAGAGAAAACCTCACCATAGAAAATTTCGGTTCGGAACGAAGTTTTTCAGTTCTCATTGGACCAAACGATCTTCGTAGCAGAACGACTGAACTTTTTGCAGTGTGCAGCCATGTTATCGAACATAGTGATACGCACACTGCTAATCGAGGTGTGTGAATGTCACACGGACGGAAACGTAGTAATTGTTTTTTACACAGTTTAAGACCTGCTAATCAAATTACAAAACACATTCAATTTGACGCCTAGGACTTAGGCTGGGTTAGTGCTACGCTTCAGGGGCAGGCCCATTTAATTGTGACCACAACTCGTATCACACACATTTACTATCGAATTAGGTCACGTCCAACTTTTGAAATCATGGCGTCAAGCTGAACCTGAGCTATCACACATTCCGGTAGACACCGCCACCAGCACAAAATGTCAAAATGTTCATGCGCAGTTGTGGAAATTTGGTAGGCTTTTCATCCTATTTCCAAAACATATTTTTTTAATGGAAAAAGGCTGCGCAGGGCACTCGAATGGGGCTTACGTTCCCTTGCGGCAGCAAAAATTAATGTCTCAGAATCTTTTTCAAAATATTTATTACGATCAATTTGGCTGAAGTAAGACCCTGAAGAGCTTGAATTTCAAGAAAAACGCTGTAACTTTTACGGTTTTCGAGATGTCTGCGATTTTCAATCCAAAATTCGCGTCAATCTAATTTCGATTTATTTTCGCACTTAAAACGGCGACATGTCAAAAGCCGTAACAGTTAAAGTGTTTTCCTTTAAATTTAAGGTCTGTAGGGTCTTACTTTCGCCAAATTGCCATTAGAAAATATTTTGAAAAAATTCCTGCGACATTGTTCGAAGAAATCGGGATAAAATATTTTTGGAAATATGATGAAATGTTAAACAAATTTTTGCAACTGCGCATGAACATTTCGAATTTTTATGCCGGTGGCGGTGTTTAACCTTCCTGAGGTGTGGTACACATTAAGCGGGTTTTAAAATATGTGAAAAAAATTCACTGATTTCGTTTGACGGTGCATTCTTCTTGTTTTGTGCTGTTGCAGCAACGGCGTTGAATCCTATCCCGACGTTGGCCTAAACCAATTCAGTGATGCTGATGATTTGTATTCTTCGGACGGGGAATGGAAGTTGGTACTCCCTAAGCGTTCCAAACGCAATGCTTTCTCATCGTCCGATGATGAGACTCGTTCCACCGAATCCTGTCAACGCCGGGTGTGGGACAAAACACCTACGAATGACCATTGTGGAGCTGTGAGTGAAGTCGCACCACCTACCAACTTTTCATCGAAAAAAGAAGCACTTTCACGTGTTGGGCGGTCTCCGACTCCTGGTTTGAAAGGTGATGCTAGTGATTGGTATTCTTCGGACGGGGAATGGAAGTTGGTACTCCCTAAGCGTTCCAAATGCAATGCCTTCTCATCGTCCGATGACGAGACTCGTTTCACCGAATCCTGTCAACGCCGGGTATCGGACAAAACACCTACGAATGACCATCGTAGACCTGTGAGTAAAGTCGCACCACCTGCCAACTTTTCATCGAAAAAAGAAGCACTTTCACGTGTGGGGCGGTCTCCAACTCCTGTTTTTAAAGGTGAATTGTCGCCCAGTTTCAAAACACAATCTGCAATAAGTAAGGGGAAATCGTCTTCAGGCTTGCACCTGAAGGGCGATCCTGAGTCAGTTTCTTCTGGTCGTAATAATGAGGGTGGCACGGAAGAAAACCTTGTCCGATTTCCCCAACCATCTACAACAAAAATTCCTGATCCAATGCCTAGCTCTGAAGACTCAGCTTCGGAGTCAGGTGGAGGTGTTGAAGGCAATTCTAATAAGGGTTGGCGCACTAAGTACGGCAAAAATGTCAAGAATAAAGGTAAAACGCTTCGTCTCTGTGCTAGACCCTACAACACCTTTGAATTCGCCGTATCCATTAGTGAGGCCGATTGGGAACAGTGTATTGCAAGAAATCGCCAAGGCGAGCTGTGTTTAAAACGGGATGAATGGAGGGAGATATTATTAGACAATTTTGAAAAGCAGGACCCAGAGCATCATACAATAAAATTTAAGAGTTCCGGAGTCCCTTGCAACACACCCAAAAGAGGATTAACAGTAGACGCTTATGCATACTGTAGGAATGGCGAATGCAAATCTTTTATTATAGTAGTTGAAATGTCTACATGTGAAGAACCTCCGCTAATTGAGGTGTATTCTAGGGGAGAACTTACCATCCATGTGATGTAAAGATCACTCGGCCTTTGAATAACCTGCGGCGACGTCGGGCTCGGAAGATTTTGAAAACGACGTCAGCTGCAAAATATCAAGACGAACAAAGCAATAATTTGACTGATGAGGCGTACGCAGACGGGCATTTGGGACCGGTTAAATCTGATAACGTCGCAAGGAACACAAAATCGGAAGCGATGGCTGACGATGACTTACATAATGATGATCTGATTGACGTTATCTTGCGACGGAGAAAAGATTTGCAAGGGAACGTGCCCACGTTTATTCAAGCTGTCGGGGAACCTTTCTTTGTCATTCTTTTTAGTGAGGAACAGGTGAAAGTTATTTTATCCCAATTCAAATCATGGAAAGAGATAACAGTAGAATTTGATGCGACTGGTTCTCTTATTCGGACTCCACTCTGGATGAAGGGAAAATTGTACTTGTATGCTGGAGTGGTGAACATCAATGGAACAGTAATACCACTATTCGAAATGATTTCCATCAAGCACTGCCAGAAAGGTATTGGTGACTTATTTGCAACGTTTCGTTCATTCTGCACAACAGTTTTGCGAAAGTCATGGCCATGTATCGGCAGGATTACGATAGATTGCTGTTTTCCATCGATGCATGCTATATGTGTAAATTGCAACCGGATGTCTCTGGAGGCATACCTTCGGCTCTGCTACAAAGTAACGGCACAGTCCTATACAGACCATGATATTGGTATTTTGGTAATTTTACAACTTTGTCGAAATCATTGGCAAAAGATGAATTCTACAAACTTAGCCAGGCACTCAGTCAGCGGAGAAAAAAAGGAACTAGTCCTGGAAGGTTCAGCTGCGCTCACAGAAACCAAAAGTTTACAAGAATTTAGGGACAAGTTTTATGCGTTTTGCATCCTGCTGATGAGCAAAAAGGTTTACAACCTTACTTCGGAGGCAGTTCGCGATCTTCTAATCGGCTCCAGGACCAGTGACATCGTGCGTGGGACTGGTCCTGAGCCTGAAGACGTGGACGAAGAAAACTTCATCAAAATGGATTCTTTAGCTTCTTCACCTTTTTTCCAACTATGTTATTCTATAGCACTGACGGCCCGTCAAAACTTAAGAGACATTGAGTCGGCGTTAACAAGTGAGGATCATTCCAAACTAAAACCAAACCCAGGATATTGCCCTCGGTTTTTGAAGCAGGTCTTCCTTCCGAGATGTGCCCCCATAGTTCCCCTATGGACACAGATTATGTCGAACTGTCGGGGTGAAGATGTGTACGGCGCACCGTCAAACGCTGGCGTGGAAGGTTACTTTGAGGTAGAAAAGGACAAAGTCCACACAGTCATGCATAACAAGGCAGGTCGTTACATTGCTGAGGAGAAAAAGTACATAGATACAAAATTGTCCAAAGTTCGGAAAAATCTAATAACCAACACTAAATCTTTCAAAAAATATCACGAGAAATTAGAAAAGCCAAAACCGCGTCAAGATCAGTCAGTCATAAACAAGAAAAATGTCTCCGTATTTTCCGTCTCACCTGGCTTAAAATCCTTTGATCAGGGAAGGAAAGGAGAGCGCCAGCAGGATCTGTGGAAACCTCATAAAACGAGAAAAAGGAAACACTCTCACTACGACGCTCAAAGACTTAAAAAGTTTGTAGAGGTATCGGACGGAAGAGAATCTGACGCTGACGACCCTGGGTCGCCTGAAGACTTACCCTTTTCTCATGGTGATGATGACAACCTCATATTGCCAATGAATTCAACGTTCGTCGAGGAAAATGCCACGAACGTCTGGAATAGTCCTCCGGCAGTAGAGAAGCGATCGGTGTTGAAACCTGCACGCAAATTGGAGTCAAGCAACTGCAAAAAAACTGCAAAGAAAATGTTACAGGAGGTATTTGACAGTTCAGAAGGAATTTCGAACACAAGTGCAGATGTAATCGAAGGACCCAGAAACAATATCTTGCAACAATTGCAAGATTCTTACTATGGGTACTACACGATTCCACCTGTGAATTTCTGTAGCAGCCTACCTTACGTGAAACGTTTAACATCTGAGGAATGTCGCATCATGTGGAGAACATGTAGGGGTGATAAAAGAAGACCCATATTATTATACGGGGAAACTGATAGGTGTTTGCTGCTTGAAGATTTTGCAGAGTTGTTAAATGATGTCCCGCTGTCAAGTGCCGTCGTAGACGCAGTCTTGTATTGTATTGCCTTCCCTCATATGAGAGTGGGTCAGTCTGTATTCTATCCTCTACAGAAGGAAGCGAGATATTTCGAAGTGAATACGCACCAACCCTTTCTGTAAACAGCAGGAAATTCAGTAATTACCGCAAAATATTAATTCCTTACCTGCTTCCAGGCCACTGGGTAATGTTTTTGCTAGATACAAGAGAACATAAGGCTCAGCTGCTTGATCCTGCCGGTGAAGATCCTGTAAAAGAGAAACAATTATTAGAACTGCTCCTCACTTACTTCTGCAATCGCGGAGAAACTCGTGTGAACCTTAAACCAGCAAAAATCATGAAGTACCCATTTCAAGAAGACAACATTAACTGTGGAGTTTTTATCCTTCAGTACGCGAAATCAATACTGGATGGAGAGAACACAGTCCGTCCATTTAGTTCTTCTGATGCTCGCATTGGCTGTGCTCGTGCCTGCATTGCACGAAGCAGAGAACTCCTGGATGAGTCAGATATGGCACCTGCTGCGCTTGACCTGCTGTACAAAAGACACGAGAACGGGCTGTTCATAAACAGGAAATATTATTCGGCGGAGGAAGAGAATGATTATGTCGTTTGTGCATTTGGAAACGGGTTGACCAATTTGACGACGTCGCATTACTCTGCTTTGGTCAACGGACACTGGATTCATAATTATACAATAGATGCAGCCATCCACGTTCAGATGACAGATGAGTTGCGAAAACACTTCATCAACGTATCGTGCGCGACATCATCTCTAATTTTCGCAGAATCTGTGAATCTTACAAGGGAATCAATTATTTGCAACATAACTGTCTCAAGAAAAACAATGCTAATTCCGGTGCATGTTAAAAATAATCACTGGTGTTTGGTAGTTGCCGACATGCAGAAAAAGAAGTATTGCTTTCTGGATCCGCAGCAGAATTATGAAAAAGACTACCTTCTTGACCATTTCACATCGTTTTTAAAACAAAGGAACAAGTACTCACATGACAAAATTGATTATAAAAATTGGAAGGTGGAGAAAAAAATAACTTACCCCAAACAAGATGACTCGGTTCACTGCGGTATTTTTGTCATTTCCTATGCTTGGCGGTTCATGAAAGTGGTGAAAAACACGAAAGTTTTCGACCCTATCAAGTTCCGATATTTCCTGGCAGATCTTTTGCTGGAGAGATGCCCTACAATGAAACACCTGTGTCCAAAGTGTGGACATCATGAGTTTTGTATCAGGAGTGGTAATGGACAAACACAAATTGGTCAGATGGTTCAGTGTTTCTTATGCCACAGGTGGTACCACAAGAGGTGTGATGTCACGTTAAACAGAATGAAGCTACTTGACATTCAAGATGAAAGTTTTAATTTCACATGCTCTCTCTGCATAAGCGCAAAGTGCACTAAGCCAGCAAAAAAAAAATTAAAGTTTGAGTTTACAAAATTGCCGCGTGACCAAAAAACAAAAAAAATTTAAAAAAATATTAAAAAAAACAAAAAAGGAAAAAAATATACAAAAAAAATACGATTCCACAAAGTGAAATCCTAGGAGGCCCGAAGTAGAGTCAGACGATATTGCCGAGATTTTGTAGATTTTGTAAATTTTGTAGTTTGTCTGATGGTTTGAAGTGTCTTTCGAATGCGTATGTGACCAAACAGGATCTGGAAGGAGAGGAGAGTAGAAGGAGTGAGAAGTGTGAAGAAGAAATATGAATGAATGATTCGTTGAGAAAATATTGGATAAAGGTTGGAATGCTATCAAAAAAAAAAAAGAACTGTATTTTTTGGGTAAGTTAAACAATTGTTAAGCGAAAAAGTTTTTTTGGAAGAGGGTTTAGAATTTCGTGGGAAGATTGGCAGTTGTAGTGTTCTAGGCCCTTTTCAGCGAGCAGCTGGCATTCTCACCACTGGCTACTCTGGCTAGCCCTAGTCTCGCTCAGGGTCTCAACTGCATTCTCAATCTGTACGCCAACAATGCAACGCGGCGCCCCGCGGTTGCTACAACAGTCATCATGTGATCGAGAGCGGTCTCTGGCGGTCGACGATAGCGCGCTCTGTCGGCTGGGCACGGAACTACCGACCGAACCTCAATCCTATGAACTTAAAAATATTTATTCTCAGCTCACATTGAATGACAGGAGAACTAACGCCTTTCAACGTCAGGGGTAGGCATGAGGCATGAGAACGTTCATAAATCTTACTTTCAAAGACTCGTCAACATCTTGGCTGGTTCACTTGGTTGGAAATTTTTGAAGAGTATGACATAAAGCTACCACACTCATTGCACAGCATTGCTTCCCAGCATTTTTAAACACTCCATGGTATTGATAAGCTGTTCCTTGAAGAACCTTCATCATCCAATTTCTGCACGTCACAACCACAATCAAAACTTTCGCGCACAACTCAAAACCGATGAAACCGACGTCGGTGTCCTCAATTGTTTTGTTTACCCACCCGTCGTCATGGTGTTGGATGAAAAATTCGGGACGGGAGGGAAGTACAGTCGACTCACGACGGCTACGTTTGAAAGTCTGTACATTTTGCCGCATTGTTGGCCGGCCACCCCAAGCTTGATATATCAACTTTTCAAACGCAGCAGTTTTCGTTTTTCGTTGCGGCTGTACTACGCAACAGGCAGTGCTCTGATTGGTTGTAATTTTCATCTTTCCACCAACTTTGCCTCGGCTCGGCTAGGCCCTTGCTTGACTCGATCTTTTCGCCCATAAGAGCCTGCAGCTCGACTCGAATTATCAAATTTTTCAATTCAAAATTCTCCAATTTCAGCCTTTGAGTTTTCGTATGGGCATCAGAATCTGAATCAGCGTGTCTCCTTCCTGCTCCTTGCAAACTCTCATCGAAATCGTACAATTTCGTTCGGAGAAGTCCATAAGGGGCCATGTCAAAAAAAAAAAAATACGATTCCACAAAGTGAAATCCTAGGAGGCCCGAAGTAGAGTCAGACGATATTGCCGAGATTTTGTAGATTTTGTAAATTTTGTAGTTTTGTAGTTTGAAGTGTCTTTCGAATGCGTATGTGACAAACAGGATCTGGAAGGAGAGGAGAATAGGAGGAGTGAGAAGTGTGAAGAAGAAATATGAATGAATGATTCGTTGAGAAAATATTGGATGAATATTGGAATGCTATCAAAAAGAAAAAGAACTGTATTTTTTGGGTCAGTTAAACAATTGTTAAGCGAAAATGTTTGTCGGAAGAGAGTTTAGAATTTCGTGGGAAGATTGGCAGTTGTAGTGTTCTAGGCTCTTTCCAGCGAGCAGCTGGCATTCTCACCACTGGCTACTCTGGCTAGCCCTAGTCTCGCTCAGGGTCTCAACTGCATTCTCAATCTGTACGCCAACAATGCAACGCGGCGCCCCGCGGTTGCTACAACAGTCATCATGTGATCGAGAGCGGTCTCTGGCGGTCGACGATAGCGCGCTCTGTCGGCTGGGCACGGAACTACCGACCGAACCTCAATCCTATGAACTGAAAAATATTTATTCTCAGCTCACATTGAATTACAGGAGAACTAACTGCTTTCAACGTCAGGGGCAGGCATGAGGCATGAGAACGTTGATAAATCTTACTTTCAAACACTCGTCAACATCTTGGCTGGTTCACTTGGTTGGAAATTTTTGAAGAGTATGACATAAAGCTACCACACTCATTGCACAGCATTGCTTCCTAGCATTTTTAAACACTCCATGGTATTGATAAGCTGTTCCTTGAAGAACCTTCATCATCCAATTTCTGCACGTCACAACCACAATCAAAACTTTCGCGCACAACTCAAAACCGATGAAACCGACGTCGGTGTCCTCAATTGTTTTGTTTACCCACCCGTCGTCATGGTGTTGGATGAAAAATTCGGGACGGGAGGGAAGTACAGTCGACTCACGACGGCTGCGTTTGAAAGTCTGTACATTTTGCCGCATTGTTGGCCGGCCACCCCAAGCTTGAAATATCAACTTTTCAAACGCAGCAGTTTTCGTTTTTCGTTGCGGCTGTACTACGCAACAGGCAGTGCTCTGATTGGTTGTAATTTTCATCTTTCCACCAACTTTGCCTCGGCTCGGCTAGGCCCGTGCTTGACTCGATCTTTTCGCCCATAAGAGCCTGCAGCTCGACTCGAATTATCAAATTTTTCAATACAAAATTCTCCAATTTCAGCCTTTGAGTTTTCGTATGGGCATCAGAATCTGAATCAGCGTGTCTCCTTCCTGCTCCTTGCAAACTCTCATCGAAATCGTACAATTTCGTTCGGAGAAGTCCATAAGGGGCCATGTCAAGAAAAAAATCGGAATCCTAAAGATTGCAATAGGCTACTTCGTGCCTAAAAAATATTGTAATGCGGCCAAAGACTGTTCCAAGCCAGCAAACGCAGAGGACAATGTTGAAATGCATTGAACATCTGACAGGATACAAAAAAAAAGCAAAGAAGCCCACAAATGTTCCTACTTATGTAGCCTGAGGAATGCCTTTTGCGATGAACAGCAAACTGCACATCTCTTTTTAGCGGAAAAGGTACGTAAATCAAGCAAGCACTGGCAACGTAGCACAATCCAACGAGGCAATCTCAACTATTAATATTAATGGATCCGTTTGTGTCTTATTTTCTTTTCTTGTCTTATCAGAAGCGCCACGTCGATGTTCGGAGTTTGGGAATCAGGACAGGTCACATCAAACAGCTGACAAGCCCTAACATGTTTTCCCATTCCAGTTGGAGCATCCTCCTTCTGAGCACAAAAAAACTGTGAGTTAGACCGAAAATTTGACTTAATTTTATCAGCTGTCAGTATTTCGCAGGCGTTTGTCAGTGAATTCGGGCAATGTTTATTCTTCTGTTGTAGTAATCTCATCAATAATTTGTGTCATATTTTTTCTGACAGGGTCTTCGAACGCTTACGTGTCGACAGAGCTGCCACTGAATTGCCTCCTTTACAGATGGTGGAAGGAATTAGCAGGAAGGCACGACTGAACTACCAACTGTACATCTCTATTTTAGGAAACTGGTACGTATGTTGTAAGGGGGCGAACCTAGCGCTTTTAGTGTTATTCGCGACGTTTGGTTAGCACTGCCGTTCCTGATTCCACTTGCACATTGTTACCCGTAGCAACGCCTCAATGAACCCTGACTCTGTGCCTGGCTTCCAACCTCTGCAGATCATTTCTACGTCCCGCTCCGGTCCCTTACAATTGGCGGCAGAATTGGTCTACGATCGCCGCTGCCGTCATCTGCATCGTCTGCGGGAGGAAAGGATGCCGGATCGCCGTGACCGCGATCGCCATAATCGCCCCCTGGGCCAGCTCGTCGAGCGCCTTGCAGCTGCAGTCCAACCGGGAGGGCCGCGACTGCGTCGCCCTGCCGACTTTTCACGGTTCTAGGTCCCGAACCGTGTTCGAGTCTCAGTTTTGCAGCGCGGCGCGGCGCAATGGCTGGTCGGACGAGGAGATGAGCTGGCGCCTCCATGCCGTCCTTCGTGGCCCCGCCGCTGACTTGGTACAAACCCTGCTAGCCGTCGACCACGAGAACTTCGGCTTACTTCGTGGGCGCCTGGCCGCGCACTACGGCGCCGCCTAGGGCAGCAGCGCCGCCCAGGCTGAGTTCCAGACGCGCAAGCAGGTCGCCAGCGAGTCCCTCCGCGCCTACGCCACTGAGCTTTCCCGGCTGGTGCGGCTGGCGTACCTCACGTGGCCGGAGGAGCCCCTGCAGACCACGGCGCACGAGGCCTTCGTGAGGGGCATCGCTGACGACGCCCTCCGCCGCCAAGTGCGCCTGCGCCAGACGGCAACAATGGACGCCGCCCTCAGCGCCGCGCTCCACATTGAGTTGGTGGACGCGTTGGAGCCCGCGGCCGCCGCTGCAGCCGAGCCGACCCCCAAGCGCGCGCGCATGGCGCCCCAGCTGCAGGTAGCGCAGGTTTCAGCTGTAGGCCCTCCTGAACGTTCCCATGCTGCCACCCCTGCGCCGTCGTCTGCGGATGAGCATGAACTGGCCGTCCGCCGAGTGGGGCCCCAGCCCCGCCGCCGTGACAACCAGCAGCATGGCCGACAACATGACAACCGTTTCGGCGATTTGCTGTCTGTCCTGGATAGCTTGCGCCGGAGCCGGAGCCGCTCCCGCTCTCCTCGCCGCCGTCCCAATGGCCGCTGTTTGGGTGCGGGCGTGAGGGTCAGTTCGTCCATAGGTGCCCGGAGCGTGGCCGTGACCAGCGCCGTGACCGCCGCAGTGGGGGCCGCCGAGATGATAGACGGCCAGGGCGACCGCCGTTCCATCAATGCTGGTTTTGGAAACGGACAGTAGCCGCGGCTGCGGGCAAGCAGCCGGCAGCTTTGTGCCGCGCCCAACCTCATCCTGCGCCTATGTCATCGTTGCCGCCGCCATCCCCTTCGGTGCCTCCGCAGATCCTTCCCCGGGTGCCCTGGTTCTATGTCGTCAACGTCTCCGGTAAGCACTGTCGCTTCCTTGTCGACCAGGGTGCGTCGCTGTCAGTGCTTCGGCGTGGTGCCCTCGCCGACACGTCGCCCGTGTACTCGGTGCTAAGCATGCGCAACGCCGGGAGAGCGCTGTACAGCCCTCGCCGTGTGCTGCGCGCTGGTGCTGCACGCATCCCCATGACCCGCGTCACCAGCCAGTCGTCGGACTTCGAACTGTTGTCTCGAGTGGAACTGACCGCACGAGTCACACTCCTGCAACGCACGTTGCAGTTTGTCCCTGTTCAGGTCCGTGGGTTCGCCATGTGGACGGCGGATGGCAACCAAGAGGAGGATATGGTCGAGTGGGGGAGTGGGTGTGGGAAACACCTGCCCTGAGGCAGAATGCTTCCAGCGTTACCACTGGCCCCGTGGAGGATGGGTTGGCCACACATCCGACCCGGGAGAGGCTAAAGCGACATGGCATTCCGCTTCAGCCCTCACCAGTGCCTGACGCAGGACGCTGTGCCATCCGCCGGCTCCATGGTCATCTGCAACCAGTCATCGCATCGCCCAGTATAACGTCCGCAGGGCAGCTTGTCCGCGATGAGACCGACACCCTGTGCCTCCTGGTCTGCAACGAGACCGACCTACCCGTGACGCAGCCGTCGTCCACCTGCCTGGCGCGCTTCGCTGTGCAGCCCGAGGCCCCCGTCAGCGAAGTCACCCCTGCCTCGGCCTTTTCCGCTGCGCCTGCCGCTGCCAATGTTCTGCCGGAGCCCCTCGCGGCCATGGTGGACCGCTGTGCACCCAACTTGTCACCTGACGAGCTGCAGCAGGTGAGAGATCTGGTGCTGGAGTTCCGGGACGTCTTCTCCTGCGACGGCGAGATCGGCCACTGCCAGCTTGTCGAGCACGAGGTCGACACCGGGAATGTCGCTCCGATCAGACAAGCCCCACGTCGCCTGGAGCTCCACAAACAAGGGAAGACGGACAAGTGCGTGCGGGAGATGCTGGATCAGGAAGTCATCTGCCCGTCGCAGTTACCCTGGGCCTCGCCGGTCGTGCTCCTGACGAAGAAGGTCGGGAACCCAGGGTTTGTGATCTATTTTCATAAGCTGCTTAACTCTGTGACCAGAAAGGACGCGTACCCGGTACCCGCTTTCACGGGTCGACGCCACGCTCGTTTCTCTCCGAGGACCGTCCTGGCTCTCGTCGTTGGACTTGAAGTGGGGGTACTGGAACATCCCCGTGCCCTAGGAGGCCATCCCCAAGACCGCCTTCTGCCTGACTGGGCACGGATTGTTCGAGTTCCTGCGCATGCCCTTCGGTTTGTGCAATGCCCCGGCCACGTTCCAGCGATTGATGGACCGTCTCGTTCCCCACGACACGGCCCGCGTCTACCTGGACGACATCGTCGTGCCCGGCAAGACCTTCCTAGAGGCCCTGATGCGTCTGCGGGGCATCTTTGTGCGCGTCCGTGCAGGTAAGTTCCTCTTGAGTCCGGCGAAGTGTTCTAGCGTCTGCTTCGGTACCTGGGTCATGTGATCACTGCCGAAGGAATCGCTACGAACCCCGCCAAAACTGAGAAAGTGCGCGCTTGGCCAGTGCTCGCTGACAAGTCTCAGGTTTACAGCTTCTTCGGATTAGCTCAGTACTACTCGCGCTTCATCAAGACAACTTCTCAAGAATTGCCGCCCCACTGTTCCACCTTACCTCTGTCAGGCAGTCAAGTTGCACGCGATGTCCTGCCGCCGGTGCCGCGTCAAGAAGGGACCTGGCGTGCGCCCCCGCGCGCCTCTGCAACTACACAATATCGGCGTCTCTTTCGACAGGGTGGCCGTCGACCGTCAACCTTGCTGGTCCTTTTTCTGCGACAACGCGTGGTAATACGTACCTGGTGGTACTTGTCGATTACTTCACGTGTTGGCCAGAAGCAATATCTGTGGCGAGTTCCCGCGCAGAAGACTTTGCTCGGGTCGCCGTGGAGAACGTCTTCTCTCGCTTCGGGTGCCCCGCCGAGCTGCATTCGGACCAGGGCAGACAGGTCACCTCGGCTGTGTTCCAGGCTCCATGGGTGTCCGGAAGGCCCGCACGACGCCGATGCATCCTTAGTCGGACGGCGCGGTGGAACGCCTTATCCGGTCTGTGGTGCAACATGTGTCGATCTGTGCTGCCGATAACCATGGAGTTTGGGCTTTGCAGGCTCCTCTGGTGATGATAAGTCTCCGCGTGGCGCACCACTCCACGACGGGGGTCCATGATAATGTTGGGCCGTGACATCAGCCTGCCCCCTGGCTGTTCGACCGCCTCCATGATCTCCACCACGATGTCCGGGAGAGAGTGGACATTGCGTCTCTCGGGATGAAGGAGCGGTACGACCACGACCTGCGTGCCCTCCGCCTCCACATCCAGCCCGGAGACCAAGTGTGGTCCTTCAACGTCGAAGCTGTGCTCGCGCTGGACGGGGCCTGACTAAGTCTTGTCCGTGATCAACGGCGCCACCGTCCGGATCAGGAATTTAGAGAAGCCGCGGGCACGCCCCCGCGTTGTGATGGGCTGACTCCGGTAGTGCCGCGCGTTATGGTTGAGGCTGACACTAGGGTGATCCATATCCGAAAGTGGGGTGAATCGTTATGGGCTGACTCGTCAAAAGTTTCATTTTGGCATTAAAAAAATGTGTGCAAAACCGGAAATCTGTCGGACAATATTTAGGGGTCGCGCAGGGGTCACGCAGTGCCCTTATGAACAGTAAAAATCAATGTTTTTTGAAAATTCGACAAAAACTATCCAAGGTCAATCTGGTCTAAGTAGGATCCCAAAGACCTTTAGATTTCAAAGAAAACACTGTATCTCTTGCGGTTTTCGAGATATCGGCGTTTAAAGTGAGAAAATCAAGCAAACCCTCGTTTTTCGTATTTTTGTTCATTAGGGCACTGCGTGACCCCTGCGCGACCCCTAAATATTGTCCGACAAATTTCTGGTTTTGCACACATATTTTAAATGCCAAAATGAAACTTTTGACGAGTCAGCCCATAACAATTAACCCCACTTTGCGAATATGGACCACCGTAGGCTGACACTGCACCTAGAAAAACGTAGTCTTAGCCTTGAACTTAACAAGGTTAATAGACTTCACTCAGGGCAATAGTCTTGCAGGAAGGTTCAAAGCAGCTTGGATCAAACCTTAGTAAGTTCAAGACTAGACTTTTTAAGGTCAGTCTAACCTTGAAAGAAGAGAACATTTTTCTGTGTGTGCTTCCGCCTCACGGTGCCCACTAGAAAAGTGTTTGTTTCAGAAAAAGCGATTCGTCCAAATGTCGCGTTGTAGCAGTGTCTACGATCATGTGCCCTTATGTTTTCTTTGTTCGTATTCATGTCGCGTCTTTCCTTCTCGCAGTTCATTGTTTTTCTATATGTTAATCTAGTTGGAAGTTGCCCTTCAGTTTCAAAATTACAGGGGGGAGAGTGTTAGGGGGCGCTCCTAGCGCCCTAGGGGACGTTTATAAACTACGTGACCGATTTTAGGCCACTTTTTGACCCCCTTCCCCCCTTTTGTGACCTGGCTAACCTAATCTTACCAGGCATTAAGGATAGGCGCGTGACCATAGGCTGCCCCCCCCCCCCCCAAGTTGGTAACGTAGTTTTTGAACGTCCCGTGATTCGCGCCGTGCGATTGGCACTGCCGTTCCTGATTCCACCAGCGCACTGTTACCCGTAGCAACGTCCCAATAAACCCTAACTTTGTGCCTGACTTCCGACCTGTGCGGTTTATTTCTACGTCCCGTACCGGTCCCTTACAATATCTAGCGAACATTGACAATGGAACACAAAACACCGTAGTTCGTAAGTTAGTTTTAAAAATGGTTGGTTGTATGTAAAAACCAAGGAAATGAATGATGACACTTCAACTCTTCCGACTAATAAAATTATGTGGAGTAAAGCATACAGAAGGTTTATGTGAATAAACATGTGAAGCCACAAAAACTTTCTGCGAGGGTAAGGTAGAGAGGGCGGGGGGGGGGGGGGGGATAGGCAGGTCACCGGCGTCCGCCTCAAGGCGGTTTAGCACGCGGGGCCGTGGTGGGTGACGAGTGACGACGGTACGTGGGTGCTCCTTGAGCAGGCCCACAGTTCCCTCTCCCTCACGACCTCCCTCGTAGAGCTTTAAACTCGTTCACCAACTACGCTTGATTCGCTGAAATTGAGACGTTAGCGGGTTGCCTCACTTTAGACCGTCGTAGCCACCTCAACAAGAAATTTTTAATTCATTTATTATCTTTTCTTGTCTTTCCTCAAACGCTTGAACGGTGTTTGGCGATATGAGAATGTCGTGCTCCCGAAGTAAGAAGCTAAATCACATAACATTGTTGACGACAGTGATTGCAGAGGCAGCCGGTCGGCCCGCCGTTGTCCTGCTGAGTGACATCCAAAACGCGGAAACCACGATTCCTACAAGCTACCATGTTCTATTCACACCCGCCTCAAACAGTTCCGTTTATCTACACGGTCCACAGTAACTTCGTACTACCTGCAATGGCCCTCGAAGAAACCGTCTGCTCCTACCGACAGCCAAAGAAAACTCTCTCTCACCCTGGTTTCAATTTTACCAGGCCAAACTCTCGAGAAACTCTTATCCGAAAACAGCCGACAAAACGACGTCTTAACGAGTGAGGCATTTTCAACGCCAGCCAGAAATGTGATGGCGGCCTAGTAAAATTGAAACCGAGCCAAAATCGGTTTGTATGACTATAATTGATCCTAAAATAGGTGGCGTTTCGATTTTACCAGGCCAAACTTCCGAGAAACTCCTATACTAAGACAGAGGCAAAAACGACGTCTTCACGAGTGGGGCATATTCGGTGCCAGCCAGAAATGTGATGGCGGCCTGGTAAAATTAATATCGCGCTAAAAGAGGTTTGTGTGACTTTTATGCACCCTAAAACTGGTGGCGTTTAAATTTTACCAGGCCAAACTCCCGAGAAACTCTTATCTGAAAACAGCGGCGAAAACGACGTCTTTACAAAAGTGGCATTTTCAATGCCAGCCAAAATTGTAATAGCGGCCTGGTAAAATTAATATCGAACGAAAATAGGTTTGTCTGACAATAGTAGATCCTAAAATAGGTGGCGTATCAATTTTACCAGGCCAAACTTTCGAAGAACTCCTATACTAAGACAGAGGCTAAAACGACGTCTTTACGAGTGGGGCATATTTAGTGCAAGCCAGAAATGTGATGGCGGCGTGGTAAAATTGATATCGAGAGAAAATTGGTTTGTTTGACTATAGTAGATCCTCAAACTAGTGGTTTTTTAATTTTACCAGGCCAAACCCCTGAGAAACTCTTATCTGAAAACAGCGGCTCAAACGACGTCTTTACGAGTGGGGCATATTCAGTGCCAGCCAGAAATGTGATGGCAGCGTGGTAAAATTGATATCGAGCCAAAATAGGTTTGTATGGCTATAGAAGATCCTCAAACTGGTGTTTTTTTTTAATTTTACCAGACCAAACTTCCGAGAAACTCCTATCCTAAGACAGGCCAAAACGACGTCTTAACGAGTGGGGCATATTCAATGCCAGCCAGAAATGTGATGGCGGCCTAGTAAAATTGATATCGAGCCAAAGGCGGTTTGTATGACTAAAGTTGATCCTAAAACTGGTGGCGTTTCCATTTTACCAGGCAAAACGTCCGAGAAACACCTATCCCAAGACAGAGGCCAAAACGACGTCTTTACGAGTGGGGCATATTTAGGGCCAGCCAGAAATGTAATGGCGGCCTGGTAAAATTGATATCGAGCTAAAAGAGGTTTGCGTGACTACAGTAGACCTTAAAACTGATAGCGTTTTAATTTTACCAGGCCAAACTCTCGAGAAACTCTTATCCGAACAAAACCGGACAAAACGACGTCTTCACGAGTGTGGCATTTTTAATGCTAGCCAGATATGTGATGGCGGCCTGGTAAAATTGACATCGTGCCAAAATAAATTTGTATGGCTATATTAGATCCTAAAATTGGTGTCGTTTCAATTTCTCCAGGCCAAACTTCCGAGAAACTTTTATCTGAAAACAGCGGCCAACACGACGTCTTTTCGAGTGGGACATTTTCAATGCAAGCCAGAAATGTGACGGAGCCCTGGTTAAATTAATATCGAGCGAAAAAAAGTCTTTTGGACTATTGTAGATCCTTAAATAGGTAGCGTTTTAATTTTACCAGGCTAAACTCTCGAGAAACTCCTATCCCACGACAAAGGCCAAAACGACGTCTTTACGAGTAGGGCATATTAAGTGCCAGCCAAAAATGTGATGGTGGCCTGGTAAAATTGATATCAAGCTTAAAGAGGTTTGTGTGACTATAGTACGCCTGAAAAATGGTGGCATTTTAATTTTACCAGGCCAAACTACCGAGAAACTCTTATCCGAAAACAGGGGCTAGAGCGACGACTTTGCGTATGTGGCAATTTCAGTGGCAGCCAGAAATGTGATGGCGGCCTGGTAAAATAAATATCGAGCTAAAATAGGTTTGTCTGACTATAGAAGATCTTAAAACTGGTGGCGTTTCAATTTTACCAGGCCAAACTCTCGAGAAATTCTTATCTAAAAACAGCGGCCAAAACGACGTCTTTACGAGTGGGACATTTTCAATGCCAGCCAGAAATGTGATGGAGCCCTGGTTAAATTGATATCGAGAGAAAATTAGTTTGTATGACTATAGTAGATCCTCAAACTGGTGGTTTTTTAATTTTACCAGGCCAAATCCCTGAGAAATTCTTATCTGAAAAAAACCCGGACAAAACGACGTCTTTACGAGTGGGGCATATTCCGACGTGCGCAAGCGAGAGAGCGGTAACTCCGGCTGACGATAAGAATAGCGGCAACTCAGAGTGCCTCGTAAGAATAGCGGCAACTCGCCGGCCGACCCGACAGAGCAGTAACCCATCCCTCCGGGCCACGAAGACGCAACTGGCGATGTTTTGATAATTTCAGTTTTTGGTTGAGTTCGATTCAGTTTTTAATCCTCTTTCTGATGATATAAGGCACTTTGGGTGGTAAAAAATTCAGTTTGCCCGCAATTTCACTTTTTAAGTAGAGGCTGTGTCGGAAGCGGCCCCTGCCGGCCGGGCGACAAAGCAGCAACTCATTCCTCGCCGCGCGCCTCCATGCCCGTGGCTCGTCCGGCTCGTCTCGCGTCCTCCTAGGCTGTGATCCGTGTGTGTGGGGTGGGAAGCAATCAACATTGAAGATGTATGTGTCGCGGGGCCAACGCCTCACGAATTTGGTGGGGGGGGGGGGGGCTGCCACGCTTGTGGCCTACATTTAAGGCAAGGCACTTCAGGCGTTTCCCTTGCAGGGCCCTTGTTACGCGCCTGCTAAACTACGTCGTCGGTCGGGCAGCGCGGATCATCTCAAGATAACGAAAACGGCAATGAAAATTACTATCCATTAGGTCACCTGTAAGAATTTAAGCTCGCAAGGGTGCAGCCCTAATCACGTACGTAAATTTTTGTATGTTTACTACCAGAAAATAAATATATTTTCATCAATTTTTTTACGTAACGGATTAAACGTTATGCAAGGAATCGATTAACGTCGAAAAATTGGCAAATTGCTGCCTCCCCGATTTGTCTGGGCCGATTAAAACTTCAATTCCCCTTTTCTCGAAACTAATGGCGAACGCCAGTTGCGTCTTCGTGGCCCGGAGAGATGGGTTACTGCTCTGTCGGGTCGGCCGGCGAGTTGCCGCTATTCTTACGAGGCCCTCCGAGTTGCCGCTATTCTTATCGTCAGCCGGAGTTACCGCTATCTCGCTTGCGCACGTCGAGCCAGCCAGAAATGTGATGGCGGCCTGGTAAAATTGATATCGAGCTAAAGGAGTTTTGCGTGACTACAGTTGACCTTAAAACTGGTAGCGTTTTAATTTTACCAGGCCAAACTCTCGAGAAACTCTTATCCGAAAAAAACCGGACAAAACGACGTCTTCACGAGTGTGGCATTTTCAATGCTAGCCAGATATGTGATGGCGGCCGTAAACTTGATATCAAGCTAAAAGAGGTTTGTGTGACTATAGTACGCCTAAAAAATGGTGGCATTTTAATTTTACCAGGCCAAACTCCCGAGAAACTCTTATCCGAAAACAGGGGCCAGAGCGACGACTTTGCGTATGTGGCATTTTCAGTGGCAGCCAGAAATGTGATGGCGGCCTGGTAAAATTGATATCGAGCCAAAGTAGGTTTGTCTGACTATTGAAGATCTTAAAACTGGTGGCGTTTCAATTTTACCAGGCCAAACTCTCGAGAAATTCTTATCTGAAAACAGCGGCCAAAACGACGTCTTAACGAGTAGGGCATATTCAGTGCCAGCCAGAAATGTGATGGCGGCCTGGTAAAATTGATATCGAGCCAAAATCGGTTTGTTTGACTTTAGTTGATCCTATAGTCTGGCTTTTTTAGGAAGGTCGCTGGGTTGCAGCGGTAGCAGTTGCATTGGGGATAGGAGGTGGGGGAGTGAGGCTCCAGCCGGCTCCGGCCGGGCCCTGCCTGGGCCAACCAACGGTGCTATTCACGCTTTAATAGGGTCTACTCGAGACTTTTAAATTTAAAGTGCGTTCGCATCCGGAGTTAAATTTCGACCTAATAAATGCCAGTATCGAATTCTGCTCAAAATTTCATGCTTGCACATATAAAATTTTCGCTTCCCTCTCTCTCTACTTATTTCTGCGTTTTGCCAAAATGAATTTATGCCTCTGTAGGCGTTTCAATTTTACCAGGCCAAACTCCCGAGAAATTCTTATCTGAAAACAGCGGCCAAAACGACGTCTTTACAAGTGGGGCATATTCAGTGCTAGCCAGAAATGTGATGGCGGCCTGGTAAAATTGATATCGAGCGATAATAGGTTTGAATGACTATCGTAGATCCTAAAACTAGAGGCGTTTCAATTATACCAGGCCAAACTCCCGAAAAACACCTATCCCAAGACAGAGTCCAAAACGACGTCTTTACGAGTGGGGCATATTCAGTGCCAGCCAGAAATGTACTGGCGGCCTGGTAAAATTGATATTGAGCTTAAAGAGTTTTGTATGACTATAGTTAATCCTCAAACTAGTGGCGTTTCAATTTTACCAGGCCAAGCTCCCGAGAAATTCTTATCTGAAAACAGCGGCCAAAACGACATCTTTACGAGTGTGGCATATTCAGTGTCAGCCAGAAATGTGATGGAGCCCTGGTAAAATTGATATCGAGTGAAAATATATTTGTCCGACTATAGAAGATCTTATAACTGGTGGCGTTTCAATTTTACCAGGCTAAACTGTCGAGAAACTCCTATCCCAAGACAGAGGCCAAAACGACGTACTTACGAGTAGGGCATATTCAGTGCCAGCTAGAAATGTGATGGCGGCCTGGTAAAATTGATATCAAGCTTAAAGAGGTTTGTGTGACTATAGTACGCCAAAAAACTTGTGGCGTTTCAATTTTACCAGGCTAAACCCTCGAGAAATTCTTATCTGAAAACAGCGGCCAAAACGACGTCTTTACGAGTGCGGCATTTTCAATGCCAGTTAGAAATGTGATGGCGGCGTGGTAAAATTGATATCGAGCCAAAATAGGTTTGTATAGCTATAGTGGATGGCGGCCTGGTAAAATTGAGATCGTGCCAAAATCGGTTTGTATGACTATAGTAGATCCTCAAACTGGTGGTTCTTTAATTTTACCAGGCCAAACTTCCGAGAAACTCCTATCCTAAGACAGAGGCCAAAACGACGACTTCACGAGTAGGGCATATTCAGTGCCAGCCAGAAATGTGATGGCGGCCTGGTAAAATTGATATCAAGCTGAAAGTGGTTGGTGTGACTATAGTACGCCGAAAAACTGGTGGCATTTCAATTTTACCAGGCCAAACTCCCGAGAAACTCTTTCCCAAGACAGAGGCCAAAACGACGTCTTTACGAGTGGGACATTTTCAATGCCAGCCAGAAATGTGATGGAGCCCTGGTTAAATTGATATCAAGAGAAAATTGGTTTGTATGACTGTAGTAGATCCTTAAACTGGTGGTTTTCTAATTTTACCAGGCCAAACCCCTGAGAAATTTTTATCTGAAAACAGCGGCTCAAACGACGTCTTTACGAGTGGGGCATATTCAGTGACAGCCAGAAATGTGATGGCGGCGTGGTAAAATTGATATCGAGCCAAAATAGGTTTGTATGGCTATAGTGGAGCCTCAAACTGGCGGTTTTTTAATTTAACCAGGCCAAACTTCCGAGAAACTCCTATCCTAAGACGGAGGCCAAAACGACTACTTCACGAGTAGGGCATATTCAGTGCCAGCCAGAAATGTACTGGCGGCCTGGTAAAATTGTTATCGAGCTAAAAGAGGTTTGCGTGACTACAGTTGACCTTAAAACTGGTAGCGTTTTAATTTTACCAGGCCAAACTCTCGAGAAACTCTTATCCGAAAAAAAACCGGACAAAACGACGTCTTCACGAGTGTGGCATTTTCAATGCTAGCCAGATATATGATGGCGGCCTGGTAAAATTGATATCGAGCTAAAAAAGGTTTGCGTGACTACAGTTGACCTTTAAACTGGAAGCGTTTTAATTTTACCAGGCCAAACTCTTAAAAACTCTTATCCGAAAAAAACGGACAAAACGACGTCTTCACGAGTGTGGCATTTTCAATGCTAGCCAGATATGTGATGGCGGCCTGGTAAAATTGATATCAAGCTAAAAGAGGTTTGTGTGACTATAGTACGCCTAAAAAATGGTGGCATTTTAATATTACTAGGCCAAACTCCCGAGAAACTTATCCGAAAAGAGGGGCCAGAGCGACGACTTTGCGTATGTGGCATTTTCAGTGGCAGCCAGAAATGTGATGGCGGCCTGGTAAAATTGATATCGAGCCAAAATCGGTTTGTTTGACTTTAGTTGATCCTATAGTCTCGCTTTTTTAGGAAGGTCGCTGGGTTGCAGCGGTAGCAGTTGCATTGGGGATAGGAGGTGGGGGAGTGAGGCTCCAGCCGGCTCCGGCCGGGCCCCGCCTGGGCCAACCAACGGTGCTATTCACGCTTCAATAGGGTCTACTCGAGACTTTTAAATTTAAAGTGCGTTCGCATCCGGAGTTAAATTTCGACCAAATATATGCCAGTATTGAATTCTGCTCAAAATTTGATGCTTGCACATATAAAATTTTCGCTTCCCTCTCTCTCTACTTATTTCTGCGTTTTGCCAAAATGAATTTATGCCTCTGTAGGCGTTTCAATTTTACCAGGCCAAACTCCCGAGAAATTCTTATCTGAAAACAGCGGCCAAAACGACGTCTTTACGAGTGGGGCATATTCAGTGCCAGCCAGAAATGTACTGGCGGCCTGGTAAAATTGATATTGAGCTTAAAGAGTTTTGTATGACTATAGTTGATCCTCAAACTAGTGGCGTTTTAATTTTACCAGGCCAAACTCTCGAGAAACTCTTATCTGAAAACAGCGGCCAACACGACGTCTTTTCGAGTGGGACATTTTCAATGCCAGCCAGAAATGTGATAAAGCCCTGGTAAAATTGATATCGAGTGAAAAAAGATTTGTCTGACTATAGAAGATCTTATAACTGGTGGCGTTTCAATTTTACCAGGCTAAACTGTCGAGAAACTTCTATCCCAAGACACAGGCCAAAACGACGTTTTTACGAGTAGGGCATATTCAGTGCCAGCCAGAAATGTGATGGCGGCATGGTAAAATTGATATCAAGCTTAAAGAGGTTTGTGTGACTATAGTACGCCTTAAAACTGGTGGCGATTCAATTTTACCAGGCCAAACTCCCGAAAAACTCTTTCCCAAGACAGAGGCCAAAACGACGTCTTTACGAGTGTGGCATTTTCAATGCTAGCCAGAAATGTGATGGCGGCCTGGTAGAATTCATATCGAGCGATAATAGCTTTGTCTGGCTATGGTAGATCCTTAAATTGGTGGCGTTCCAATTTTACCAGGCCAAACTCCTGAGAAACTCTTATCCGAGAACAGGGGCCAGAGCGACGACTTTGCGTATGTGGCATTTTCAGTGGCAGCCAGAAATGTTATGGCGGCCTGGTAAAATTGATATCGAGCCAAAAAAGGTTTGTATAGCCATAGTAGATCCTTTAAACTGGTGGCGTTTTATTTTACCAGGCCAAACTCCCGAGAGACTCATCTAAAAACTGCGACCAACACGACGTATTTTCGAGTAGGACATTTTTAATGCCAGCCAGAAATGTGATAGAGCCCTGGTAAAATTGATATTGAGCCAAAATAGGTTTGTCTCACTATAGAAGATCTTAAAACTGGTGGCGTTTTAATTTTACCAGGCCAAACTCTCGAGAAATTCTTATCTGAAAACCGCGGCCAAAACGACGTCTTAACGAGTGGGGCATATTTAGTGCCAGCCAGAAATGTGATGGCGGCCTGGTAAAATTAATATCGAGCCAAAATCGGTTTGTATGACTGTAGTTGATCCTTTAACTGGTGGCGTTTCAATTTTACCAGGCCAAACTCCTGAGAAATTCTTATCTGAAAACAGCGGCCAAAACGACGTCTTTACGTGTGTCGCATATTCAGTGCCAGCCAGAAATGTGATGGCGGCCTGGTAAAATTGATATCAAGCTTAAAGAGGTTTGTGTGACTATAGTACGCCTAAAAACTTGTGGCGTTTCAATTTTACCAGGCCAAACTCTCGAGAAATTCTTATCTGAAAACAGCGGCCAAAACGACGTCTTTACGTGTGTCGCATATTCAGTGCCAGCCAGAAATGTGATGGCGGCCTGGTAAAATTGATATCAAGCTTAAAGAGGTTTGTGTGACTATAGTACGCCTAAAAACTTGTGGCGTTTCAATTTTACCAGGCCAAACTCTCGAGAAATTCTTATCTGAAAACAGCGGCCAAAACGACGTCTTAACGAGTGGGGCATATTTAG
The DNA here is from genome assembly GCA_038380765.1 of Odontothrips loti. NCBI lineage: Eukaryota > Metazoa > Arthropoda > Insecta > Thysanoptera > Thripidae > Odontothrips > Odontothrips loti. The sequence continues at coordinate 415,348 of CM076248.1, read as the reverse complement.
TGCCAGCCAGAAATGTGATGGCGGCCTGGTAAAATTAATATCGAGCCAAAATCGGTTTGTATGACTGTAGTTGATCCTTTAACTGGTGGCGTTTCAATTTTACCAGGCCAAACTCCTGAGAAATTCTTATCTGAAAACAGCGGCCAAAACGACGTCTTTACGTGTGTCGCATATTCAGTGCCAGCCAGAAATGTGATGGCGGCCTGGTAAAATTGATATCAAGCTTAAAGAGGTTTGTGTGACTATAGTACGCCTAAAAACTTGTGGCGTTTCAATTTTACCAGGCCAAACTCTCGAGAAATTCTTATCTGAAAACAGCGGCCAAAACGACGTCTTTACGAGTGCGGCATTTTCAATGCCAGTTAGAAATGTGATGGCGGCCTGGTAAAATTGAGATCGTGCCAAAATCGGTTTGTATGACTATAGTAGATCCTCAAACTGGTGGTTCTTTAATTTTACCAGGCCAAACTTCCGAGAAACTCCTATCCTAAGACAGAGGCCAAAACGACGACTTCACGAGTAGGGCATATTCAGTGCCAGCCAGAAATGTGATGGCGGCCTGGTAAAATTGATATTAAGCTGAAAGTGGTTCGTGTGACTATAGTACGCCTAAAAACTGGTGGCATTTCAATTTCCAGGCCAAACTCCCGAGAAACTCTTTCCCAAGACAGAGGCCAAAACGACGTCTTTACGAGTGTGGCATATGCTAGCCAGAAATGTGATTGCGGCCTGGTAAAATTGATATCGAGCGATAATAGCTTTGTCTGACTATGGTAGATCCTAAAATAGGTGGCGTTTCAATTTTACCAGGCCAAACTCCTGAGAAACTCTTATCCGAAAACAGGGGTCAGAGCGACGACTTTGCGTATGTTGCTACTTTATCGCTATCCAGAGTCGTGTCATTGTGTTTGGTTCAGATAACGAGCTTGTTTTTAGCAGACCTAGCTGGGGACGACTTAAATCATGCCTTGCTTCAATTTTACTTCGTCAGACTGATAAGAAGCGTGCTAGTGTCGTGACGACTGAAATTTTTAGTGTTCGCTCCGGTATGTGTCTTGGCGAAAAGCCGTGATGTGAAGTCAGAAAAAGGTGTCGCCATCTTTTGATATGTTGTTCGCGGGGTCAAAATCAGTCTGTAAAGTCCAAGTTTAAAGATAGGATTTTTGAACAAATTTTCTGGCCAAGATTACACTTTTTGGATTGGTCCTTACGTGCACATTGGGCCTGGTAAATTTATTTCATCGGCATTTCTGGCCGTTTCATGCGACTCTGTATCGATCAAAGTAATAAAAAAAACAGTTTCTGGCCAAGAAATTTTCTGGCCAAGATTACACCGGTGTGAATTCAGAGCCTTTATGGAAGACACTCAATTTAATTTTCGCATTTAATATTTTTCTTCAAATAATTTGTTTAATTAAATATTTTAAATTTAATAAAATTTTATTTTGATTTTTAAAATGATAATTCTGTGGAAGAAACAAATGTGGAAGAAACAGTTGAGAAAAAAACTGTTTTTGAAATAAAATCTCTTTTCCTTCAATATGTATCTCTGTTGAAAGAGCCTTGCCATCATTGAAAATGAAAAACAAGGAGGACCATTGGAGAGCAATGTCTTAACTTTGAAATCGCAAACTATATTATTGCAAAAGAACTGCGAAGAAAGCTAGAATCACTAACACCATTGGTGATACAATCCAAACAAAAATGGAAGCATCATAGTACTAAATAGCAGCATTTACAATTTCTGATAGGGGCCGAAGAATTTCAGTTACCACAGGAACGCACCAAGAACGTCCAAGCAATTTTCTTCTATCCGTAATTGAAAGATTTACATCTGTATAATGGCTTGGGAACCCGAAAAGAGACTCTTCTTCTGATATCAGTAAATACCCATCCTTGCCATCTTCACTAGTAGGATATTGCTTATCTTTTCCTGAAATAAATTGGAAACAGTTTTTATTTTAAAATGAATCTTCTATGGTTTTCACAATTAGAGACAATAAAATTACCTGTGCGCTGTGAATTGACTGAGCCAGTAATAGTAGGTAAAATTCCTACTTTGGCAACATGGTATGGCTGGATATATTCCTGAAGATCATGGGATCTGTGTCGGTTGGCTTGTGATGAATATAAATCAGGAAGATTGCCCCAAAAGAATCTTTCCCTCTTCATTGGTACAAAGTCACTGGCACACCGGACAACAGTTTCACAGCCAAGAACTCTAACAAAACATAGAAAACAATTTTTAAATACATTTTCATGAAAACAGATATGATTGTCAGTAAGTCGAATGAATGAGGCATACCTTGACATCTCATCACGTGTTGCATTCTCCATCGAGCGGGTATTCTCAAATAGCCAGTGGAAGGCATGTCTCTCTCTTTCAGCAGACGCTGAAAGGAAATCTAGGATGCGTTTGAACTCAAAAAACAATTGACCTGATGAACCCTCACCTGTGGCAAAAGATGCAAGAAGAAGTACAAAGCAACTTTTAGTGCACTGTATTTTCATGATGCATTTATTTACCATGCAAACCTCTCCTTCTTGGGTTACAAAGGGAAAAGTCTGAACAGGGACTGCCACCCAGGAGAAGATGGACTGGTCCATATGTAGATAATTTCTCCTCTGTTAAAGCCTGTATGCAACCCACCATTTTAATTTTATTGAAATGGTTGTACTTGAGGACACTGATTGCCTTCTCATCAATTTCACTTGATAAATACTCGATGACATTGATTTTCAGAGAATCAAGGGCTACTCTAGCTGCACCAATACCATCAAAAAGTGAGATGACCCTTATACCCTACAAAGAATTAAAAAAAATTAAAAAAATAGCATGGTCCATTTCATTACATATTACTTTTTTCATTTGGTATTAAATACAAAAATACAAGCACAAAAATGTGCATCTATGTTACCTGTGTCAGGGGAGGAACATTAAATCCGAGGAATCCATCACTTGTCGCATCACAACCATTCCCAGGGTCACAATCAAGAAATACTTCATCAGGAGGACTGTTATCTTCCTTACTTTTATAGGGCTTGCAGCCCTTGCGTTGAGCACACAAAAATCTTCTGTACCCCTTTTTAGCCCGTCCCGACACGTTTCTTTAGAAACGGCAGGAGCCGGGCTTATAGTCTGATGCCGCATGTTCGTTCGGGCGGACGTATGTTCGCCGACTTATCGTTCATAGAAAAACTTCAAATTTTGAGGATCAACTACTTTTTTAACGTAGAATCACGTGCGGTGGCAACAATTTTCGATTTGTATCGCATTTTTGATTAGTGAAAATTTGTCTGTTTTTGTTTTTTTGAGGTTAGGGTTGGCCGCCGCGCGCACACTATTACCATCGCGGCGCGCACAGGGACGGGCTCAGGTTAACGATTTTAATCGTAACAAATACATCTGCTATCGGGCACCTCTAGGGAGACTTGAGGCGGGGGCCGAAGGCCCCGCAAACGCCGCCGGCAGGCCAAGCTGGCCAAGTCCCCCTGTCAATCCGAGGTGCCGGTGGAGCGCAGCGGAACTGGCACCGAGGATGACGGAAGGGACGGGCCAGCTTGTTCCTATTCTTAGGCTTCCAGTTTTTTCTGGGCATTGTTTGTTGATGAAAAAGAGATTTGAGAGGGAGTCGAATCGAAACTGTTCTTGATCAATTCTGCATTTGCTCCCTTTGCCAAGCGTTTAAGCACAAAAATGTCACGTGTTCCAAGAAGAGTGATTGCACCAACACTGCGCCAAGTACTTTATTTTTAAAAATAGCCACAAAACTGCAGGAAATGCAAAATATCAAGAAACATCTTCTTTCCAAGATAAACTTTCTATTCAAAATGAAATGCCTATGACTGATTTACTAATTAGAAATTCACATCATCCATTGCCTTTACCTCTCTCCTAACTGATAAACAAGCTTTTAACTCTGCTGACTCAGGAATCAAGGGAAGAAACGCAGAACTAACATCCAACACCGTTACTTAATACAGCAATGACAAAGGTAATACACCCACCGCCTGCTCAAACAACGGCGTAGAGACTGCTGAGAGAACAAGGGACTGCCAATGATAAAAAGGTACAACAGAATTATTGATATAAATTAGAAAGCACACATTTTTAAAATCTGGTTTCTTTCTAGTACTACAAATGCAGAATTTGTAGCAGATAAATTTCCAGCACCAGAATAATTATTGTTTTTTTTAGCAATGATTATATCATTTACATTTTCAATAATATCACTATAAAATGAAACACGAAATAATTATAGGTCAATGTAATGATTTCATCTCCAATGATTTCCTATCTTACTTTTAGGGTAAGAAGTAAAGACAAAATAAATGCAGTAAACAGATTTCTTTATTGATACATCTTGCACCTCAACTGCTTTTCATAATAACCATGTTTAAAACAGTAAAAGAGATCAAATTAAAACCAAATATACAGATCCAGTCAGGTGCAGCACACAAGTTTACATGGACAGCAAATCCTGGAAGGAGGATGCCTTAGGGGACATGTGAATCTCTGTACAGGGTCAACTTCAACCAACATAAAATGGTTTTAAAAATTTAACAACTGCAAAGTAATATCTATATGTGGAAGCTAAACTGCTGCTCACAATTCTTTGAATACTTTGAAAGAGTAAATATGTTTCTTAGCATTGGGAAATAGAAAGCTGTTTAAAACAATAATGAATCATGCCACTGATGACTGCATTGTGTAAGCAGAAAATGCATAAAAGAAAACATGACAGGAATTAATATTGTATGGGAGGGTAAGATGCAAACACAGACTAAACCAGTGCATTTAAAAGTTATGGAAATAACACCACATGACAAAAAGAAATGGCATGCTCAACAATCATTACAAAAACATCAAACTCAATTTGCATCTCTTTGATAAATGTCAAACATATTCCAAACAAAACTTCTCATTGTAATGTACTTCATTGAAACATTAAACATCTACCCTCTTACTTCCCTAGCCACATGGTCATTAAAAGCCCCTTCATGTAAATGAGCAGCACGGTGAATGAAGTTCCTCACAGCAATGTTTCTTGTGGAAGATGTCCATTTCCAAGTCATTGGCCAGGGCACTAAGCTGTCTGTCAGCATAAATTGACTTCCAGCGGCGACTTCTGCGGGGACTTCCGCCTTCCATCAGTAAGAGCACGTCTAAGTTTGCGCTGTGCTCTAACTTTGAAAGAGCGTCAATAAATTTGTAGATGTTTGGGCGGTATGCTCCCACTTCTTTGCGTAACATCCTGTTGTGAGTCTCACATGCATTATTGGTACGATGAGGCACACTGAACAGCGCCATCCATTGGAACCGATAGTCATTATTGATCCACTTGTCCTCAATGTACTGGAAGAAGGGTCGAAGTAAGTAAGCCACTCGGATGTCAGTGGCTCTTGCCTCATCCTTGATCACATTCAGACCATCCATGAAATACATCTGGGGAAGCAGGCAGATCACTGTTGTTCTCCTGATGGCATCCAACAAGTGTGGAAGAGCATTTCGAAAACGCATCAGTCTGAGCTTGTTTGCTTTCTTGATGAAACCTCTACACAGATGCCAGAGACAACCTTGTATATCAGCATCTGCATTAAAGAAACATCAACAATCAGCATTGCAGTGCATTTGTCTAAATTTTGCAGCAGTCAAAAAGAGGAGAAAGACCTACTAGGAAATGCATCCTGCCAGGCCCGCTGCTGAGGGTACTCCCAATCAGTGACGATGATATCAGGATTGAGTTGAGGGCTAATCTGTCTCAACAATTCAAAGATTGCCCTGTAAGCTGCCAATGTCTTCCTCTCCATTAAGAACCAGCCTAAAGGTATGATCTGCAATATAATTGATTGCCAATTAATTTGTACTCATTCATTCATTTTATGACAACAGAGATGAAGGGTAAGAAGGAATTAAAATATTAATGATATCAATTTAAAGATATTAACAAACTTACAGCATTCCTCCAGGTTGTTACTAGTACAAAACATTGGCTTGATGCAGGAAACATGGGCCTCGCCCGAAATGTTCCATCAGAATGAATTATTTTGACTTGCTGCATGAACCGCAGCATTCTTTGTGAAAAAAAAGCAACATGGTGAGAGCCATCAGCCGCCGTTGTTGACCCTGCATATAAGTTTCCTTCCTCGTCAACAGTGCTGGAGAGCCTGGCATTATCGGGGTTAAGCAACAGACGTGTCAGGTCTTTCAAGGAATCAGGGATGGGTGGGTATGTCTCCATCCGAGCCCTCTGCATGGAAGTACGCAATTTTGCCAACGTCATCTTGACTCTCACCTTTCTGGAATATCTGAATACACAAATGTGGAGATATATGAGCATATATATCTTAGGAAGAGTGTTTCGTATTCCTTGCCAAGTAAAATTAACATACCGTCTATCTCTGCGGGCCTCACTGACGATTTGTTCGTAATCCACAAATCTTGCATTTCTGGCTGCATTCAGGACATTTTGCCTGAAATGTCTCGTTCCAACAAAGTCAGGATCGGGCATGTGGTTGTGACCTTGAGACTGACGAAATGCTCCACCAATTCTCAATATTGCCCTTCCAGCACATCTCAAACTATCTGCATGGACACATTTGAAGTAGATGGATGTTCCTGTTTCAGTGTTGTAGTGCCATGCATGACCCCCATCACCTTGATGATAATAGTGGCTGTTGCCCCTGAACCCATCCTCTCTAATGAGCCTTATGGCATTGGCACAGATTCCAAGAGCAAAGAAGCTGTGGACGAAAGTGGCACAAATAAATACACGGGTGCTCCCAACTCATAAGAGGAAAGGGGATACAAGATAACTTCAGCAACACACGCGAGTGAGTAACAAACTGAATCAATCACTTACCACAGGTAAAAGAGGAACGCTAGCCTCCTCATTGACGGACTCATCTTTCACAAAAGCGACAGAAGGAGAACCGCTTCAGTACGGCAAAGCTATACACAAAATAGTCCTAGAATGGAATAATCGTAATCGATACCTGTACACTGCACAGCCAATATGGTATGTACACGATTGGCGCCAAAACACCAGAAGGTCAGATGACCAAATCGCGCCGTAAAAATGAAAATTCCCTTGGATGAGCACTCAAAAATGTATACACATTGCTGACAAATAATTTGCGGGTTGAATACGCCGTTAACATTTTTTAAAATCATGGTTTGAGCGTTTGAATCCCATGCATGAGGCGTGTAAAATTTTACGTGTGGAAGGTAAAGAATATCGTTGTGCTCAGGATGTCACCCCTGATGAAACCTGTACTGTTCGTCTTCGTTTCCGACAAGCCAGGGCCCCCTCCCCATGCATGGCAGTCAGCCCATGCTGAACCTCATCAGCACTTCGCCCGGGAGCCGCTGCCTGCTCGTCCTGCTGAGTGTCCGGAGCCAGGATCAGCCACTTTTTGGCAGCCAGGGCCCCCTCCCCATGCATATCGGTCAGCCCATACTGAACCACATCAGCACTTCGCCAAGGAGCCGCTGCCTGCTCGTCCTGCCAAGTGTCCGGAGCCAGGGGCAACCACTTTTTGGCAGCCAGGGCCCCCTCCCCATGCATATCGGTCAGCCCATGCTGAACCTCATCAGCACTTCGCCAAGGAGCCGCTGCCTGCTCGTCCTGCTGAGTGTCCAGGGGCAGCCACTTCTGGGAAGCCAGCGCCCCCTCCCCATGCATATCGGTCAGCCCATACTGAACCACATCAGCACTTTGCCAAGGAGCCGCTGCCTGCTCGTCCTGCTGAGTGTCCAGGGGCAGCCACGTCTGGGAAGCCAGGGCCCCCTCCCTATGCATGGCAGTCAGCCCATGCTGAACCTCATCAGCACTTCGCCCGGGAGCCGCTGCCTGCTCGTCCTGCTGAGTGTCCGGTGCCAGGGGCAGCCACGTCTGGGAAACCAGGGCCCCCTCCCCATGCATGGCAGTCAGCCTATACTGAGGCACATCACCACTTCGCCCGGGAGCCGCTGGATGCTTGTCCTGCTCAGTGTCCGGTGCCAGGGGCACCCACTTCTGGGAAGCCATGGCCCCCTCTTCACGCATGGCAGTCAGCGTCAGGCCATACTGAACCACATCAGCACTTTTCCCGCGACCCGCTGCCTGCCCGTCCTGCTGAGCGGCCGCAGCCAGGAACCGCCCTTTCTTCTGGGAATCCGACTGACCCTGAAGTACAGCAGCCTGCTTGTTTGGCTGATGATGGGGATTCAGGCGATGATGGTGTCGTACTAGTCGGTGGGGACCCGGCGAAGTGCGGGGTATATCTGCCCAACATTTGTAAAGTAAGTGTGCTGCATCTTGAAACATTGTTTGTCTTATTGTGCCACTTATTGGACTGGTCTTATTTATTTACTTTGCTGGAGATATTACGTTTAAGATGATTTCTGGAATTAGGATATACCTGGTATGAACTAAACTGTTCATGAAGCATTTTGTGGGATAGCAGATTATACAACTGTTATCCATGAGTCAGAAGTCGGATGAATATGACATTGCTTCACATTCACATCTGCGAAACCATCCAAAGTGATGCACAAGCTTGCATCGGGTTTTAGGGCAATGTTACATTCATACTGGTATGGTTCACATATCACATCGGATCGTGTTTTCATGGTACCTGTAAATACAGGTCAATAACTTATGTAGGGTTTTCATTGTGAGTGAAATTGATCCACACGTAATGTAACATCCACTGCTTTTCTTTTCTTTTTTAGCCTGATGATGTGGATGAAACAGTACCAAGGAAAAGGAAGCAGGATATGAAAGAACCCAAAAAAACTAATGGTATGTTGTAATGCACACATATCAACATTGGTCTGTGATGCAATGTTTTGCATTGATTTCTGATGCATTTGTTTCAGGGGGAAAGCGAGGTGTTTCAGAAAAAACCATGAAGAAATTGAGGCAAGAAGCAAGTGCCCATTATAAGAAAGAGGAGCAGGAGAGTTTTTCCAGTACTTTGGGGCGGTCCCTCCGCTCTAAAGGGGAAATGAAGCAGTCGAAAGTAAAGAAAGGTGAGTCACACATATTTGAATATCTCTTACGTAAGTGGGTGTCGTATAAGTAACAAGTCTGTGTTACTATTCATTTAGTTAGTTGCAAATGACACGTTTTCTGGGGATCCAGACAGATAGGAAGCTATGTCATGGTGAGACGGGGGTGGCCAATGTACACACTAAACCTATTCTCTGTCAGATCTCAGTTTCGGTCCCGTGCTAGCGAATTATTAACAAATGTTAATTTATTATTGTTATTTCTCATCCAGGTAACTTCTCAAGTGATGAAGATGAAGAAGATTTTTTATAATTAAAAAAAAGGCATAATACTTCACCAGTTACTTTTCTTTATCTTTATTGATTATCCTGTGCACCATTTTCACTTTTGTTTAATGAAGGATTTCATTAAACGTATTGAATCAGCCAGTATCAAGTCCAGCCAGTACAAGCCGTGTAGCCATTTCTTTTCTTTTTTTAAATAGGTTAATGTTATTGGAAAGTGAAAAACTTGGGATGTTAACCACATTTTAAATTTCTGGTTTTATTGTTTTTCTGAAGGGTTGTACCTTTCTTTATTGTATCACAGAGCTGCAGTGTCTGTCACTTTAAATTTGGCTTCTAATGTTAAGCCCAGAACATTCAACATCCTCTTAGTAATGCATAGTCTTTAAAAATTCCCACGCTGTGAAGGTGATTTTGACTACACTACACTTGTTCTATAACTGCAAATATGTAATTTTGTTTAGGACGTATTCAAGTTTGTTAATTTTGACCTCGTCTTCAAATTTATTAAATGAGAGGTAATTTCTATCAGGAATTATAAAAAATGAAAACTTTCTGCAGGGCACAGAATTTATAAGGTAAGGAAATCCATATTTAAATCTGTACGTCTTTCTGTGGCCTTCCAAATATTTTTCAACCCTGATAGATTAAAAGTTGCTGTGAGCCATTAAGCTGGTAATTCACTCCTTCGCATTTATAATGGCATAGCGGGTCACTATCCTGTAACTTCAGTACAGTGACTTCACTGTCCAGTTTGCAGACTGGGCTATCTCTCTACCCATGAATGTCAGTCTTGGGATCACACCCACACAACATACTCTGTGGATCCCACCCATGGGCATCTATGAACGGCCATGGGACCGCTCATGGGTAGCACCCAAGAATCTCATAAGACAATGGGTACCATAGGGTGTCACATGTCACATCCTATTGACCCATTGGGTTCCATGGCCCATGGAAACTACCATGGCTATTTTGGACTGGAATGGTATCACTTAAACTGACTAAATTATTTAAATCTAAACCTTAACAGACACACAGTGGGGACACTTTCAAAGGACGGTTTTCTTCAGAAAGAAAGCTAAATGGTCTTGGACCCAAATTTTTACCATTAATAGTTCTTGAGATCCTGATCATACTTTACAATACCCTTAATGTGGCATATGTGACTACATGAGGAGTTGAAAGGCCAGTCCGTCATCAGAGCTCTTGAGAGTATACAAAAAGATTTTCTTCGCCATGTAGCCCACTTATCCGTCTGTCAAACAGATACGTCAGCTTGGGGGCGCATGATGGAGGTGCAGGCCAGAATTTCTGGCACTCTGACCAGAGCCATCCAGCACGCTCAGGACTCAACCTACTATGAGGAAGAAATAGCCGAGCTGGAGGCGTTGGACCTGCTTCCAAACGGATTTACGCCCCTTCCGCCCTTCAATGAAGAAATCAATATTATTTCTGATTCTGAATAAATTTAATTACCAGTAATAGATTTCCTTCATTTAATTTGTTTATCTGTGAGAACACAACTGTAAAGTACACAAAGGTCATAGTTTGTCTATGTATTTCTAATTCAAGATGATACTTCATGGTTATAAACAATAGAGAACAAGGAACAGTCTCAAAATAGAAATGAGACTTCCAGAAGAACAACATTTCATTTGAAATAGTGCTGGTGATAGTATGTAACCGACATGAGGAATTTTGAGTGTCCACCTTTGTGTCAATGCTCAGTTGTGATTTATTCTGTTGATTTTCTTTCAAACAAATATATTTTGGTGATACTGAGTGTCTCTCATGAACATAAATAACTTCATCCACCCTCCTCAGTCTGAGGGACTTCACCAAATAGCTACTTTTCACTACAGCATTTTGGTACCTGGTGTTTCAGAAACCTCTTCTACTGTGACTGACGACTCAACTGCAACTGACATTTCCAAAGGAAAGGAAAACAAAGAAGGTAGTTTCCATTTCTTCTCTACGCCATGTTAGATATTACAAGATCACCGAAAGTATTAAATTTCTTACAGAGATTTGTCCCATCTGCCTTGAGAAAGTTTCATTAAAGCAGTACACATGTGAACATTGCAAGCAAACATTCTGCTGGATTTGCTTCAATGAATGGCTCACTACTGTAGGCACTTGTCCCATTTGCAGAGGAACCTGTGATGTTGTTTAGGTACCAGGAGATGTGTAAGTGGATGGATTATATAATTATTAAGGCACGATTGTAGTTCCAAAAATATAATTCTTGCATGAAGTACCAACTTCAATGAACAGGTCATGTACCTGCTTACAGAAAATACAGGTGATCGGTCTTACATTTAGCTAATTAGTTCTACACATTTTGTGTCCTTTGTAATGAATAACTATCAAATTGATTGGAACTGCTCAAATTATATTAAACTTTGATTAACTTGCACTCAAACTACAGAAACGTATTATGGGAATATGAGGATCTCACTGAAGATAAGACAAGACATTGGCATTAAAGCACCAACGTAACTTATTTATTGCTTGTCCAATCCAGAAACAAAATTCCTTCCATTTATTTCTTAGTTCTTCAATAGACTAAACAATAACAGCACCAGGAAAGGTGTTAGCCATGGCAGAGACTGCTGAATAACAAGCTGTAAAAGAGGAATGGTTGAATGAGAACACTGCCATAAACACATGCAGAAGGTACACTTTGGTGAAATGAATTACAACTACTGCACACAACCTTAACAAGCCAAAACTTAAAGAAGTCTACAATAAGTTTTACCTAAGTTACTGAACGAAGCTATGCACTTGTGACTGCCGTGAGGAGTGAAAGGAAAACGTCCACTGTAGGCCAAGACCTGACCAGGCTCCAATGTAGGCCTTAATTGAGCACTGTACACCTTTCTTCCCTTTCCTGAATGAGAAAAGAGACTAAATTAATTAAATAATAAAATAAAATAAATACAATGTAGAGCAAAGCATTGTTGATACCTCAGATTTGTTACGCAGAGCAGCCTTGCCCACTGGCATGGCATCCTAACCTGAACTACATCAGCACCAAGGTCAACCGGAATATTCTTGATCCTGAAATCATTAACAAACAGTAATAACAAAATTACAGTAAATACATTCATCACGTTTCAAACCACTTCCAAATAACATGAAATTGGCAGTTATATGTGGATTCATTTTTAGACTTTCACCTTACGGTGTAATGAGTGATCCGAATCATACAAAATGTACTAAAACTTCAGAAAATTTGGATTTATCACACGTAACAAAAATAATGAACTTCAGTGGCAATCATTTAATGTTTGTGCACTGCAGTAACTGAGTAAATTACAAGCGACAGGTAGACGGTCAACGAGGTGCAGGCACCACAACGGCAAGCAAGCACGTACTTCTCACAGGAAGACAGACAGCTCACCTGCGCCGTAACCCCGTGACTGTGCACGAAGTGGCACTGGGGTCTTAAATTCCTTAATTCCTTGATATTAGCACATTACCAGTAAGTTTACCCGAACACATTCAATCAATCAACATGGCTCCACAACGGAGGAAAGACGGAAATGGAAGTTCGTTGTTCGTTACCGAGCAGAGAATGCACCAGGGCCGCGACCCACGTAACTTACCACCAGAACCACCGAAGCTAAGCTGTGAAAAAGCAGTGGAAGCAGTGAAAAATATTTGAATCTGCAAATTTCACTTCAAAACTCGTCAAGAGTAAAGTTTTAAGAGCATCGGTGGGTACTTGGAAGATTTAAGAGTTGGAAATTCAAAGTATAACCTGTACAATTTAGTGCAGTCACGCAAGGTGGTCGCTAGCGTCTGCAGCCCGTCGACTGGTTTGGATTTATTTTCGAACACTGCTCATTATCGGATGAAACTGTCTTTATTGGGAAGAATGTGCGGTGGCGATTGTTTGCTGCAACTTCAAATAATCACAACACTATCGAACCGTAATTTAAAAGGGCAGTGAGGAGCAGCGTTGCCAACTAATGCTATAATCGCGAGATCTCGAATTTTCCAACTTCGAGATGCCATCGAGATGCCATCGATTGTTGGCAACGCTGGTGATGAGGGGTGACACGCCCTCTACACGTGTTGGGTTTGGGTTGTAAACAGCGGTCGAAACAAAGTGCAAAGAGTCAGGTCCCAACAGAATCCTATTTTATAGTTATTTTCAAACTGCAATTTTCTGAACATTTTATTTGAATTGGCGTGGGTTGAAGTGTGTTTTACATTGGCTGGTCTGTTAGCTGCGTGTGATGACAAGGTACGTTTGAAGTCGGCAAGACTGCTGATTTGACCGTTGGAAAAATGTAGATGCCAGTTGCGTTGTGTTCGTCGCCTTTCGGCATTTTCACTACCATAGTTATTTCGGTGCGGGAAGGCGAATTGCTATTACCTGTTTGCCGAGTGGCGACGACGCCACCTAACCCCTTTGAATTCAAATTTCGCAAGTTTAACGGTTTTTCCACAATTTCCATATTGTTTGTAGCAGGGAACCTAACCTTCATATAGTCAGCTACCGAACTTGCGCTAATGCCTATGGTCACTTTGTTCTGTTGTATTCTGGCAAATTAATCTGAAACTATGCTGGTTTTTATGAACACATCGTATACTGTGCTTCATGATGTATTTGTCTACTGACCAAAGCTTTTCTTTCATTTCAGGAAGAGGAAGCAATAGGTTTTTTTGATCCATTGATATCCATGAAGGTGGCCATGAGCACCGGCATCATTTCGATTTGCTGTGGAGAGTCTGCTGATGAGAGAAGGTATGTGAAGTGATGATAAATATTGCACTCTTCTCTGTATTGTCATTTATGACTGATTAATGATTAGTGTGTGTCATGCAGATTTCTGTTCTCAGCAGAGTGTGTTGACTGTGACCACGGATTGCATCAGTGTCCATTTTTTTGCTGTCTGGATTGCACGAGCACCAGGACATCAACCATTAGTACCAACTACAACAAGTGTGGCTGCCACACGGACATGTAAATAAATAACTGACCATGTAAGTATATAGAGACTTTCCTGTGTATTTCATTTCCATAGGTGCCGCAACCAGACGGTTTCTGATAAGGGAAAGGAATGGTTAAGTTGGTTAGGTTAGGTTGTCGAAGAAAGCACATAGTCACGTTCTAACTTATTGTCGAGACACTTTTCACAATACCCTGTGTTGTAAAAGAGGAAGTTGTGATCACACGGAGGTGGTGTCAAGTGGTGTGGAGAGAAGTTTATTATTTCAACAGTGAGGTTGATGTTGACTAATACTCATTGCGCATTGCAGGTTTTGGTGCAGCTGCCGGAAATTCATAATGGGTCTGATCCCGTGCACAGCCACTTTCATATGCCAGCGCCCTGCGTAGCCTGTTCTGCTTCCAATGGCTCAACTACCTCACCAGGTGAAGTGCACATTTCTTCTTGTATTAGATGCCAGAAATTAAGATTCCACACGTTCATTGGTGGTGTTGAGCATTATCTGCACATTTTAAGTACCTTTGCAACGGAGTATCAATTTTGTTTTGTTCTAGGGGCACAGATGTGAGTGGAACGTCAGCATGGTGTCGCACACACACATTTTCCTGATTTTGATACTTCCCTGCCCTGTCAGGAGGATGCTTCTCAAGGTGTTTATTTTTCTTTAATTTGTAAGAATGGTGGGTACAGTTGTGACATAGATTGCATTGGATGCTCGTTTGCTCCTGGAGTCTCAAAACTCACATTTAACACTTTGTTTGTTTTGGTAATGCTTTTTCAGGTACCTTGGCAGGAAACTGATTAGTAAGTGGAGACTTTTACCAGCGATCAATTAGGACCTTTGCATTCTAGCAGTGAGTATGAGATTTTGTCATTTTTAAAACAAATGGAAAAGGTCTCATGGATTACACTTCATTTCTAACTTTCTTTTAACAGTTCACTGCATGAGTTACACTTGGTTGAATGTGAGGTGTTCCAATGTGAAGAGGAAAATGCCACAGCCATTTCAGACTACATTAACGTTTGAAGGTGAGTGTTTTGACATCTCCATCAACCTGCCCTGATAAAACCTTACATACTCTTTTTGAAGCATTGTTACGCAAATTCTATGTCAAACGAGTTTGTATTGGTTTGTAGACTACATTGTTTGCAATAGAATCCTTCACAATAGTTTGTATGATACTCAGAGGGTGCCCTTCACCTCCCATTTCCAATCTCATGTAAATATTGAATATAATGGAAGCAAGGTCCTCGTAGAGTGTGATGTGCATGAGATTCTACATGCAGTCAGTTTGTGTTCACAGACAGAAGCAGTTATGACATTTTTAACAAGTTAGATGCGGCTTATGTGTGCATCATGCTCCGTGATGTATAGAATTTCTCACCAAAGCGTTCATTTTATTACCGACAGGTGGAGCAACAGGTGTTTCTACGATCCATCACAGGGGGGTCTTGTCTGATGGCTATCATCCGTGGCATGAACCGATTTTGATTTGCTGTAGAGTGACTCATTCTGCAGCATCTCAGCAACAGATGTGTGATGACGTTTATAAGTAAGTACTAAGAGACTTTTGTGTATGATCCACTACATTAGGTGCTGTCATCTGGCTGTCAAGGTGGCCAGCAGTCAGGGAAGTTGGGGAAAAGTCAGGAAAAATTATCGGTCAGGGAAGTCTGTCATGATGTTAGCACATGCCATGCAAGGGCAATTCATGGGGGGAATGTTCCGCACCCAGAGAAAGGCTTTCTTGAATCAACACTTTTTTACTTGAACCGAGTAAATATGTGCATTGAAAATACCAAGTATATTGGAGGGTCATTTTAAGTAAATTGTATACTTATGACCTCAGTATTCAGAGAACACCAAAAAAATCTTGAATCAATGCCTTGATGGCTGTATTTCGTATCAATTTTACGCCAACTTTGTATAGAGCCAAGAAAATTATAGGCACCTTGCTGTGCTCAATTTTACTTGGCTAGTTTGCACCTAGAAAGAATTAAAATATAGAATTGTTTATGCCAGTCTTGAATCAATGAGCATAGTATTGGAAAAACTTATGCTAGCGCATTTCTTGTTCTTGGGCAAACTTCTAAATCGTGCCGAATTTCAAACTTGAACCTGGCGACCGACCCCTTCTAAAATTCTGCCGATTCTGTCGATGGATTGGCCAACAGACCTGTCCCGGAACTAGGTTCAAATTTTGTCGAGTAGGATAAAAATGCTCTGTCATGATAAAATTGTCTTAATACAGATTTAGTCTGGTCAATTTATTATAAATTAGCGAGGCTTCGCGTGAGCATAGCGCCTGCAGTGGATCGGGTAGGCCAGCCCGCACAACACGCGCGTACATATGACTTTCATGGTTGCCTATGCGTCAGGCGGTATGTACTCGGTACAACGGTATCGTGGGTGGGGTGGCGTGGACCCCTCCCTATCTTTGTGTCCTGCCCGTCCCGCGCCCCCTGCCTCTTGCCCTGCCTCTCGCCCCTTTTTCCACATCCAAGTACCAGATAAAAGACATTGCCTGATCCTGAAGGGGCCCCCAAACTAAAAATTTCCTCGTTTGTGTTAATTTTCGAATATGGATGGGCCTGTCTTGTGCTGAAGCTGGAGCCAGCTGGCGTCTAGCAAAAAGGTAAGGTTAGGTTAGGCTAGGTAAGGTAGGCGAGAAAGAGAGAGAGAGAGAGAGAGAGAGAGAGAGAGAGAGAGAGAGAGAGAGAGGGGGGGGGTAGGGGAGAGAGAGGGCGGGTCTATACACATTAGGTTCAGGATAGATGGTTCTACCTTCGTCTATAGACGTCTATTTTGTGTGTGGGTAAATTTATCGCTGAACTTTCTTTGAAATCTATTTGACAAAAAGGATGTTTGCAGTTAAAACAACATTTCGATACCTCCTGGGAACAGACACGTACTTCGGAAACCGAAGCCAACACTCACGCAGTTCAGCTACCCGACTTAACATACACGTAGTTCGACAGGCGGGTCAACAAACAAGTACTTCTAGTCGGCCCTTCAAAAACCACGTACTTCTGTCAGGAGGCTTAACAAACACGCAGTTCTCGAAAAAACCTTCGAGGGCGACCGTATGGTTTGAAACAGCTACACCAGAGGCCGGTATGGCACTAGAATGCAGGGAATAGAGGCATGGATGGTAGAAACGCCACTCCATCATTCCTGTTCACTACGGCGACGGGAGGTGAGGGACCCGGCCGAATGGCCGTCGAGAGCTAAGTCTGCAAATGAACGGCACTGGTGGCTGGACGCTCGCGGCGTATCATTTCACATACACATGGAAGCCAACATTTTATTTTAAAACGTGCCACAGGCTGGCGACTCAAAAAACTATGCATACATTGTGAAAAGATATGTCACAACACGGTCGCCTAACGCGGCGAACCCGGGCGAAAGTTCCTGACAACGCGGGGTAGGTACAAGCTCTTGGCCGCGCGGAGTAGTTCCACTATTACGGTCATTTTCATGACGATTGTGGCCCAGAAACTGTTTCAGCTGTTACTGCTTGTACTAGTTCGATATTGTTCCACTTCAATATTAGATTTCTGTGCAAGTCTACTTTTTGAAAAAATTGTAGTTATTTCATAACTATTATAATTTTTGGCCTTGACAATTTAGACGCAAGTATCACAAGTTAAGTTTTTACTTGACAGCACTAAATGTTTACGATCCACAGTGCAAGGTTAAGCGTTAGAGAATAAAATAAATATTCATTTCTGACTGTGTGAATGCCTGCAGGCGGTTGGTGACATGAAAAGCACCTCAGGTGAAATGACGGGTACTAAATGTTTTTACTTGTATTTTTTAAATATATTGTAATGTAACAAAATGCAAAGAAAATAATACATGAAGTTTAACAAACTTCCAGGTTGAGCAGTCAGTCTTAAAATAATGTGCAAACAAAATAATACATAAGTTGAAAAAACTTCTAGTTTGATTAGTCTTGAAACAAAATGCAAAAAAATGAAATACTTCTAGTTTGCCTAGTCTTGAAACAAAATGCTAAAAAAATGAAATGACACACATGTTAAAAAACTTCCAGTTTGATCAATCAGTCTTGAAATAAAATGCAAACAAAGTAGTACATAAGTTGAAAGAAACTTCCAGTTTCATCAATCAGTCTTGAAATAAAATGCAAACAAATAACACAGGAAGTTGGAAAACCTTCCAGTTTGATCAATCAGTCCAAAAATCTGAAACAGAAACAGAAAAGAAAAATGTATTATACTTTTGCTTGGAGAGACATTAAATTAGAAATGATATATTCTCACTTGACCATTCATTTTTAAACAGCAAGGTAACTGTTGAAATGAGCATGATATTTGGACGGGATAGCTCCCTTTTTCATAAGAGATTTCAAGTCCTTTTTCTTCTTGTCCGGAAGAGGAAACTTGGCTTTGTAGGCAGTTGGATATTGGTAGGTTTTCATATTAGTCAGCTGCCCTGATTTGCTTGCAATTTTCATTCTAGTGAGCTCCTCAGAAAAGTTGTACCTGAAGAAGATACAATTGGGACTCTTACAATCAGCTGCCACTTCTCGAACTCTACTCCAAAATACTTTTGTTTTGTCTGGGAGCCTTTCCCAATCTTCCGTATCCACAAGAGCATGCAAGTTCAGAACTTCTTCATTCTTCATGTGATTCACAATGTATGGAGGTGGTTCTCGTTTGGCATTTCTCATCAAAGTTATCCACTCATCAACAGAAAAAATTTCTTGTTTAAGCTTGGCCTCATTTTCAATTCTGGCATGAATGGCATCGCATTCAGAGTATGAATGTCCAGATTCCAGAAATCGATGAGTAATCTTGACATCAAACTTTGCTGCAGCATGAAGATACATTGAAAATATCATCCTGTTTCTGTTTTGACCAGTAGGAGAATCTGAATAAAAGATGAATTCTTTAATTCCTTCTTGTCGAACTTTCCTCTCAATGAAATGCAGGAGATTGGTGCCAATCTCATTGGCTCCCTTGCAGGCATCTACTTCGGTCCAAGTGTAACAGTGGCCCTCTCTTGGTCTAAGATCAAAGACTGTGAAGTTATACAACGACAACTTGTTATGGTAAAAAAACAATGACACTTCAGATCGAGGACATGTGAGTACTTTCTGCAGATCAAAACATGCAACACACAAAGTTTCATTAGCTGCTTCCTTATCTTTGTCATGTAATGCTTTAACTGCCTTTTTGTTCTTCAGGTGGAGTGCATAGTCGTTTACCATTGCTTTTCTCTCATCTGCATTAGCGCAGTGTTTCCACTTAGCGCAGGTTTCACATTGGTCTTTTCTTGGCATAAAAAACGCTAGGTTAAATTTGGTATTGAACACTTGCCTGTAAGTGGCAATTGATGCTGGTTTCGCAACACCATTGGCAGCTGCCCACTCCAAGTACAGTTCATGCATTCTTTCTCTGCTGCCAACATTAGTTTCAAGGTACTCACGCTTAGAGCGTTCCCTTGTGTAATGTGAGGGGACCTTAGGAAATGACTCAATGTGAGTACATACCGATTGGATGGTTTCGTCTGACACCCTTTTGGGACGATTGCTATGCTTGCCCCTGGCATCAGACTTCAGACCACCAGGTGTTATTTTTTTAAGGGTTGTCTCAATCCAACAATCTGCAACTCCTAATGTGTTTAAAAACATAGTTTTGCAAACCTTGATCTCTTCATCTTCAATAACAAAGTGATAGCTTCTGATTGACTTCCTTGCACATGCTGGGGATGTCGAACAAGAGTTGGGGACATGTTCATCAATCAAACGGCTAATATAGTCTCTCTTTTTCTCTAAGTCCTCCAAACCCCAAAAATTATCAAAAATATCCTGTCTTTCACTTAATGTTATTCTCCGTTGACACCGGTTGCACTTTTCAGAGCACGGAGCTTTCAATTCTCTAGCCGGCTTCAACTTTCCTCTTGATGTTATGTACTCCATGCCATCATTGAATCCCTTCTTGGCCACAGCATGCTTCCATCTCGATGGGTTTAGAGACCGTTTCCTAGTATTGCTTCTAGGTGCATCAATACGCTTCCTGGTCTGGCTCTGATGGGTAGACCCAGAGTGCAAAGAAGCTGTGGCTACTTCATTTTCATTGGCAGTGCTCGTCTGCTGGCTTGATGCTTGGAGTGCAATGCCATCAATAATTTCATCTGGTTCCTCAGGGTCTTGGTCAGATTCAACAAAAAAATCAGTTTGCACATCATCTCTAAACACCGCCTGAACTTTCGTTGTTGGCTCACTTAAGCGCTGTTGTTGAGATGGCCTCTTCCTACTCCTTGACACTCTCTTTTGGGATTCAACAATGCCTGAAAATTTAACACCAGATGCCACATAAGAAGGGGCAAGAAAAGTAATTTAAAGGCCTGATTCTACTTCTATAGCAATTTTTTAAAAATCTACCAACCGTGTTCTGTGTTTTGACAAGAAGTACCAATCACTCTTTTTTTCACTGGTGGTTCTGTTTGCTTTCTCTGCCTTGCTGCCACTCTTTGAGGTAAAACTCCAACAGGTTTTGATGTTGCGGAAGTTTGAACATCACCTGTACGCAAAGGAAAAATAATTGTTTTAACATGGCAAAGAGAATCCAAACTGGTTGTCTGATAATTAAAACTGTTCTCATTTCCTGCTTCAAATATATCAATGTTACATAAATGTTGATACTTTGCTGGCATGCTTTTTAAAAAATTGCAAATTGTGATGAGTCTCTCAAAAGGGCCACTTTTGGTGACGGTTTCCTATCTGCAAATTTGAGCTCTCAGAATACATATGAGCTCTAAATTAGTGCCATGCATAGAACGGAGCGTACTATAACTAATCCGCACTCCTCTTACAAAAAGGAACTAATGGGTTCACATAATGAGGCATTTATCTTTCTAATTTAAGCACTTTAAGCAATTTAAGCAACAAATAATTTTGAACATGACATTAAATTATCTCTATTCAGTAGTCTTATTCAGTATGCATGCAGATAAATTGTTTTGGCATGTGCAATACTCCTAGTAAAGTATATCAGTGTCCAGAAGTGAAGAGAGGTGAGTCTTGTGGGTGCACCCTGAGGGTACTCCTACAAGGAGCCATGCAGTTATCTTAAACTTTACATAGAAATATAGTGACCGCAAAGAAAATTCCAATCTTAAGATTTTATGACTACTGACCAGCATCACTGGATGAAATTGTGTGAGGGGGTGAAGAAATTTCATCAATATCATTGTCTGCAACAAAACATAAATGAAAACAGTGCCATTAGAGAGGAGAAAATATAAATAAAAAAGATCAGCACAATTTTGAGTTTTCCTCACCAAGTGGAATAATGAGATCCTGACCAGCATCTCCAAAAAGATCTTCATTTACAGTAGATACCACGGTATTCTTTTGGGTTAATTCATCATTGTCAATCCGCCATGTTCCTGAAAAACACAACGAGCCATTTTCTTGAGTATTATGGAAGGAACAAAAAAAAGTACATATAGCTTAAATTTGTAGACCGATACACAGCTAACTCTTACCTGACCCTGCTGGACTGCCAATTTGATTCTGGTATGTGACAACATTCCACTTGCCCGGAGTCTTATTGCTGGTGGTTGCAACTTCAACTGGTGCAGAAAAAATTGTACTGTATGTTACTTGACTTAATCCCACTTAAGGGTAAGCAGACAAAGTATAAAATAAAGAAGGTCACCAATACCAAATAACCAAGAATATCTTACTTAAAATGTTCGGGTTGACCTCATTCCCAGGTGGTTTTGAAGGGGAGATGGTGGTTCTCACCGTTATGGTTGGAACTACTTGTCTCCAATTGGCACCAGGGCTGCTGTTAGTGTTGCTTGCAGTTCCCCTTCCTAAGAGCAATTAAAATGGAAACTAATATTGAGAGATCCCATACTGATTTTTATGCTAACAGAAACATAAGTGCACCAGAAAATAAAAATAATTATACTAAAGTACCTCGCTTAAAGGGTATCTTTGGAGATATCTTTTTAGCACCTGTCCTATTTGGCTTTACAACAGGAGTTGCGAACAAGTTCTTCCTAACCTTGTGATGTTCAGGAACACTTTCACCTAGGGCAGAAACAGAACCATTAGAAAAGACATTATGATCACCCAGATGCCCTCCATTTTAAGGTGAGTGAAAAATGGACACAAGCACCTTAATATGCAGAGCAAGTATGATTGCATTTAGACTAATTCCTTTGCAATTTAAAGTTGTACAGTGACATCAATAATAAGTAATAATACATTGATTCGGGTGAGTTGTCACAGCTTACAAAGTATCAATCAATTATGCAAATCAAAACTTCAACTGAATGGCACCTCAACTCAATGTTTTAAACTTATATTTAACTGTATAATTACATACACTTCACAGAACACTACAGATTAAAAATGAATTAGAATAGGTAAATGTATTCAAGAAACTTACCATGTTATAATATGAGGACTCAGTGAGGAATGGGATTGGGATGGAAAGGAAATACAAAGGGTAACAACTAAACTACCATTCATCAGGGGCTGAGAGTTAATCAACGAAAAAGGAAACTGACAACTACTCACTGTTTCACTTCTGACATTCAATTAACATTTAAATGCACCTTGATAATTTTTTACCCTATGCTCCAACACAAAGTACTTCGTTACTATGCTTTCATGTAAGCTACTTAAAATGTAAACCAATTGATTCAAATACTGTTTAATTGTGTCCACTCCTTTTAAAATCAGAAGGTTTAGTAAAATTATAATGCTATCAGACAGGAATGAGCAATTAAATTTATCAAATGGTTGTAAGTATCCAGGTGCAAACGAACTGGGTGAGCAAATGAAAATCCACAGTAATAGCCGCTTTGACAGGATAGAAACCTTCGGAGAGGGAGGGAGCCGAGGGAGCCCCGTTAATCCAATCCTGGACTGCCTTCACTGAAAAAGAAAAAGAATGTGGAGATAAAAGTTAAAGAAGTGTGAAGAAAATAAAAGAAACTGAACATGCAATACAGTGTCATACCTGTATCAGCCCTTTCTTGTGGGGGGCATGGAGCAGCAATTGGCACTGAAAAAACACAAAGAAAATTATGGAAGTGTGAAGAAAATAAAAGAAACTGAACATGCAATACAGTGTCATACCTGTATCAGCCCTTTCTTGTGGGGGGCATGGAGCAGCAATTGGCACTGAAAAAACACAAAGAAAATTATGGAAGTGTGAAGAAAATAAAAGAAACTGAACATGCAATACAGTGTCATACCTGTATCAGCCCTTTCTTGTCGGGGGCATGGAGCAGCAATTGGCACTGAAAAAACACAAAGAAAATTATGGAAGTGTGAAGAAAATGAAAGAAAGTGAACATGCAATACAGTGTCATACCTGTATCAGGCCGTTTTTGTGGGGGGCATGGAGCAGCAATTGGTACTGAAAAAACACAAAGAGCAACAGATACTTTTCAGTTCATAGAGATGTGACAAAACCACAATTTTTAAAATAGATTAACAATGCTGTTTACCTTTGTTTGGCACTATTTCTTGGGATACATCTGTAAAAAGAATCCAACGTTGTGAGACAACATGCACCACAATTGAGAAAATACACTTATGTGACAAAAGAGTAAGAGAAAAAGTGACAGCCAGAGAAAGCAGGCAAAAGTAATGTAGAGATGCCATAGGCTACTGTGGTAACGGGGGGACTCTATAACCTATACACTGACAGGAACGGCGGTGATAGGGCGCAAAGATGCAGTGCACATGACTGACATAAAATAGCAATCAATAAAATTTTTCTATGGATACTGGATACTTACTTGTAGCTGCCCTGGCAGCGTTGACAAGGAGACGGCTGCGCGCCGACACCGACACGCCCCCAACCGGCTTCACATCGGGCTTCACCCTCTTCATAATAATAACTGGCACGGATCTAACACAACACTCAAACACAATATCAAAAACTCTGATCCGAAGCCCACCAAACATTTCCACTGATGACGACACCTACCACAATGCACGGAGAGCGAAAGAGACGCCAACAACACAGACAAACGCAAGAGCTGATTCTGGGAGTATGCCGCCTGGTGCAACAGTCGAAGCCGAACAACGTGAGTTCATAGCCGGTGCTCATCCGGTGGCGGTAAATTCAAATGGAACCGGAGCTCCGGCGGCGGGCACCGAAACAGAAGTACGCGGATCTTGAAACGAAGTACTTGTTTGTTGCCAGCCCAGCCGGCCGGGCTTGGCAAGTACTTGTTTGTTGACCCGCCTGTCGAACTACGTGTATGTTAAGTCGGGTAGCTGAACTGCGTGAGTGTTGGATTCGGTTTCCGAAGTACGTGTCTGTTCCTAGGAGGTATCGATTTCAAACATATATTCTAGCTAACGTCAAACACCGGACTTTAAAAAAAAAAAAAAAAAAAAAAAATGAGAGACAGAGAGAGAGAGAGAGAGAGAGAGAGAGAGAGAGAGAGAGAGAGAGAGAGAGAGAGAGAGAGAGAGAGAGAGAGAGAGAGAGAGAGAGAGAGAGAGAGGGAGAGAGAGAGAGAGAGAGAGAGAGAGAGAGAGAGAGAGAGAGGAGAGAGAGAGAGAGAGAGAGAGAGAGAGGGAGAGAGATAGAGAGAGAGAGAGGGGTTTAGGTTAGGTTAGGTTAGGTTCGGTTAGGTTCGGTTAGGCTAGGTTAGGCTAGGTAAGGTAGGAGAGAGAGAGACAGAGAGAGAGACAGAGAGAGAGAGAGGGAGACAATGGGAGACAGAGAGAGAGAGAGAGAGAGAGAGAGAGAGAGAGAGAGAGAGGGGGGGAGTGAGAGACAGAGAGAGACAGACAGGTGGGTCCGGATGTCGTCCTGCTGCAGGAGGTGCGGGTTAGGTTAGGGATCTCCGTCCCCTCATCAAAAAACGGGTATTGACTACCTATATCCATCAGCCTATCCGGAGTCAATTGCAAACCCTCCTCAATTTCAACCCCGATTTTAAAAAAGCTTAATTTCATAAGCTCGCCGTAATTTAGCCCCTTACCCACGAGGTGCTCACAACAACACTTAATCATTTGATTCACATAATAACGCGCCACATTTCCATGCTGGCGCGCCGTGTTGATATCCAGTTCGATCTCTCTTTCGGCCCTTTTAATTCGCCGCCAGGTATAATCGTTGAGCTCGACGCGCTGGTCCCTGTCATCCAGCCGCGTCAGAGTGGCCACGCGGTATCTACCATCCCGCCCGTTCTTGGTGTTGAACTGGATGTCAACACCCCCACACAAAAACCCTTTGGCTCCTCCTTGGTTTCCATGCTGAGCCCCTTTGAAATGATTTTAAAAATGTCTTCTTTTAATAAAAACCGGAGCTCAGCAACAGAAACCCTGAGGAATGAGGAGTCTCCACGCAACAAAATAAAAACACGGTAATCCGTTAAATCAACACCGATCCTGGAGTACCTCTTCCCGAACGGCGTAAAGTCCGTTTGACGGGCCATTACGCCCTTAGGGAACACTTTAAGTCCCTCTTCTGGCTCGACTACCTTGGCCAGGTCGGAATCATCTTCGGTGTCGTCTAGCTCACTGCTCAGCCTTTTTACGCCACGCCTCTCGACAAACCGTCCTGTCTCATCCTGGCCGATCGGCCCCACTGAGGACGCAGGCACACCTCGCGGCGCGGGCGCGGGGGGCGGCACGGTGGCGGGCGCCGAGACAGCGGGAGCCACAGGGGTAGCAACGGGGGCAGCCACGGGGGCAGCCACGGGGGTGACCACATTACCACCCCCAACTTGCACAGGCATGGAGTCCAGGAGACTCATAAAATCAAAGTCCCCGTAAGGGGTGTAAATCAGAGGCCCCCGGGCTCTGTCAGTCTGGTCTGACCCCTGCGCTAGCGCCGGGGCCTGAGTCGCCGGAACCGGCGACGGTCCACCATGCAGCTCCGCTGCATCATTTAGCAACTGACTGAATGAAAAGTCAGCCGCGGAACCGTAATTCATATCCGACCCCGACAAGGAATCACCGATACTTAAATCAGCACACAAATCTTTCAAAATGTCATTCGGCGTATTTGTTTGAGACGCCATTTTCTCGATATCCTTTTTGCATACTTTCTTATTAGCACTGCGCTGGTTTCCACGAGCCATTGCTTTGTTTTCAAAAATAATTTTTCGAAAAGAAAATTTTTTGAACACTGCGTAAGACAGTGAGAGAGCAAGCAAGGTCCGCACACCAGAGAGCTGCGAAGACGACTGTGCTCCTTCCCCCTTCGGCACCTCATTATGTAGGCACGCCTCCCCCCACCCACACATCGTACGCAACGGAGCCGCCCGCGACTCTCCCGCCTGCAACTCCCCCGCCTGCGACCGCCCCTGCCCGACTCTGCGTAGCGGTAGCGCAGCGGCTGAGTGGCGACCGTACCAGGCTCGGGGCGGACGAGGCGTGCGCCTCCCAGCGGACCGGCAGACCGCGAGGCAGAGCACATACGTCTTCCAACCGTTGACCAGCACACATCGCACACAGTGACCATGGAGTGTTTAAGAATTACTCTGAACCCCAGAACGCAAAAACAACTGACTATCGAGAGGCGTGAAATTCTCCCGCCAGTTGTCAAAATATGGAAAAGAGGACATCCAATCGCACATTACACCTATCACGAAATTGAATATTTTTTGGTAGATAAAAAACGTCTTCCAACCGTTGACCAGCACACATCGCACACAGTGACCATGGAGTGTTTAAGAATTACTCTGAACCCCAGAACGCAAAAACAACTGACTATCGAGAGGCGTGAAATTCTCCCGCCAGTTGTCAAAATATGGAAAAGAGGACATCCAATCGCACATTACACCTATCACGAAATTGAATATTTTTTGGTAGATAAAAAACGTGAAATCAATAACGTATCAGCACATCTGCGAGGCAGCCTCCAGAAGAGGAGAAACGCAAATATCGAGCTCCCGCACCACCGCCTTCAATGCCTCCTGATTAAGGGAAAGCCTTTCTTACACTTCGAACGCAGAGAGTTTGACCTGAATGATTACGGAGTGCCCCAGTTTGAAGAGCTCCACATGGGCAGAACAGCGTGGACAAAAATTTGCGATAACCAGGCGCTCATCATACAGACGCTCATGGAGATCGCATACCCAGACAGAGATCTGCTGACCGAGACCCCGTTCCGAAGACTTCTTGTGAGCTCGCAGCACGACATCATCCACAAGCTGCGCCAAAAATTCGGAAGATAATTTCATGTATTTTCTTGTTCTTTCCTACCTGACTGTACAGCATGCATGCACTTGTTTCTTCTTACCTGATTGCACCGACCTAATTCTTCTGCTTCAATAAAAGAGAAAATACTCGAAACACGTGCACCTTTTATTCATAACATCCGCACCCCACACCCCAGACACCCGAACGAACGAGCACAAGAGAGCTGCACGACCGATAACACGGCCCCACACTACGGGCAAAAACGAGAGAGAGCAGCGTCTTAACCCGTTACTCAGCAGTGACAAAAGGGTGCACTCGATACGTACTTCACAGCACACAGGCATTCCTTCGGGGAAACGGAGAGATCAATGAACCGAATTAAAGGGACAAGTGCAGCGCACCATCACCAGCGCAATAAAGGGTTGACTCTGAATAAATGAGATCGGAATGAATATGACAGAGGAGCGACGAGTCCGCCCGTCCGGGCAAGGTCAGTCACATCTGAATAAACGGGGGAATAAATACCGCGCACCGAGCGGCAAAAAAAGGGTTGCACTCTGAATGAGAGAGGAGGGACGAACCCGCCCGCACCGGCGAGGTCAGTCACCCCACGACTACCTGAGACACACTGGGGACCCACTCCGGCCTGCATAGCGCGACCGCGACCCCGCCGCGGACGAGCGACTGCGACGCTACCCCTGCTTACTACTTTTGTTACTCTGTTTGCTGGTACTGCACCGGTTGGTGATTTATTTATTTTTGGTATTAAAATACTGATTTTTCTTTGCATAAAACTGTCACTTATTTCCTCACATTCACGTACAGCACATGAGTGGGCAACCAGGATTGCAGGGAAGCTAGGACGCCCTGAAAGTAGGCAACCACTATGGCCGGGTAGCGCACTACGCCGCGTGTAGTGCCCCCACATGTAGGCAACCTGGGTTGCAGAGGACGGAACTGGGACGCATGTAGTACTAGAGAGGGGCAAAAAAAAGCGAAGTCAAAAATGTCAGTGAGCGAGATCGAATTCGGATGCTATAACAAAATACAAGATCTTTGCGACTTTCGAAATTTTTTTTCGATCACCGGAAGGGGTCGCGCAGGGCACCCGAATGGGGCATAACTGCCCCTTACAGCAGTCAAAATCAATGTTGCAGAAAAATTTTGAAAATATTTGTTAAAGTTAATTTGACCAAAGTAGGGCCCTAAAGGGCTTAAATTTCAAGGAAAACGCTGTAACTTTTGCGGTTTTTGAGATACCAGTGTTTTAAGTGCGAAAATAAATCAAAATTAGATTTCTGCAAATTTCCCGTATGAATCTGAGAAGTCTCCTTTAGGCCTAAAACAGGGCGCGAGTAGTACGCAGCCGTGTGGACTAGGGCGTAAATCGACGGGCGTGGTGCGCTAAGAGTGAGCGCGACCATAGGGACTGGGGCACATCGTGGTCGCAGCACTGAGACTAGTTCGTCTTGACGTCCCTCAGCATGCGGACTGGTGCACCCACCGGTACCGTCTGTCTAGACCAGGACGCCTCCCGTGCACCTCGGAACGCACTTGAACGCGAGGAGGTCCCGCAGCAGCACGTGCTGGTTCGCAATGAAGACGCGAGGGCTCGGACTTGTGCTTGTTGTGGGCGCGTGCACCTTGTACAATGGACTCTGGCATGAAAAGTCCTCGTCCAGCTCCATATCATACTCAAGCAAATTACCTCAGGTTCTCAACGCTAGTTCAAGTACTCCACAGTACTCAGTTTTTCGCGATATGATTAGCGGGGGAAACGAGAGTTACGCAGTAGCATCTAGAAGCCCCTTGCACAGCTGAAGATAGGCAGCCAGCAATGCACAAGTGTCTAATGGGTTGCCTATAGTCAAAGTTGAGTCTCCCTAGTTTTCCTTCGTCATTGATGCGCCCGAAAGATCCTCAACAACAGTGTGGCTTCTATTATTCTTCTTATTTTGAAAAACTCTCATTAAATTTCACATACTAGTTTGAAAACAAATTCCAATGAAAAGACGTTTTTCCTTCAACGAATGTTCATAAGTTGGCACCAGTGGCACCACGGTCCGTGATTGGACGATCCATTTGCGTACATCACGGAGTACATATCCCCTTCGCCAAATTGTTCTTACCGTAATTATTGGCTCAGAAGGATGGACGAAGAAGTTAAAAAAGAAGGGCTAGCGACCGACTGAAAGCTCGCCGCGTGCGGGCCAAGAGACAGAAGGCAGGGCAAGCTGTTGTCATCCCCTGTCTTTCTGATTCGGAAGCGTCAGAGGAAGATTCAGACCACAACGAACAGCCAGGTTAGTTTGTTTTTATTTTTAGTAGTAATTTTGTAGTTCTAGTAATTTTTATGTGTCAGTAGTGTTCATATGCCTCCTGAAATTCGCCATCATGCCATAATTAAACTACGTTCGGATAACCTTTTTGTCGGTATGGGGAGTTGGGATGGGGATGAATGATGATGTAATTCCTTAATAGACCTTTTATCCGTACCGAGCGCGCGAGCTACCCTAATGATGTTACCTCGAAAAACGAGATTGATTTTAGTAAATATTAAAAAAGATGTATGGACTGATGATTCATGAATGTTTTGAGACCAACGTGAAGTCGTACATCGCTATGGTTCCCAAAGTACAGGGCTCACAAAATTCCAGAACGGCTATTGGATAAAAGGTCTATGATTTAATGTGTCATGCTGTTTACTCTTTGCCTGTGCTTGCACCTCTAGTTGCCGCACTTAAAGTGATGTTATTACATTTACAGTTGCACGGTGTGATGATGTAGATTCTGATGACCTGGTAGAGGACGCACATCAGCATGGGATTGATATTGATAATGCAACCTCAACTGATGACGAAGAGAGACCAAATTTAAGTCCTGGTACTTTGCATTCAAATGATGAGGAAAACGCAAGAGAATCTAGTCCTGAACACTATGAAGGTAAATGTTTTTGTAATTTTCAAAACAGATTTTTATATTTCTTTGAAAGTTTCCCATTTTTTCATTTCTACATTTTGTCTACAGGTGTGATGAACGATTCTGCGAGTGATGGATCTAATGGTGGAATTGGCAGTGATGGATCTGATGATGAAAATAACCATTATGACAGTGAGGGTGAATTAGAAGGTAAAGAAATTTTGTTCTTTTCCTCAAGAGCATTCCCCAATTTAAAAGGATATACTATATGTAAAATTTTGTATATTTGTTTACAGATATGGATTATTATGCCTCTAGTGAGCAATCTGGAGGTGACAGTGAGGCAAGTGATGCCAGTGAAGCCGAGTCAGAAGAAGATGTTCCTGATTCATCGGATGAGGAAGATCGTGACAACTATGATGGTGATGGCAATGACCCGATATACCCTGGAGCACCCATAACATTACACGAAAGTCTAGTGGCAATATTTACTCTTCTATTTGTTGAAAAACTATCTGGAAGACTTATTACTTATATATTGCAGCTTATTGCTCTCCACTGTCCTGAGGGATGTATTGTGAAAAAGACATTGGCTACATTTAAGAGCTATTTTTCCAAAGTGGGTGCTGCACTTATGGTCTTTCACTACTTTTGTGCTGATTGCATTTATCCCTTAAAGACCAAAGCCAGTAAATGTCCAAAATGCAAAAAGAAAGATAATGTATCATACTTTCTGGAACTGCCTCTTCTCCATCAACTTCAAAATCTTTTTAAGAGAGCAAACTTTTATCAAGACCTTCAGTTTCGTTTTAAAGCCAATAGGAAGCAGCACAGTGACAATATTGAAGATATATATGATGGCCAGGTTTATAAAGAACTGATGGATAATGGATTTCTGAAGAACCCAAATAATTTATCATTTATGTGGTACACAGATGGTGTTGCTATATTTAAATCATCTAGTTTTTCTATTTGGCCTTTTTGTTTGGTTATTAATGAATTACCCTACAAGCTCAGATCATTACCAAAAAATATTTTGCTTGTTGGCCTCTGGTTTGGTAAAAGCAAACCAAACCCAAATGTTTTTCTGAGACCACTGCATAAAACTATGAAAAGCTTTGAGAAAAATGGCCACACATTCAAACTCCTTGACGATTCTGAAATACTTGTTAAGGGAAAGGTAATTTGTGGAACATGTGACTTGCCTGCTAAAAGCAAATTCCTGTGCATGAAGCAATATAATTCATATTATGGCTGCCCTAAATGTATGATTGAGGGAGGCAGGACGGCTGTGGGGAATACTACAGTGCAAGTGTACCCATACCAACTCAATATTGAGAAGAGAACTCATGCGGAAAGCCTGGATTTTGCCAAACAAGCATTGGAGGCTCGCAAGACAAACAAGGATGCTTCTGTCTTTGGTATTAAAGGACCAACTATTTTATCAAAAATAGTTCCTGACATTATCAAGTGTACAGGGATTGATATCATGCACGGGGTATTTTTAGGAGTTTTCAAAATGCTCTTGAATTTGTGGTTAAGTGCTTCCTATTCTGGCATGCCGTGGAGTGTACATCATTTGTTTGATGTTTTGGATGAAAAGCTGAGTAAAATCAAGTCACCCAGCTCTGCTGAGAGAACTCCCCGAGCATTGAAAGACATAAAATTTTGGAAAGCATCAGAGTATAAACAATTTATGATGTATTATTCAGTACCACTGCTTAAAAATGTCTTGGATGAAGTTTATTTGAAACACCACTGTCTTCTTGTCTCTGCTATCTCCTTACTAAGCCAAGACAGTATCTCGTTCACTCAGATTCAAACAGCCTCTGCTCTTCTCTTATCCTATGTATCAGATTTTGCTCGACTGTACCCTCTCAGATTTTTAGGACTAAATGTTCACCAACTAATTCACTTAGCAGATGTAACTATTGAGATTGGCCCTTGCTGGGTATACAGTTGTTTTTTTATGGAAAGTTTCAATGGGGTGATAAACAAAATGTTCCATGGCACTCAACACGTTGCTCTGCAAATTTGCTCAACTGTTTCAATGGTGATGAAAATTCCTGAATTCAGAAGTCTTTTGCCTCCTGACTCGGATGTCAAAGAGTTTTGCCATCGTGTTGAACAACGGTCTAAACAGCTCAAAATAGCTGATGTGATTGATGATGATACATATGCGATTGGGAAGTATTCTCATGACCTAACCAGAATTCGTCATTCCTCTCAAGTTGTCAGACAGAGTTTAAGGAAGGAAGACGGAACCTGCTGTCTTTTCTTTCGCCTGCAGAAAAGAGGTGTTTTATATTTTGCTGAAGAATATCCTCGACAATCATCAAGAAAAGAATCAAGCTTCATAACATTCCGAGAGAATGACACTGTTAAAATTGGACGTATTGTCAGATTTGTGCGCTGGTCCAGTTGTGGGAACTTATGTGATGTTAATTGCAGAGAGTGTGCTGCAAATTATGTAGCTGTTGTTAGAATATTTGAACGCCAATTCTGGTTCATCCATGATCTCAGGAATGTGAGGATTCATCATATATCACAGGTGCAGAGAACTGACATTATCACAGCCATTGATGTGGGATCAATTCTTAATTTATGTTTTTATTTTGAATCAGATAATTTGTCATATGTTGGAACCCCAGTCAATAGGCTTGAAAGGGAGTAGGGTAACATTGATTAAAGCAGTGCTTTGGTTCACAACCCATTCGTAAAATAATTTGCGACTGCTAGCATGCAACACCAGTTCCAGTTGTACATATTTCCTCCAGTCTTGTAGCAGAAACTTTGCAAGCCTCATTGTGATTACTTTACTAAGCTCTTGAATTTCAGTGTAATTATCAACTTCATATTTTCTTCCTCTCTATTTCAAGCCTAATTTCAATTTTTTCTTGTATTTATTTTAAGACAAATTTTATGTATTTTAACAAACTTGAACATAAGTTGTTATACAACTAAGTAGCTGGTTGTGGTATATTTTAGAAAGATGGATTGGCTGCCTGTATATTGTGTGTAGAATAGATGTTCCTTGCAAATAAATTATTGAGTAATAAATGAAGAAAGAGAATGTGGTCATCTTAGAGTTCTTTGTTTTTCTTGGTTTACAGACTTAAATTACACCAGTCTGCATCCCATATTGCCACGAACCAGTGGGTTTTAAAATTGTTTTTCATCTTTTTTTTGGAATGTGAAAGAATGATGGGAATAACATTTTTCTTTAGGTTTCTTTCTGAAACAGTTAATATTCAGCCTCATGCTTTCATTTCAGCAGCATGTACAATTTTTACATCCATATTATTGTGAAACAAACAGGTATGAAAACTTTTCAACATGTCAACTCTTAAATGAAAATTATTCTGGCACGAAGTAGCAATGAACTAGAGTAGTTAGATGCTCGGTAGCAAATTACCTGAGGGGTACCTCACTCCATCCAGTCAGTGTACAGGGGCTAAAATAATCAATTTTCAGTCATGATCCAGTCTCTTTCAGTCAATTCAAGTCACTCCTAATCATGACAGCCACTTCGAGGACCCTATTGACATGAGAAAAAATGTTCCGTTTTTAAAAATGCTAGGAAAAATAATGTGGTTCTGGGGACACTTCTGAGGTATGAAAGTGAAAAGCAACTGTTATCAGTTAGCCTAGTGCCAATTTTTATTGCCATTTATGGCCTCCACTAAAATTTGATATAAAATTTATTAGCTACAAAACCTCAGTGCAGACTGAACAGAGGTTTGGCATTCCCACAATGGCATAGCATTGAGTTTCTAGACCAAAAATTTGACCTCGGAGAATACATATTGTCTCTAAATTTTTGTCATGCAAAGAACTGGCTGTGCTCTAACTAAACCAGACCCCGTAATACAATAAAAGAAATATAGAGGTCATAAAACTACTAGTTAAAGTAGTAAATTGTGTATCTTTCCTTAATTTAGTTCTTAATTTAATTTTTTCAGTAACAATTTCATACATGATACTAGCTTCATTGTTAACTTTAGTTGGTCTCAATCAGCCTACATCCAAAGAAGTTATCTTTGCTAGTGAAATACTCCTAGTATAATATATTTTGGTCTAGCAGATCTGTTTGGAAAAAATAGCAGATATTCTTGTTTTACCTGAGAAGTGAATTTTGGTGATAGAGAGAACTCTAGTCATTTTCAGTCACCTCAGTCAAATCTAGTCTCCCAGTCATTACTAATCACTTCCAGTCATCCCTAGTCATCAATCAGTGTACAGCCTAGAGGTGTGAGGTACCCTCGAAATTACCACTAACTTAGCAGAGGGAGCAGGATATCAACTATGAAATAGATTTTATAGATAGTTCCCAGCAGTTATCTTTCTTCGATCTTATTCACTTATGACATGACAAGAGCTTAGATCTATCAGCATGGACTGTATGGCAGTACTTTGTAAGACCGAAAACCTTGGTGTCAGACAGTGGCATAAGCACAATTTCCAATATTATAGAGACCGTTAATGTCACGTCCAAATTATTCCTAGAAATATGTGACCGATTTGTAACTCTGTGCACATAGGATCACCGTACGGAGGTCGGGCTCAGCGCTCTCCTTTAGGCCCCTGCAATTTTTAGAAGGTCGTGTACGTGATTAAGTGACAGCCCCCTCCTAACTTACTTTTTTTTGTTCAACCCTTACAGCTTTAATCGAGCTGAGCTTTCGTACACGTGCTTATCTCGAACTCTTTGAACGTTTCCTAAAATATAATTCTGATCGGACCGGGCATTGGTGCTGTACGCCCGTTTTGCATTTTTGCATTACAGCGTTGATAGACTCAGCAGGGCGGGGAAGACACGTGCAACTCAGCTCAGCGAGCTGAAGTTACGCTGCAGTTGCTATTGCGGTTGAAGTTCCCCACCGAGGCCACCCCGTCAACATCAGGCAGACGGTCTTGTCCTCGCGGACACGGCCGCCGAGCCGCCGTGGTGGTCGACGACGACCTCCCTCACCCCACCACGAGTGTGTGGCCGATATCTATTTTTCGTCGGAAACTCGTCTAACCGGTGCGTGGTCTCTCGGGGACGCCTTCCCCAATCAGGGAAAGCGTCTGCGCGTGAAATCCGACGGGGAATGACAGAGACGGCTGCTGGGGGGCCGTCACTAAGATACCATTTTAAAAATTATCCGACTGTTGGGTGTGGAAGGGGCTCGTGTGCCGTGCCGATCCCCACCTAGAAGTCGAGAGTGTGACGCGGGACGTGCGTGCTGCGAGTTTTCGAAGGGTTCGCTCATCACTTAAGAACGCTCCCCCTAAAACTTCGAAGCACTCCCGTTCGGCCCCCAGGTATCCGATCGGGCTGAAATTCGGTATGCGAGCTCCCCTTCACCCCCTTGAAGGATCCCTAGAATTTCAGCCCCGTCCGATGAGCCGTTTAGGAGGACGGGCATAAGTGACTTTTTGGATTTCGGCGCTGATCTTGGCTGCAGGTCGGAGAAGATCGCTGCAGAGGGACCTGGGCCTCGCGGGCGGATTCGTGCCGGAATTTCCACTCGCGATTTCTCGGCCTCTACGGTGCTGGCGGCGTCGCGGCTGGTCTCGCCGGGACCGTTAGAGTCCCGCCTACCACCGCCGTACCCGTTTTTAAGCCGCCGTGCCTATTTTCGTAGTTTAAATCACGTAAATATCGGGTCGGATTGTCTACAGCCGGCGGCACCTTCCCGCGCTTTCGTTCGTCGCCCATTGGCTGCGCGGCTCACGTGACCTCGTGGCAAGGGGTTACGGGGCAGCGCTCTGAAGCGTAACTTACACGATAAACATTTATTTTCGCCCGTAGATTCGATTTTCAATATGATATCGGTGTAATGATATTCCACGCTGTTTGAACCGGCTGCAATAACCCGCCCTTTGTCGAGCCCTCCCATTGGTCGCATCACGTGTGGCGGGCCACGTGACTTCAGACAGCCGAGCATCGGGAGCTGGGCGAGGTGTGGCGGTGGTAGCTCAACCAACGCGCATGCAACGGTCCTCGCAACGTGCGCTCTAGTCGATTGGAAGCAAATTTACGCGTGTTTCAGTAAACGCGAGACGACGAGGGCTCACTTTAAGTTTTGCCGAACTTGCTCTGCTGTGAAGCGTCTCCATAAATATGGGGACGAAAAAAGTAGTTTTGTTGTGGCCCGACACTGACCAGGTGTCCATCGAGGACATGAATATCGTCAATGAAGAGGACCGGTACCAAGGAGCACCAACGACAATTAAAATAGGCAACAAATTCCATCGCGCAGTTGTGCGCTTGATATCAAGTAAGTATAATTTGTAACGGTGGGGTTATGGGTTGCCTCCCAACCTCGTGTGGCGCATTGTGTAGCTGCCGCCAAGATCCGGCACGGCTGGCTGGTTAACGGTTTTGTTTTAAGGTATCAAGATTTGAATAGTCACATCTTAGTTACATTGAAAGTTTCAAGGAGACCGCGTGTTCAGTTTTCATTTGTTCAGAATATGGGAAGAAACTGCTCGCAGCGTACTTCACTTCATTTTCGTTATTAAACCCGTAGCGGGTTAGGAGGGAAGGACACAATTTTCTTATCGCTAGTAGATTGATATGAATGCCTGTTAGCTTCATTTGTGTCGTTCAAAGTATTTTTATTCCCTAGTTCGATCTGGTTTTGTTTTGTTTTACTGCCATGGGACCCGAGTTACTATTTTAGTGGCACATGTGGTGAGTTGAGGTTAATGTACCGGCTTGTTGGTTTAGGTGACAAGAACAAGCTCAGCGAGGAGGAGGATAGAGTGGCCAATGAGATCGAAGAGTCTGTAAAGAAAAGGGAAGCTGACCTATCGCATCAAGGGCGTGGCCAGCGGTCAAAGCGGCAGGCTCAACCAGCAGCGGGGTCAGCATCGGGAAATCAGGTTTCATCAGCTTTAGGTGAACGCCTGAGGCCCACAGGCCAACAGGCTGAGAAAGCCAAGCAGTTAGCT
Source organism: Odontothrips loti (assembly GCA_038380765.1). Classification (NCBI taxonomy): domain Eukaryota; kingdom Metazoa; phylum Arthropoda; class Insecta; order Thysanoptera; family Thripidae; genus Odontothrips; species Odontothrips loti. The sequence goes on along the minus strand of CM076248.1, from coordinate 378,083 downwards.
AAGGCCAAGAAGGATTCCCTGAAAGCTCAGCGTGAAGCTCAGGTACTGAACACGACTTGATAGTTTCCTGTAGAGTTGCGTAAGTTTAGCTGGGCTGGTGTGACTAAATGGCTTGCTTTCTGCAGGATGAAGTGGACCGAAATGTCCTGGGGGGCACTGCTGCTAGATCTCTAAGCACAGCTGAGAGTAGGTCTATCAAGCCATCCATTCCTACTTGCAGCAGGGAGGTACCCGTTTCCAGTACCAGTAGGCAGCCACCCACTCCTGCTTCCATCAGGCAGTCACCCATTTCTGGTGTCAGTGGGCAGCCATCTGTTGCTAAACAGTTGTTTTCTGCTGACTCGTCAGATGATGAGGTTGCAAACGAAAGTGATGACAATGATGGTATTGATTTTGAGTTCAGCGATGATAATGACGTAGAAGAGAACCTTGCAAATTGCTGCGAGCATTGCATTATTCTTCGGAGAGCATGTATGTCTGACGAATTGCTTGCATTTCTTTTTTTTATGTGTTTGTGCTGAAGTGATTTATACTTTCCTTTATAGATCATCAATCTGGAACCCTCTTCGTTCAAGCATTAGGAACGTTTGCCAATATTGCTTCTGGAGTCGGTGTTAAGTATGCTGAACCCTTGCCGATTGATAATGATGAGCCTAAAGTGAGTATTAGTATTCTCTCATTGCTTCATTTTATATTGCTTTCTACACCAGCAACCTTGTGCAGAATTAATGGGTTTGTATTGAGACTAACCAAATGCCAATAAGGGAGTGCCAAGTGCAAAACTTATTGGATTAAGTAGTATCCATTATTTCTTTATCACAAGTTTTCAAATCTTTTTAATTACACATGTGTGGGGACGGGTAGTTCTGAAATGATAGGCTAGTTCTCTAATGTGAATTCCACATGCCCTTTAAGTGCTTTGAAATATATTTATTACATTTTTAAAAAAATTCTGTTAAGAGTTATTTCATTAGTGAAATGACTGATTCTTGAAGAAGTTAAGCACTCAAATTACACATGTAGGGTCTAGTCTTCTGAGAGTGTATTATAAATTGCTGAACTTGTATTTGTTTGTTCCAGGTTGAAATCACTAAGAAATCAAAAGTATTTATCAAAAATAGAGACAAGAATGCCATCAAGACTGAGGGGATGGGTGATCCATCCAAAATGACACGCATGGCTTTAGTTGCACTTTTTGGTAGAGAAGCATTGGAAGAGAATGCAATCACTGCGAAGGGACAAAAACTTGGAACTTTGGGAATTCGCAAAGGGTTGAGGGAAGCCGTCAGAGGTATGTATAGCTGCAAACTGAGTTCAAGCTAAATGAAAACTAGTCACTGTGCAGCTTCAGTTAAGTTTTCACTTGTGTCTGACACTTTTGAAATTCACAGCATTCGTCAACCGCAACAGAGGTGAGGCCTACAAACAACTTACTGAAGCCCAATTTAACAGAGTTATCAATCGCAAGAAAGGTCAAGTCCACAGAGTGAAAAAGAAGAGCCCCAAGCCAGGACGGACAGTGAAAAACTCTGCCTCCAAAAAGAGCCCCAAGAAGTCTGAGAAAGGAAAGCCTTCCAACAAAGACACTGAAGATTCCCAGAAGAAGACTCCTGTCAAAAACTCAACGACTGCTGTTATGAGTAGACCAGTAAATCAAGCGTTTCTTGGAGGTTTTCAGCAAGGGTTTAGTCAGCCTTCTGGTGTCATAGCCAGCCCCTCAAAAACCCCATGGAGCGTTAATGTTGCTTCTGCAGGTCCAGAACCCTCACAAGGTATGACACAATTGGCTGTAGTTCTTTTGATAATGCATCCACGCCCATTATGCATACTTCATGTTTATCACTCTTTCATTTTTCAGGTGGTAACCAAAGGTCTCATCAGTTTGACTTCATTTCTCGATGGGTCCTACCGAAAACGTGCGATATCCTTACCCCGGACGAAGAAAGTTCGATCTCTACGGCCCGCGAGAAGAAAGTGCGATGTCACAAGGAACGAACTAAAAAAGTTCGAAGCGACAATCGGGTCTTTTCGAGGCAGAGCATGATGAAAGTTTAAGACATGTACACAATTAGCATTCTTAATTTGGTCAATTTTTCTTGTGATTTTGGTAATCTCCAGACTTTTATGAACAAGAATTGCACATCAGACCCTTGGTACAAGCACCACAATCTAATCTAAATGTATGTAATGTTCCATTATGTCAAGGAGGGTACAGTCCAAACAAGCTTTTTGATTAAATTATTATAAATTTTATTATTATAAATAAAAATTATTACAAACTTTTTCCGTAAATCAAATAAAATCCACATCTCTTATTTGAGACCTAAAATGCACCTACTTTCAGTCTGAGTAAACTCATTGGTTTAGAAAAAAATGGCAGGGCCTAACAATACCACTAGAGGGAACCTCAGTTAACATTGAGATTAAACAATTATGAAGGCACCTTAACATAAAATCAGTCACAGGTTTTCGATTAAACTATATTTGGAATGCTAAGTTTGGAACAGGTAAGATAATAAGACTAAAAAGCATCACATCATTTGTTTGTAAAACTTAAACAGGCGCAAAACATTTTCTTATTTTAACATAATTACGATTATACTCTATAAACGAATACAAGTAAATAAAAAATGAATTGGAAAAAGAATACAACTAGAGAACTATCAGATAGTTCTGATATGCAAACATGCTATTAGTTGCCGTAGTGTACAAATATTACAGGGTTTTTACACTATCACAAAAAGTCTAATTAAATCACACTTTTAAAAATCACATCAGAAATTAGTTCTGGTTAAACTCATCACTACTAAATGGCACATGAAACAATCACAATAGCAGTGGCTTGGCAGTTTAACACCGAAGGCTTTGACTAAGTTCAGAAGTTAATCGTAAGCTTCACTATCTGTTGTATAACAGTTATCCTCTTGATTGTCACCATCTTCGCTGTTGTTTATTTCTTCCATGGCCAAGGGATCGTCAGCATCAATTGCGTCATTTTCATAAACATCATCAGTGTTCGTCAACTCTGGTTCCTCTGCTTCTTCATCCCCGCTGCTTTCTGGTCCATCGACTTCAGGCGCTGGTGCAAGGAGTGATTGGTAGAAGGGAAGATGAACTGAGGGTATCTTCTGTTTTTTCACAAACCACTCCAGTGACTTTTTCAGTTTGTCCTTGAGGACTAGCCTCCCAGTGTACGCCAGTTTAGGCTTGTAAGTAGACCAGTTAAATGGCCGCCCAGGTCTTTGCACCAATATATTGACTTCAAGTGGGTCCATCTTTAGATCTTTCTTCAAACAGGCTTTACCTGGAGATGAACTACTCAAAGTAATTTCCCTCAATTTAGACACACTTTTATCAGACCAAATAAATTCTTTAGCCAAAGGTCTAAATGTGAATATATTCTCCCTTTTCACTTCTACAACTTTGTAGGCTGGTTGCTTAACTTTGGCTGTCTTAATGTAGCCGTACCATTGGCCAGGCGTGTAAATTTCCTCCTTTTTTGTTTTCTTTTCAATTCTGGCGTGCACACTATCGCACTCCATTTGGGTATGCCCCTTTACCAAATAGCGGTGACATATAGTTATCTTGAATTTCATAGCAGCAAGATAATACATGCTATAAAGGAACTGATTTTTATTTTGAGGAGCACACGAATCACTGTAGAACTTGAAGACTGTTTTGCCTTTGCCAACTTGTGTTTCAATCCAATTGAACATGAAGCTAGCTATTTCATCAGCTCCCTTTGCGCCAACTGATTGATCCCAAACATAGCAAATTGCTTCCTTTTCGGTACAATCAAAAACTGTGAAGTTATAGCAGGACAGCTTATTCTTGTAAAAAGAGCCTGCTATTTCTGTTTTTGGACAGAAGAAGACACTTTGCATGTCGAATGTGGCCACCACCACAGTCTTGTCACTTTCTCGGCTTACTGTTTTTTCATCTCTTCTCATTTGTCGAACTAGTTCCTTATCTTGGATGTGGGTGGTATGGCTCTGAAGTTTTTCTTCAGTCCGTTGGTTCTCAGGTAGAGACTCCCACTCAGCGCAGTCAGCACAACGATCCTTTTTAGGTTTGAAAAAACCTAGGTTAAAAGAACCATTGAAAATATCTCTATATTGTCTCAGTGTTGCGGTGAAAGGAACATCATTTCCTCTTTCAATCAAGTACATACGATGCATTTTGGCAACGTTCAAATATGTGTCTAAGTATCTCTTTCTCGAGTCAACTCTGCAGTAGTGGCTCTTCATAACTGGAAATTTCTTTATGTGGTCCCTTACACTTTCAACAAGAGCAGGTGGCATCCTCTTCCGAGAATTTTTATTCTTCCCTCGCTTGTCAGGGCTATTTTTGTTCATTGCAGATTTGACTACAGTGATGCTAATGTCGAATGTATTTATGAACATGGTCTTGCACACAGCTATAACTTCATTGGTGGACGGATCAGCAAGATTGTACTCATAATTAGTCTTCCTGAAGGCATCTTCATCATCGTCAATAAGAACTCTTCTTCTTCTTACAGGGACCTTGGACACAAGTTTGGAGATAAAGAACCACTGTAACATTTTATCCTTTAAATTCCAGTACTTATTGAAGAGTTCCAGTCTCTTTTCTTCTGGAAAAGATTCTTCACACTTGCGCCTGCATTTTGGTCCACATCCTGGTTTCAGTGCTCTTGCATTTCTTTTCTTTCCTTTTGAATTGATATATTCTTGTCCAGAATTCACAGCATTTTTTAATCGAGCTGCCGCCCATTGAGTGGGGTTCAACTTTCTCTTTTTTGGTGGTGTGTGCTCTGGTATTACAGTGTTGCGTTTCCTTGCATGTCTGCTGGCGGTTCCATTAGCTTCAGTTTCCTCAACCACTTCAATTTGCTCAACCACTTCAATTTGCTCAACCACCTCTTCAACTGCCACTGGATCAACAACAGCATCAGCATTATCACCTTCAGCCCATTCCTCAACAGTCTCAATGATAATTTCCTGAACAGTTTCCAGAGGATGGATATCAGAATTAGGAAGTATTCCTGGTGCTGCATTTGCCACAGCTGGCTGAGGTTCCGTAACACCTGAAAACATAAAGACACAACTCAGTACAGGGCAGCAAGAAACTTTAAAACAAAAACATAAAGGAGTCAAATTTATCAACAACACACGGGTGGGCAAACTAAAAGGAATTCCTGTCAGGGATTGGTGCTTTTAAATTTGAAAAAGAAACAAACTCAGAAAAACACTTATCAGTGTACAATAGTGTACCACAAACCATAGTCAGTATGGTTTTGTTTTAAAAAAATTTACAAGAATTTTTTTTTAGATGTAAATGTAAGAGTTTGTTTTCATATAATAAAAACACACAAGCCCATCCTCCTATTAAAAAAAGTCAACCAAAGACTACGTGGCAAGCTTACATGTTTCTGAATCCAATGGAATTATGAGCAAATCAGATTCATCAGGGAAAAGTTCTTTCCTGCTAGCTGCAGTTACATCAGTTTTCTTCCTTTCATTTATATTCTCCTCAGGTGTCCTGTTACTTTGATGTGGTACGTTCTTTTTTTCTGAAATGCAAAATAAAATACATTATAACTATATGATTATCCCAAAACAATTAGAGTACAGTATTTTATTTTTCTAGATTAGCAGAACTTAATTACAAATAGGTTGACAATAACACTACAGAAATTAAAATGGGACCTAGTTGTAATAAAATCCTTTGAGTTCAATGCAGGTAATAATGACAGAAGAAGTGAAAAAATGCAAACTAATCAAACCCTACAAAATCATTCTGTTAATAACTCAAATTCCAGTGAATAAAACAACTGCTTACCTGGTTTTCTAAACTGTCCTGCTGGGTGAATGGAATCAGGAGTTTGCTGCTGTGTCACTGTTTTGTCTGGGATGGAAATAAATTCACCTCCAATGTCTCCTTCCGTTGGGGCAGCAGCAGGCACTTCTTTGAAGAGCCACTGCTTCACTTTATCAACTGAAAGAGAAGGACAAAGTAGAGAAACGGAACAATTTAGGCAAAATAAAATAAATGTCATTGTGTTTAAAAGTTTACTGTCTCACCATTCCCAATAGGCACAACAGAAGGAGGAAAAGGAGTACCTGCAACATAACATTCTTTATGACACAAAAGTTTTATACTTAATCAATGGGTATTTTTGGATCCACATTGCCAAGAAATGATAGGAGCTGTATAAAATCTGTAGAGTGCATTTGCTAGGTCATTGTCATTACTTGGGGAACCAAACAACAAAGAGTTGATAATCTTTTTAACAGAGTGCAGTGGTGTAGCGGTGCTGACCTCCACAGATGCCAAAATGCCGTTACACCTGCGCTGCACACTGTTAAACATATTATTAACTTTTCTGTGGTAGTTTGGATCCTGAAATAATGATCAAGCAAATAAACTTGTCATGTTTAATGCAGCTCTTATCATATCTTAGCAATGCGCACTCTAATTACACATTATTTCATGGAAAATTAAGTGTTCACTCACTAATGTGTGATGGCCTTTCTTCTTCTGTAGGGGATGACAAATAGTCCACTAATGCAAGCTTATGGTGTTTTAACCAATCAGGATTTAGAATAGCCTTTTCAGATTGGCTGAAGGACATTTCAGAATCACAACTATCACCTGAAAAACAGAATTAAAATATCAGTTATGATTTCCAAAATTGGAAGTACTGATAAAGATAGAATAAACATAGTTTGTCAAAATAAGGTGCATGTGGCACAACTTTTGTTTGTCAAAAATTAACAGATACAAAGAACAGCACAGCCTATTAGACAATTTTTTTTTTTTTTTTTTTTTTTTTTTTTTTTGCAAAACAACTTACCATTAGCAGTTTCATTGGTGGCAGAGCTAAGAACCTGTTTTTCAGCATCATTGGTGCGTTTGGCTGTTTCACCATTGTTGTTAACTTCTCTATCATTGGCGGGTTTCGCTGTTACACCACTGTTGTTGCCTTTCTCTCTATCATTGGTGGGTTTGGCTGTTTCACCACTTTTGTTGACTTTCTGTCTATCTTTGGTGGGTTTGGCTGCACTACTCTTGTTGACTGTCTCTCTTACAGCATCAGCAACAACGGCTTTAGATGTTCCACGGAGGCCAGGGAACTTAGTCCATTGAAAACCTGGTAACACAAAATCTATCAAGAGCAGCACAGCTTCAAGAATGTAGTTGGGTTGCATAGCTTTTAAAAGGATTTAACTAAGCAAATTAATTAAATCGGTCTCTTGAATTTAAATCTCAGTATTGCTACATGTACAACAGACATTAAGAATATTTTCATTCTGTGAGCTCTACCAAGAGAGAACATAATGTTTGACACAGCAAACTGTATCATAAAAATCTTTCAAATAAGTAAGAAAACGTCATCAAGTCTGTCAGATTAAGTGGCCATTTTCAAACTAGTTCATGGAAAAGAGAATTCTAAATTTCTTTCAATCTTGGTAAAATATGTATGTCTTCATTAAAAAACACCCTCTGAGACTGTGTGATGCCACAGAAAGAAATTTTTTAAATGTACCAACTTTGGTCTGAACGAGCGGGACCTGCCAGGCCTGCCAGAGGTGGTTACCTCTCATGATACAAGGATGGTTACTCAAATATTTTGAGACCTCTGTGTTTTGAGTTTGGAGCAAACTGGCAAATCCATGGGAAAAGGGAAAAGATAAAACTATAAAGAGGTACACCCTGTTGAACTCTTCAGTAACATCAGACAACAAACTCCCCATGAGAGAACTTATAAAATACACTTACATGTTTCTGGAGCACCTCCTCCTGTGGCAAGCTTTAACATTAGCTTGCTGCGGCTGCTCATGATGGCTCATAACCTAAAACATTGAAGTCAACACATTAATTGACGATCAAGGCGTGCAAAACATATTGTTTGGTGAAGAAGATGCGTACGGCACTAATGAACACTGCCTAGAACGAGTGAAAGTTGAGAGCAGTTTTGGGAGCTTAACCAAAGAATGACATGAAACATATTGTTACTCCAAACACACAAACGAATTCCTTCGAAGTTAAACATTCGCAAATGACTCAATGACACTAGAAACGAAATAAAAATGAAAAGATTACAGACCGGCATAGGTTATAAGTGCCCGAAGCCTAGACAATCCGGATGTTGTTTTCGCACTTTCAAACCATTTGATCAGTGCAGACGAAAAGAACTAGCAGCATGTTTGGTTCTTGTCGATGCGTCAGAGGAATTCGTACAAAATACTTAACTCAATAAAGAAACATTACCGACGGTACAACTTACCATGGCATTCCCTACGAAGACCCTCGGTTTGTTGACGCGAGCTTGTACGAGCGCGATCGTGTTTTCTTTTTTCTTTTTTTTCTTTTTTTCCTCCCTTTTGTTGGCCTTGGCGGCAGCCAGTGTCGGCCAGGGCTTGGATGAGCGTGATCGTGGCGCGAAAGACGCGAACGAGACGAAAGCACATCGCATTCGTTCAGACGGACCTGAGTGCGATCGCCCGCTCAGCCGTTCACATATATTAGACAAAAAGGACCATTTCTGTTGTAATAAGCATAACTTCGCCTCGACACAAAAAAATCAGCATAATTTACTTTATTGTGATCAATTATTAGTCCAAAATCCTGAATTATGTCGCTTCGAACTTTTTTAGTTCGTTCCTTGTGACATCGCACTTTCTTCTCGCGGGCCGTGGAGATCGAACTTTCTTTGTCCGGGGTAAGGATATCGCACGTTTTCGGTAGGACCCATCGTGTTTAAAAAAAATATCTTAGTACCTGACTTCTCATGCCTGTTGGCCTTTTACCCCAGGTTGCAACCAGTACAACCAGCATTCCAGCAACTATCATAGCTGTGTGATAATAAACGCCGATTTTGAAACAGAGCTGCCGAGCTGCCGGGGTACAGGTACCCTACTTGTCCCCGGACCCTACCTGGCTCCGGCCCGACCCGGGCGCTCCCCCCCCCGCCCCTCCCTCTCCCCCTCCGCCCCCCCCCCCCCCTCTCCCCTCTCCCCTCTCCGCCCCCCCCCCCCCCCCTCTCCCCCCCCCCTCCCCGCCCCCCCCCCCCCCGCTCCCCTCCTCTCCGCCCGGTCCCTCCGAGCGGCTCCCCCCTTTCGGAGGGTCATTATGAATTAATTATCCTTCCGTCCCCACTATTAATTAATCGATCGTCTCGCGGTGACAATATCTGACCCAAAAGAAATAGAAAGGTAAATAGTGAAAGGTGTTCTGTGTCCGTGTCTAACCTAACCTTACGTCGCCAAAGTGAAAGGGAGTGGTGAAATGTGGTCGTGTGCTCGGCTAACCTAACCTAGCAAAGTGAAAGGTGTGTGCTCGGCTAACCTAACCTAGCAAAGTGAAAGGTGTGTCCTCGGCTAACCTAACCTAAGAAAAGTGTGTCCCGTCCCATCCTAACATGCGGACCGCGCTCGTCGTGTCGTTCTGCCGCGGATTGTCGTCGGCGGCAAGCTGATGGCCGGGGTCCAGGTCGCCGTCGACGACGTCCAGGTCGCCGTCGGTCGACGTCCGGGAGGGAGTGCACCCGCGCGCCGTGCACCCATGGCCGCCGCTCAGCTTACTGACGCGTAGGGACGGGCCGAGCGCAGGTATGCGGCTACCGCCTCAGACTCCGTCCCTCCCCTCCCCTCCCCTCCCCGCCCCCGCTCCAGTGGAAGGGTTACGGTCATTGTCATCCGAGGCGCACTGGTATGCATGATACCGGAATAAATAAGCAGGCTGCAGGTGAGAACCGTCTTGGTCGCCCCCCTGCCTCCGTCCCGCGCTCCCTCCCGCCCTCCCCCCTGCCCTCTGTGGAGCCCGGCAACAGTTCGAGTCTGCTCCTTGTCTGGACAACAGTTCGAGTCTGCTCCTTGTCTAGGCAACATCGCTGCCGCAAGCCGCTCGGTCTTATTCTCGGTCGCGCTCTCGTAACCGAAATCGCGTCGCCATGGCTCGTATCATGTACCGTTGTGAGAAGTGCTCAAAAAGTTTTCCGAAGCATTCGCGTCTCGCGCACCATCAACGTCATCCGTGTGGTGATAATTTGCACTGTGCAGAGTGCGGAAAAACATTTGGAAGCTTCTACCATCTCCAACGACACGAAGAAGTGCATCGAAACCGCCCTGCCGCCTCCGCTGCCGCTGCAGCCGCCGTCACCGCGGCCACCGCTGCCGCCCCCGCCACCGCTGCCGCTGCAGCCACCACCGCCGCCGCCTCGCCCTCTCCGAGCAGTTCCGCCTATGTGTCTCCCGCCCCGCCACCGGCATCCATCGGCGTGCCCTCGCTTGCAGACCTGGCCGGCGCCGGTCCGTCCTGTCCCCCGTCTCCAGAGTGTGACAGATGCGGAAAAGTCTTCGCTTCCCGGAAGGCTCTCAACATGCACGCCAAGAGTCACACTCGCGCCTACGAGTGTCCCGTGTGCAAGGCGCGGTTCGGGACGAATTCCAACCTGCAGCGGCACGTTAAGCTTGCGCATGTCGCTCCGGTCCGCGGCCAATTCAAGTGCCCGCGTTGCGATGAAGTGCGTACAACCCGAAAGCGCATGTGTGAGCACTTTATCGTGGGACACGGTGAGGAAGAGACTTGTGAAGTGTGTCACACGACATTCGCCAACACGTCCCGGTATGCGCGACATCTGACAGAATGCCGGCGGATCAACGGCAGCCGTCCGCTGTCTTATCTCTGCGTCTACTGTCGCCAAACGTTTGGGTCTCCACTTGAACGCCAGCGACACTTCCGCAGCTGCGAACATCGCGAGGAGCAAGTCGATCTTCTCGGGGGCGCGAACCAAGAGGACGAACTTGATGCTCTGCCTGACGACATGGACGCAATGGACGTTGACGAGACTGCGACCGCCGACACTGAAAACAACACGGACGAGTGGACAAAGGACTCGGCCCTAGAAGAGCATGCTGTCACCCACTCGCTTGCCCTCCCGAACGACGTCATTAGCCTGGAGGACTGCTTGCTTGCAAATAAGGAAAAGCTGGCTGCTAAATTAGCCGAGCAGCTCAAGTCCTCCGGTCGCGGTCTCAAATGGTCGACCGGGTCCCGGTTGGTTGTTTCGCGCGAGATCTCCAGCGAAGACGGTGACGGCGTACGCATGGAGCACGATGAAAAGTACGTGAGGAGCGAAGTCCATGTGCTCCTTCCCGCAGACAGTGTGAAGGATCAGGTGGAATTCGCCATCATGGAGATGCTTCATGCGGCTGAAATTCTTGACACGAAGGGCAGTGGGTGGGTGGTGACTGGTGTTTTGACCCTGCAAGTAGAAACGGCGATCTTTGACCCGCTTGGGGGATCGAGCTTCTTGCCTGAACCTGCCTGGATTAGGAAGAAAAAATCAACGACGAACATTGAAAACTATGACAACAATGACTGTTTCCGTCTAAGCGTGGCGTGTGCAATGTTTCCGGCCCAAAACAACCCGCGGCGTCCGGAACATTATACGCAGTACCTGGACACGCTTAGAATGGGAGATATCGACTACCTTCCTATGAAAGTGCAGGATCTGGCTCGGTTCGAGGAGCTCAATGCAAACATCAGTCTGACAGTGCTCTATGCGGAAGAAGAAGACCTGTCTGCAGTTGCGCCAGCGGATCGGCGTGTGCGTGTCAGCCGGCCCTGGTTCGACGAGGACGCAAGCGACGAAGGCAGTGACAGTAACTCGGACAGTGATAGTGAAAACGATAGTGAGAACGATAGTGAAAACGGCGAGGGCAGTGACAGTGCTAGTGACAGTGACAGTGACAGCGACATTGACGAGGGGGCTGCTGCTGCTGGTCCGCTAACCGGATCAAGACGAAAACAGAAGAGAGTGATCATTCCGATATACACGACTAAGGACAGGAAACAGAACCACGTGACCTTACTGCTGCTGGAGAAAGGGTCGCGGCGGCACTATGTGACGGTGAACGACGTCCACGCGCTGTTGTCTGCAACGGCACGGAGACGATTGCACCGTCTGTTCTGGTGCTGCTACTGCCTCAACTCTATGCCGACGCAAGACAAGCTGGACGAACATGAGCATCTCTGCCGGCGGTATGGGGCGCAGCGCGTCGAGTACCCCAAACCCGGCGACACGGCGTCGTTCAGCAGAAGTGACCTCGCTAAAACCCAAGTCTTCCCTCACGTCGTCTACTTCGACTTCGAGACCGTGTTGAAACGCCTGCCGGCCGACGGCGAAGAGCGGAAGACTAAAAGGACGCAGCAACACATCCCTGCGGCCTACTGCCTTGCTGCGGTGGGCAGCGACAACAAGCTTGCCCTTCCGCTTTGCACACGGTCAGGGCCGCGGCGTGTGGGGGTGAGGTTCCTCAAAGATCTGCTGCGAATGGAGAAAATGTTGTACGCGAGGAGACCGGATTTCCCCATCCACATGTCTCCGGCTCAAGAGCAGCTGTTTCGCCAAGCCGATGTGTGCTGTCTGTGTGGAAAGGCATTTGATCCGAGAGAGCCCCAGGACAAATGCCGCCACCACAACCACTTTCTACAGAAGAACAACCTCATCGGAGCAGCCCACCGAGATTGCAACTCTGCTGTGAAAGTGCCGCCTGTGCTCCCCGTCATTGCTCACAACGGGAACAAGTAAGTGTCAACAGGGCCTGCTCGTGCTCGCTTGTGCGTGTGTGTGTGCGTGTTTGCATGCTCGACTGATGTTTTGCTCTCATGTTGCAGATACGACGTGCATATCATCTTCAAGTCCCTTGTGAGCTGCGCGGCTGCCAACAACATACGCGTGGAGGTACTGCCTCGCACCATGGACCAGTACAGAAGTGTAACGCTTCATCTTGGAGGGTACAAGCTAGGCCGAAGCATTCGGGTCATTGATAGTTTTCAGTTTGCTCAGGCTTCATTGGATCAGTTAGCCAGGACACTCCTCCCAGTCGACAAGACATTGCTCGTGGAGCAGTACCCAGACCCCCAACAGCGCGAGCTTTTGTCGTGCAAGGGGGTTTTTCCGTATGAGTACGCTGAAAGTTACCAGCAACTTGTCAACGAGACATCTCTCCCCCCTCGCGATGCGTTTTACTCGTCTGTTCGTGAGGGCGGCGTGACTGAGGAGGAGTATGCCCACGCGCGGAGGGTATGGGAAACGCTACAGTGTAGAAATCTGGCTGAATATATGGAGCATTACCTTCAGGCGGACGTCCTCTTGTTGGCATCTTTCTTTGAAAAGTTTAGGTCCACTATCTATAAGGTTTTCGGACTGGACGCATGCCATTTCGTGTCTGGATCGTCTCTTTCATGGAAGTGTGCTATGAAACAAACCAAGGCGGATGTAGAACTCATATCTGATCCGACTATGTTTGCCTTTTTTGACATTTCCAAAAGAGGCGGGTTGTCTTTCATCGGTAAACGGTATGCAGAGTCCAACATTCCAGGGGTGGATGGTCACCAGGAGGACAAGCCGGAGGTTCATATTTTAAACACGGACGTCAATGCTTTATATTCGGCCATGATGATGAAGCCCCTCCCGACGCGTAATTTTCAATGGATGTCACAGGACGAATTAGACTGGGTGTTAAACATGACGGGCGACGAAGTCGACAGCGATGGCCACGAGGGGTTCACGGTGTGTGTGGACCTCGCCTATGACGAGGAACTGTTTGACGCCCATGATCAGTTCCCCTGTGCCGTTGAAAGGGTGACAGTTCCAATGGAGTGGCTGAGTCCAACGCAGCTTGAAATGGCCGAAAGGTTAGGCATGAAAGCGGCTCAGCTTAGGCAGCCTAAACTGATCGCTCACTTGGGGCCCCGAGTAGAGTACACGGTCCATGGTGCGGTTTTAGCAGAGTACCTCCGGCGTGGTCTGCGCATCACCAGAGTGCACCGCGGTGTAAAATACCAGCAAGAGGCGTGGCTCAAGCCTTACATCGCAGCGCTCATGGAGGCCAGACAGCAGACCACACACCCGTGCGAGCAGCAGATCTTCAAATTCCTTTCCAACAGTTGTTTTGGGTAGGTTTTCTACACTGTGCGAGTGTGTGTGAGAGCGCAAGTATGTGCGGTATTACTTACGTCAATGTGTTTGCAGGTACCTTCTCCGGGACAGTCGCAAGGATCGCCGCGTGGAGATCGTCCGAACCACAAAGCGATTCCGCAAGATTGTCTCCCAGCCGACATACCGAGGATTTGTGAAATTCTCAAAAAATGTCGTTGCTGTAGAAAGGGCCAAGGCCACCCTGAAGCTGAACCAGTGCGTGAGTTCGGGGGTCAGCGTGCTTGATCTGTCCAAGGAACTGATGCTCCAGCTCTATTGGACTCTAAAAGATCAGTTTGGCGATCGCATGGATGTGTTGTTTTCGGATACCGGTAAGGCTACAACTTGCAATCTGAATAGTACGCATGCCGCTTAACCACGCCTTTCATTTGACTTTTATTTTTCTTATGTTTTCAGACTCGCTGGCTATTGAGGTGGAGACGACAGACTTGGTTGCTGACCTCCGTCAGCTCATGCCGATACTGGACACGTCAGGACTGTCGCCAACCCACCCACTGTATGACTGCTCGCGGGCTAGGGTTCCCGGACTGCTGAAGCTTGAGTACGGCGACTGCCACATTATGCGGTTTGCAGGCATACGCAGCAAGTGCTATGCGCTGGAACTCAAGAAATCTGACGGCGGGCAGTCGCACGTACTGAAGAACAAAGGGATCCCAAAGGCGTCATTACTAAAAAACACATCTTTTGAAAACTACAAGGCGTGCGTTTTCCGCTCAGTGGGACATTCGGTCGCTTTTAGCACCATTTGCACTGACGGGAAACACAACATCTTCACCCAGCGGTCGGAACGGCAGAGTCTGCGAAATTTCGATAACAAGAGGTGGATCGAGTCGGACGGCGTCAACACCCGAGCTTTCCGGCCGATCCCCGAGGGACAGGACCGGGAGGAAATGGACATGCTTTTTACCTTGGACCGACTGAGAGGCGACAATGAACGGGAAGAACAAAGGAGGTAAGACGACTGTTTGCTCCTCCGATTCATCGTCTGCCATCGTGAAGACAAACCAAACTAATTACCTGCCTTGTGTGTTGTGTTTCAGGGCCCGAGTCTAGACCGAGCGCTCCCCTACTCGTCGACACTTTAATGTATATGTTCGCTGTGACATTAATATGTGATATTAAAATGTGATATTAAAATGTGATATTAAAATGTGATATTAAATGTGATTATGATCAGTGATACCATAAATAAATAAATAATGATGCGCGCACCCGCCTCTTTGGGTTTTTTTTAACCCCCTTCTCCCGTGAGAAAAAGAAAAAGAAAGAAAAATAGAAAGAAAAAAAAATGATCGCTTTAGTCAGAGTTGAACCGCGGAATCCAAGTCAGAAACACACACACACACACCCATGACTCTAACGACCATCTCGTGTAAGATCCGCCTCAGTAGGCTACAAGATGGCTATCCGATCGGTTGTGCCGGTCGTCGTGGTGCTCCTGGTAGCAGTATCTCAGGCTGACCCCGATGGCGATGGCCCAGTTGGGGGCTGTCAGGACAAAACAGTGTGGACAGACATTATGTCGGACTACCTTCGCTTGCCGCCATCCAAACACATAGCCGTTATCCAAGAGTGGTACGCCTTCTGCAACACGCTGACGAATGTCACAGGCATGACCATGCCAGAATTAAGAATGGCATGGGACAAATACACTACTTTTGTGCCTCTCTCGGAGTGTCGGTCATTCAGTCAAGAGCCTCCAAGGGTGGCGTTCGCACGCGTTTGCATCGACCTGACTCTGCTAGCCGTGATCGCCTGGCTCCTGTTTGCCTACGCCGTGAGAAAGTGCAAGGAACGTTATGAGGAACACAAAGGCCGTGTTCATGAACCCTGCGTGTCTGTCCATCACAGGACCTAGCTCGTCAGGTGCGTATCGTCGTGCGCTCTTTCTTACTGAATCGCGGTAAAAAAAAAAAGAACCATAACCTATTGATTCAACGCACTTGCTTATTTTGTCTGCAGGGAAGACGACTCTCACCCTGCAGCTGCTCAAACACGAAAAAGAACTCTTTTCCACTCCTTTTCAACATTATTTTTGGTGTCTGCCTGCGGGTAGCGAGCCACCCCAAGAAATAGCGCAGCGTCCTGATTTTGAAATTCATTATGGTGTACCGGACGGCGCCTCCTTACCACATCATTCGCTAGTCGTGTTGGATGACTTGCAGCACGAGCAGGACCGCAACACACAGCTTCTGCATACCGTGCATAGCCACCACAGAAATCTAACGGTGATATCTTTGAACCACAACCTCTTTCCCAAGAATCGGTTCCACACTGTTAAAAATATGTCTTAACTTTACGACTGCAAACCTAACGACAAGTGTCGTAAACATTCAGTGTCTTGAAGTTAAGACATTGCAATCCAACAACGCATGTCGTAATCTTAAGGCTATGCTGAGTCGTAACTTTATCCGTAAAATGTCGTTAACTTAGGGCCCACTGAAAAAAATAAAATATTTCAGAACAACATGCATCTAATTGGTTGAAAAAGTAGGTTTGGATGTTTGGAGCTCAAATATGAAAGTGTCGCACCAGTTACCTCTGTCTCAGCTGGAAGCTTTCAATGAAGTAACACTACCAACATTATCAGAGATAGGAACGGTAACTCTTTCTATTGAGAGCAGATGTTTTCGCCTACACCTACAGTAAATTTCAGACCAGTTCAGAAATTTAACCATTTCCCAGCAAAACAATATTGCCTTTTGGTGGATTTAGTTTTGTGAGTGATTGCTGAATGCTCCTCCCTCCTGGCTTGCACTCACATTTTATCGATAGAATCTTATTGACAAACGGAGAATCAATTGATAAGAGACCCAACACTCAGCCATTTCCCACGAAACTATATCCACCTTCTTGGTTATCCAATTTGTTTACCTTACCTAAACTCTTCTCAAACAAGCACGCAAACCAAGCAAAACTTGGAACGTAACGTCAAATATTATATTGTAGTAATATTTTTTTTACAAGGTTGATTGGATATCTGATTCCTCCCTAATCGCCTAAAAAGTTCCAACACAAAATTAAGTAATAGTCACAATCAGCAGTCATTTTAACGCAATGTTTGTTTCCCGTGTCCAAATCGAGTCGTGTTCGGTTAATCGAAGTCGAATATATTTCGATATCGTTCAAATCTCAATCTCAACCCATCTCAACCTCGGTTCTTGGTCTCGATCCCTCGAGTGTCTCCGCGGACGGCGCGGACGTTCGTCGGCAGGCAGAAAGCAAGGTGGCAGCTAGAGAGATACGGACTGTTTCCAAATTCCACAATATTGCTGTACCGTTTTCGAGGTTATGATTGTTTAACTCATTGAACGTACGCGAATTGAGTAGTTTGTCGTTTTAAGAAGTGAGAAAGATTTCTAATTTTTAAAAAGTTATCACATTTGTTTTCTTACTACACCGCAACACCGCATCGGTCACGAACCACACTCAAATTTGTTCCCGCGGAATGCTGCCAACCCCAAGACAAATATGTGTTGTGTGATTTTATGAAATGAAGTGGTGTAAATGTTTTGAGGTTAGTATTAGTAGTTTTATCATTTATTTAATAACGTTATTCTGTTGATTTACAGCCGTATATTCGGTTTTGCATCTTAGAAAATCAATGGTGTTGGTCAACCTGATTACAACGACACTTGCTTCTGTTAGGAGTGGGGGAAGTGGATTCCGAAACCGTGTCTTGGATCTCTAGGAAGGAATCATTGTTCTTGATTGTTCTTGACAAATTTGATATTGCCAAGTAGTTCTGTAACCCATTGCACTCTATGCATTATTTCTCTGTTACTTGCGGACGCTGACGTTTACATCTAATGACAAACACAGAAAAGGCGAAGTGAAATGGTTTCTGTCTGAAAGAGGTTATGTTTATCCCAATTTGCCATCTACATTTAGTACTGTTCAGGTAGTTAGTTTGTGCCAATCGACGCCTTTTTATTCTTTTATTATTTACAGAGATGAAACTGAAGTTGTGGGATCAGTGACTGACCATCGTTTTGTATTCCACGTTCCATCCACTTGTTGTCCATCCATAGTAAGCCTGGAGGTGGGAGGGCAAATTTTTCATTGGATTATTTATTTATTGGTCCAATGGCTCTTCTTTCAGACACACGCGTGGCATTCCATAGCAATCCTTTGCAAACTTAAGTATGTATTGTGTCATTGGTAAGCTGGTGATAAGGATGAAGTTCATGCGTGGGCTATAACTGACCTGACCTCTTTCACAGTGTTTACGTTGCTTGTTACAGTTCACATCTCTGCTGTCTTCCAGTCTACGTACTGAAAGGTTTGTATACAATTTATGGAATATATATGCCAGCTGCTCTGTATTACTGGTTACTTAAACTCTTTCCTCTCCATCAGATAAAAATGTTGATTATCAACATTTGAAAATAAGTTGGTGGTCTAGAATCTCCTGTCGTGTGAGCTAAAATCAAACAAGCTTGTGTCTGTCACCTTGGTGTTCTCTTTTCCACCTGGTGCTAAATGTGAGTTTGATGAGTGTGAGCACACGTTATTGTTTCAATTTGCTACATGAATTGCTCTACGACATTGTTAATTAAATTAAATTAATTCTGTCCCTTTTCTTTCAGTTTTGAGACTTGTAAATATGTCGCTATCTCATGAAAATGGATTGATGGACTCATTTCTCCTCCTGTGAGTGGACTGGAACACAATCTTCTGTCATAGTTATCTTTTCCACCTGCTGCTAAATGTAAGTTTTTTTGTGTGTGTGCATGTACTATGAGGTTGATTTTTTTATGTCAATCGTTTTAAGACACCCGTCACTTTAATTCTTTCCTTCTGTTTTATGTTCAAGCATGTGACAATCTATTGAGATTCCTATTTTTGAAATCTTTGAAATTTTGCTCACTATCTCATTAATACTATGAGAACTTAGAGAGCTAGAGTTGGATTGTTCAGACATCAGTGTAATGGATTTAGACAACGTTTGATAGGATGTTTTCATCAAGCCAGACCATCCTTTAAGAGTGCTGTGAGCTGTGTTGTTCCTATAAATTTCATTGTATTGGCAATATTATTGACCATTGGAAATGCTGAATCCAACCCTGGTCCTTATCAGTGTCATGCCTGCAGTCATGAAGAAGCATCTTTGCCAGCCATTGTTGGAATGTTGTTGAGGTGAGGAAATAAAGTGTTTCCTGCTCATGATATTTCAGAACAGATGTGGTGCACACAAATGATTAATTCCTGGGTCGGTGATGCCACTTAGCCCAGTTAGGGGGAAAATAAGTCTGTAATTGTGCATAATAATGCAAATAAAACTAAACTTCATTTTAAAACAAAATAACAGCATTTTAAAGAAATTCTTCAAGTACTTGTAGAAAGTAATTTCAAGCCAAGTAAGATAAAATCACTAAGAGAGAAAAAACACTTAATTTTAAAAAGAAATAACAAAATTTTAAAGAAATTCATCAAGTAGTTATAGAATTCAAGCTAAGGAAGACAAAAATCACTAAAAAAGAAACCACTTCATTTTAAAAAGAAATAACATTTTGAAGAAATTTGTCAAGTAGTTGTAGATAAAAATCACTAAGAAAGAAAAAACAGGGTTTTTCTTTTCCTGGACAGCACTGATTTACTGGTCTTCCTGTCAAACAGAAAGTAATTTTAGGAAGTTGATTCAAGTCAAGTAATAAATATAACCTCTGTTTTCAGTCTCCCTACCTCGCTTTCCTCACTGGTCGGGGTCAATTCATCACAGTAGACTTTATAGTCTGAATTAAGCTTATGAAGCTTGGCAGTCACTGTGTTCGGCCCTCTTTTCCTCCTGGACACTTTAGATCCTTTTTGGGGATTATGATCAAGGATATTTCTGTGAGTAAGAGAATTCTTTAAGATTATATTGTATAGTTACTTTCAGGAACTCTGATGCTTATCGCACTGTGCATTATAATTAATGGGTGTAATAGTATCTCCATTATGTTTCAGTATACAACTCACCGCTGAATAAACTCCAAAGTGAATGGAGCATCATCAGGGTAAGATATGCCAAAAGTAAAATAACTGCAGAACATCACTGCAAGCGCCATTGAGAACGTTTGGACTGCAGTCCGCACTACTCCATCTATGGACACATAATATTTCCGTGCCTTCAGCACACTTGGACCTGCAACAGGATCAGGTGAGAGGAAAATATTTTTGTCTCTTCATCCATGTAGTTACAGAGTATGAAAAAATTATTTCACATACCCATTGCAAATATGCACGGGGTTGGAGGTACATCAACCACATCCTGCATCCTTGTGCCTCCCTGTGGATAATATAACAGTTTAGACAGTGTAAACTTATGATAAAGTTTTATAGAGCACTCAATAATTTTTTGTTCATTTTACCTCAATACATTTAATGAGAAGGTCTGTGTCATCTTTGTTATAATTAGCCAGCATTAATATGATGGCAGCCAATTCATGGTCCATTGTTACCTGCTGGATTTTGGACAGTCTTCCTTTTATTCGTAGGTTTGCAGGGTTGCCCGTTGCCAAGAAATCCACCAACTTTGTTTCCACTTTTGGCATCCAACTCAACAACTTTTCCTCAAACTGAACCCCAGTCAGCATTGTGAAGTGATGCAGCATTCCGTAATAACAGAATAGCAGGGGAAATTTTTCTTGGATCTCAGCTGTTGTGTATACTTGCACAAGCCCCTCATTTTCAACCTGATCTTCTTCTTCATTGTCATCTTCACCAACATTCTCTTTATCCGCTGCTCGCTTTCTTGTTCTTGTTTTTTTCTTCTCAGTCTGACTGTTGATCATTTTTCTTTGTAGTCCAAAAGTTACCGACATCTTTGGAAGCATGCTGTCCCAGTCAATGTTATTTCTTCTTCTTAAAGCATATTCCGCTTCCATTTCCTGGGCAGCAGCTTCCAAAGATTCATCAGTTTCCCCTCGGGAAGCTCCAGCACTCGCCATCTCAAACACCCATAAGCTTGTGGGATATTTGGGCTCTCCTTGGCTTGTGCTGGTTTTCCTTTTCTGTTTACATTGTCAAACCTATTAACCATTTTGTAATTTAATCTCTCAGTTGGGGTACCTAAATTTCTCCTTGACTTGTTTCCAACTGAAACTTCATCAAAAGACGATGGATACTTCTGTATAATGTCAGCTGCCACCCCCTTGAAAAAATCTCTGTTGACCTTGGGCACATTAGCCATAACATTGTCCACTATCAGAGCGACACAAGTATTTAGCTCATTATTGTTCAAACTCTTATTATTATTAATTTTTTTCAGAATGCTCTCAGGTAGTTTATTGTAATCAAATGAAAATGAGCTATGGTGGAGAGGAACGACTTGAATGCCAGGATTGTCACTTCTAGAGCTCAGAGCACCCTCTTCAGAGCCCCTAGCAACACCTAGTGGAGGAGAAAATTGTTGGTTTAGGTGGAGCTAATACCCATTGTGTATGCTAAAACAACAATTCTTTGAGGTAACTTGATCTTACATTGGCGTTTTGTCCAAGCACCAACAAGACGTCTGGAGTCATGCTTGTTCAAAAATGGCGTGACATCTCCAACCTCGACCAAATGGAGGTCATCCAGACTCCTACACCCATCGTCTATGATCTGCTTGGCCAGGTTGGATATTTTGTCATCCTCTACATCAGAAGGCAGATGCCTTTTGATCTCACCAATGAGGATGTCAATAAATATTTCATCTGACATGTTGCTGGTTTTGGAATGAAAATATTACGGTAAGCGGTTTTGCTTTGCACCAGAACTCTTTCTCCACTGGGTTTCATTAGGAGCATGTGCTCATTAAAAATGCTTTGCTGTAGGGATTATGGGAGCTACTATCTGAAATAAGATATACCTACCAGAAAGTAATTTTAAAGACCATTTTTTGTAAATAGGGAGGGCATGTTAGCATGTTTCTGTTAGTAGATGAAGTATGACACCCCTCTGCTTGTCGGCCATGTTAGATTAGCTGCTCATTGTACTGAATGAATGAAAGCTACTGATCAAGTTCTAAACCAAATACGGCCTTATGAAATAGTGGCTGGCTCTGAAATAAATCGCCAGTGATATAAATTACGGGCGACGCGTGTTAGCAGCTGACTTGACAGGTGATGATGCCTGTCATCTGATCCCTATGGCTAACTGTCGGGGGGGGGGGGGGGGGGGGGGGGGGGGGGGGCGATCAGCTGTTCGCATCAGCTGTTCGCATCAGCTGATCGCAATACGCAATGTCAGATCTACATTTCAATCAAACGACTTGCCGTGTAATACATCAGCGAATGCGTAAGGTGATTTGCAGTTGCTTTCAAACCTACCCTGGATAACTGAGTCCCAGCTACTTTCAAGCTCAAAACTTTTAAAACGTTCCGTTTTCCTTCACACATCAGCGTCACCACTACTAGCCAGCTTCAAACACGTTCCCGCACTCGAGCGTGTGTGCAGGGCTGCCACCCTTGTACCTTTGATAACTGCTAAGCAGCCTTAATTAGAATAAGAAAAACACTGAGGGTGTTTTTCTTACTGTAAAGGAATTAACATATTAAGTGTTGGCTTCAGTTTTGTATTGTAAATCCACTGCTGCTCTTAAATACGTATTTTCTGTAATGATGTTGGCTGCCCTACTGTACATCTATGAGTGGATTCAGAAACCGAACCGGAAACGGCAAGGACGCAGTTGGGTGTGGGTGGTGGTTGTGATGGACCTCGAGTTGATGTGAGACGAGTTTCGTCATATACGGGACGATCATTTGATATAATATATAAATTGCATCTTATCGTGACTTGTTTGTTGACGGAGAGGACTTTGAAACTTTTGAGCAAATCTGATTTTCTCCGAAGAGTTTGGGTTCGTTCATTTCTGTACTGTTAGGTTATGTTTCATAATCAGCGAATTTGTTGCTGTCACCTTTACTGACTATTTTACTTTATATTCAAAGGGTGTGGAATGCACTTTTTCATTCCAACTTATTTTATTTAGGTTCTTGATGTCTCCATTTTGGGTTCATTCCCAAGTGGTCGTTGATTCTTCATTTCTTGATGTCACCATTTTGGCTTCGTTGAGCTCAGTTTTGAACCTGCGTATGAGGTAAGCAATAACCAGGCCATAGGCTTTGGAAAGTTCTTCCAACAGGTATTGTTTTGAAGATGAAGTTTAGTGGTTTAAAAATGAAACAATTTGCTAATTGCTGTTTATTTTTACATTTTCAGAAGTAAAGCACTCAGTAAGTGCAGTAAGTACAGTACAGCAAGTGCAGTGAATTATTCCCAGGTGGTTGTTGATTCTCCATTTCTTGATGTCTCCATTTTGGGTTTGCTGAGCTCAGTTTTGAACCTGCGTGTTAAGTAAGCAATAACCACGTCATGGGCTTTGGAAAGTTCTTACTACAGGTATTATTTTGAAGATGAAGTTTAGTAGTTTGAAAAATGAAGCAATATGCTAATTGCTGTTTGTTTGTAATTTTTCCAGAAGTAAAGCACTATCATAGTGCTCTGATTTGAAGTTTATTCCTAAGCCTGTTCTTTGATAAGGTGTGTTTGTATTTTTGCCGCAATGGCGGTCTTCACATGCCATGCCTGCGGGTTTCAAGATGATTCTATTCAATCTGTACTGTTCCACCAGAGGTTACATAGTAATGAAAAGAACTTCCTATTCCGATGTCCCCATCCTTTTTGTATGACAACAACCATTACTGGCCAGGGTCTTGAGTTGCATGTTAAGGAATTTCATTTGCAACCAAGTCAAGGAAGTACTTCAGCTGATAATAGGGCAGAGTCCTTTACTTTTGCATGTGAGGTATCTACCTGCTCTGAAAAGTTTTATACAATGCGTGATCTGTGCCATCATTATCTTGACCACCACATCAAAAGCAAAAGAGAGGCTGTGCGGTGTCCATTAGTGAAGCAGTGTTCATCTAATGCAGTTTTTCAAACTCGTGCTAAACTAGCATCACATTTAAGTGTTAAGCATGTGGGATGGAGAATAATTGCTCAATCTACAACCAAAGTTCGGAGTACATCTGGAGTTCAAGCAGACGCAACTACTGACAGTGATGACAACTTAGATACTGGAACAATGGACTATGATGAGGAGGGAGAAACAACGCAAGATCCTAAGTCATTTGCAGATTTGTTCTTTTCCCACATTGCCAAGTTTTATTTAATGCTTGAGGCAGAACTTGTATTACCTGAGAGCACGGTGCAGACTATTAGTAAGAACTTGCAATTGTTCTCTGAACTAATCCAGTACCAAGTGAAAGAAGCTCTTCAGCAAGTTTTGACTGAACCTGACATTGGTCTTTCATCTGATAAGGTAATTAAAGTAATGAACCATGTGTGTGTCTCTGATGCTTTCTATGCAGCACACCACAAGGAAAGTCCTGGACCCACATTCACCTCTCAGTATCTCAGAGATCAGTATATGACTCGGAACTTATCCTATGCCGCTCCAGAGGCAGTTTCTATTGATCATGATAAAATAGACGGTGCTACTGTTTATTTAGTGAAGCCCAGCAGAACACTGAAGCTACTCTTCGAAGACAAATCTGTGCAGAAACAAATTTCAGAATCCTTTGGGTACCAATCAACTCCTGGCCTATACCAAGACTACACAGATGGTAGTGTGTTCAAAAACCGACCATCTAGTAGTGAGGATAGGATAGATTTAATCTTTGCTTCTGATGCTTGTAATTGTACCAGCCATATGAAGGGTGCAGCTCAAAGCAAGCACAAAATCAACTGCACTTACTTTCTCATTGCCAATTTGAAACCCCACTTGAGGGCAAAGCTGGATTCTATTCATTTGGCACTCATTTTCAAAGATAAATTACTGCAGGACCGAGTTAATTATGGGGTGAACAAGTGCTACAAACCTCTGCTGGATGACCTCAAGGAACTGGAAGCAAATGGAATTGAATTCATGGGCAGGACTGTGAAGGTGGTCTGTCAGTTTTTTGTCTGTGACAGCTTAGGAGCGCATCAGCTGGGAGGCTTTATTGGCCATTTCAGTGGCACCTATTTCTGCAGGTTTTGTGAAATTACAAGAAACGTATTCAAGAATTTCCCTACCAGAGTATATCGTTTTAGGACTCCACAAGATTACCATTCTAGTCTAGCAGCTCTCCATGAAATCCAGATCAGGAAGCCGGACACTGTAACCTACAAGGGAGTAAAGGAGAATTCTCCTCTGAATAGTCTCCGTGAGTTCCATGTGCTTGATCCTAGTCTGCCTCCGTGCTTAGCACATGATCTCTTTGAGGGTGTCATCGACTGGGAGCTGTCTGGTATCATTTCTAGACTCGTTGATGCAGGGTGGTTCACCCACGATATACTGAATCGTCTCATCACATTCTTCAGATGTGTTGGCCCCGATGTTGCCAACAAGCCATCAGATGCTGTGGTTCCAACAAAACTCTCCGGACATGCAGTTCAGAACTGGACCCTTCTGCGGCTCCTCCCATTTATTTTGGAAGGCAAGATCAAAGAGCCTCAAAATGAGTATTGGCAATTATACCTTCTGCTTAGGAGAGTTGTTGAGTATGCCTGCAGTCCTTGTTTCAACAACCAAGACTTAGAAGATTTCAAGGAACTGTTAGAAAAATACATGAACAAAAGATCGGAACTTTTTGATTCTGAAGTAAAACCAAAACACCATTTTCTAATGCACTACCCTGATTTGATTCCATTGGTGGGGCCACTTATATACCTGTTCACACTAAGATTTGAAGCCAAGCATCAGTTTCTGAAAAGGGTTGCCAAAGCGTGCAAAAATTATATTAATCTGTTGTACACCTTGAGCCACAGGCATCAAGTGTATTTATCATACCTGAGGACAGGAGTCATCTACCCAGAAGGGATTGGGCCAACCAAGTTATGCAGGAAGAATCCCAGTGAATATGAAGACAGTGTTAAAGATATTATTAGGCGTCTTGGAAGTGTAGAGAAATATTATGACAGTTTGGAAAGTGATGGCCAGGTTTTTAAAACTGGCTCATATATCATGGTGGATGGGAGGAAGAAGGTTGGATGTCTCAAAGCAATCACTTCTGTGGACAGTCAGATTTATCTGATTATTGAAGTGTTTCAACCGGTACTTTGGGAGGAGTATGGAATTTATAGAATCCAGCCTGTAGGAATGAAAGCTGTGACCATTTCATCCCTTACTTGCCCTCATATACAGCCTGTGTATGAGTTCATGGATGAACTATGTATTTCACCCAAGTATTTTATACCCTCAGCATAAATGCGTTCAACCAGAACAGGTAAGACATCAGAAATAAAACTTTTGAGTGGGCCCAAATGGCAATTTCCTTTAATTTCCATTTTCTTCCATTTCCATTTTCTAAGGAAAGTCCTGGACCCACATTCACCTTTCAGTGTTTCAGAGATCAGTATTTGACTCGGAACTTATCTTACGCCTGCTTTGAAAAGTTCTTACAACAGGTATTGTTTTGAAGTTGAAGTAAAGTAGTTTGAAAAATGAAACAATTTGCTTATTGCTGTTTATTTTTAATTTTTTCAGAAGTGAAGCACTCAGTGCAGGAAGTAAAGTACACTAGGTGTACTGAATGAATCCCAGGCGGTTGTTGATTCTCCATTTCTTGATGTCACCATTTTGGCCTTGTTGAGCTCAGTTTTGAACCTGCGTATGAGGTAAGCAATAACCAGGCCATAGGCTTTGGAAAGTTCTTCCAACAGGTATTGTTTTGAAGATGAAGTTTAGTAGTTTAAAAATGAAACAAATTGCTAATTGCTGTTTATTTTTAATTTTTTCAGAAGTGAAGCACTCAGTGCAGGAAGTAAAGTACACTAAGTGTATTGAATGAATCCCAGGCGGTTGTTGATTCTCCATTTCTTGATGTCACCATTTTGGCCTTGTTGAGCTCAGTTTTGAACCTGCGTATGAGGTAAGCAATAACCAGGCCATAGGCTTTGGAAAGTTCTTCCAACAGGTATTGTTTTGAAGATGAAGTTTAGTGGTTTAAAAATGAAACAATTTGCTAATTGCTGTTTATTTTTAATTTTTTCAGAAGTGAAGCACTCAGTGCAGGAAGTAAAGTACACTAGGTGTACTGAATGAATCCCAGGCGGTTGTTGATTCTCCATTTCTTGATGTCACCATTTTGGCCTTGTTGAGCTCAGTTTTGAACCTGCGTATGAGGTAAGCAATAACCAGGCCATAGGCTTTGGAAAGTTCTTCCAACAGGTATTGTTTTGAAGATGAAGTTTAGTAGTTTAAAAATGAAACAAATTGCTAATTGCTGTTTATTTTTAATTTTTTCAGAAGTGAAGCACTCAGTGCAGGAAGTAAAGTACACTAAGTGTACTGAATGAATCCCAGGCGGTTGTTGATTCTCCATTTCTCGATGTCACCATTTTGGCCTTGTTGAGCTCAGTTTTGAACCTGCGTATGAGGTAAGCCATAACCAAGCCATAGGCTTTGGAAAGTTCTTCCAACAGGTATTGTTTTGAAGATGAAGTTTAGTGGTTTAAAAATGAAACAATTTGCTAATTGCTGTTTATTTTTAATTTTTTCAGAAGTGAAGCACTCAGTGCAGGAAATAAAGTACACTAGGTGTACTGAATGAATCCCAGGCGGTTGTTGATTCTCCATTTCTTGATGTCTCCATTTTGGGTTTGCTGAGCTCAGTTTTGAACCTGCGTGTTAAGTAAGCAATAACCACGTCATGGGCTTTGGAAAGTTCTTACTACAGGTATTATTTTGAAGATGAAGTTTAGTAGTTTGAAAAATGAAGCAATATGCTAATTGCTGTTTGTTTGTAATTTTTCCAGAAGTAAAGCACTATCATAGTGCTCTGATTTGAAGTTTATTCCTAAGCCTGTTCTTTGATAAGGTGTGTTTGTACTTTTGCCGCCATGGCGGTCTTCACATGTCATGCCTGCGGGCTTCAAGATGATTCTATTCAGTCTGTACTGTTCCACCAGAGGTGTACAATGCGCAATCTGTGCCATGTAGATGAAAGTGTCATGACACACTATGGAATGCATATTGATCTAAGATAAATACAATTACATAATGGTGTCCATAATCAGCATTTTTATGTAACAAATATTATGGACATCTTACTGAATTCATGTTTGTATATGCTCATTGTACTATTGTGTTGTATTTTAACTCCTGATGTTAGTGTACTGATTGATATTGTTTGTGGTTCTTACCAAACAATTGTAAAATCTGGTTGCTTTCTATTGATGTTAAATTAACTGTATTAATAAATCACCTGTATTAAATTAAGTGTAACTGTGCCTTTTTACCCTAGTGTTTGGGTAATACTCATACTGTAGTTAGACTAGCTAGACATGCTAATTTGAATTTTTGCCATTTTTCCAGAAATTTTTAATGAACCTAGCACTTTTGTAATTTAACGACATTTTTTTGGTAAATTAACAACACACAGATGTCGTAACTTAACGACATGAGTGAGATCAAAAATTACTCGAAGATTTGTCGTGAAGTTAAGACATTTTTTCTAACAGTGCACCGCGATATGACACAGAGCACCCAGTATCTGCTGATCTGTTCGAACCCGCGGGACACGCAGGCCATGTATCGCCTGGCCCTTCAGTTGGAGCCAGACCGTGCTCGGAGCTTGTACCAGAGCTACTTGGACGCATGCCGAAAGCCTTACGGGTACATTCTGTGTGACCTCACTCAGCGCGCTCACCCTGCGCTAAAGTACCGAACGCAGCTGCTGCCTGACGACGACGGACTCCACGTGTACGCCAGCGAAGAGGATTTAAAGCAGTTGATGTCCGACGATCCGAGCTATGTCCGCTACTGTGCGTCAGCTTGTGCCCCTGATCCAAGTCCTGCTGAAGGCCAACAAGCAGAGGAGGCATTCGATTTTGGCGACGCTGAGCAGGCAAGAGGTTGACGGTCTCTGCGAGGCGATTCTGAATGCGCTGGCCGGCTCTGCCAGTGAGAATTTAAGCCCCGAGTGTTTGCGGCGGTGTCGGCCGCACAAAAAGACTCTGCGCTCTTTAGCGTTCGGGAAAAAGACTCCCTGGAAAGACCGACTCGCGCTCCTTAAAAACCAGTCAGGTCGAGGCTGGTTTGTGCCCATCCTCGGAGCAGTCTTGTCTGAACTGCTGGCGTGATGAGTCAGCTCAAAAAGTACATCATCCTGACGCCGCAGCAGCTGCAGCGGCTGCAGGGGAGGGACCACGCGCTGACGGTCCAGTCCGACTCGGAGCGACAGCGTGCGCTACAAAAGGCCGCCTACCAGGCTCCCGACATTGGTCCGACTCAGGCCTATGTCCAGTACCAGACCGCCCAGCAACGACATCTGCACCACGCGCGTCATGAACGCACCGAGCCGCTTAAATTTGAGCTAGCCGGGGAGGAGCAGCAACCTCGTCCGATTCTCGAGAAAAAGAGGAAGAGAAAAGACGAAGAAGAAGAAGACAAAGAAGGCAAAGAAGAAGAAGAAAGTGAACCGCCGACAAAGAAAAACAGACCGTCTAAAATTCCAACAAGGAAAAAGCAAAAGACCGTGTCCGACAAGGGGATTCATAAGGGTGTGCGCAAGATTGCTCGGATTAAACCGCGTGGGACGGCGCTCGACTCTCCTGTAAAAACGCGTGCTGCTCGCCAGCGACTCGGCCCAGGATGGCTCGCTTACGGCGTGACTTAGCACCCGAGGGCGCGGCTCGTCGCATTCTGGATCGGCTGTGGACATCACCCGGCAGCTCCTATGCTGCGTTTGCAGGACAGCATCTGCTCCGTCGAGCTGTATCCGAGCCGAACAAGAAAAACAAAACGCAGCTCGGGTCGAAGGACGTGAATCATTATCTGACACAGCAGGCGGCTTACACGAGGCACGCTCCCGCCCGAAAGACGTTTCCAAAGCCCTTTTACAACATGGTGGATCTCTGGCATCTGGTTGAGGTGGATCTGATCGAGACTGGACGCATCGCTCACTTTAACGACGGCGTCCGCTACATTCTGCTGGCCATCAACTGCACATCAAGAAAAATCTACGCGGTGCCTATGCAGGACAAGACAGGCGAGAGCTCGACTGCCGCCTTCCGCCACCTGCTGGACAAGGAGTTTGACCAAACGCCGCACACGGTTCGTTCTGATCAGGGCAGTGAGTGGAAGGATGCTCGGTTCCAAAAGCTGCTGCGGCAGTGGAATATACGACATGTGTACGCTCTCAACACGGAAAAGGCAGCCATGGTGGAGCGCGCCATCCAGACGCTACAGCGGCGATTGCATCGCTACATGACGAGCGCTGCCACGTTCCGTTTCCTGCCCGTTCTCCAGAAAATTGTAAAAAGCATCAACGACAGCCCGCACGCCTCTACGCTCATCCCACCCAACCAATTTACGAAGGCGGATGTGTTTCCTGCTTGGGAGCGGTATTATTTAAAGCACCGACAACCACTCCGCCCTTTCAAGTACCAGGTGGGGCAGAAGGTGCGCGTCTCCCTCCACCGTCGGGATGGCATGGACAAAGCGTTCCGCGGCACCTACAGTCCGCAGATCTTTACCGTGGCGACGCGAAGAGGCACACGTCCACCTACCTACGAGCTGCAGGACTCGACAGGCGAGCGGTACCAAGGGACATTCTTCGAACAAGAAATGATTCCGGCAGACGATCGGCCCGACCAGCGCTACATGATCAAGGACGTTATTGCCCGGCGAACCAACCCCACCACGAAGCGCAAGGAAATGAGAGTGACGTGGGAAGGATATCCGGATTCAGTTGCCGATTGGCTCCCGTACTCATCAGTCGCGGAGACCGTTTCATCTCTAGCCAAGGATGGACGCCGTGGGGCCTAATCTACTCTCTGATTCGTTCTACCTCACTTTAATATCGGATAGCAGCGGCCTCATCTATCCTGATAACACGCTGTCTCACTTTCGCGTCCGACTCGATGAACCGCTCGTGCTTGGAGACGCCAAGTATGTGTGCGGCCTTTCGGAAATCATGCTGCCGCCCCTTGGCAGAGGGCGCAAGAGGAAAGCAACAGCAGCAGCATTCAGTGTGTCACCGTCGTCCAGACAGGACGTGACGTTCTACTCCAAGAGCCTCCGCAGCGGACTTCATGCAGATTCCACCCCGTCGCCTTCTGCCCTTGTCGGTGGGGTCCCCGCAAGGTCGCAGCCTCCGCCGGCACCGCCGGCACCGCCGGCGCCAGCCGGCCAGGCGAGGCAACGGAACCCAGCAGAGCGGCCGAGGGAGGGCGTACGGAGTGGTCAAGAAGAGGGCCAATCGACGGCGTCGTCGACGACGCCCCCTGGCCCCCAACCTCCGCCGGCATTAGCGTTGGTCAGTGAACATGAGGACGACTTGAAGCGACACGAGCAGCTTCAAAAACAGGAAGAGCAGCAGAGACAGGCCGCAGAAGCTGATCGGCAGAGACAGCAGCAGCAACAAAGACCACTCGAACAACATGCCGTTACTCGTGCAGGCCAAGTTGTGCCGCGGCCGGGGCCCCACGCCGGGCCGGGAACGCCCGCCGCAGGGCCGGCAAAAGCCGCCGCAGAGCCGGCAAAAGCCGCCGCAGAGCCGGCTAAAGCCGCCGCAGGGCCGGCAAAAGCCGCCGCAGAGCCGGCTAAGGCCGCCGCAGAGCCGGCAAAAGCCGCCGCAGGACCGGCAAAAGCCGCCGCAGAGCCGAACATTGTCGCAGGAGCGGTCAATGTCGCCGCAGGAGGCACGGCAAATGCCGCCGCAGGAGCGGCAAAAGCTGACGCTAGCCCGGCCCAACCAAAAATCTCGCTGGCACCATTATCGATTACGGGCCTAGCCCCTTTGAAACTTTTCTCGATGGAAAGCTGGACGAGTGGGTTTCGAAATGGTTGGAGGTGGCCGCTGGAGTAGACATATCGCCTGCCGAACCCGAGGCATATGCACACCAGGTTATTTCGTCTGAGGCGCCCGGCATCATACGTCTATCTAACGGGAAAATCATCCAATTTGTGCAACGCTCAGACATAGAGGACGTCAATGAGTGGCTGACGCATGTGGCCTCCTTTTGTAAAACACCGAAAGACGCAGTCGAATTTTTTGAAAATTTCCGCGTCGAGTGGAACCGCACAGCGAGCCAACGTCGACGTCGACAGACCGCATCCGCCCTGACGGCTCTCGTTGACGGGACCCGACTCTTTGTGTACTGCAGCGCCATCAGATCAAGTCTCTGCTCGGATTTCCGCGGGAAATGTCTGCGAGTCGTGGCTGTGAACACTGAGAAGAGGAACCAAGTTTTTCAACGCATCTATTACTTTCCCGTGGAGGAACGCATCATAGACACAATCTTCGTGGAGATGAAGGACAAATACAACGAATACATGTCTTTCGAGGCCAGCGATCAGCCGTCCGTGATCGTGTTACATTTCCAGCGTGTATGACAACATGATCAGTCGTAGCTCGGCAGAGGAGGAGGGCGCACCGACGAGCGCCATGACGAACCCGTATTATGCCTACTATGTCGCCCAGATGGGCTCTGGGCCCCTGCCTTACTATAGGTCTCATTTCGCGGTGCAGGCGGGACGTGGGTTTTTGAGCAATCTGCTGAGCAGCGCTTGGAATTACTTGAGACCCCTCGTCACCGGAGCTGCGAGACACATCGGAAACACGGCTCTGAGTACTGGCAAAAACGTGGTGAGCGACCTGGCGAGTGGTTCGCAAGAACGACTACAAGACATTATCTTGCGCCGTGGCAAGGAAGGACTGTCGGATCTGGCCCAGAAAACTGCCGACTCACTTCGCGGCAAGGGCAAGGGCAAGGGCAAAGGGAAAGGCAGATCGAAGAGGATCGGTCAGCGTCAGTCGCGCTCCAACCGTCGACGGCAGCGAACCGTGGCTTTGCCCACGCCACGCTCAGCTCAGATCCGAGACATCTTTTCCCCGCCGTCGACATGACGGGGGCGACCGCAGGCAACCTCGTTGCCTGCATGAAACCGGAGCTTAATTTATTTTCAAAGAAAGCCATCCAAGCGTGCGTGACGGCAAGGGTCACAGAGAAACTTCAACCGATTACCTCGCTGTCCACCTGGCCCGATGTCATCGAGTTCTCGAGTCCAGGTAAGGCTAACGACTAGGCCCCGCCCTTGTCAACGAAACAAAAAAACAAAAACAAAAAAATAAATGATGAGCGTCTAAGCAATCTCCTGTTTCAGGTCGACCGCTGCACTTCTTGGCAATCAACGACCTCACGCTGCGCCTCGTCGTGCACATGAGAATCAAATCGACGGGACAGGACTTTGGTCAAGACGACCACAAGAATGGAATCGTCGACTGCCCACTCCACAGCATGTTATCACAGTGTGAAATATTCTTAGGCGAGAGGTCTGTCACGAAAAGCCCGCAAATGTACGGCTACAAGGCATTGCTTGATTTGTACACGACATGTGGAAAAGACGCGATAGATGGCCCTATGCAGAGCATTCTGATGCAGCCAGACGATAGGCCTAATAAGTCCGACGCGACAAACCCTGCATTTGAAAAGCGTGCCTCGCCTTTCTTCGAGTCGAAACGAGTCGAGCTCATGGGAAAACTGAAAGCCGACATCTGTCAGCTGCAGGACAGCGCGTTCATCTTGGACCAGGTTTCTCTTCGCGTTCGACTGTCAACAGCAGCACAACAATTTTTCTTGTGGTCGGCTGAGGCGACTCCGGACTATGAGCTATGTCTGGACGCGTGCGAGCTCTACACGACGTACTTTGTCGTCAATCCAGAGCTAGGCATGGGCATGGAAATGGCCCTGCAAGAGCAGCCGGTGACGTACTATTTTAAGGGAAGCCAGCTTAAAACCTTCATTCATCCAGCAAACACAGAAAACATTGAAATACCTGTGGCTTATTCTGGCAAACTGCCATCCTCACTCATATTGACCATGGTGAATGCGGCCGACTTTAACGGATCTTCCAAAACCAACCCCTACAACCTTCTTCACGCCGGCCTGAAAGAGTTGACATTCCATTGCAACGGTGTCGAGAGACGATTCGTAATGAACATGGATCTGAAACGGGGCTGCACGACCGTGCTGCGCAGCCTTTATCAAGAGCTGGGCTACCACATTGAGGAGAGCGGCGGACATGTGTTCAATGCCGACGGTCTGAGAAATGGCAGATTCGCCTGTGCTGTCGATCTGACGCCAGATCAGTCGGGACGAGGGCCCTCCCAAAACATGGACCAGTACGGCACGGTGCGGATTCAAGGCACGCTCAAAGCGAAAGTCGACTACACCATTTGCATCATCCTATATGCTCAGTACGACAGCGTGATGGAAATCAGTTCGTCGCGAGATGTGACAGTGTACTGACAAACATGAAAGACTACGCTTCTCCACTCTCGACCCTGGATCTCCTGGCCGTGGCTAGAAAGCACCCCCTGCTGCGTCGTGTCCACGTGGGGACATTCCCCTTGGATGCCCTGCCTAAGCTTACCGTCTCCGGTCGACCGAAACACCTCGTCTTCAACACGTCGCCCTCTTATCAGCCGCCGGGTCAGCATTGGATCTCCATTTGGCTGTCAGCCGACACGACAGCCGAAGTGATGGACAGCCTCGGACGACGTCCCGTCGCGCCCGAGGTGCTTCACTTTTTACGGCGGCACTGCAGCAAAGCGGTGTACGCGGACAAACGCATCCAAGACGGGTCCAGCAATGCATGCGGTCTCTACTGTTTGAGCCATGCTCTGGCCCGCGCCCGAGGGCAAACGATGACCACCTGGCTAGGACAATTTACGAGCTGCACCAAGCACAACGATGGATTAATCGAATGTCAGTTCATGAAAGAGCTGGCCCTCCCCACCCTTTTCCGACCTCGGCTTAAGTCGTGGAAGCAGTCAGTCGAGCGAGCCTGTCGCACCAGACGATGCGCCAAGGACGTCAGTACCGACCGAGCCTTAGCAGCGACAACATGGTCCCACCAGTTGAGCAAGCCCCCTTCCAGACGTTCACGTCCGACGACGCGTCGTACTGCTGTCTCCTGGATCCGGCCGACACGTCCGCAGTAGACGCTTACTTCATGGATCTGCAGGCGCGGCAGCAGCAGCAGCAGCAGCAGCAGCAGCTGCAGCTTCACCCCGCACCTCAAACTGTCGATGCAATCGCGTCGGACATCCCACCGCCGATCTCTGCAGTGTCAAAGAAAACGCGCAAACCGCGTCAGCGTTCGGCAGCAGGTAAGCAACGCTACCATCGGCAACGCATTCCCATGTTCGAATGGAATCCAGCCTAATCCCTGTCTTAATTCGGTGTTACAGAGCCAGAGGTGAAGCGACAGCGCTCGTCTGCCAAGAAGCAGGCAAAGCAGCATAGGCGAACGCGTCGACAGCTTACAGTACCAGAGCCGTTGATCCAGACTGTGCAGCTACCAGACCAGACGACGACGACGGCGACATCGACCCTCGGAACGGGGAAAACACCGTTAATCCATTGCTCTCACATCGATCGTTTGTGTCACATTCTACGTATGATTGCCGCTCCGTCCTGCGCTCACGATGATGCAGGGAGCTGTTCGTCCTGATCATATGATTTTCCTTTGAGTAATCAGTGTAATTTATATTCGAGTCTTTCAAAGAA
Source organism: Odontothrips loti (assembly GCA_038380765.1). NCBI lineage: Eukaryota > Metazoa > Arthropoda > Insecta > Thysanoptera > Thripidae > Odontothrips > Odontothrips loti. The sequence continues at coordinate 342,568 of CM076248.1, read as the reverse complement.
AAGAATGTAATAAAACTTCTGGGTGTGAAGACCAACTTTTACGTGTTGTTATTTATTGTCTGCTTTACCGACAGCCACACTCTGGCAGCTCATTTACGAGGGAATTCGAAAGAAATATATAGGCATGGATACAATGTATTTTTTTTTATTCAGAGAAAAGTCGTTACAAGCGCACACCGACACACACACACACACACACAAACACCCATACACGTACAGTCGTCACGATGTATAAATATGTACACGCCCTCAAGCAATTGCCCTTACGGATGGAGGGATGGGAGTCAGTGCCAACCCACAGCGGACGGCTCCTGGATTTTGACAGTCAGATAATCATAGAACATGCGAGAATACAGTTCACGGTGTCGGAACATCAAATCAGTCAAAAACTCGGTTTCCCGGTCCCATTTTTCACTGCTTGCAGAAAGAAGCTTTTCCCCAGCCGCAGCAACAACATTCTGGGCATCCCTTTCCGTGCTAATTTTGACCATGCCCATGGCTCTCATATCAGTTTCAAGCGACAACAAAGACTTAAAAAGCCACATCTCAGCATTGCAAGTTTCACTCATTAAAATGCCCGCGATGCGTAGGATAGCCGGTGCGTACATAAACAAATATTTCACGGTAATCTCGCCCAATGACACATACAACTGCTTATCACCAAAAGTAGTAATCTTGAGGCCGGGAGCTCCATCACGAATGGTTATACAGCGGAACTCGCCTGTCGGAAACACATGCACATCGCCGGGCACTTTGGGATTCTTGAAATGTTCAATCACACGGGCGCGCCAGTCGTCGGCGAGCAGCTCCTTCAGCTCTTGCAGAGACAGTCTGACGTGGATGCCGTTGTTGCCGGAGAAGGTTGCACTTGGTGCAAAGCAGCGGGTGACATCCAGCCCAACGGTGAGCACCTTGGACTGAGATGGGTTGAGAGGCCATGCTTTCTCCAGGGTCCACTGCGGATAGTGGGGGCTTGGAATGATGCGGTGCATCACGCGCTGCATATCGGAGCGGTTCGGAGCGTCAATCACCAATCTATTAAAAATAGAGCACCAACACATATGAGTAAAGATAGACTGAAAACACCCACTATGGGACTAAAAAGCGGTATTCGAGAAGAAACTTACTCAGATGTTTGGGACATGACGCAACACGGACACACGAAAAGTACTTGTAGAACCCGTTGAAACAAGGATTCCGCTCAACTTCACGTGACGACGACGACGACGTGATGCAGCAAGCTTGGGTCTCGGAGCACGACTGAGCCGCCGCTGCTGGAGCGACTGCGGCGTCAGGAGCGCTGCTCCCCTTCCACACGCGTGCTGACGCGGACGGAGAAAGGGAGGGGGATAAAGGAAGGGGGAGTAGCCAGGAGCGTGCTGGAAGGGGAAATCCGTCAGGCCTCTCTGTCTGGATCTGGAATTTTGGAAACGGTCGCACCGGACAAACCGTCGTCCGGGACGGTAGCAGCCTGTTTCCTTTTCGCGTGCCATCTATAAATCTCATCAATTCTGTCCAATACTGCATCATGATGCCATGTGCCGGGAATGCCTTGTGACGGTGGCCACTCGGGGCACGGTGATGAGTCAGGGCTAGCACTGTCCCCAGCCACAATGTCGGACTCGGACATGGTACACTCTTAGGCGGCGAGGACGACGTGATGGAGCAAACTTGGGTCCCGGAACACGACTGAGCCGCTGCTGGCGCGACGATGACGACCCAGACGCTGCTCCCCTCACACGCGAGCGCAAACGTGGAGGGAGAAAGGGAGGGGCAGTAGCCAAGTGCTCGATGGAAAGGTTCACAAAGCAAAGGCTAGAAAACTGTGACTCGGAGATGACGACCGCGTGGCGCGCACTCCGGAATACAAGTTGGGTATCGAAAGAGAATTAAGCGCTCGAAAAAAATGTTTGCAGGGTAGCGGCCATCGAGGCGATCGTCCAGGCAGCCATCGAGGCGGGCGAGGGGGACGGGAGGGCGGGAGGGAGCGCGGGACGGAGGCAGGGGGGCGACCAAGACGGTTCTCACCTGCAGCCTGCTTATTTATTCCGGTATCATGCATACCAGTGCGCCTCGGATGACAATGACCGTAACCCTTCCACTGGAGCGGGGGCGGGGTGGGGAGGGGAGGGGAGGGACGGAGTCTGAGGCGGTAGCCGCATACCTGCGCTCGGCCCGTCCCTACGCGTCAGTAAGCTGAGCGGCGGCCATAGGTGCACAGCGCGCGGGCGCACTCCCTCCCGGACGTCGACCGACGGCGACCTGGACGTCGTCGACGGCGACCTGGACCCCGGCCATCAGCTTGCCGCCGCCGACAATCCGCAGCAGAACGACACGACGAGCGCGGTCCGCATGTTAGGATGGGACGGGACACACTTTTCTTAGGTTAGGTTAGCCGAGGACACACCTTTCACTTCAATAGGTTAGGTTAGCCGAGCACACACACCTTTCACTTTGCTAGGTTAGGTTAGCCGAGCACACGACCACATTTCACCACTCCCTTTCACTTTGGCGACGTTAGGTTAGGTTAGACACGGACACAGAACACCTTTCACTATTTACCTTTCTATTTCTTTTGGGTCAGATATTGTCACCGCGAGACGATCGATTAATTAATAGTGGGGACGGAAGGATAATTAATCCATAATGACCCTCCGAAAGGGGGGAGCCGCTCGGAGGGACCGGGCGGAGAGGAGGGGAGCGGGGGGGGGGGGGGGGGGGGGGGGCGGAGAGGGGAGAGGGGAGGGGGAGGGGCGGAGAGGGGAGAGGGGGGCGGAGAGGGGAGAGGGAGGGGGCGGAGGGGGGGGGGGGGGGGGGGGGAGCGCCCGGGTCGGGCCGGAGCCAGGTAGGGTCCGGGGACAAGTAGGGTACCTGTACCCCGGCAGCTCGGCAGCTCTGTTTCAAAATCGGCGTTTATTATCACACAATAGCTATGATACTAGTGGCCAGCAGCAGCAGCAATTTTACAACTACAACACCTATGAAGTCTTATAAGCTTTAGATTATTTTTATATTATTAATCTTTAGAGCATGTGTTGTTTGATTTTATTTGTTTCTAGTACTAATTGCTTTGTTTCAAATACTATTTGTTATGTTTCAAGTACTCTTTTGAACAAATATCTGAAAGTTTCTATTTTTCTTCTTCAATAATTTAGTGAGATGAGCAGCCTTCTCACTCATTTTTCTAAATCACCATTTATGTAGTGAAGGGACCATGAACCTGTTAGTTTGTGAACAGTTTTACCCATTGGTTATTTTCTCACTGTCTTGCATCAGAATCTTTCTTAAGCCTTATGCAAGCATGTAGTGTTGTTTGATTTTATTTGTATTTAGTACTAATTGCTTTGTTTCAAATACTATTTGCTATGTTTCAAGTACTCTTTTGAACAACTATCTGAAAGTTTCTATTTTTCTTCTCGAATAATTTAGTGAGATGAGCAGCCTTCTCACTCATTTTTCTAAATCACCATTTATGTAGTGAAGGGACCATGAACCTGTTAGTTTGTTAACAGTTTTACCCATTGGTTATTTTCTCACTGTCTTGCATCAGAATCTTTCTTAAACCTTATGCAAGCATGTAGTGTTGTTTGATTTTATTTGTATTTAGTACTAATTGCTTTGTTTAAAATACTATTTGCTATGTTTCAAGTACTCTTTTGAACAACTATCTGAAAGTTTCTATTTTTCTTCTCGAATAATTTAGTGAGATGAGCAGCCTTCTCACTCATTTTTCTAAATCACCATTTATGTAGTGAAGGGACCATGAACCTGTTAGTTTGTGAACAGTTTTACCCATTGGTTATTTTCTCACTGTCTTGCATCAGAATCTTTCTTAAGCCTCATTTTAATTTATGTATCATGTTTCTTTTAGCCTGTTAAGCACATTTATTGTTAATTTTAAGTTCTTCAACAGGACTATTGTGTCCAATCTGATTAATGTTCCTAGTGAAATACACTAATGTACCTACAGTGTATATTATTTGTTACAATTCATCCCTCTCAAATGTATTACAACAGAGGGAAATGGGGAGGGGGGGGGGCTGTACCCCCACCGCTCAACCCCGGGTGCCTCCCGGGTGCCTTATTGGGTAGGCAACCCGCTCAGTCGGGACTAGTACGCGTTTGGTGAGCACGCGCCCTGAAAGCAACCCGTGGATTGGCTAACGCGGTGCCCTAGAAGCGTACTGGACACGCGGAACCAGGACGTGATGAAGTGCTCATTTAGTCGATTTCTGGCTTACGGGGCGAACTAGTCCTGCCATCAGGAGAGCACTGGAAGCGTACTCTCCAAGCGCCCTAAGCGCGCCCTGTTTTAGGCCTAAAGGAGACTTCTCAGATTCATACGGGTTAGGACTAAAAACGCCGATATCTCAAAAACCGTAAGAGTTACAGCGTTTTCCTTGAAATTTAAGCCCTTTAGGGCCCTACTTTGATCAAATTGACCTTAGAAAATATTTTCAAATTTTTTCTGCAACATTGATTTTGACTGCTGTAAGGGGCAGTCATGCCCCATTCGGGTGCCCTGCGCGACCCCTTCCGGTGATCGAAAAAAAATTTCGAAAGTCGCAAAAATCTTGTATTTTGTTATAGCATCCGAATTCGATCTCGCTCACTGACATTTTTTACTTCGCTTTTTTTTGCCCCTCTCTAATGTAGTACCCCTACATACCCACAGAGGATGGAACTGGAACGCATGTAGTACCCGTCAAGTCGCTCAACTGCGCACTGCCAACGCACCAGTCAAAAACCATCAAAAAAAAAAAAAAAAGTCCCTCTCGAGAGAACGCGGACTGGGCCTCCTGGACGTTGCTTTTGTACCCGTCCCGGACCTATAAGTCGACCAGTACCCCTTGCTCTAGCGACTCGCTTACGACCCAGTACGCCGCTGCCCGCGCGTACCGAAAGCGGACCGAAGGTGACCTAAAAGCAGACTCATCATTTTTGTAAGGGTATTGTCCGTAATTCTGTTAGACATATTTTTGATTTTTTAGATCGTTTTGATTTTGGACTAGTGGTACCTGTTGACGAGGTGCTCTGTCTCTTACTTTCCCCATTGAAAGGAGTGAGAAAGCCGACTTTAAAACTCGTTTTTAAACGGTGTGTGATATTTTTGAAGTGTAAAAACACGTCAGCGTGTCTTGTATGAGTACCCTTCGATAATCTGGAGAGTTTGAAAAATTTCTGTCAGAGGGCCATATAGGGCTATGCTTCCAAGAAAAAAAAACAAAAAACAGTCGAATCTGACGAAACTATAAGGCAACTCCGTTTCACTCCGTGCCTAAAAAAATTCACCGAATTTTACCGTAAATTACGGTAAAATACCGTATTTTACCGTAATTTACGTCACTTTGAATCGGACCGGTATTTTTACATCCCTAGTTTGGATGGAGGATGCATTGACGGACGGGGGCATACTGCATGCAAGTATGGACGCCGCACCCGCCACACTGCGCGCTTGGGCCCATCCTATCCGTGCGGGCCCAACAAGCGGGGCCCAGGCCGGCGGGCCCTGGGCCCTGGTGGGCCCCTAGTTTCAAAAAAAAATTAAACCTTTTTGAGGTACCCCATCGAGCGGTGGAACCAGTATCGGGCCCGTGGACGGGGCCCGGGGCCCTGCCGGGTCCCGCGAGCGGGGCCCAGGGGCCCCTGAACGCAGAGTGGCACCCCGGGCCAGTCCAAGCCTGACCCTGGTGTGCAAGTCTCGGCACCGCCCTCAGGCTGTTTAGAGGACAGTGCTAGGCTTGGGGGAATGTAGCCCAGTTCTGGTCTGGGGAACCTTAAGGGTTGTAGGTAAAGTGGAATAAAGAGGCCGCTGGATTACCTTTACAATGCTTGTACGTCCCGGCCTCCCCCGGTCCGCTCTGCGCCCCTCAGCTGGCACTTACCGACTGACGAGCTCCGCTCGGTCAGGCGGGCTCGCGACTCGGTTGCTCGGTGCAGTCTTGCTGACTTTAGAAGTTTTAGGCTCTGGCGGGTGGGGCAGTGCCCCGTTGCGCCACAACGCAACACTGGGCACAGCCGTCCGTGGCCGGGATGGAGTGAGGACCCGTGAGGAAGCAGCGGTGGCCAGGTGAAGGTCACCAGATGGTCCTGCCCGCTGCCCTCGGACCCGGGGCCTCGGCCTCGGGAAGGCCGGTGCCGCCACACTCTCAAAAATGAATGCACGATTCAAGCATAAAATGCTTAAAGTCAAGCATATTTCATGCTTGAAACGCCAAAAATACCACACGCATATTATGCTTGATTGAAGCATATTATGCTTGATTGAGGGATACCATATGCTAGCCCCAAGAATACAATATGTGCCTCAAGCATCACATGCCAGTGCCAAGCACACAGACGGTTGATGTACGAAGATGATTCTTAAATCAACAAAATCCTACAAGAATGCAAGATTTGCATCAAAATCGCTTTGAATCGAGCATTCATTTTTGAGAGTGCAAGTCCCCTCTGGTGCGCCTTGGAGGGTTAGGCGAAGGGTAGGCAGGCACTCGTGAGTAGCCTACCCGACAGCAGGAAGCCCTGGTACAAGGGCATGAGTACAGGGTGCCCCAGTCACATACAGTGCAGTAGGTTGGGCTGCCTACGCTCCGACCGCAGGCGCAACACTGCTCAGCGCTCGGCTAGACGCTGGCAAGTGGCTGCGGGGAGGTGGAGGGAAGGGGGCTGTGGCGCTCTCCGACCGGCCGAATCAGTAACATGTCCGTCGTTTCCTTGTTACAATAATTGTGGCGCAGCGCAATGTTCACAAGAGGTTGACAGCGTCAGTCAAAACATTAATTCTACCCCCTCCCCTCCGCACCCCCTCTACGCCAACTAGCCGTGGCCAGACCCCGGCTTTATCCCACCCGACTCGCTTCTGCCGGTCGGAGAGCACCACAGCCCCCTCCGCCTCCCCGCAGCGGCCAGCCAGCGTCTGGCCGAGCGCTGAGCAGTGTTCCGCCTGCAGATCGGAGCGTAGGCAGCCCAACCTACTGCACTGTAAATATTTTTCGTCATATGACGAGAAAAGCTGTGACGATTCACTGATAACCTGAATAGGTCGTCACTTTCCGACGTTTATTCGTCACGTGACGACGTATTCGTAGGGTTCATAATTCGTCACATTTAACCAAACTTCAAGAAGACATACTTTTATAGCGGTTTTTGCAAAAACAAAATCGTTGACGAGTTATTCGTCACTTGGTCTGTGACGACTTATTCGTTTTTCAGATTTAGCCAGAGGATTGTCGTAAAATGACGATAAATATTTTTACAGTGTGCACTGTATGTGACTGGGACACCCTGTACACATCTAAGGTGCCCTGCACACTAAATTCTTATGAAGAATTTTATTCAGGAGTTACAGACGCTTTTGCACGTGCGGCGCGCTCTGCATAATATTGTGCGTAATAACGGAAAAATTATCCGTTATTACGCACAATATTATGCAGAGCTCAGCGCATGTGCAAAAGTGTCTGTAACTTCTGAATAAAATTCTTCATAAGAATTTAGTGTGTGAGGCTCAATGAGGGTCAATCGCAATAATGCAAAGTATTTCTCTCCAGGACAGCGGGTCAGAGGACCCGGTGGCAAAAGGGAGACATTGACGGCAGCGGAGCGGAAGGCGGAAGCTCACCCAATCCCGGCCAGCGCGGAACCTTCAGCCCTGGAATGGGAGACGGAGACGGCTCAAACGCCACCATCCATTTGCATGGTGACGCCCAAGCTGATGCTGGACCCCAATTACCACCTGCAAGAGGGGAGGGAGTGGGAGCGGAGAGCGGGTTTGGCCCGGGTTCGAGTCGCACCTGGAAAGTTCAGATTTTGTACGCACGCCGGTGTGAAAAAATGAAGTCAATCAGGTGTCAAACCGGCGTGCAATTAAATAAGTTGTTAGGGTAACCATTCTTTATCTGTGATATTGTAATGCTTTCAGACCAATACATCATGGCTTTTTTTTTAAGGAGTTGGGAGGAAGGAATTGAGTGTACAGGCTGCCCCCTTCGGATCGGAACATTCCTGCATCACCATTAACAGATCACGGCTTTGGCCGCTTCTCTCCTTCCGCTCGCATTACCCTACCAGCCAGCTCCCTCGCTAACCGCAGGTAACCGACTCTACGGGGCAATGCCGCGTCGGCAGGCAACAATCTGTCCCGTGCGCCTGGCAACCTACCGCCGAAGCGCGAGAGGCGCAGCAGGGGCACAGCGTGAGCAAAAGCGCATTGCTTTATGAATCGCCACGGATCAGTACTCCTCTGTACCTTCAGTACTTCGCCTCTAAGACATGCAGAAGTTTGTCAGAACTAGTCAACTTGATCGTGCATTGTATTGCTTGTTATTTAGGCCCTAATTAACTCTCTCCTCTAACGCCACCCCGCCGCCTTAGGATATCCTTGCGTCATGAACAGCGGCGACTGGAAATCATTTAGTATAGCGGCTTCTTGCTCTGAAGGTTGAATTTGGTCAGTTACATTAGGAATATATTTGTACATAACGTTGCGACGTTTCTATTTTCTTGCGCCCTCTCACCGTTTTCTTGTAAATTATTGAAATGTGTTTGCACCCCTAACTTCAACAAAACAATTTTGAATTAATGCCTTTCTATGTACAGTCCTGTACCCCAGACGGCGACAGTTTGATAGTGCAGTATTGCAAAATAACCTTTTGCGATCTCGTACTGATATCATGCGGGTATGGGAGGAGATGTGTAGGAGCCCCCATAAAAAAAATAATTAAGAGACTTGAGCCTGAGAGAAAAACAGCGAGACTAATCCCGTGTCCATGGATTCGGTTAGGCTGTCATTTTAGTACCAGGTGGATGAGTCGTTTTTTTCCCCACTGGAGGATTTTTTAGTGCAGTTGTTTCTTCCTAGATACTTTCTCTGTGATGCGTGAGTTATGGGGGTTGAACAATTGAAATTTGGCAATACCAACCCTGTGCTTCTTTAGTCTTACTTTTCTTCACTAAAATGACCCCAAACCACCTCCAGAATGAATATAGGAGCAAGCTACCATGCAGTAACGACAAAAGTGGTTACGGAGAGTCTCGGGAAATTAACTCCTACTGCACCAGGATGATTTTCATATTGATCGTCGCGCTTTGGCTAAAACTGTGCATTGAGATTTATTTTAAGAATGCGCGACGTTTGATTGCCTCACTCTCCTTCTCTCGTCTCGCCGAGGCATGTGCGTCGCGGGCTTTGCCTACCTTTCCCACACATGAATATCTGAAATCTAAAATGTGTCGTTTTGGTTTTATGTTGAAGGATGTTTTTGAGATCCAGTGAGACCTTCTAAATGAAGATGTCCTGCAAGGAATACGCGTGGGGTCGAAAAAAAAGTTTAAAAAGTGGATTCTAAAAAATGGTCGGAAAAATGTGTTGGTTCTAAAAAAAATCATTAAAATTTGCTTTTTTTGTGTTTAACCAACTCCTTCCAAATGTGAAGTAAAGTCAGAATTGCAAGAGGAACAACAAATCATGACATGCCCAAGAGTTTATTATATAACTCTGATCGTTACAGAACTACTTTCGACACCTACTCTAATTGTCGCATAGTCGCTCTTTAAGGTCAAGACATCATGCTCTCGTCTTCGGTGACGTTCTTATTCTCCGTCGGCGTGGTGACCATCATAGAGGCGGGGGCACCGATCCCTCCGCTGCCTCGACACAACACCGTCACGTTGTAGCTGGCGCCGGGATGCAATCCCTCGACCAGCTTCTCGTAGAACGGACGCTCCTCCTTGGTCTTCACGACGTCGTCCTGGGCCTCCTCGCTTAGGCCGTCCGCCGTCCTCACTGCCGGAAATGCAGTAATTACAATGCTGGTGCCTTTCAAATTTTATTGCGGCTGTTATTTTTAAACAATCCGATTCGACACGAACAGAATATTCCGTTTTACAAGAGGCGCTCTCCTGACGCCGACTGTTGATGTAATTAAGTGAAAGCTAAGGCCAACATCTGGGTCACATTGGTGACCATGGATGGCTCGGCTCGGTACTTAAAGGACGAACTTGGAGATGTGCTTCAAGTATCTGTGCGTGGTCTACGTGAACAGGCACTAAGTGCTTATAAAACGATTTCTTTTCCTGTCAGGATTCAAGTCCACATCCAGAAATATGAACATCTCATGAGCACTGTACCAAGGACGCGAACAGATGCGTCCCGTTCCACAGCCCAATCCAAGTACGTCCTCTCAGTACTGCGGTACCGAAATATTGATTTACATACACTGGCAGTCTCATTTAGCGGGCCACTTTTTGCAGTCATTTCGTAGCAAGGAGACCTAGAGCGTTCAAACATTGAGGAGGCACGCCCCAAAGACCCCCTCGAAAGCCCCAAAACAGCAACTTTGTTGATTCAATCGAGGGGTTAAACCAGCCCCTGATATGGCACATTGTCGAAAATCGCCGTGAACGGGATCATTAAAACCCATTTGTTGGGCGAAATTTGGCAAAATTACAGTCAGCGCGGAATTATGGGTCCCTATAACTGCCCAGGCTCGAATTTCAACCCTCTCCGACCATCCCTAAAACCTAACGTTCAAACCATTGGTGAACAGGAGAAGGTTTGCTTACTCTTTGTCATAGGAAAGACCCAACTCAATCTTAACGATATGCGTCAAATTGTTCTCGACATCGCGCGGACAGAGAGTCAAAAAACTTTTGGAACAGTGGGGCACATAGCTTCACTATCGCTCACTAAATCACACGATTATCTCGGTTTGACACAAAAATGTTGGTCAGACGGTTTTAGTGAGCGCTCTTAAGTAGTTTTGTAAATCGGGTCGTGTAAGTTGACGGATATTGAAAGGTGGTCGAAAATACATCGGCGACCTTATTCATTTAACGGTCCACTTGTGGCAAAGTCTTTCATTTCGTCTCGCCCGCATGGATAAAGATGGCCTCTGGGCTTCCGAAAATAGTGCAAATACTATTCCAAACACATAATATAAATGGAGACCGTCTTAATTTTAACGGTTTCCTTATGTTCTTGCCTCGTCGTTTCTCAGTATGCATTTCCAACGAGGCTTAAGAGTGGAAGTAAAAGAATAAGACTAAGTACTTCCAGCACGGAAATACGCGCACAATCTGCGATTTCTCACAGCACTTGTTTCAGCTCTGGAAGTAGTCTTGTTCTTCTACTTCCGCTCGCGAGCCTTTTGCAGATTCCTTCAGGGATATGAAAGTGCTTGAGCCGGCGTTGTAAGGTTCCAACATTCAAGAGAAAACCCCAGACTAAGAATTCGATACTCAAACAACTTCAACCCTTATACTGCGAAGCCTTTTTCAAAGAAAGTTAATTTTAAAAGCGAACTCTTACGGACTAGAACTAGAAATGGTTTGATATTGACCGCAGTCGCTAGAAACATCGGAAAAATACCACGTGCTGACGTTCAAGCGATTAGGAATTAAAAGGGCGAATGTTAACTCCTCACTCTTTAATAAATGGCGTGCGAAGGTATCTGCCATAGCAATTAAAGGGTGGATGGAAGGTGGCTTTCAGGAGTAATTGAATGACTTATCATGTCACTCTGACTGTAATCTTGTCAACTTTCTCCCCACAACTGAGTTTTAATGACCGCTTTCTTTTCAGTTTTTCGACGATGCCCCATTTGAGGGGGTGGTTTAACCTCTTAAAATGAATCAAAAACGTTAGGGACCTTAACAAGCTGGCCCGTAGGATGGTCCATATCCGCAAAGTGGGGTGAATTGTTATGGGCTGACACGTCAAAAGTTTCATTTTGGCATTAAAAAAATTGTGTGCCAAACCGGAAATGTGTCGGACAATATTTAGGGGTCACGAAGGGGTCACGAAGTGCCCTTATGAACAGAAAAAATCAATGTTTTTTAAAAATTCAAAAATAAATATCTAAAGTCAACCTGGCCAAAGTATGACCCTAAAGAACTGAAATTTCGAAGAAAACACTGGTTTTTAACATATCGGCGGTTGAAGTGCGAAAATCGTGCAATCCCAAGTTTTCGTGTTTTTGCTTGATTTTCGCACTTCAAACGCCGAAACCTCGAAAACCGTAAGAGATACAGTGTTTCCTTTGGAATGTTAGCCCTTTAAAGCCCTTCTTGGGCCAGGTTGACTTGGAAATTTTAGGTATTTCGAATTTTCAAAAATACATTGATTTTTACTGTTCATAAGGGGCACTTCGTGACCCCTGCGCGACCCCTAAATATTGCCCGACATATTTCCCGTTTTGCACACATTTTGTAATGCCAAAATGATACTTTGCACGAACTCCACTTTGCGGATATGGACCATCCTACTGGCCCGTCCCAACGTCAAATACCTCGGTGCCAGTTCCGCTGCGCTCCACCGGCACCTCGGGCTGTAAAATGGAACGGGACAGTTCTGCTTATCGTGGTTCAGACGTAGTGCAAAATTTCAGTGAAACATTGCCAGTAATGTTGCGCATGAGCATTTACCGTTTAAAATTTTAACTGTGGTCTCGAAGTGTCGCAAGTACCCGTTGAGAAAGCGGGGCAGCCTCCACTGCAGCACCACCGAGGTAGACGTCGTCTGCACGGCTTCGAGTCGCTCCACGGGACCGGGCGCTGCGGCAAAGGCACACACACCAAATATCTGATACGGAAGTCTATCGCGGCAATGCCCTAAGGTCAGCTTCTGGGGAATAACCGAGACTGGGGTGCCACCTGCCACCTCGGGTGTCACAGTACACGGTTGAGGATCTATAGAAACAGGGCCACTGCCCGTTTCCTGTCCAATAGTTCACAACAGATGCATTTGTCATAGGGGCTGAAGACACTATATAGGGGATTTGGCCGGAAGTCGGAGTCGGCCGTTGTGCGCATGTGCTCTCACCGAGGAGCGAATCACTAGCGTAATTATATGAACAAAATTCTAGAAATTTCAAAAAAGAAATTGATAAAAATTGCGAATTTTAAGTTGGACTTCGACTTCATGCCGAAAAATAGCACCTACACAGGCTGAAATGACCAGAAAAGCAATCGAATTCTAAAATTAACAAAAACCACGGGGTGTAATCCGATGAAATCCTGAAATCTGTGTACACATTTTTAATGAGTGGTTGTCCCCTCGGCTCTCACTGCCTGGTCCCCACTACCGTCTCTTGGAGTTTTATTGGCAAGCTCTATTGTCTATTCCAGCCCACGCTATAACGCGGCGCGCTACCCACCTCCATCCCTGGTAGTCGCGGTGGTCGAGGCTTCGTCGCCGGCCCGGGAGATCTTGTCGTTGGTGGCCGTGACGGCGACGGCGTAGCTGCTGGAGGTGGAGGTCCCCACCCTGACGACAGTGCACACCTCGTCGGGCCAGGCGGCACACCGGGTGTCGGCGGACACCTGCTGCGCATCCCAGCCGCCAGCGCGCACCGAGTAGTGCAACAGCGTGCCGCCAGGGCGCGCTGGGGGCCGCCAGCGCAGCCACAGCGCGGTGCGGTTCCAGCGGTACGCCGTCAGCTCCAGCGGCGCCGAGGGCGCTGCGGGCACGGCCAAAAAGATCAGTGCCTTTCGAAGCTAGTCTGCTAAATATTCGTCGTTTAGTGTTTATATCCATTAGGTGGACTCTGTCGACTGTAATATAACGTTTCTAGCTCTGTGGGGGTTAAATCAAAGCTCCGATTGTAAGTGCGCACAATACCTGAGTGCAAGGCAGTCACGCTGATAACCGACCAGTCGTCCGGTGCTGCCAGCCCCGCCACGTTGGCGATCCCGACTCGAAGTCCATACTGCCGGCCGGGTTCCAGGCCGGACAGAGGCAGAGCCGTGGCAGCCGTGTCCCCTGATGCGTTTGCAGCGCCCCTGCGGGCAACAAACCGCACAACCGCACAAGCGTACAGTGACCAAACGTGACCAGGCCAGTCAGGCAGAGAATCACCAAACTATTCCGATTTAGAAACAAAACGCTTTTTAGTCCGTCCCGACACGTTTCTTTAGAAACGGCAGGAGCCGGGCTTATGATCTGATACCGTATGTTCGTTCGGGCGGACGTGTGTTCGCCGACTTATCGTTCATAGAGAAACTTCAAATTTTGAGGATCAACTACTTCTTTAACGTAGAATCACGTGCGGTGTCTGTTTTTGTTTTTTGAGGTTAGCGTTGGCCGCCGCGCGCACACCATTACCATCGCGGCGCGCACAGGGACGGGCTCAGGTTAACGATTGTAATCGTAACAAATACATCTGCTATCGGGCACTTCTAAGGAGACTTGAGGCGGGGCCCAAGGCACCCGCAAACGCCGCCGGCAGGCCAAGCTGGCCAAGTCCCCCTGTCGAACCGAGGTGCCGGTGGAGCGCAGCGGAACTGGCACCGAGGTTGACGGAAGGGACGGGCCAACTTGTTCTCCTTCACTACAAGGTAAGAGTACGCCAGACCACGTCTGGACGTAAGGCTTCGCTCATCGCAAAGCACCGTTCCGCCCCTCCACTGCGAGCGCGAACGATTCAATTCTACGCAGCGGTGCTTCAAAATCTAAGCACCCCCTGAACACGTCGATATTGACGACGCGCGTCGTGGTTATCTGGCTCCGCGCCGGCCGCGCTCGTTCCCCCACCACAAGCATTCCCGACCTCGTCTCACCGTCTCGGCTCCCCGTTCGGGTCGTTCGGGGAGGCTGGCTGCGTGGCGTCCGGCTCGGCTCGGCTCGCTCGGCATCGGTTCTGTTTTGTTTTCGGCCGCGGTGTTTCCTCCTGGACTGGAATTTTGTAAGAGCAAGAGCGTCGCTATAAATTTCGCCGCCCCCAAGCCGAGTTTGATTTGTGTTTAAATATTGGTAAGGTGACGTTTGAGTCGGGTGAGTACGTCATATGAAGATATGATAATCCGGTTAGGGTTAAGGAATCGCTGTTTCGCTTTGCTTTTGCAACGTTCATGATCACTCGAGTGGCCTGTAAGATTTAGCATCGCTTCGCCCTCTTGTCTTTTTTACAACTTGATTCGCGGCTCACGCCGGAAATTAGGGCACGACTTTCTTTGTCATGAAGCCTGCGCGTCTTTACGTAGTGAAACCGCCCTATTTCTTTCCGACATGTCTCGAATCTGGCTGCAGCCCTAACCTTTCATATGCCAAGTTGTTTACGTTTGACGCCACTCGATAAAACAAAAATTCTGTATGTTTCTTTGCCTGTGATTTCAACCCAGAAATGTGAAGGGTATTTGTTTCATCTTTTCTGGTATTTAACCTCGCTTCAGTTGGTTTACCAAACACTCCGTTTGCTCAGAACCGCAATAGAGATCGTTAATGTTGTTAGAAGGGAAGGACCACACTTTATGATCATACTTTCTTATTTGCTTAACGCCGGTGACTTTTCCGAGCTGCTCTTCCAACGCCATTGTCAAATGTGAGCTAAGTGTTTACTGACATGTTCCAGTTTTGCTGCCCTGCTGGTGTTGGCTTGTTTTGTGCTGTGGATGAGCCCGAGATTCCTTGGTCGAAGCCCTGCGCGCCAGCTTCAGCAAGTCATTATTTACCAGCTTCTCTAGTTGTGAGGTGAAGTATATCTGGTGTAATTTATAGGTTAGTAACCTCAGACCGTGTTTCTTTGTGGTAGCTTGCACAAGTTGCTGATCCGTGTGTTGGTGACCGGATGGGTGCCCCACCTAATTACAGTGCTATTGATAATGAAATTGCTGGGCATACATGAATGTGTGCAGAGTTCTCCATGTGTTTTTTATAATATACCATCACATTTCCCTCAGTGTCATAAAGAGCTGATCAATACTGATTCCTATGTGAGCTGAACATTCCACTGCCATGTTCCAGGTTTGGTGTTGCTTGCTGCCGCTTGCTGCTGGTGCTGCCTGACCCTGCAACGCTTTTGTGCACCCCTGGCAACTTTTCTCTGCTGTCTCTGCACTGGTACATCACGCACCCTCCTTCTGTATTTTCCAGGTAAATGACCTTGGTTCAAAGTTGGTAGTAACCTGTAACCTTTCCACAACAAATTATTTGGGCACAATTTTTGACGTTACTCCAAACACTTCGATGTTTTCCGCGCTTGCTTTGCGTTTTCAATGTAACTATGAATCGGTCAATAATTCAGCCAAGTTCAAGAAAATAAGTCTTCCTCAACAAAATATGTGGGCGTCATTGTGAAATCACCCCAAACACTGCGAGGTTTGCCCTGCCAGTTTTGTGTTTTCTATTCAACTGCATATCGGCCGTTGGACCTGTGTTAACCTTTTCTGCACCTTGTGTGCTGCTTAGGCTGTCTGAGATTTTGGTATCTGTCATTTCAGGTGTGTGTGTATTTTATTTCTATTTCTTCTTGCAGTCTGATCTGAAATGGACTTGCGGGAGTTTTTGGGGGCGTATGGCACAATCACTGAGGAGACCATCAGCCTTCTTGTTGGTAAGTAATTGTTGCCTGTGGAGATAAATTGACAGTGCTGGGAATGGAGGACTAGTGTATTCCTTAGTTGATTTTCTGTGGGTTTTGGAAATATCACTGCATGTCAGTTTCCTGTTATATGTAGTAATGGGTCTCACTAACAATCATACTGACATTTTTCAGAGAATTTAAACCTGTCATGGCTGTAGTGTGTCCTATTTGTGGTAGAGTAGTTGGAGAACTGCAGCGTGTGTCAGGACACATTCGGAGCTGTCACAATATTTTCACCTCCCAGCCTCGAGGGGATGGCTGGTTGTGCAAGCAGCCTGGCTGTCGCCAGTGGTATGCAACATATTACGGCTGGAAAACTCATATCAATGTAAATCATGGTGTTGCTGTGCATGGACAACCAGCTGGTGATGTTCAAGTTGTACCCCCTAATCAGGCTGCTCCAGGGAATGTTCATATTGAAGATGAAGGTGTTGGTGCAGGGCATGGCAATGGTGCTGGTGCTGACAATGTTCATGTGAATGATAACAATGTGTGTGGGGGTTATGATGTGGGGGATGCCCACGATGTTTTAAGTGGTGATTCGGAGGATGATGGAAATAATGTGTCACGCATTGGTGTTGGTGGTGGAAGTGATCCGAGCAGCAGCAGCAGCAGCAGCAGCAGTGCAGATGAAGACGACGTCCCATTTGATGACACATATAATTTAGAGAAGTTGGCTGCAGATATGATTGTGGATCTCAGGAGCAATTGCCTCACCACCAGGGAAGATGTGACTAAATCCATCAAGGCCGTTGAAAAAATCATCAAAGCAGACCACCTGAATATTAAGAAGGACTTGTTTCAATTTTTGGCCACGTATAATCTTGAGACCTATCCGGATGCAAAGCGACTGCTTGCCACCCTAAATAACAGTGGACCATTTCATGGAATGCGAGGGAAAAGTGGTCAACTGAGTGTAATCAATGATTACCTTCACTTTAACCCACCATTAAAAAAATATTTAGGGCAAAGAGTTGATCGTGTCAATGTGAATGGAATTCTCAGACAGAGGCCCGTAAGGCAGTCTTTCAGATATGTCTCCCTTTTACAGACTTTAAAAATGGTTTTGTCACAGCCGTATGTCTTGGATTTCATTCATCAGCTACGCCCTAACCAACGAGACTATCTTCAATATTTCTGTGATGCAGACATGTTCCGTAACAGTGACTTCTTGATGAGGTATCCTGAAACACTTTTGTTGTTGTTGTACTATGATGAGTTTGAAGTCTGCAATTCCCAAGGGTCTAAATGTGGAATCCATATGTTAGCAGTATTTTACATAATAATCTTGAATGTTCCTCAACATTTAAATTCTTTTCTTGCATCTGTCCATGTGCTCGCTATTGCATATTTTGAGGATATCTTAGAAGAAGGATTTCGTGCTGTGTTGCAGCCCTTTCTGGATGAACTGGGCCTTCTGGAGAGTGATGGAGGTGTGAGGGTGGTTGTGGGAGGGCAAGAAATAATTTTGAGAGCTGTTCTGGTTGGCTTCACTGGTGATAGCAAATCTGCTCACCTTATTTTAGGTTTTCTGTCTAGTGGAGCAAGACACTTTTGCAGATTGTGTATGATCAGCAAAGATGAACACCGTGCTGGTGTTCTATTGGGACCCTCGCGCAACAGAAATCAACATGCTCTTCATGTCCAGCGTGTTCAGGAAAACAGGAATGTTCGTAACCCAGCTCGCACAGAGACTGGGGTGAACGAAATGTCTTGCCTCAATGATGCGAGATTTTTCCACTGCACAGAAAACTTCATTTTCGATGTGGACCATGATTTAGCTCAGGGTATAATCCCTATGGAAATACGATTGGTGCTAAAAGAATTCATTTGTGAAAGACAGTATTTTTCAGGTAGAGACCTGAACAGAAGAATTCGTGCCTTTAATTATGGAGCTCAGGATGTGAAGAATAAACCTTCACCTAACTTTACTGCAGATGGCTTGCTCACCGCACTCACCACCCATACCATGAAGCAGACAATGTCACAAACTTATTGCCTTCTGAGGGCTCTTCCGTTTCTTCTTGACAATTTGGGAATACCAGAGGAAGATGATCACATGCGGTTGTTACAGTTATTGCAGCAGATTGTTGAAATAGTTCTTGCCCCTAAAATCTATCGTGGTACTGTACAACTGATGGATACACTGATAGAACAGCACATGCAGCTTGCCCGCCAACTGTTTGTTGGTCTTCACATGATTAACAAATATCATCATTTGCGACATTATGGGCAATGCATCTTAAAGAATGGCCCTATGAGAAATTACCGTACTATCCGGGCCGAAGGCAAACACAGACCTCTGAAAAGGCACACAGTTACCTGTGGTTCATATAGAGATGTACCTACAACTTGTGCAGAGTTTGCTCAGATTTCCCAGGCCAAAGTTTGGGGTTCCAAAACACAGGGCACATTTTTCAACAAAATCAGTGTGTATGGACGGAAGTCTGTTAAAGTGCATCAATTGGAGTCTGCTGATTTCCTCCAAAACAAAGGTTTTGATCCTGATGATGTGCTGGTCACTCTTCACAAGGGCTCCTACTGTGGTACGGAATACAGGCGCAATGAATTTGTAATATTGAGGCCTGGAAGACAGACTACATCAGGTCTTCACAAATTTGGGAAAATTGTCAATATAATTAGTGCTGATGATGGGGAAGATCTTTGGTTGGAAGTAAAGGAGTGGGAAACTGAAGCATTAGATGGACATTTCCATGCATATGTTGTTAGCCCCACTGAAGGTGCTCCCACATATGTAGTTGACACAAAACTGTTACCATTGCACCCTTGCCTGAGCGAATGGAGTGACTACACCACCGAAACCTGTTACTTGTCACTTCAATACATGGTTGTGTGATAACACGGTGATTGCCATGGTGAGTTGCCTTTATTCATGGGTGCATGGTTTCTCCTCAACAGTAGCTGTTGCCATGAAATTGTGAAATGCTTATTGGGATCTTGCTTGTGTTATCTAGCATGGGGTGATAGGTGCTTGAAGGATTGAAGTATGCAGCACCACACATCACTCAATTTTAATCACTTAACTGCTATGTACTTTTTGTGATGCATAAACGCAGTTTACATATAATTTATACCTAACATGGACATGCAAAAATGTATGTAACTTGCTTTCAGTTTTGCTTATGTTAGTTTTTGTTATTCTGCAGGTCAGGACATCGATTTGGAGATCTTGTCTGACTTCAAGGAGGAAGATTTTAGGACTGACTTCCCCACAATCAGTGTTGGGCAGAGAAAAAAACTACTGAAAATTATCGCAGAGCAGAAGACAACATTTGAAAACTTAAATCCAATGGATCCTAACGTGTTTGATTTGGTGCGTTTCAGTGTGGCAATTCTCTGCAGTTATGTCTGTAATATACTGATGGTTTTCTCTCCAGGGCTGTACAGCACTCCCTCTCAGTCATCATTTGCAAGGTAGCCCTATCTTAATCCTTGATTCTAAAGACATGGAGAGTCCTAAGAGAGGTCCAGTAGAAGACTGCAGCTTTACCATCAAGAAACGCAGTAAGATCAACAAGAATGAAGGTGATAATGTATCTTCAGTTCCTACTGTTTGCAAGGCCCCTGTTGTCTCGAAGGTATTTCTTACTTGGTGTGAAAATTTCACAGGCAGTAGTAACACTGAGCTTGAGCTGCGTGTGAAGTGAGGAGACATGTTTCTTTCTATTATTTATTCTATTATTATTCTATCTATTCTATTATTATTATTTCTATTATTATGTTTCTTTATCTATTATTTATTCAGGATAAGGATAATTTGCCAGATGTCATTCAAATTTTGAAGTCCTTCGAGGGATGTAAAGGCATCAAAGTAATTGACTTCATTAAAGAAAATAAATTCTTGACCGACAAAGTGCAGAGTGATTTATTGGATATTCTTTGCCAGTGGCTAATGAAGCAGACGTCAGGGCATTTGAAAGCGTGCGTACCTTTGTGTTTTGTGATCTTAAATTTGTGGCTGTGAGTGCCACTGAGCATTCATCAGTACCACTGTATTTGCTTTCAGGTATCCAAGTACGTTTGACAAGATATCTCTGGCAAAGGCAATTGTGAAGGCATTTCCTTGTTTGGAGGATGCTAACAAGTCTCATGTGTGTACTTTCAGATTGTGGCATGCCAGTTTATGTTGTGTTGTTATACATTACTAGTGAGTGCATATCAATATTCTGAATTTCTTAAAATTACAGAAGCAGTGGTTTGATGAAGAATCCCACACTGGCTTAATCCAGACTAGATTGAACACCGTCAGGCGTAGAGCTGCCCCTGAGGAGAGGAAGAATCGGCCCAGGGCTCCAAGAAAAGGAAAACAGACCTTAACAGCTACCTCTCCCAATTGGAAAGTTCGTGCGACACCTACTAAAATCCGTGACCTTGTAAGTTATCTAGGAGGGGCTCTCTAAAAGAAGTAGTGTCTTTGTTTTAATTGAGTGGATTTCAACTTCTTTTATCTGTGCAGGCAAGCATGGAATACCTTGATGCAACTCCTCAAAATTTTAATTTGGTCTCGACCTACCTTGCATCCTCATTTGATGAGAGGCGTAAGTGGGTTTTGGATGACAAACCGACTGTAACACATGTGGTTTCAAAATTCAAGCATCTTGTGTCATATGGCAGCCTTATGGTAATTTAAGTAAAGAAACACTACTTTGGCTGCAGGTTTTGTCATAAATAAGTACATTTTATTCTCCCAAATATTTCCAGATTTGTGAGGAATTTGATAGGATTGAGAAAAGTCATGCACCTCTTGGCCCAACTTTGACATCTGCTGTGCCAGCATTGCTGAAGAAAGCTGAGGTTGAGAATGTACATGGTCTGGAAGAAGTAAAAGCTTTCAGAAATGGCAGGCAATCTTAATCCTTTTGATATGCATCTGTGGCGTGAACTTAAATATGTTGGATAGAAGATCATTTTTCTTCCCTTTTTTTTTTTTTTTTTGGAATAGCTTCAGACGCCACCAAAGCTGTGATTCTGTTGCCATCCATCCTGTTTTGTAAAATTGTGAAGAAAGATCAGTCTGCTTCCCTTAATGAAGGAGCTGCATTCTGGCTAAGGAAAATACCTTGTAGCGCATTGCTTCAAATCGTCCCTGTGAGTACTAGTAGCATGTAGAGATTTTTTTTTTCCTTGTGTGTTTCTTCCCAATTGTTATCAGTTCCGAGAACTTAATGTATGAATGACACATTACTGTTGCAAGTAGGTGGCACTGATACTCTTCTGCTATTGTTCTATTTATTGGAGTCATCCCAAACTTGTGGAGAAATCTTAATTTTTTTCCTGTTCCTGGGAGAAGGGCAGGGGAGTTTGATTTTGTGATTTGCTGAATAACATGAGTGTGACCTCCAAATGATGTGTAATTTGGCTAATTTATGTTATTGTCATTTGATTTGATAGGTCATCAATATTAATTACTTAAAATCTCCCAAATCACTAATGTGCAACTTTTCTTTGCAGGAAGGGACTGATGTAGGTTCATACAAATCAGTGGAGATACCAAAGGACGATAATGTTGAAGTGAAACCGGTTCCTCCTTTTATTTTATGGGTAACCAAAAACAAGAGAGATGGGGAATTCTATATCAAAGTCGATGCCATTTCCATCCATGTAAATACAGACCATGTAGAGCATCCTTTGATTGAAGCACTCGAGACATTTATAAAAGTTCACCATGTTTTTAATGTGGAATACCACCCTTATTTGGGGAGTGTAATAAATCTGCTTGAGCACATTATGCTCATCAAAAATAAAACCTTCCCTAAACTGCACACAAAAGTTAACACATTGTTAACATTTATTAGAAACTTCTGTGCTAATAAGTAGTGTATTGGGGCTTTTAATGTAATATTTTATTTGGTTATCTACTGTTAACAACTGGAATTTTCTATATTTTGTTTCTGTGCCAACACTTGGCTACGTCATTTATCATTTACTTCCTACTGCCTTTAAATGAATAGTTCATTGTGAAGAACTGAAGTTTTGTAGATTTTGTTTCACTGCAATCACTTTGCTAGTCCAGTTATTTATTCAGTTCCTATTGCTTTTGTGAATGCTTAAGTTTATGTTTGAAGGGAATAGTTTATTGTGAACAACTGGAGTTCTCTACATTTTGTTTCTCTGTTTAAGAAACCTGTAATGCCAAGTGTGTTGCATTGTGTAAATTGATACGTTGTAATTGGATCCCATTTCTCCTATTGCATTTTTCAGTGCAACCCATTGCAATGTGTTTGTGCATTTACTGTACAATAATGATTCGTGTGATTTTACTGTTCCTTGCAAGTGTTATAAATACAAACGCCCATTCTGTTCATTCCAATTTGTTCCCTTCTCTACTTCACCTCCAAAACCTTGTTGGGACTGGTCATAAGAATAGAAGAAATTTAAGAGTATAGAACGCTAACATGTTATTTTATTATTATATAAAGCCTGCAAGCGGCAAACTATAAGAACATATGCACAACTAATTACAACACAGCAGAATGTTCTACAATAGTTAATACATTTAAAATAAAGTTAAACCCTAAAATAGCATACACCAAGGCAGTGAATAAAGAAATCACCTTACAAACCATAAATTACTAAATGTAGTACATAAAATAAATATTATTCACAAAAGATGCAATCTGCCATACTGAGGGAGAAACAAAAAAGCCAGCAAGACCACAAAAGTTGAGTGGCTGTTCTTGAATATTTCAAACAAAACCTGTGTTATTCAGGTATTTAGTACTCATTGAACCACACATCCTTGAAACACGGAGTCCTTAACTCAAAACATGAAACATAAAAGTACTAGTGTTTCAAACTTAAGTAAAGACAAACTTCACCATACTTTTGGACTTCAAGGTTTTCAGTGCAGGGCATTAAAAAGTATTTAAAATACCAAATCTTATTTTTTTAAATCAAATTTT
This sequence comes from Odontothrips loti, assembly GCA_038380765.1. NCBI lineage: Eukaryota > Metazoa > Arthropoda > Insecta > Thysanoptera > Thripidae > Odontothrips > Odontothrips loti. Next base: position 319,290 of record CM076248.1, on the reverse strand, counting down.
AAAGTGATTTAGAGACATAAAATAAAACACCTTGTCACTGCAACTGCATTTGGTTGTGATTTTACCTTAATGTGATAATACTTTCCTGGAATTTCAATGAAAAAAAAGCCATTGTCCATTTCAGCCTGGAAGTACGCTACTTTTCACAGACCATGAACAGGATTTACGCCACAATGACAGACCATTCGGAATTATGCCACTTCGAACACACTTTGAACTTCAATATAATCATTACTATTACACATGGAAATACGCCAGTCTGCCAGATCATCACGGAAGTATCATCACATCAAAGCTTTCTGTTATGTACATCCTAAATTACCACATCCTAAATTCTTGAGGACTGGTCCCTTGAATGAGGAAGTTCATGACGCAGGACTTGCTATGCACATGTGATGGAGGACAGTCGATCCTGAAACACACACACACACACAAAAATCAAGTGGCAGATACCAAAATTTCAGTTCTTTATTCAAAAGGAGTTGGTAGCCTCAAACTTCAAGTCATATAGCACAAAAATAAATGTCTGTGTTCTCACATCAATGAGTGTAAACTACCAAACAAAATGGTGCCACAAAAATCACAAGGGAAGATGTCCACTAGTGGGGCATTGCATTTCAGATTCAATCTGAACATTTCGCCCTCCATTCCCAGCACTGTCAATTTATCTCCACAGGCAACAATTACTTACCAACAAGAAGGCTGATGGTCTCCTCAGTGATTGTGCCATACGCCCCCAAAAACTCCCGCAAGTCCATTTCAGATCAGACTGCAAGAAGAAATAGAAATAAAATACACACACACCTGAAATGACAGATACCAAAATCTCAGACAGCCTAAGCAGCACACAAGGTGCAGAAAAGGTTAACACAGGTCCAACGGCCGATATGCAGTTGAATAGAAAACACAAAACTGGCAGGGCAAACCTCGCAGTGTTTGGGGTGATTTCACAATGACGCCCACATATTTTGTTGAGGAAGACTTATTTTCTTGAACTTGGCTGAATTATTGACCGATTCATAGTTACATTGAAAACGCAAAGCAAGCGCGGAAAACATCGAAGTGTTTGGAGTAACGTCAAAAATTGTGCCCAAATAATTTGTTGTGGAAAGGTTACAGGTTACTACCAACTTTGAACCAAGGTCATTTACCTGGAAAATACAGAAGGAGGGTGCGTGATGTACCAGTGCAGAGACAGCAGAGAAAAGTTGCCAGGGGTGCACAAAAGCGTTGCAGGGTCAGGCAGCACCAGCAGCAAGCGGCAGCAAGCAACACCAAACCTGGAACATGGCAGTGGAATGTTCAGCTCACATAGGAATCAGTATTGATCAGCTCTTTATGACACTGAGGGAAATGTGATGGTATATTATAAAAAACACATGGAGAACTCTGCACACATTCATGTATGCCCAGCAATTTCATTATCAATAGCACTGTAATTAGGTGGGGCACCCATCCGGTCACCAACACACGGATCAGCAACTTGTGCAAGCTACCACAAAGAAACACGGTCTGAGGTTACTAACCTATAAATTACACCAGATATACTTCACCTCACAACTAGAGAAGCTGGTAAATAATGACTTGCTGAAGCTGGCGCGCAGGGCTTCGACCAAGGAATCTCGGGCTCATCCACAGCACAAAACAAGCCAACACCAGCAGGGCAGCAAAACTGGAACATGTCAGTAAACACTTAGCTCACATTTGACAATGGCGTTGGAAGAGCAGCTCGGAAAAGTCACCGGCGTTAAGCAAATAAGAAAGTATGATCATAAAGTGTGGTCCTTCCCTTCTAACAACATTAACGATCTCTATTGCGGTTCTGAGCAAACGGAGTGTTTGGTAAACCAACTGAAGCGAGGTTAAATACCAGAAAAGATGAAACAAATACCCTTCACATTTCTGGGTTGAAATCACAGGCAAAGAAACATACAGAATTTTTGTTTTATCGAGTGGCGTCAAACGTAAACAACTTGGCATATGAAAGGTTAGGGCTGCAGCCAGATTCGAGACATGTCGGAAAGAAATAGGGCGGTTTCACTACGTAAAGACGCGCAGGCTTCATGACAAAGAAAGTCGTGCCCTAATTTCCGGCGTGAGCCGCGAATCAAGTTGTAAAAAAGACAAGAGGGCGAAGCGATGCTAAATCTTACAGGCCACTCGAGTGATCATGAACGTTGCAAAAGCAAAGCGAAACAGCGATTCCTTAACCCTAACCGGATTATCATATCTTCATATGACGTACTCACCCGACTCAAACGTCACCTTACCAATATTTAAACACAAATCAAACTCGGCTTGGGGGCGGCGAAATTTATAGCGACGCTCTTGCTCTTACAAAATTCCAGTCCAGGAGGAAACACCGCGGCCGAAAACAAAACAGAACCGATGCCGAGCGAGCCGAGCCGAGCCGGACGCCACGCAGCCAGCCTCCCCGAACGACCCGAACGGGGAGCCGAGACGGTGAGACGAGGTCGGGAATGCTTGTGGTGGGGGAACGAGCGCGGCCGGCGCGGAGCCAGATAACCACGACGCGCGTCGTCAATATCGACGTGTTCAGGGGTGCTTAGATTTTGAAGCACCGCTGCGTAGAATTGAATCGTTCGCGCTCGCAGTGTCCGTGACTGACGCACCCCTATCTTGACCTGCCGGTGTCAGCCTCTGTAAGGCCCTGCGGGGCAAACAAGTCACCTTCTGGGCAGTGGACCCAAACCTCCCCAAAGAGACGCTTAGGACGTTTTCTTCCTCATGATCACAGGGAAGGCCCTTTTCAATCTCTTCGCCGTGGTCAGACCGTTCTCGACCCAGTCCAAAAATTGATAATCGATTCGACGTCGTTTCGATGTCGAAGCGCAAGGTCGACACGAACTACGAAATTGATCGGAAAATATTACAGATTTCGACGTCGAAATCTAATTTGAAATCAAAGTCGACATCGTTATCGAAATCACTACATGATCGAAATCGATATCGTCGAAATAAATATCAAAATCGATATTGGAATATCAATCGATATGAATTCACTGACCTCTTTCGGCACAACAATGCATACCTCAGTTAAGTGCAGTTTAGTGTGCCACTTCTGAAAAAAGTGAATTTAAAAAACGGGTTTTCTCGACCTGAAATGGTTTATGCTGATGGCAGCCGCGAGAAACATCGCGCGTTTTCGGAAAGGGTCATTGTTAGAACCACACTTCTTAACGTAACGACGTGAGATATAGTGGCTGTAAGGTCGGAGTAAGTCCCATGGTGTACTAAACGTCTGTTTGCAGATTCACTGGCGCGAAAAAATTCGTCTGTATAAATTGTAAGTTGGTCTTCGATTCCATCGACATCGAAACGACATCGAATCGATGATCAATTTTTGACTTGGATATCGTGTGGACAAACAAACACAGAGAAAAAAAAATCAGCCCGTCCCGAGTAAGAGCTTCGTTATGGCTCAGCCAAAAAGTAGCTTAGTCCCTGATTAATTCAACAAGAGTTATGTGCCTTGTAGAATAATCGCGAATGGCTTTCCTTAATCTTCCATTTATTTTTAATTTTTTCATATTTGGAATACTCATTAAACTAACATTCTAAACGCGTAAAAATACTAACACAAAAAACTATAAGTTTCTCAGGCAGTCCATTACTAGGTGCTCTACAAACACCATCTTTGTCATGATCTGCCTGAAGAAGCGCCCCTGGAAACATCGTGCTCTCTCTTCCTTACACGTTAAAAGCCAGCTGCCAGCGATAGTAAGCCAGTGGTCCTCCCTGGCGCAGGCAGTCCTCTGGCGGCTCCCACTGCACCACGGCGGACGTGTTGGACACGGCAAGGACACTCAGCGAGGAGACCTCCACGTGAGGGACTGCGGGACACGAAAATCAATGCTTCATACGTCATCCGACATCTGCACACCAATGATGGAAAATTGAACTAGTTCACACATATTTTATCATGGCTTAAAAACGGCTTCCCTCCCGGATTGCGATGGAACCTTTTTAATAACGTATAAAGCATGTCCTTCTTAAACCGTCCTTAAGAAGAACAAAACTTACGTAAACAGAATTTTCAGTCTTCTACAAATAAACCAGAAGGCTTTTTTTATGCTAAATTATGCATCAAATTCTACATGAGCATTTAATGTGACGCATTTCTTCGTACACTACGAAGAAATTCTTCGTCAAACGAACCCAGGCTAGGATTCATTGGTCACCATGAATAAAGTTCCATGAGAATCTTGGTGAAACCAATGGAAATGAGTGAATAATTTCCTAGGTGAGATGAATCCTTTCAGAATCTTCGTGATACCCGCGAGAACTGCTCTGTTCCCACAAAAAATCGGTTCCATGGGTATGGGTGGGTATGGGTGGGTATGGGTGGGTTTGGGCTTAAACTTCTCGTAGCGTCCCATGGAGGCCCGAAGGTTTTTATTCCTATGGGACGTGTCATGGCCTTCCTAGCCTGAGCACGAAACCTGCTGAAGGCCAGGTTTAAAGTAAAATAAGACTTTGTTTCGAAGGAATTCATTTCTCAGTTCACACTACAAGAAGACATCAACTAAGTGTGAAATCTCGCCTGAGTCATGTCACATGTTTTCCTTTTTGCCAAGGCTGGGTGCTGAAATTCGGGAACGATTTTTTTCATGGACAATTTTTTAAAGGAAGAGACATAGTTCTGTTTCCAAATTGTGATGACCAAAGAACCAAAGCCAGCTCATGTCGGGGACATAAATGTTTATTTGCGTATCTAGCCCAAAGGAACACACTACCCTGAGAATATAGACGACCCGTATGCTCAAGTAAAGAGGAGCGGCTAATGCGGCTCACTACATGCAGGTCTCCGTGCCCCCGCCAGTGAAGCGAGTCTCCGGCCGGCGCTGTGAATCCGACGCGTGAGTCATGCAAGTTATATTCGGAGCTTTGCCCTTCAAATCGTCATTGAGTAGACAATCTCTTACCCTTGGGTGACGTTCTGGCGATGACGGTGGTGGACTCGTCCTCTGTTCGGACGATGACTTTGTACTTGGCAGCGGGCAGCAGACCCCCCAAGATCACAGAGCTACCGGAGGACTGCACGCGGCCTGCCGAGGAGCTGCAGTCCTTGCTGCACCCCGCCACGGACACGCACTGGAACACGACGGCAGGTGGTTGCTATATACGGTAGGCATTCCCTCACTGCACCTTTGTCACACAACCGAACCTCTTGCTAACTAGAGTCTATAAAGTCTATAAAGAGGCGCAGGACGGCGCGGAATTACCATGTACTCCACAAAGACAAGGTGCTTTTGGGCGTCCAAGGTCCACGAGACTCGCAGCCTGTCATCGGTGACCTCGGACACGTCCACGTCGTTCAAAAACCCTGCGGCCAAACCCAAGTTTTGAGAGATGCACCGCATGCAGTGCATTAACACTCACAAGGGAGTGCCTACATTGGTAAATTATAAATTAGCACCGTGTTTCATACTTTGGGAATCCATACTACCTACTACCATAGGAATGAATTAAAAGTTTGGGCTGAATTCGTTTTCATGCAGTTTACCAGGGCCCCAAAATTTAAAAACTCGAAAAAAATCTAAAATTTTGAGAATTTTTTTATACTTTTATCAGTTCTCGACACGTCCAGAAATCAAAACAAGATTTTCGTGAAAAAATTTCCTCTTCAGACTTAAAAAAATTGCGAAAGAATGTTTTTTGGTCCCGTGACGTAGGGAAAAAAATTGTCTCCCAAATTAAACATTTTGTGATTTCTCGATGGCTTATGAACTGAACAAACGTTTACGGAAGCTTTTGTAATTTTTTAAAATAATTGGGTTAAGTTTTTTTATGGTAAGAGTTTTGAGGCCCTCCGAAACTGTGTAAAAAGAAAATTTAGCCGCACATTTTATGAAATTCGTTCATTTAAATGATAGTGCTATGTAATCCAAAAGTATGGGCCGCAGGCCAAAGTGCTTATTTACGCTTCTGGCACTCCCTTGTTAAGAGGTCAGTAATATGTATGCCATGTCAGTAAAGATGTGTCCGTAACAGGCCTACTTACGTGGTCCCTGGGTCCGCACCACGGTCTGCGGCACGTACTGCATGGCGTCGAGGTTCTCGTCCAGCAGCAGGGCGCGGAGGGCCACTTCCGTGTCTGCACGGAGCCCGTCCACCTCAAACGGGACCTTTTCCGAGTATGTCGAGGAGGTCTCTGGATCGTCCAGAGGCACCATTTGACCGGAAACCCAGTCACCGCCAGACGTTTCCTGGAGCATGACCATGAAGAAGTGTTCTCATTCGGGCGGGTGAAGAGAGACGAGCCGTAGCCGATCGCCGGCCTCCTCCCACCGTTCAACCCGACCCGGCCTGGTGAGGGTGAGCCTCAGCTTGGCCTAGCGATGCCCGATATGATATCGATTTATCGATATTTCGCGACGATATTTCTAATATCGTATCGAAACCGCTTCCTGCGATGTATTCGATAATCGATATTTTGTCTCGATATATCGCGGAGCACAAAAGTTCCCTTTTCTACGCAACAGTCTGAGAAATCTCCCCGCGGTATATGTTCTGTCGACGAGGCTATGACACTGCGCGAGCCACCCCGAACACCAGCGTTTTCTCTGTCGCACTGGCACCGACACCGGCAATCGGCTGACACCAGAGCACCTTAATCAAAGGTCGTTCCTGAAACGCTTAAGCAACGGCATTCGGGAGGCCCTTAATTAATTCAAAAGCTTGTTAATTTAATTATTTTAAAGATTCTTGAAGATTTTAAAGAGGCTCTCTAGTAGGGATAAATTTGATCGATATTTGACCGATATATTGAAATATCGATATATTTCGGCGATATATCGATATTCGATATCGACTACATTTGATAAGTTCCATACCGATATTATCGATATCAAGGGTCTCGATATTAAACGCTAGCTTGGCCTCCCCCACTGTCAGATCACCAGGTGTTGGATGTGTTGCCAAACTTTGCGGCGCACTGCGAACGAAAATACGCCTGTCTTTCCCGATATCGTCGAATTCTAGTTCTTAGTTCTTTGTAAAAGCCCAAATCGTGCGATCTGACGAAAGCTGATGGAAACTGAATCACAAGTCGCAGCCTGTCAGTGCTGTTACTAAGGTACGGAAGTTTAGTGCCGTTTGGCGGGGGTTCTTGGGTCTTCGAGTACCGAAATCGGCAAAGGGGCAGCTATTCTCGTCGGCGCATTGGGTGCGGCAGCCAATTCTTACCCGCCCAATTGCATTGCGACTGCACTGTGACCAACACTATTAGGATTTTAAAACCGTTTGGCGGGGTAACGTTTTGCATATATATATATATATATATATATATATATATATATATATATATATATAATCTTACGACTGGACCACCATTGCTTTTCGTTAAAAAAAATTATTATTATATGACAGACAGCGGTTGGGCATTCCCCTTTATACCACGTGGTGTGGGGCGGCTCTCTTGAAGTCGTTATTCAGCCGCACTATAGTGCCTAGTATACCAACCCTGTGCTGCACAACGAGATACTTCACGGCACCACTGCCAGCCTTCTCCATGTTGACAACGCCCCGCACCGACCCCCTCGTTCTGGACTCCACGCTGGGCCCCGTCCTCAGGTGAGTCAGCTCTGCAGAACAAACGATGATGTGCAAAACGTTACCACGGCAAGTACTGTTTGTTGGCAAGAACATTTGTAGACCTTTGGAAGAAATGCCCACTGGATATCTTCTTTAGCTGTCCACTTGTTACGGCTATCCGTAAAGTATCGTCGCAAGGAAAGGAACTTGGCTACTCCGAGAAGTCCGACTGTCCGATCTTGCATACCGCGTAGCGAGACCGGACAGCCGGACTTCAACTCAGAGCAGATAAGCATCGGTGCTCGCGGTTATTGCACGTGGTTTCCATAACGAGTGCCACTCAAATGTTACGTAATCACTTATGGGGGGGGGGGGGGGGGGGGTTAGGCGCCTATTACCTCCGATGCTTTAACATGTGAAGGGTAGGTTAGAACGTGATTATGTGCGTGTGTGTGTGGGGGTGTGGGGGTGGGGGGGCGGGGGGTCCTAAACGGTCGAAATCATGATTACGCAATATTTTAATGAAACCTCGCAACGTGGCGGGTCGTGACTGTCCGTCCTCGGCTCGGCGAACCCGGACTTCACCTCGGCCTCGGAACAGCCAATTTCGTTTCATTGCGCTGATATTTTGAGCAAAGCCCGAGGGGCTGCCCGCAACCGCAGTCACACACTTTTTGCAGGGTCTGTCATTTCGTCCCTAGTTGCCGCAGAGAGTTCAGGAGGTCCCGAGGTGATCTAACCCATGGCAGAGAGGCCCGAAATCTTGGCCCCCAAAATAAGGGGCTTTTTCAGTACCCCTTATTTTTTGAGCCGGCCCGAAATTATGAGGCCCCCCAAATTTCGGGCCGGCCACATTTTACATGAGTCCGGCCTCTTATATTTTGGGCCGGTGATGTTGCATATTAAACACGGCCAAAGATCGTTATACTTCGGGAAACTGCAGATTGCTGTTGTGACGTCTTTTTCAAATTGAAGAATCTTTAATTCGTAAATGGGTAACGAAAAATTTGTCTAAACTTACCTCCTAATAAAAATCATATTATAAATATAACAATTGTAAAGCCGTTAATAACATTTCACAAATTAACCTGACCCAGTTAAATATAAGGAAACAATATTCTTAAACCTAAATATTTTAATAATTTCGATTGAATTTCATGAATTTTAAAAGCTGCGTAAACGATTTTCATTTAGCGGTTCACTAAGGCAGGTTCACACCTTTGAGGCCGCCCTTGTTAGAGCTGTGCGGTTAACCGGTTAATAACCGGTTATTTTTTAGAACCGGTTGCCCGGTTCTTTTTTAGAACCGGTTGCCCGGTTATTTTTTTTAGAATAACCGGTTAATTCCCTAACCGGTTATAAACCCTAACCGGTTTTATTTATTTTAAAATAACCGGTTATTTTGACATAACCGATTATTTTGAAATAACCGGTTATTCTGAAATAACCGGTTATTTAGAAATCTCTGGTTATTCTGAAATAACCGGTTACTTTGAAATAACCGGTTAATTTGAAATGACCGGTTAATTTGAAATAACCGGTGGAAAAAAAATAACCGCTAACCGGTGATAACCGCGGTTATTCCAATAACCGATAACCGGTTTTGAAATTCAATAACCGCACAGCCCTAGCCCTTGTACCTTTCAGGGCAGCCTACACTGTGTTGAGGCCGGCCCATTGATCGATAGTGCCGGCCATCTGGTATTTGGGGGCGGGCCCCAAAGGTTGAGGGCCCCAAAGGTTGAGGGCCGGCCCCCTGCTCTCCGGGGCCAACCACGAATTGTTTGGGGCCGGGCCCTAAATTTTTCAGGCCGGCCCCTTAGTTTTCCGGGCCGGCCCCCATTTTGTTCGGGCCGGCCCCTTTTTGAAATGGCCGGGCCCCTTAATTAAGGGGCCGGCCCCCAAAAAATAAGGGGCCTGTCTGCCATGGAGATAGAGATCCTTCGAACATACCGCCTCAAAACTGACCTGTCTACGTCAACTACACTGTAAGTATTTTTCGTCATATGACGAGAAAAGCTGTGACGATTCACTGATCACCTGAATAGGTCGTCACTTTCCGACATTTATTCGTCACGTGACGACGTATTCGTAGGGTTCACAATTCGTCACATTTAACCAAACTTCAAGAAGACATACTTTTCTAGCGGTTTTTGCAAAAACAATATCGGTGACGAGTTATTCGTCACTTGGTCTTTGACGACATATTCGTTTTTCAGATTTAGCCAGAGGATTGTCGTAAAATGACGATAAATATTTTTACAGTGTAGGGAAAACTGCGAAACCTGGTAAAGGTGGACCACTGAATAAGCGCCACTGATATTTTGGCCCGGGGGTGACGTGTCGTTCTTTTATTCGCACTGGCAACTGACTGGAGCAGGTTAAACGATTTAGCGACCATTGTGTGAAGGCGTCAAGGCAGAGTATTACAGAATTCCCAAAACGTGCAAACATCCTGGTGGCAAACCATACATATCACCGAACTTTGTCAATCATGTGGCAGTGACGGTGGAACTCAAAAGAGCTGAGAGCTATGATTTGGCTCCGAGTCGTCAGATGTGGCTGCGCTGTTAAACGCTCCAGTGTATTGAACGCACTCACTCTGATGACAGGTGGGTCCGTGGAAGCCCGGCAGACACCCGTGAAGGCAGTGCCCGGTGTAAGGGTCACACTCCTCATTTCCACCGCAATGTCCGCACTGCTGTGTGCAGTTGGCGCCATACCGGCCCTGTCCGCAAACTGACATAGGAATAAATACATGCGCATCAGGAAGCAGATAAAACTGATTACAATCAACTTATTCAGATGTACTGACCCTCGTCACAGAGCTCGCCGTGGTATCCGGCTGCACACGTGCATGTCCCATCATATCGACAAAATCGCATACCACTGCAGCCTCGGCTGGTCTCAGAACAACTCTCGGAGCAATTATCTCCGTGGCGGCTTGGACCACAAGCTGCAAGAATGCCCCATAGTTAAAAATCCCGCATAACAGTCCATTCCGTTGCGCCTGCTGACGTAACCGGAAACGGCAAGATGAAGTGAAGGATAATCAGTGGCTCAACGCAGTCATCACTGCACATGCGCAGATGCCATATTTTTGATAGAACGAAAATGCGCTGCGCTCGCGCTATAGAGATCAGCGCTTGTTATTCCTTTCATCTTGCCGTGTTCGGGTACGTCAGCAGGCGCAACGGAACAAACTACTCTAAGCAAGCGGATTTTTTTTCCGTTTAAATGACAACCGACAAGACTGGACAGAGGCCGAAATGTTAAGTAAGTAGCAGTCTGGAACTGGTACCTTGCTCGCAAGTTAAGCCACTGAATCCCGGGGGGCAACTGCAGACTCCGTGGAGAACATGGCCTCCGTTCATGCACATAGTTATATCTTGAAAATAAGAAAAGCGTAGATAGTAAAAAGAAGTACCAACGCAAAACTATTTAAAGATGTGGGTTATGCAAGCACCATTCGTGGCAGCTCAGAAATGAGTTAGCGGTTGCCGATAACAGCCTTGTACTCGCAGTGCATGTAAGGACAGTCAGTACAATCCCATCCATCACATGCACTTTACTTTATATATTGCGTTCGATGAACATTCTTTTTCGCAGAAAGGATCCAGAGGGTTCACAGAGTGAATTATTGTTAGGAACGGAAACTTTGATGGTCAGGAGCACTCGTCAGCCCATGGTGTGACACTCACCTTTCACCGCGCTCGGAGAGATGACCGCCGGCGTCCAGACCCGCCAGTTCCACTTATCTAGAGAAATAAGCAGCACAGTACACTTCGAGTAACGCTGCGGGAAGGCTGTCGTCCACAAGCCTGCCAGCGCGTAACGCAGTAATTATGACTGCAACACTCACCACTGACTCGTACCGGCATGTCTGACTTCCAGTGGTCCGGTCTTATTTTCAGTGTCTTCTGTCCCTCGCTGACCGGTAGTGTGACAGCCTTGTCGGGGTGGCCCTGCAGCCAGACAGCGAGCTCCGAGGGACGACGCTCCACTTCGAACACCACCTCACCGTCAAGGAAAGGACGACCATAATCCTCCTGTGTTAAAAGAATTGCTAGTTGTGATTTGACTTCGCAATGGTGTGCAGTAGTGCGAGGCTTTCATGTTCACTAACAAGCTCTGTTTCGCTGCAGTTCTTGCCCAGCTTATTGCAGCCGCAGAGACGTCCATATACCAACGCCTCATACGGGGGCCATGACTCCGCTACTGTCGACAGCTTGTTGCACTTTGCCCCATCGCACATGAGAAACTCGATTGTGATGTGTTCCTTGCGCTGGAACTGAACGTGAGCTTCGAGGACGTCACCGATAGCCATGATTGTGGTGAAGGCTGTAACACAAGGCACAAGGGTCATTGGAACCATTACGAAATTACGGTTTTAGCCCCCCCCCCCCCCCCCCCCCCCCCGACCTTCTCCAGGTGATTGCGTAATATTTATTTGAACGACACCCGCAGGCATTTATGAGTTCACGAGTCCGGCCTGCCAGTGTGAGTTGGGGTATGCCTATTCCAGAAAACTTCTAAAAACTTCCAGTTTTCTCCCGGTCTCTAGTTTAGTCCGCCCCGACAGATTTCCAATACAATCGGCCCAAGAGGCCGGGCGTTGGTCTCATCTCGACTGTTCGGGCGGGCTGACGATTGTTCACTGAACTTCCCGCAGACAGATCGACATTAACTCTAGAGGGTTGACTTCTCCAATTAAGTGCGGACTGAGGAGACCTTTTGAGTCCGCGCAGAGAACGTCTGCGTGATGTGACCCTACCAAATGTGCGGAACACATCACCAGCCCGACCGAAGCTAAGCCACCGAATTTTTGACAGTGGCTCGTGGCTGACGGCGCGTCGCGTGCAGCGTAACTTTCCATACCGTAAGGTTCTGTATCCGTATTTGTGATTCGTGTCTTCTTCCTATATCCAGTAACCCTGTACTCCGGAAGACCCTATTACAATACATGGATCTCCATGGGGGGATAGACCCTAAGAGAAGTAGGAGCCCGAACCCACACTAAAATGTAACCGATTTTTTGTAGAAACACGGCAGCCTTTTCGACAGTTCCCATGGGATTGTCGTGCCATGGGCCTTGCGAAACCTTTGACCCATGGTGACCTGTTGTCATGAGGTATGTTTACCCGCAGTTGGCAGTTAGTGAACTACTGACCTTTGTAATGGGTTTCCAACACTGCCATCTCGGCTATCGAACCACACATAAATATATTTGTTAGTGACCATTGGATACTGTCATACCAATGGGAATCCCAAGACGGTTCCTGATGGTTGAAGCCGAACCCATGGCTGCCTACCATGGGATCTTGGCTTCCCGCGGGACGACCATAAGAGGGAAGAGGACACCGGGTCTGGGCAGCCTCTGCGGGCCGATTTTGAGTCGACTTCTATCGATCGCCACAGCCAAACCGTTCAAGGTATCGACTTCAAATTTGGTAGGGAAGCAGATAAGGGTTCAATCTCAAAACAGGAACCTTCAAAAAATAAAAATTATGAACTACTCCGTTACACCTAAAAACGACCGCGACTTTGCGCCACAACAACTTTCATCTCCGGTGACGGAACAATAAACCCCCAAATTAATCTCTAGATAATGCTATCCTCTGTCCAGTGATATTTGTCTGCGGTGAGTGCGATGAATGGTTTGGCCGCCAGCAGGAAAACGCCAAACCTCTGCACGGAGGTCCTCCTTCCTCTTAGGAAAGTGGTCCCCGAGAGTGCTAGGGGCGGTCGTCGAGCACCTATTTTCGAAATCCGGTCGGCGCGTATACTTTTTCACGGCCATTTTTAGATGTAGTGTCCGAAAATATTTTTATTTTTTAAAATTTCACGAGGTCATCTGGAGCCCCCAGCCCCCGCCACGGGTCCTATCCTGTAAATAGCCTCTCTACAGGGGGAAATGTGTATAACAATCAAGCAAAAGCGCGGTATACGCGATTTTTGCACTTTCAATGCCGATATCTCCGAAACCATAAGAGATACGACGTTTTCCTTGGTATTTTAGTTCGCTAGGGTGCTACTATCATCTAATGGACATTGGAAATTTATTCCATTTTTTTTTTTAGAGAGAAAGTTTATTTTTCGCTCTGTAGGGCCCGTGGCGGGGGCTCCAGATGACCCTAGAAAATTCTGAAAAAAATATTTTCGGAAACTGGCCCGGGAAAAGTTTACGCGCCGACCGGATTTCGAAAATAGGTGCTCGACGATCGCCCCTAATGAGTGCGGGTACGCATAGGATTCTTACATAGGGAATGATCCCACTTATCCGGCCTCTTTAACTATACATCCGACTACTCTTCTATTGTACCGTGTGCCTATTTGTTTCTTGAACATTGGTTTCTTCTAAATCAGTGTATCTCGGTGCCTGTAGTTTTAGGGTTACTGTAGGGACTGACCTTTGCAGGATGTCTCGTCAGAACCGTCGTCGCAATCATTGGCACCATCGCACTTGTAAAGGATCGGTATACAGTCTCCACTGGCGCACTTGAATTCATCATCTGTGCATTGCGCTGCGTTACCTTAAGAAAAACAAGACAAAGGTCCAATAGGGTATTCCGGAGTAGAGCTTGATTAGAAACAAGAAGAAGACAAAAATCACAAAATCCGATACGGAAGTTTACGGTGTGAAGAGTTACGCTGTACGTGGCGCCGTCAGCCACGAGCTCACCCAAAAGCTTGGAGGCTTTCCTCTCGCTGACGATATGTCACGATCATTTAGTAGGATCACATTCTCCAGGCCGCGCGGTAGAAGGTGACCCTACTAAATGGTCGTGATCATACACCGTCAGCGAGAGCTAAGCCTTCCTCTTCACACCGCAAACGTCAGTATCCGCTTTTGTGATTCTTGTTTTCTTGTTGTCTCCCGTTCATCTCTACTATTCCGCTGAACCCCAGAACGGAAGAAGGCAAGTACTAAAAGATGGCTGAGGCGGGGGGGGGGGGGGGGGGGGGGGGGGGGGGGGGGGGGGGTCCGTTTCCGTCTAAAACGTCCCCCCTCGCCCATCCGTTTGTACTTTTTGCCTTCTTCTCACTTCTGTTCTGGGGGTCAGTGGAATACCCAATTGGCAATGAGATACTTTATGTTGCATAACTGTGCAGTGATATAAGTTGTCGGGAAATTTATATGATTTCAGTCTCTTTTACGTATATTGGCCGGGAGCATCACAGCAATAGCGTGTTCCGGAAAAGTGCCGAAACGGAAGTAACAAGTTATGAAGAATCACAAAAGCGGATCCAGTATGAGGGGAACCGCAGCACAGAGTATCTCCCGAGGGGGCAACCACTCATTTAAACCATGTACACAGATTTCAGGGTTTCGTTTGATTACATCCCGTGGTTTTCGTGAAGAATTTTCTTGCTTTTTTGGCTATTTCAGCCTACGTAGGTGCTATTTTTCGGCATAAAGTCCAAGTCCAACTTTAAATTCGCAATTTTTTCCAATTTGTTTTTCAAAATTTCCAGAATTTTGTACACATGATTACGCGAGTGATTTGCCCCTCGGTATCTCCGGCCGCGGCGTCGGCCACGAGCCAACGTCAAATAATTGGAGGCTTGGCTCTCGCTGACGATATGTCACGACAGGGTCACACAGCGCAGAACACCCCCCGGGGGGTCATACTACTCGCGCGGCCGCAGATATGACTTCCGGAGGCCGCGCGGCAGGCGTTCTGCACAGTGTGACCCTACGAAATGGTCGTGACAAATCGTCAGCGAGCCAAGCCTTCAAATTGTTGACGTTGGCTCGTGGCCGACGCCGCGGTTCCCCTCATACTCGATCCGCTTTTGTGATTCTTCATAACTTCTTACTTCCGTTTCGGCCCTTCTCCGGAACACACTATTCGTATCATCTTTACTGCAAGGAGGATTTGGAAACATTTCAACTTGTAGGACCGTACTGTCAAAACTAAGCCGTAGAAGTGCGCCCCGATGAGGGAGGCATAGCATAGAAATTACGCGGTTATTATCCCTTAATGGGGCATTGAACGTTTTACGCCTCGTGGGACGCGGCAAATGCGTAGTATTACGCCTTAGTTTTACATTCTCGCTTAAACACTGAGGAGGAACTCAAACGTTTCGGAGAGGATAGGGCAAAACACCTCACTTCCCTCCCTTTCAGCTAAAGAACCATTGTTTCACCCCCCCCCCCCCCCAAACGGTACCACTGATAAGTTATTGTAACTGTACTAAACGGTCGTCAAATGTCGAGCTTTAAATTTTGATTTAAAACGTAGAACCGTTTGAGATCGCCAACTCTGAAAATTAAGCTCTCCGCCAGTAGCTTCTTCACAATTTCGTTTCATACAATATGCATATACACTAGGGGTTATCGATCCCGACGTTTTTTGGAATCTGATACTGGCTCAGGTCAGAAAAGTTGCTCCTTAGGTCCAAACACCGACATGAATTTTGTCAAATTTTTTAGTCGAAATCTCAAGGCTCCGCCAGAGCCTCAAAGTTTTGAAAAATAAGAATTTCCGTAGTTCCGAATTTTTTATACTTCTGGTTGCGTTTAGGAAGTGTTGGCTCAGTGACCACAGGGTGCGGTACACCCTTCGGTACCACCACGAATTTTTTCGACGAAAAAAAAAAAGGTACCTGAAGGCTCCGCCGTAGCGATTTCTAATGTTATGCGCCTGGGAGGTAGGCAAAGGCCCTCGACGTGGTCGGTATTCGGTGCTCGCTGGGCTGGTCGAAATTATCCACTTTTTCCCGGATACGCCACGTCACCCCTTAGGTTTCTGTAGTTGGTCATAAAACTCCTCCCAAAAAATTTTGTTAACCCCCTCCGATCAAATCCGGCCATGCCCTGCCATTTTTTAGTTTTCCCATACAAAATACATGGGGAAAAGTATGCAATTTCGCGACGGCCCCATACGGCGTTCCGAAGGGCCCTTTCCTAAATTGTTTTTCTGAATATACACGCATATGTAAATCTGATCGTTACTTAGCCCCCTGCAATCAATATTGTGGAAGTAGCAAGTTCGCCTGTTTAAATTTGAATCCTTTTCCCCGCCATCCTGTCACAGCCTTCTGGCTTCCATCTATAGTGTGTGCTATGCCTTAGTTCTTCCGGGTCCGGGCTGGACACTTGTAAGAGAGCTTTTGTAGAGTGAAGACGGAATAAATTATTATCTCAGTGAATCTAGAAATCGGATTGTTATTGAAGTGAACCCAAACCTGAACTTCTACAGGTTATGGGCCCAGGATACTCTGATATTACGAGTGTGTCTTCGTGATAACTAAAAATTGTTTTTTCGAGTTTTGATTGAGGTGACTGCGTAAGTAGACATGGTTATCGTGTGGTCCATGCGGCTTTGAACCGCATGTAACTGGCAAAGTGTCTCGGAAGCTGAGAGACACTGGTATTTCACGGTCTGTCTAATGTGGTCACTGATTGTGCAGGAAAACAAACTGTTCGGGAATTGCACCACTGGCGACGTGCTAGTTGGGAACGGCACCACCGGCAAACCGGTTGGGAACCACTCTCGGGAACTTGGAGAGGAACTCTCTGGAATTTGGAGAGGAAGGCACCACCAGGAATCTGGTCGGGAATTATTTGTTTAACTCTCTGGAATTTGGAGAGGAATTGAGGAGGTACGAATCTCCGGAACCACTCTTACGATGTAGGAGGAAATATATCTAACCTCAAAATGTGAGGTTAAGTGGATCAAGTGTTTATGCTACTGCTAACTGTAACTGTCTTTGTTTTTTCAATATCCAGGTCTAATGGAGGAAGAAAATAGGTTCCGTGTTCCCTTGTTTGATGGGTTGAATTATGATGACTGGTGCTTTCGCATGGAGGTGTTCCTGCGCAAGGAGGAAGTCCTCGATGTTGCCATCAGTGGGCTACAGGAGCAACAGGCTGCCAACGCAGATCTCCCCGAGGACAGCGTTGCCACTCGTCGACGGAAGGAGGAGGCCCGTCTCGAGTTGATGCGGAGGGACAACAAGTGCCTCAACCTGATTGTGTCGCGTGTGGCGGACTCCCAGTTGGAGTATCTGAAGGGCTGCAAGACTGCCCAGGAGGCCTGGGAGGCTCTCCGAGTGAACTACGCCAGGACCTCTACTACCAGCCGGGCCGCTCTAGCCAAGAAATACTTGGGACTCAAATACAAACCCTCTAGTCAGACATTTAGAGAATATTGTTTGGAATTTGACAGAGTGTTGCGGGAGTTACGACAGTCAGGGGCTTTAAAAACAGAACTGGATGTGGCGCTTGAGTTTGTGTTTTCTATGCCCCCGGACTATGAGGGAATCGTGTCAGCTATCCAGACAGCAGACCCGGCAAGGTTGAATCTACCCTTTGTTCGCAGCAGAATTGAGGAATTTGAGCAGCTGAGAATGAGGACTCAGAAGCGAACCATCAAAGCATCTGCTGAGTCTGCGTTTTCAGCTCGGAACTCCAGGGCTGAACCCTACCCTTTCAACTGCCATCGTTGTGGATTCTATGGACACAGACGTCAGGACTGCCACACCAAGCCTGAGAACTGCCATCCTGATAGATCCCAGACTGGAGCCTCCCGTGGACGTGGCAGGGGATATACTCAAGGTGGCCGTGGTGCAACCAAGGTTTCGGGCGGTCCAGCTGGTCCAGCTCCTGGGAGAGGAGGTCCAACTCACCGTGGTCGGGGAACCAATCGAGGAGGCCGTGGCTTCAACAACAACAAACCCAGAGCATTCCTAGCAGACGATACCGTTGAAGCTAACTTTGCCTATAGCTTTGATGATGATGATGACGAGGTAATGGGTCTTATATCTGTAGAATCTAATCTGGAGGGTGAAGGTGAAGAAGCATTTCATGTGAGCGATCAAATTTCTGGTGTCAAATTTATTTTAGACTCGGGGGCATCCAGGCATTTGGTTAGGACAGATGTCCCAGTGGCTTGGTTAGACTAAAGAAACCTGTGAATATTCAAATAGCTAAAACGGGGATGTTGCTTCAAGCTTGGTCTAAGGGAGTATTATTTGGATGGGTTAAAGTAGGTGGAATAGACAGAAGACTGGATATGGAAGTCCTTGTGGTGGAAAATCTCGCACATAATTTAATTTCTATCTCAACCTTGGCAAAGAAAGGTTATGCTGTTGTTTTCTGGGATGTAACTTGCCAGATTCTCGAAGGTGATATTGTTTTGGCTCAGGGGGAGCTAGAAAATAATCTTTACACATTTCAGGTTTTGGTAGCGAGGAATCCTGATGAGTTCTGTTTACTTACTGAGGAAGAACAACTGTGGCACAGGAGGCTAGGACATCCAGGAAATCATAATTTAAAGAAAGTGTGTAAGATGGTTGAAGGTATGGGTAACATAGTGGGTGATGGACCGCATTTCTGTGACATTTGTGTACAAGGGAAACAGGTTAAGTTGCCCTTTCCAGGGACCAGGCCTAGAACAGCTAGGCCTTTGCAGCGAATCCATAGTGATCTTTGTGGGCCAATTAAACCAACGGCTTATAATGGTGTCAAATACATTATGACCTTGATTGATGATTTCTCTCATTTTACTGTAGTTTTTGGGTTAAAGAGTAAGGATGAAGTATTCAAATGCCTCCAGACTTTTATTGCAAGAGTAAATGTAAAATTTCCTGAAAAGATTTGTGAATTTAGGTGTGATAATGGAACAGAATATGTTAATGATCAGGTAAAAGAATTATTCGCTGCCAGTGGTATTAACATGGAAACCACTATTCCGGGAACTCCTGAAAATAATGGGGTTGCTGAACGCATGAATAGATCCTTGTTAGAGAAGGCCAGGTGTATGTTGTTTGGAAGTAATCTTCGTAAGAGTTTCTGGATTGAAGCACTATTAACGGCAGTCTATTTGTTAAACAGGTCCCCAACTCAGGCTGTTGAAGAGAAGAAAGTCCCGTATCATCTATGGAATGGAGAAATACCCAAAGTCTCCCATCTTAGAGTATTCGGTTGTGTAGCATTTGTTAAAAAGAGCAAGGAGCAGCTTCAAGGAAAATTTGATTCTAGAAGCAAAAAATGCATCATGTTAGGCTATTGTGATAACGGGTATCGGCTTTGGTCAATAGAAGATAGGAAAGTTATTAAAGCAAGAAATGTTATTTTTGATGAGCACCGAACTAAATTTAATGATGATGATTGGGTATACAGCAATGATCAGGAAAGGGATCTAGAAATTATGACTGAAGGGGAAAATTCAGAAGGAGAGGAGCCAACTTCAGGAGGGGAAGAAGAAATAAATCCACCTGATGAGCCAGATGATAATGTAAATGGAGTCCAAATAGAGGAGTTTGATGAAGAAGAGCCACAGGGTGTCAGACGGGGAACTAGAGTAAGGGTTCGTCCACAGTACTTGCAGGACTATGTGGCAATGGCATTACTTTCAGAATTTATAGATAGCTGTGATAGTGAAGGTGAAACAATCAAAATTTCTCAAGTGGGTGTTGAGACTGCTTTTTCAGCCCTTAATTATTGTAATGATGTTCCTTTAGAGTATAGTGAGCTAAATGGTAGAGAAGATGAGAAATTGTGGAAACTGGCTGTTCATGAAGAATTAAGTGCTCTTGAAGATAACAATACTTGGGAACTAGTGACTTTACCAAAGGGAAAAGTCCCACTAAATAGTAAGTGGGTTTTTACTGTCAAAGAAGATGGGAATGGCAAAATAGTTAGGTATAAAGCTAGATTGGTTGTAAAAGGGTGTTCACAAAAACCAGGGATAGATTTTCATGAAACTTATGCTCCAGTTGCAAAATTAATTACTGTTAGGATTTTTCTATGCTTGTCTGTCCAGAATAATATGAGGGTGGTCCAGCTGGATGTTAAAAGTGCTTTTCTTCATGGTGATTTACAGGAAGAGATTTATATGTGGCCACCTGAAGGTATGAATATTAAAGATTATTCCAAGGTGTGTAAACTGAAGAGGACACTTTACGGATTAAAGCAAGCACCCATGGAGTGGAATAAAAAGTTTAATGAATGTGTTATCTCCTTAGGTTTCAGGCAGTGTAAGAGCGACCAGTGTTTATATGTTTACAGGAAGGGTGATGATAAAATGTATTTGTTATTGTACGTTGATGATTTTCTCTTGGGAAGTACTAATGACTTACTTTTAACTAAAACTAAGGATAAACTGATGTCAATATTTAAGATGCGGGATCTTGGGAAAATGTCATATTTTTTGGGCATCAAAATTACTAAATTAAATGATGGTTTATTCTTGAGTCAAGAAAATTATATACAAAAACTATTGGAAAAATTCAAAATGGAGAACTGTGCTAAAATTAATACTCCAATGGAGACTAAACCCCCTCGGATTTGTGAAGATAGTGTTTCAGTAATTGGACTGAAACCATATAGAGAACTAATTGGTAGCTTAATGTATTGTTGTATGGCAACTCGGCCAGATATCTGTGCGTCTGTAAATCATTTTAGTCAGTTCCAAACAAATGCCACTTCTGAACATTGGAAGGGTTTGAAGCGCATTCTTAGATATTTAAAAGGAACTTCAAAATTTGGCCTTTGGTTTAAAGGGAAGTCATATAGCCCTCTCACCTTGCATGTGGATGCAGACTTTGCGAATGGACCAGAGAGGAAGTCAGTCTCTGGGTTCATCGTGGAAATGTTTGGAGACAGTGTTGCGTGGTCAACTCGGAAACAAACCTCAGTTGCGTTGTCCTCTACTGAGGCAGAATTTGTCGCATTGGCCGCAGGAGAGAGAGAGCTATTATGGCTAAAACAACTTTTAGGTGAGTTAAGTATCACCGGTTTGGACAAACCTATTATAGTATTTGAAGATAATCAAGCTTGTATACAAGCTTTGAAGACTTGGGATATGAAAAGACTGAAACATGTTGATATTAAGTATAACTTTGTTAAAGAACTGAATAAAAATGGAGTGATCTCAGTAGTGTATCAACCAACGGGAGAACAGGTGGCTGATATTATGACTAAGGGTTTGCCTCTTGAAGTGTTTTCTCGTCATCGAACGGGGATGGGTATGACTGAAATGTAACTGATAACATTAAAGTTTTTTTTTTCGGTGATGTAACTGTGGCTTGTAACCATGATATGTTTTTATAAGTGCTCACTTGAGGAGGGGTGTGGAAGTAGCAAGTTCGCCTGTTTAAATTTGAATCCTTTTCCCCGCCATCCTGTCACAGCCTTCTGGCTTCCATCTATAGTGTGTGCTATGCCTTAGTTCTTCCGGGTCCGGGCTGGACACTTGTAAGAGAGCTTTTGTAGAGTGAAGACGGAATAAATTATTATCTCAGTGAATCTAGAAATCGGATTGTTATTGAAGTGAACCCAAACCTGAACTTCTACAAATATCATATCTGAATACACTATCAGTCGGCCGCGGGTGACATTTTCTCGACGTTTCTAGGGCCTATGGTCCTCTTCAATCCGTCAAAATTCCCTTTCTCTAAAAATGGCTTCCTATGGTGACTCACACCGCAGTCCTAGGGTAGAAGTTGTTGGGATGTGGACTTCTCCGTCGAGGGGCCTATTGTTTAAGAATGGACCTTCTAAAACCCGACACGCACATGTTTCCGCCTGAATTGGCGTCGTTGGTGTGAGGGTGTGGAGTGAACGTTGACATGAGCCTAAGCTTTCAGGCTTTTCAGCTTATTAGTGGCTTTACCAGCCTGGAGCGGTCAACATCACCGTTTTCAATTTTCGACGAGAGATTTCAATACTTTTTTTTTCAGGGCAGCGAAATTTCCTTCCGTGACTTTTAATGATTTTGCCTAAAGCGTCTCCTGTCAAAATTTCAGCCCCGTAGACCAACTTTTGCGGTCTCTACAGCAACTTTTACCATCGGTGAAGGTATCCGTCTAATACGGCAAGGACCATTTACTTTTGGGCAAAGTGAGGGTGAAAGTACCGTCATTTCGCTATTTATGGATGAGATGAACACGTAGGCATACGCGACCTCGATTTCCTCGAGGCCGCCAATTTGGTTCCGGGAAATCGTTTCTTCTTCCTGTAGAGGCGAGGGGCGGGAGAGGGAGGAAAGAGCCACGAGCGAGCCGTGTTACATCAGCGACTGGGCACGTCTCGACAAGCCGGGCGAGCCTGCACGGGGAATACTGCGAGGGAATACGCCGGGCTAAGACAGAGGGGCCGCGGCGAGCAGCGCCATTATATAAACGATATATTTCATAAAAACATGTCTGGTACTTCATAGACCGATGTTCTATGCAAATATGTCGGGAAATACCCGAGGAAAACGATAGCGGTCAAAATGACCGCTTCAGGCTCTTCAGGGATGCGAAAAAGTCAGGCTTTCTAGTGTCAAAGGCGTCCATCTGAGTCGAAGCGGTCATTTTCAGAACCCTGGAGGCCATTGCTACCCATGCTGATAAATTGTGAAACCATTTTACCCCTTATTTATTAACATCCCGCATCCCCTCCTAAATCAGTGGATGATCGGAAAAGGTTGAAACTCGGCAAGTGGTAGCCTGCATGCACCAGAAGCCCCACTCGCTCTCAATTTGGGTTTCAAGGCCTGCTTTCTTCAGATTTTCCGGTTACTAGACGGGGGTGGTCCAATCCCTTGGAGTGAACTAATCGAGTTGACGTTTACAGCCATTGGAGTTGGATCAGATAGACAAGCCTCCTCCAAAGACCTAACCCTATGCCCACTAGGCACGAAATTAGGGACTTTGCAAAACGTGGGGCGCTGTTAGCCCTCAGTGTACGACGATGTGTGTGGATAATGTCGTTATTTTACGAACAAAGCAATCCAGCATGTCGGTAGCCTCAAAACGACTATTTGAAATGCTCCTCCGAGAAGTCCGACCAGGTACGGCCTGAGGCCAAAGCCTCTCTCTCCCACACCACGGGCTTACCTGTCCGCACAGCCACAAGGACCAGGCCTAGCAGGACCACAGCGTGCAGCGCTCCCGCCATGACGACAGCCGTCCGTGTACTGCTCTAGAGACGACCCTCGACCCCTTCCGATCACAAACGGGGGAGGGAGGGGCATAGGCGCTTTTTCCTGTACAGCCGTGCCAAGCGGCCATAGTGTGATAAACATGTTTTC
Source organism: Odontothrips loti (assembly GCA_038380765.1). Classification (NCBI taxonomy): domain Eukaryota; kingdom Metazoa; phylum Arthropoda; class Insecta; order Thysanoptera; family Thripidae; genus Odontothrips; species Odontothrips loti. Next base: position 295,705 of record CM076248.1, on the reverse strand, counting down.
TCGACGAATGCGACCCAGATAACTCTGACGACTCGTGGTTGTATGGTGAATATCTGCATCGTCGTTTTCTGCACAGACGGCAAATGAAGACATCGCTGATCGCGCCCTGAGAACACTGTTGTCCCGAAACTGTCGGCGTGATGGGTCCGAGTAGTATAAAAGTGTCTCCGGTGGAGACACTCTCGAGCAGGGAGTGAAAACTGAACGAAACGATATCAGAAGTCGAAGAAAACAGGCCCTTTTGTTTAAACAAAACTAATATAGAAACGAAAGTATTTCGTTCCGCAAACAAAACGAAACTAAAAACGAAATAGCCGTGAACGAAATGTTTAAACGAGAGCACAAAGAGCCCGTTTCCGACGGGGCTAAAGTTGGCCAAACTTTATTTTGGCCAAAATTTTTTCGAGTCGAAATACGGTCATGAAGACATGAGTTAAAAAGACGTTTCATAATCTGAGGAATAACATATCGAAAGATAGCGACAAGAATTTCGGTCAAAATTCCTTAACTTTTGCCGGGACTTAGAAGAAAAAAAACGACCGCCATAAGACCTGTCCAATACACGTTTCATGCACAAGGGAAAGTTTTTGTGAAAATTCTTCGGTTTCTGCCGGTACTTAGAACGAGTTCGACGAATCGGATGGTACATTAGACGGATTTCGGGTATCGATATCGTGTAGACCAAACCGGCTGAAATTCATCTCGGTTTACTTTCGATAATTAAGAGTCTCTATAACGCACATTAAGCCGAAAAACGAATTTCAGCAACCTAGGTTGCGTCTCTAACTGGCAGTATGCTGAGCGGAAAAAGCTTGTCGAACGGTGCATTGGACGGTTTTCGGGTACCGATATCGTGCGACATCGGTACCTGAAAGAGACTCTTTTTCATCGAAACTAATCCGATATGAATTTTACCCGGCTTAGTCCACACGATATCGATACCTGAAAACCATCTGATGTACCATGCGATTCGGCGAACTCGTTTCTCAGTCCCAGAAAAAGCCGAAGAATTTTCACAAAGTTTTCTGCCGCAAGCTTTCGATATGTTTTTTCTCTTCTTTCGACACGTCTTTTTCACTGATGTCATGATAAAGTCGCCCAGCCAAAATTTTGGGCTCTGAAGTATGCGGCCGACCAGTGTCAAAATAGCGACTTCAGCGCCCTCTGGCGGCGAACTTGAGGTGGCTAAAAATCGTTTTAAGGCTTAATGGGCTCTTTCCAGACAGCATTTTATCGTAAATGTTTCGATATGAATTTTAGCCTGCTTGGTTCGCACGATATCGGTACCCAAAAACCGTCTGATGCACCGCTCGACAAGCTTTTTCCGCTCAGTAGACTGCCATTCAGAGACGGAACCCAGGTAGCTCAAATTCGTTTTTGGGCTGAATGTGCTCTTTTGAGACCTGGTTATATCGTAAACCTGCCGATATGAATTTTAGCCGGTGCCACAATATCGGCATCCGAAAACCGTCTAATGCACCGTTCGACAAGCTTTTTCCGCTTAGCAGACAGCCATTCAGCGAGCAATCCAGGTGGCTTAAATTCGTTTTTCGGCTTCAGGGGCACTAAAGAGACTCTTTATTCATCGAAACTAATCCGATATGAATTTTTGCCGGCTTAGTTCACACGATATCGATACCTGAAAACCGTCTGATGTACCATCCAACTCGGCGAACTCGTTTCTAAGTCCCGGAAAGAGCCGAAGAATTTTCACAAAGATTTCTGCCGCAAGCTTTCGATATGTTTTTTGTCTTCTTTCAAAACGTCTGTTTCACTGATGTCATGATAAAGTCGCCCCGCCAAAATCGAGGGGGTACTCACTCGAAGTATTCTGTGTACGCGCCTGGAATATTCATATTCACAAATATTCTCGAATATTCAAAAGTATTGAGGTATTCAGAACTATTCCCTTGTATTCGGAATATATTGAAATATTCATTGATATTCGTAGGTATTCATACATATTCAGTACATATTCAATAGTATTCACACATATTCTGTTGATATTCATATGTATTCATATGTATTCACATGTATTCACATGTATTCATATCGTCCATTCGTTACATCCCGCTGGACTGCTTGTTGGCTGCACTGGCTGCAGTTGGCTGACTTGCCGGGAAGGGCGGGAAGCTTGCAAGAAAGCCAACCGTGACCAGCAACCGGCCGATACAAACACAAGTCGATTGTGGCCGTGCTTTCTTTCTTAACTCGTGAAAGAGAATCTCCAAATATCGCAGAATTATTGTAAGTTTCTTGGTGGACAGATATCTGTACGCCAAAGCCATGTAACGAATTAAGTTTCAAAACCGTAGAGGATTTTAGGTGCAGGTGTTGGTAGTGGTAGACGGGGAATAAGACAGGTCTGGCCGCAGGCAAAGCTCGCCGTCGCTCGCTGTGAAGTAAAGTAAGGGCGCTTGTGCTTGAAACACTTAATTTAGTGAAGGGCGAGTTTTGACAGGGCGACTTTTCGAAGAAGATGTCGGCGCCAACTAAGAACGAGACTAAAAAGGTTAGTTTATTGTCCTTCGGTTTTTTGTTTTCCTGGCTTGCATAGTCTTAAAATGTGCAAACCATGTTCATATGTTGTTCAAATTTTGAACGCATGCGTGCAATGAGTATGAAGTTGCACGGTCGACACGAATAAGCAAAGTGTACTGGTGGGTGGTCGCCCCTGCTTAACCTCAAAACCTAGAAAGCCTAGACATGCACGAATCGTCGGTAGCTCCTCAGTCTCGAACAAGCGAACGAGGCAGAGTGCCAGCCTTCCGCAAATCAGTTATTCAAAGAATGTAAACCAAGTTTTGACCGGCATAATAATTGTTTTTGCAGAACAGGGACGAGTTTTGGGATGTGCTGGAGTACAAGATAGGCATGTCCATCCCGAGCGATCTGCGGCCTATTCTCAACAGGTTGGGGTGTGACAATGAGCTGGCCCTCATGCACCTCGACGCCGCCTCCGTCACCAACCTCCAGGACTTCGCCCAGAAACACCTGGCCAAGGTCAGTACATAAACTATGCAATGTGCACCGCGGTTAAATGTGTGCTTCTTTAGTTTAACCAGCACGGCTGGAGTCTCGTCTCAAAAGGGGGCGGGCCTAGTCAGTGTGTGTGGCTGTGGGCTGCGGTGGAGGTAGAGTCTAGGAGTGGCCATCCCGGCCCATCCGCGGCAACTACGCCTACCAAGCTACCCCTTTTCTTGCCAAATCATCTCCTCAAATTTGTTGTGTTGCAGAAAATCACAAATCCCGAGGAGCGCGAAGAGGTGTTTGGAATCTTTTCCGACGATCCGGCAGATTTTGAGTTTGTTCCTGGCCACCGCTACCTCCTGCTAGCCACAGGGCGAAAGCTCCAAGAAGTGCCAAAGACACCACTTAAGCGGCCGCCCAGCACAGCAAACAAACCACAAGAATTGAAGCGCTCAAAGTCCAGCCAGGAAACTGCAACCAAAGACAAGGTAAGGGACAGGGCCAGGATGAGGGGTAATCTATGGGTAAATATACCTTATTACTATATTCCATTTTATTTTTAAACCTATCTGATCACATGTGTTCCCTGCTGTGTCATTTCTTGTGTGCGAACACACAGTTTCATATTCAATTCTAGTATGTTCAGAGGTTAAATATTAATTGTTTGTAAATTATGTTTATTTGTGTACTATTGTATTAATACTATTCATTGTTCCATTCATTGCAGGTGTGTTTCTCTTGTGTCTCATGCAACACAGCCAAGAAGAGTTTTTGTGTCGACCAGAATACCTGAGCACCGTTTCAGTTTTCTTTTGAATATGTGGTAGATTCTTTTGAATATGTGGTAGATTATTTTTCATTGTGACTGCAGACTGATGTTTTGATTTTAACTGATATTAAATTTTCTAGAATGTTGGCTATTGTATACTAGTTTATAATTATATGACTTACTTGTGCAAGTGCTCAAGTACGTACAAACACAAACAAGGATCGTAAACTGAAAGTTAAATGTCTTTTTGCTGATGTACATAATGCTGTTAACAACGAGGTCTGGAGGAAGGTAAATAAAAATAGAAATATACCCTCTGTAATTATTTATGTAACAGCAATACTCTGCAAATCCAAGTATAGCCCAGGTATGCCCAAGGTAGCAAGGGACTTCATGTGGTCCTCGCATTGAAGTGTGGAACGCAGTCTGGTCAAGTTAAAATTGTAAATATCCACTTTCACCATATTGACAAAACAAACAAGGAACTCAGGAATTTTAATAAGACTTCAGGGACCAAGGTCAGTTTGTTTTCAGAACTGTCTGTATGTGTTGGTCACTTTCCTGGATTGGGGTACAATTTTCTCATTCTCCTCAACTATTTTTTCTTGCGGCAATGCTTTCTTTTAATAGAGTTGAGTGTAAGCTACTGCATCAGCAGCATCTTTTAAGAAATGAGATCTCTTATGTGGTCTAAAAGTTAAATTTTGTGTGTGCACCATTGAATTACCTGTTACTTAGCATAATGTTTTCCCTTCGTCATGTCACAAAAGATATCTGGTTTCTTAAAAAATGTTGCTGATGCACGAGTGTACAATCAACTCTATTAGGAGAAAACATTTACATGAGCAAATTAGTTGTGGAGAATGAGTACACTGTAACCCCAATCTGGGAAAGCGATCCACACAGATGGTTCCAAAATCCAATCCCAATTTTCATTACCATGTTTTTTCTATCCAAATGAACTACAGTAGGTACTTAGGACAAGTCAATGTGATTCTTTGAAATCCCCATTTGTCAAAGTAGACCTAGAACATCCCAAGAAAAATTGGCTCTTACTTGTCACGCAGAGCCAGATTGGGAGCTTTTTCTCTAAATTGGTACACTACAAGTTTTTCCTTAAAAATTGTTGTGATGTGAAAGTTTATTATCCCATGTGAAGAGCACATTTTTCTGTGCCATTAAACACCTTTACCTTCTATTTTTATCCAACACTGTGAAGGAGAATAAATGGTTTATCTCAGTTGGCAATAGGTATCGGGGACCGAATCAGAGCTGCTAGGAGGAGTAGACGTATTGCTTATTTATCAATGTATTAAGACGAGCTTTTGTTGGCATAAAGAACATGGTTTTCTGGTACCACCATTTGTCAAACTTGACAAAGAACATCTCGAGTGATCTGGTCATCTCTATCATGCCTGGCCCATCTGATTATGCTTAGGCATACAGCTGTGGTCATCAGCTCTATGAGCATGGTCACCTGACAAGGTGAACACATCCAACCATAGTCATTACTTCAACCAGGGCTTTAATTAATAAATCAACATTCAAGAAACGATTTGTCATTTTATTTAAAAATGTAAATATTTGAACCATTCACAGGAATTTAAAAAAAAAGTATTTGAACTCCATAACAGACTAGGTACTCGGTATAAAAGGAACATTTTAACCATCCTTATTTAGATTCACTTATGGAGGAATCTTTTAAAAACACACATCCCACATTACATAGCCAAAAATCACAGAGAGAAATTTACTTATCTTTTATCTTAGAGAACATCTCTAAAGGTTCATATGAAACATGGAAAGAACCTATGAAACATAATTCAAAGACTCATGTTACTTAAAATCTAATTAGAATTGAAACTACATCTGAAGACAATGGTACCATGGCTCAACATGAACATAAATAATAAAGGAAACAAAAAAAAAGAACACAACAGGTAGTTAAAAAAATTATCACATGGATATGTATCAAAGAGAATAAAATTAACATCAGCTGTCAAACTAATCTTCTTCCTCATCCTCATCATCTTCTTTTTCTTCTGGATCGTCTGTATCATCTGCATCTTCTTCTTCTGTATCATTCGCATCTCCTTCATGCCTTTCTTACAGTTGTTTGTCTTGCTCAGTTTCCTCCATTACCTGCCCCACAATGGTGGCAACAAGCTCTTCATCAGATTCATATTCCACTTCCGCAAGAGGATCTTCAGAGTCATCTATAGTACCAGCCAACACTTGCCGGAAGAAAGGTTGCTTGTTATAAGGAATGATCATGTGATCGCAAAGGTACTCAAGGTCAGCCCGCTTATTGGCAGTTAGAGGGACTGCCCCAGAATATACCAACGGTGGCTGATAGGTTTTTAGGTTGACTGGCCTACCCAATTTATTGGGACTGAGGGTCATGATCGCACCATCCAGATCATATTTTATGCGAACAAGATTATTCTCTCTGCCATCAACCGAAACCTCTCTTACCTTGCTCCACTTAATATCATGACCTTTCATGTCTTTTTGCCAGTTTTGCTTTGACACAAGGTCCTTGTAATCATAAATCATAGATTGGTTTAACTTGAGAACATTGTATTTGGGGAGTTCTTCCTTGGCATCTTCTATCTCTTTAACCCAATCCTCAAAGTCAAGGACTTCCTTAAACTTTGTAGCATTTTCTATTCTGGCATGCATCGTATCCGCATCCATATGGGTGTGCCCAGGTTCAAGGAAGCGATGGGTGATCTTAATTGACTTCAATACTGCAGCATGTTCATACATGGCAAAAACAAACCTGTTCTTGTTTTGCCCCGAACAATTATCTGAGTAAAATCTAATTTCATTGTGCCCAGACTCCACCACCTTAGCAATAAAGTTGAACAGAGAACTTGCAATCTCGCAAGATCCTTTTCTGGCCAAGCCCTCATGCCAGAGATAGCAATGTCCAATACGTTCCACCTCTTGAAAAACGGTAAAATTAAAAACAGATAGCTTATTTCTGTAGAAAAATTCACCCACTTCAGATCTGGGACAGGGCAGTTGCTTTTGCAGATCAAAAGAAACCACTGCAATTTTTTGGTCCTTTTCAGCATCATTTCTATCTTGATTTTTAAGTTTCTTGACCAGGCCTTTTCTCTTGATGTGAGCACTATAGACATCTTTGTACCTTTCTCTTATATGTCTTGGGTTGTGTTTACTTCTTATGGTGCTGCAAAGGCCACACTGGTCCTTCTTTGGTTTATAGAACCCAATATTAAATTGAGAATTTACAATATCTTTGTACCGGGTGTTTCAGCTAACTCAGGACAGTAGAATGGGTGACCTACCCCGCCGCTGGCAGGCGCTGCCTCGGCGCAGCGGCCGCCTGGGCCTGCCAAGCCGTGCCGTGACGAGCCGGAGTGGAGTGGGGAGCGCCGGGCGGCCAGCGGCCCGGTCGAAGGGAGAGGGAAGGGGGCAAGACAACCAAACTGTTACTAAACATATTTTTTATTTTATTCCACCAAGTGTTCAAAGTGCCTGCCGTTCTGACGAATGCAAGCGCCCACTCTCCGCAACAATGCTTGGTGGACAGAGCCGATTTCTTCCGCCCCCACCTCCGCAAACACTGCTCGAATTCTTTCTTTCATGTCCTCCGGGTTTTGTGGCAGTGGTGATGTGATTTTTGATTTTAACGTGCCCCACAGATAAAAATCACACTCGGCGAGATCAGGAGACCTCGGCGCCCACTCCTGAACTGGCCCATGGAGTCCGATCCAGCGATTAGGGTATTTCTCGCCGAGCACAGCCCTAGCCATGAGGGAGGTGTGAGCAGGGTGGCCATCCTGTTGGAACCACATGGAACGCCTGACTGCAAGGGGAATGTCCTCTAGGAGCCCGTCCAAGTCATCTCTCAAAAACCTAGAATAATTAGCTCCGTTGACATTTTCGTCGAAGAAATAAGGCCCAATTATCCGGTCATAGAGGACACCGGCCCAAACTTTCACAGCCCAGTGCCCCTGGAAGTGGTGCTCTTGAAGGCAGTGGGGGTTGTCAACGGCGTAGTGGTGGTCGTTGTGGCTGTTGACACCCCCGTTGCTGTCAACGATGCACTCGTCAGTCCACGCCACCCGGTTTACAAAAATATCACCATCAAACTGAGGGTTATTTCCTGCCTCGTCAACCTGAAATTTCATGTCATTTCAATAAAACCCACTTGCGTCCGCGGAGTCGTTTTAAAAACGGGGATTCGGATTTTTCATACCTGATCTAACAGCCACTCGCACATAGCTACCCTTCTCGGAAAATCTCCGTCTAGCAGTTCCTGACACTTGTGCCTTTTGAATGGGTGCATGTGAAGGTCTTTTTTAATCATTCGGTGGACCGATATGTGGTCCATTTCCAGGGCCCGCCCTATTTTCCGGGTGCTGTTGTGGGGGTCGGCTTCCAGTGCCTGCTGGACAAGCGCGACCGCCTCCGGGCCACGGGCTGGTCGTGGTCGGGGTCCTACGTGTCGGGAGCACAAATATTAAATGTTTTGGGTTTTGGATGTGTCTCGATTAATAATACCGCGAATGAAAACTCACCACGCTGTGCAGGAGCAAACGTGCCGGTGTTTCTGAGCCTTTCCCTATAAACAGGAAACAGTTGGTGTCGAGGAACGACTCTGTCCGGAAACCTCTGTTGGTAGAGCCGGGCAGCCCTTCGAGAGTTCTCCCGCGCTTCGCCAAAAATCAGAATCATGTCTGTCATTTCCTCGTTGGTGAACACGTGGCGGTCCTCCATCGCGGCGATTTGACGTAAACGTTTGACGTCTGCTAGCGTCAGCGCACGGCAGCGCTGTCGTCCCCGCCCCTCCCCCGCCCGAACGCCCCCTCTCCGTCACCGTTCCCTCTCCGGGCCGCAGCGAGCCGTCCCCTCCCCGCCTCGGCGCTCCCCACTCCACTCCGGCTCGTCACGGCACGGCTTGGCAGGCCCAGGCGGCCGCTGCGCCGAGGCAGCGCCTGCCAACGGCGGGGTAGGCCACCAATTCTACTGTCCTGAGTTAGCTGAAACACCCGGTACTGTCGTGCTGTTGCAGTTCTAGCTGCAGGGAGACCTTTCTCCTTAGCCCAAACAAGATAAAGCTTGGCCATCTTGTTCAGCTTGAGACCATGCTCCAGGTATTCTCTCTTGGAGCGTTCCCTACAATAGTGGGAGGGCACTCTAGGAAATGAGTTAACATGCTCAATGACAGATTCCTTTTTAAGAGGAGTGACAGCCACAAAATGATTCTGATGCCTGCCTCTTTTGTCAGGTGTTGTTGTATTCCCTTTGTCAGGATTCACATGTTTGTACGCACTGACTATCCAGCCATCCCATATCCCAAATGTTGCGATGAACATCTTCTTGCAAACCGTTACCTTTTCTCCCTTGATGATAAAAAAATAAGAACGACTGCACTTTTTCTTTTCTTTATAATTAGTTCTGTTTTGAGAGGGCTTCGAGGAAGAATTCTGTCGAATGAAGTCCCATTGTCTCTCGTGGCTTCCAAGGCTCCAAAATTGGTCGAAAAGGGATTTTCTGTCTTCTTCAGAGACTTTCAATCTACAATTTAACCTGCATGAGCAAGGATTTCGAATTGCAGCTGCTTTCATTGGCTTCCCATTAGCTGATATGTATTCTTGGCCAGAATTTTTCAATGTTTTCCTGACATTTGCCTTCCAAAGTTTTGGGTTTGTTGACCTTTTGCGTTTAGGACTTGAACTATGAGTTCTTGATCTTGTTCTTTTGGCTGCTTTGTTTGGATCCGTAATGTTGGGTGGTGTCCTTGGTTCAGGCAGCACTGAAAAGATAATTCAAAAAAATTAAAATTATAAATGTTAGAATTTAGGCATGAGGTAAAAATAAGTGGAAATCAAAAAGGAGTGCATACCATCAACAGATTGATCCAAATCCAAATCTAAAATATTACCAGGCTGCTCTCTTAATTCTATTGCGGGTTCTTCTCCTGATTGATCTCCCTCAGTGTGTATTATTATCAAACCTACAGTTAAAATAATGTACTATGAACTGCAGATTTAATGAGAGGAAAAAAAAGGAAAAAGGTAGAAAATCAATTAAAAATAAATACCTCCAGGCAGTAATTCAGAAGGACTTATTACAGTTTGTGAATCATGAACTGTAACTTCCGTAACTTCACACTCCAGTGCCAGACTCACACCTGTATCAAAGAATTTAAGTACAGATTAATTTAATAAGCATCAATTACTGTATATTGAGTGAGCTCTCATGCACACCAATAAAATGAAACTGTAATGCAAAGAAAATAAAAATGGAAACCAAAAAGAAGTGCATACCTTCCACTGATACATGAGGATCTAAATTCAAAATATTGTCAGGTTGCTTTCCTGGTTCTTTTCCTGGTTCATCTCCTGATTGTCCTCCCTCAGTATGTATTATTATAGAACCTACAGATAAAATGATCTGCTATAAACTATATTTCAGGTAAAAGGAATGAGGTAGAAAATCAGCAAAACATAAATACCGTCAGGCAGTAATTTAGAAGGACTTGCTACAGTTTGTGAGTCATGAACTGATTTCAAATCTCTAACTTCACACTCCAATGTTAGACTCTCACCTGTATCAAAGAATTTAAGTACAGATTAATTTACTAAGCATCAATTACTGTGTATTGAGTGAGCTTTCAGGCACCCCAAGAAAATGTTAGCATTCATGCAAAGTAAATAAAAATGTTACCATAGCACCAAAAGAAAAGGGAAAGCTTACCTTCAGGTATACCAAACAACTTTCTCCGAACGTCCTTAATGGCATTCCACCTCGAAACTTTCTCTCTGAATCCTAAAATAAGAATACAATACAAATAAGTCAAAGGGAACACAATCCTAACACACACTTATTTTAAAGCGGAGAAAAATATAGCAAAGAGCTGGAAGATATTCAATATGCTTCAGCTAAGCACACAGGCATTTTCAGAAGTTTTCACAGGAAAGATACAAGGGTGCATCTGCATCTTTGTCACATTTAAATCACACCAATAGAGAATTCAATGTACTTAAAAAAAAATCTTTTAGATAGAGCAGAAGTTGAAATCATGCTATAGATAAAAGCATACACCTTATATTCACAAAAACTTTTAAGAGAAGAAAAGTATCCAATTCCAATAGAGTTCATATTGTTCATTAACAAATCAATGTTAAACATTTGCAAGCATTTGGACTTTAAGGTCTTAGAGACAGTTGTAGCAAGAAACACTTAGCCCATTATCCGTTCAATTGAAGGAAATAAATTGGAGCGGAAAAAGGCAAACTGGCAGCACACAAGCCCATCCACATTGTTTACCAAATGATACAAACCAATGATACATTGTACTCACAACCAAGCGCAAAACAATAAGGATTTGGGTTCTGCAAAAGATAGTTCACATAATACCGCCATCTTGTTAAATATTTATTGTCAATGACAATAATTAAACTTGATAATAGTTTGATTTTACCAAGTTTACTTGGTGTCACCTAAATTTAATGAGTCTGTTTTACCTCTAGCATCAGGAATATCTGCTTCAGCAAGGGTAGGCTGCTTCCGACTGGCCTCTGAACCTCTGGCATCAGGAATGTCTGCCTTAGCAAGGGTAGGCTGCGTCTGACTGGCATCTGAAATTAATAATAAAACGCCTTTAAAAAAACTTAACAGAGACTAAACAGAGTGTTAAAAAGCTACAGAAATATTAATGCAACAAGTCATTGAGTAGGGTTATATGACCATAAAAGTAAATTGTATGGCAATCAAAGTAAAAAAACTAGTAGAAAAACTTTGAAAATTGAACTAAAGAAAACATAGTACGTACTTCGAGCATCTTCTTTCAGCTTCTTTAAAAACTCAGTCCGCCTCCCCGCCATAGTTACAATTGGTTTCAATAAACGTCACGTTCTCACTCCTACACCACGCCCCTCGACGGATGGATTGTTGTAGCACGGACCGCGGTGACCAGGATTGCGGTTAGGTCAATTTTAAATTTAGAATACCTACCAAGCCCTTGCTAGTCCACTCGAATAAACAGATTCCCGAGAAAGATATGAAAATTCTTCAACACTATCAATCAAAACCTGATTACGCCAAATTAGCACTTGGGCTGTTTTCTGTAGCCTCTGTTGCAGGTGGGCGGTTGTGAACTGGGGGCGGGAAAGATGGGCTGTTTTGAATCGTGGTGCGTACAGCTGGGTTGTTTTGAATGGAGTCGCGCCTAGATGGGCCGTTTTGAATGGAGTCCTTGCTAGATGGGCGGTTTTCGATAGGGGGTGTCGACATGGCAGTGACGGGGCGACGCAGTACTTAGCAGCTATGCAAGCACGCATGTTTGCGCCCAGTGACAACAGCCCTGCATGGCGCTTGTGGTAGATCAAGCTTGACAATTAAAGTGCCCTGTGTTCAGGATCCAACACATATTGGCACGAAGCTGCGCAACCTTCTTCTGAGGGGCCATGTGCTGTGCATGGGTGACTTCTTCGTCTCTTCCAGCCACTTGTTTCTTGTCCGAGAAGTCAGCAAGGACCAACATGAACTGACAATGACGGATATTGACCCCAAAGATCGAATGAATTATCGATCTATGGAGAAGATATGCTCCCAGAAAGTTGTGGAGCTACTCAGAGACCGTGTTCCAGACTAGAAGGAACCTGTGTGTATCTTGAGTTGGCACGGAGTGCAGTTGACGCTTTCTTGGACCGCTCTCTAATTCCATCACAGAGAATTTTCTTGATTTGGAGGTCAGTTTTCGTGTATCGTGCATGGAGGGAATGGGTGCGGGGCAATCCGTCCTACAATCTGCAGACCAGTTTCTTGACCTCCAACACATACACATACGTGGAGATAAATGCCCATGCACTAGTGCTCCTGATTCGCTACTTCCGATACCACGCTGGAGAGGAGGATCTAGGTAAGATTTTGTTGTCTTTCACACGTGCTATTAATTTTTTCATTACAGAAGGGGGGCTCATATAATTTCCTTGAGAATCCCAGCTATGAAATATTAATCGTAATCCTTTATTGTGATTTCCATGGGAATTACTCCTGTGGCTTTTTGGAAGTCAGGATAATGAGAACCTGTTCAAGCTGCTACGATCAATGACCAGCACCGAATCAACGGTTGTCAACTTAACCCCTTTGGAATTCATGCACAGGATTTCTAGGGCAAGTCTTGAACAAGATATCCGGCAGGAACTCGGTTCAAAATACACATTTGCTGAAAGTAGACGTGCAGCAAAGCAAAGTAATGACTGCGTTCCTGAGGTGGGAGCCTTGCCCTCTGATCACGACATTTTACAAATCGTTGATCATGCCAAGCTGGAGGCTCGCTTGATTCTGGGAAAACTTGGAATTGATGTGGAAATCCCTGACGTCTTCCGAAGTTTCGCTGAGGTTGAAACTGATTCGGACGAAGGGAGTGATGACGAGAGTGATCACGACGCATCCGAGGACGTGCCGATTGAAGCACGAGCAGCTGCTGCTGCCGTCGCTCGTGGGGAAGACGAGGAACCTCAAGGTCAGTAGAGGTCTTTTAAGGGATCTTGCATTGAGCGCGCCCACGTCGGCACGTCGGCAAACCTAATTTAACAAGTCTGGGCGTATGCGCCTGCCGGGTAGACAACCACTACTTCTGCACACACACGCGTCGTGCCGGCTGGCACACCCTGGCAACCGCAGGCGCTCGGCGTCGAGGTTCCAGTTGCAAAGAAATTAGGACGTATTGAATTATTTTCTTCGAAAAATTTTCCGTTTGAGGCGAATTAATGTGTTGTTTTTATCCCCTCAGATGAAGACGAGCTGGACTTTCAAGAGGATCGGACTATGTCCTCCTTGTTTACTGGTGAGGTGGGACTGCGCACTTACAACGAGGTGGAAGTGACTCCCGAAAGCCCCTTTGTTAAAGTGACTGACTTCTATGGCAATCCCGCGATCGTCAAGAAGACCAGCCTCGTCTGGATGTTGGGCAGCCGGGAGCGGGTCAGCAATGACCGCATTCGCCGCTATCAGGAACAGGAGACTCCAGAGTTGTCCGCTACCAGCCACACACGCGCCTTGTCGTGGAGGGCTCCCACCCATGAGGACCATGTCCTCCTCGGGGACTGGTGTGCTTTCAAGCACACGCAGTCCGTTATTGTAAGCAGGGTGCTACAGTTTCGGTACTTGACGGGAAAAAACAAAAAGTGCACCCTCAAGTCAGTCCCCACAGCTGCTCCCGCTGGATCTAAGGCCCGAGGAATTGGGGTCCTGGCCAGTTGGTATTGTATTAATGGGTTTGGGGACATGGAAAAATCTCATGCAGATTACTTGTCCATGGAACAGTATAGGTTCACCATTGCCCGCCCTAAACTGCTTGACAATGAGTTATCACTCGATCTTCGTACTGTGAAGCATCTTGGAATTTAATTTTTTTAAATGTTGAGATGTTAAGTACTGTATCATTTTAAAGTGGTTTTTGAACTGTAAATTGTATTTTAATTGTAAAGTGTATTTTAATTTAAGTTTATTTCCACAGTAAAGTGTCTTTCGATTGTAAAGTGGATTTCTGTTGAAATGTGTATTTCAACTCTGTAAAGTGGATTTCAATTGCGATTTGTATTGCAGGTGTAAACGTATAAAACCTCTGGTATGCAGCCAATTTAAAGCCATATTCGTGTTGACCTTGTAACCGATCACTCAATTTTCTTATATTAAGCCGTTACAGCCGCTTTCATATCAAGTATTCACTAATATTCGCTGTTTTAGTTAAATTTTCGAATGCATTTATCAGTATTCGCGTAAAGTAGTTGATATTGACTAATATTTGTTGGTATTCTGAAGTATTCAGCTAATTTCGTGAAATATTCAGACATATTCATGGGTATTCACTGGTATTCAATTAATATTCTGCCCTATTCTCTGGTATTCAATTAATATTCACCCCTATTTAGGGCTGGGCGGTATTTTCATCTCAATATCAATACCCAATATTTTAAAATATTGAAAATGTGTCAATATCAATATCCTGTATTGAAATATTGAAATATTGAAATATTGAAATATTGAAATATCGAAATATTGAAATATTAAAATATTGAAGCATTGAAACAGCGCTTATGAAACAGACTTTTATTAGAAACGGCATCTCTCAGAAGCACGCATTTGGCAGAACCAATATAAAACAGATCATATGCCAGAGGTTCTGCTATGTAGTTTCGTAATAAGCCTGTAAATAATAGTGCATAATGTTACCCCCTGCGCCGCAAAAAAGCTGCGGTTTGAGGAAGACGGACCGGCGGAAGAGAGACTGGAGACGGATCTATGCAAACATCAATGCCAGCGCCAGCGAAAGGTTCGCGTTCGCGGTTCACATTCACTCACATCCGTCGCGTCCCACTCCCACCCGCGCGTCGTCTGCTCTCAAGAGACCCCTCCCCCGCTAGAATGAATGAAATGTCAATATTCAATATCCAAATATTGGATATTGATTTTCAATACTCAATATCCAAATATTGGATATTGATTTTCAATATCAATATCGAATATTGATATTGACCATTTCAAAATCGCAATATTGAGAGGTCAATATTTTAAAATATTGATATTGAGGTCAATATATTGAAATACCGCCCAGCCCTACCCCTATTCTCTGGTATTCCCATATATTCATTCTTATTCAGGATGAATCGTATATTCCTCACTATTCCGTCATATTCTTAATATTCACTAGTATTCAGTAGTATTCAATATTCTGTGTACGTCGAAATCCAGAGTAAGTACCCCCTCGGCCAAAATTTTGGGCTCTGAAGTATGCGGCAGACCAGTGTGAAAATAGCGACTTCAGCGCCCTCTGGCGGCGAACTTGAGGTGGCTTAAATTCGTTTTAAGGCTTAATGTGCTCTTTCGAGACAGCATTTTATCGAAAATGTTTCGATATGAATTTTAGCCTGCTTGGTTCGCACGATATCGGTAACCGAAAACCGTCTGATGCACCGCTCGACAAGCTTTTTCCGCTCAGCAGACTGCCATTCAGAGACGTAACCCAGGTGGCTAATATTCCTTTATGGGCTTAATGTGCTCTTTTGAGACCTGATTATATCAAAAATGTTCCGACATGAATTTTAAACGGCTTGGTGCGCACGCTATCGGTACCCGAAAACCGTGTGATGTACCATCCGGTTCGTCGAACTCGTTTTAAGTCCCGGCAGAAACCGAAGAATTTTCACTAAAACTTTCGCCGCCATGTATCGATATGTTGTTCCCTTGTGCATGAAACGTGTTTTGAACAGGTCTTATAGCGGTTGTTTTTTCCCTTTCAAGTCCCGGCAAAAATTAAGGAATTTTGACGGAAATTCCTGTCACCATCTTTCCATATGTTATTCCTCAGGTTATGAAACGTCTTTTGAACTCATGTCCTTTTGAAAGTATTTCGACTTGAAAAAATTCGGGCAAAAAAATTTTTGGCCAACTTTAGCCCCATTGAACATAACTTTTAAACGAAAGCACAAAGAGCAAATTTGCGTTCTGTCTTTTTAGTCTACTTTTTCGGTTTTGTTTTGCTCGCGTCAAAAAACAAAAACAAAAAAAAACACAAGTTGGCCCGTCCCTTCCGTCAACCTCGGTGCCAGTTCCGCTGCGCTCTACCGGCACCTCGGTTTTACAGGGGGACTTGCCCAGCTTGGCCTGCCAGCGGCGTTTTGGGGGCCTTCGGCCCCCGCTTTAAGTCTCCCTAGAAGTGCCCGATAGCAGATGCATTTATTGCGATTAAAATCGTTAACCTGAGCCCGTCCCTGTGCGCGCCGCGATCGTAATGGTGTGGTGTGCGCGCGGCGGCCAACCCTAACCTCAAAAACCAAAAACAGACAAATTGTCATTATTCAAAAATGCGAAACAAATAGAAAATTGTTGCCACCGTACGTGATTCTACGTTAAAAAAGTAGGTGATCCTCAAAATTTGAAGTTTTTCTATGAACGATAAGTTGGCGAACACACGTCCGCCCGAACGAACATGCGGCATCAGTATATAAACCCCGGTCTACAATACGTTGTAAGCATAAGTCGTAAGCGGTAGTGATAGATGTTTTAAGTCATAAGTAGGTTAAAACACTCGTCTACAACAAGCGTTAAAACATTGACCAACATTCGGCCAATGAGAGAGCAGAACGTTTTGAGCGTCTATAGCAGGCTTCGGGAAAGCGTCTGCCAAGAACAGTACGTCTGCTAGAACTCCTGCAGTCCCGTACTTTCGTGTAAATTCTCGGTAAAACTGATTTTCACCGCGATCGTTTTATGGACGACGAAGAAGAACAACTACTCCTTTGTATGCTGCTTGTTTTGATGTGCCATCAGTTCCACATGATTAGAGACACGAACTTTATGCAACGCGCATATTCGCATATTTTGTTAAGATGTGCTCAGAATGGTGTAATTACAATATTAGGAAGTCACTTTTACCCGCTGATACCTATTTTCTGTCCGCATAAAGTCGCATATTCTGTCATTGTTCGCTGCATATTGCATTTTTCGCATTTTTCAAGCATATTTCAACCCCAGAGGTCGCTGGACACGAATTCAATCCGTTTTTGAGTTAAGAGTTATAACTTGTTTTGCCCGCATTTCATATTTTGCCGCGCTGCGCTCTGCTGCGTCGTTTGTGCGAGTTCGAGCAGGCGCTGGCGGCACTGGTGTAAATGTGATCAGGATTTTCTGATCGTTTTCGAAAAACCATTAGAAAAATTGTTTATGAAAATTAAACAATGTTATCTTCTGAACTTTTTCTCCAATTTATATTTCTATTATTGTGTTGTTGTCAAAAATGTGTGGGGTATGCGGCTAGACACATATATGGTTGAAAATCTACATTTTCACTGCATACTTTTCAAAAAATCAGTGCATAAACTCTGCATATTGAGACATGTATTTAAACTCATGCATTTTCCTTGCATAATTTACGAATTAAGACTACATTTTGACCGCATATTTCCCCCAAAATATGTGCGTTAAAAGTGCATATTTTGACAATTTTAAGGCGCATATTTGGAGGTTTCAGAACATCATAAAGTTCGTGTCTCTGCACATAATGGTATACCAGCGGGCCAGGCCAGGGAGAGGGCGAGGGAACAGGTTTGTTGCCCCTGTTATTTTTGTTTCTGATAACTTCAACGCTCTTGGTTTTTGAATTGAAGCAACTTGTATCCTTTTAACTCATCCATTTGAACTGTTTTAGACGCTGGTGGCGGCGTTCTATCAACCGCAACCATGATCAAATGGGAGAATTCCAGCAACTATTCAGGGAAATGAAAGAAACGGATCATGAAGAGTTCAAGCAATACACAAGAATGAGCCCAGAACAATTCGAACGGGTGTGAAGTTGGCCACAAAAAAATTTGTGGCCACAAAAAAGCTTTTCATGCTCCGACTATAGCCAGCTGCCATCTAGGGTGACCACCCATCCCAAGGTCTTCCCAACAGCCGCTGATGGCCCTGAGCCATCCCCAACAGCCGCTAATGGCCGTGAGCCATCGAGCCCCCGCTGGGGCACGGGCGATGCAGGCCGCTGTCCGGCGGGTCTGCCTACCTCCCAGGGGCATTTTTGGAAAAATCGCTAATACGTGGCCCCATAGACCCCCGATGAGGCCCAGTCGACGCAGACCGCTGTCCGGCGGGTCTGCCTACCTCCCAGGGGCAGTATTCACAAAATCGCTTATACGTGGCCCCATTAGCCCCTGAGGGGCCCAGTTGATGCAGGCCGCTGTCTGGCGGGTCTGCCTTTCTGCCAGGGGCAGATTTCTCAAAATCACTAATACGCGGCCCCATGGACACCAGATGAGGCCCAGTCGATGAAGGATGCTGTCCGGAGGGTCTGCCTACCTCCCAGGGGCAGTTTTCACAAAATCGCTTATACGTGGCCCTATTGGCCCATGTGGGGCCCAGTTGATGCAGGCCGCTGGCCGGCGGGTCTGCCTACCTCCCAGGGGCAGTTTTCGCAATATCGCTAATACGTAGCCCCTTTGGCCCCCAGTGGTGCCCGGTTAATGCAGACCGCTGTCCAGCCGTTCTGCCTACCTCCAAGGGGCAGTTTTCACAAAATTGCTTATACTGGGCTTCTGGCTCCCTAGATGGCCCCGGCTGATGCAGGCCGGTGCCAGACGGGCTTGTCTACCTCCCAGGGGCAGTATAAAGAATGAGGCCTGTACTCTACCCCCGATGCAGACCGCTGTCCGGCGAGTCTGCCTACCTCCCAGGGGCAGTTTCTTCAAAATCTCTTATCCGTGGTTACCCGGCCCCTCTGAGAGCCCCAGTTGGTGCAGGCCTCTGCCTAGCGGGTTTGCCTACCTCCCAGGAGCAGTATCAAGAATAAAGCCTGTATGCTACCCCATTGGGCCCTGATGAGGCCCACTTGATGCAGACCGCTGTCCGGCGGGTCTGCTTACCTCCCAGGGGCAATTCCGAGAAACGCTATTGCATGTAGACCCCATGGCCACAGGCGGGGCCCAACCGATGCAAACCAATGTCCGGTGGGTCTGCATAGCCTCTGGGTGCCATTTCCACCAAAAACGCCTCCATGAGGCCCACATGCCCCCAGTCCAAGCCCAACCGATTCAAACCAATAGCCAGGTTAAAACTGTCGGCAACAATTACGTCAACTATCCCTCAACTTGGCTGTGGCGCTGATCTGTTGGTTTCTCTGAGCAGAGTGGCACATTGAGGCGAGTTGACAAAATTGATGCCAAATGGATCTCGGACTTTTCCGGACATTTTCCGGCGATTTAATGGTCCGACCTCCCGCTTGAAAAGTGACGGCCCCGTGGGGGGTCAGCAACTGTCATGTCAACTACCCCTTAACTTGGCTGTGGCGCTGATCTGTTTTTTTCTCTAAGCAAAGAGGCACATTAAGGCGAGTTGACAAAATTGTTTCCGAATGAAAATCGGACTTTTCCGGACATTTTCCGGCGATTTTATGCTCCGACCTCCCGCTGAGGAAGTGGCGGCCCCGTGGGGGTCGGCAACAATTATGTCAACTACCCCTCAACATGGCTTGGGCGCTAATGCTCCAAGTCCAACTGTGTCGAATCGCTGAGACAGGCACTATGAAGCGAGTTGACAAAATTGATGTTAAAGAAAAATCGGACTTTTTCGGACATTTTCCGGCGATTTAATGCTCCGACCTCCCGCTGAGAAAGTGGCGGCCCCGTCGGGGGTCGGCAACAATTATGTCAACTAAACCCTTAACTCAGCTGTGGCGCTGATCTGTTGGTTTCTCTAAGCAAAAAGGCACATTAAGGCGAGTTGACAAAATTGTTTCCGAATGAAAATCGGACTTTTCCGGACATTTTCCGGCGATTTTATGCTCCGACCTCTCGCTAAGAAAGTGGCGGCCCCGTCGGGGGTCGCCAACAATTATGTCAACTACCCCTCAACATGGCTTGGGCGCTGATCTGTTGGTTTCTCCAAGCAAAAAGGCACATTAAGGCGAGTTGACAAATTGTTTCCGAATGAATATCGGACTTTTCCGGACATTTTCCGGCGATTTTATGCTCCGACATCTCGCTAAGAAAGTGGCGGCCCCGTCGGCGGTCGCCAACAATTATGTCAACTACCCCTAAACATGGCTTGGGCGCTGATCTGTTGGTTTCTCTAAGCAAAGAGGCACATTAAGGCGAGTTGACAAAATTGTTTCCGAATGAAAATTGAACTTTTCCGGACATTTTCCGGCGATTTTATGCTCCGACTTCCCGCTGAAAAAGTAGCGGCTTCGTCGGGGGTCGGCAACAATTATGTCAACTACCCGCAACTACCCCTCAACATGGCTTGGGCGCTGATCTGTTGGTTTCTCTAAGCAAAGAGGCACATTAAGGCGAGTTGAAAAAATTGTTTCCGAATGAAAATTGGACTTTTCCGGACATTTTCCGGCGATTTTATGCTCCGACCTCCCGCTAAGAAAGTGGCGGCTCCGTCGGGGGTCGGCAACAGTTATGTCAACTACCCCTCAACATGGCTTGGGCGCTATTGCTCCAAGTCCAACTGTGTCGAATCGCTGAGACAGGCACTTTGAAGCGAGTTGACAAAATTGTTTTCGAATGAAAATTGGACTTTTCCGGACATTTTCCGGCGATGTTATGGTCCGACCTCCCGCTGAAAAAGTAGCGGCTTCGTCGGGGGTCGGCAACAATTATGTCAACTACCCGCAACTACCCCTCAACATGGCTTGGGCGCTTATGCTCCAAGTCCAACTGTGTCGAATCGCTGAGACAGGCACTTTGAAGCGAGTTGACAAAATTGATGTTAAAGAAAAATCGGACTTTTCCGGACAATTTTCGGCGATATAATGGTCTGACCTCCCGCTGAGAAAGTGGCGGCCCCCTGGGGGGTCGGCAACAATTATGTCAACTACCTCTCAACTTGGGTGTGGCGCTATTCTGTTGGTTTCTTTTAGCAAAGAGGCACATTGAGGCGAGTTGACAAAATTGTTTCCGATTAGAAAATCGGACTTTTCCGGACATTTTCCGGCGATTTTATGCTCCGACCTCCCGCTAAGAAAGTGGCGGCCTCGTCAGGGGTCGGCAACAGTTATGTCAACTACCCCTCAACATGGCTTGGGCGCTATTGATCCAAGTCCAACTGTGTCGAATCGCTGAGACAGGCACTTTGAAGCGAGTTGACAAAATTGTTTCCGAATGAAAATTGGACTTTTCCGGACATTTTCCGGCGATGTTATGGTCCGACCTCCCGCTGAAAAAGTGGCGGCTTCGTCGGGGGTCGGCAACAATTATGTCAACTACCCCTCAACATGGCTTGGGCGCTTATGCTCCAAGTCCAACTGTGTCGAATCGCTGAGACAAGCACTCTGAAGCGAGTTGACAAAATTGATGTTAAAGAAAAATCGGACTTTTCCGGACATTTTCCGGCGATTTAATGGTCTGACCTCCCGCTGAGAAAGTGGCGGCCCCCTGGGGGGTCGGCAACAATTATGTCAACTACCCCTCAACTTGGCTGTGGCGCTGATCTGTTGGTTTCTTTTAGCAAAGAGGCACATTGAGGCGAGTTGACAAAATTGTTTCCGAATGAAAATCGGACTTTCCGGAAATTTTCCGGCGATTTTGTGCTCCGACCTCCCGCTGAGAAAGTGGCGGCCCCAAGAGAGGTCGGCAACAATTATGTCAACTACCCCTCAACATGGCTTGGGCGCTATTGCTCCAAGTCCAACTGTGTCGAATCGCTGAGACAGGCACTTTAAAGCGAGTTGACAAAATTGATGTTAAAGAAAAATTGGACTTTACCGGACATTTTCCGGCGATTTAATGGTCTGACCTCCCGCTGAGAGAGTGGCGGCCCCGTCGGGGGTCGGTAACAATTATGTCAACTACCCCTCAACATGGCTTGGGCGCTAATGCTCCAAGTCCAACTGTGTCGAATCGCTGAGACAGGCACATTGAAGCGAGTTGACAAAATTGTTTCCGAATGAAAATTGGACTTTTCCGGACATTTTCCGGCGATTTAATGGTCCGACCTCCCGCTGAGAAAGTAGCGGCCCCGTTGGGGGTCGGCAACAATTATGTCAACTACCCCTCAACATGGCTTGGGCGCTAATGCTCCAAGTCCACCTGTGTCGAATCGCTCAGACAGGCACTTTGAAGCGAGTTGACAAAATTGATGTTAAAGAAAAATCGGACTTTAACGGATATTTTCTCTCGATTTAATGCCCCGACCTCCCGCTGAGAAAGTGGCGGCCCCCTGGGGGGTCGGCAACAATTATGTCAACTACATCTCAACATGGCTTGACACTGTCCTAAAAATAAACTTGAATTGACGCAGAAAGTTTTGTTGATTTGACTATCAAATTTTTTTAGTCAAAACGATTAAAATTACGTTGATTCCGCAGTGTTGCCAAACGATGAACCGAACCCTAGCGGGGAATCATGCTTAAAAGTGTTGTCGTAACACACTATACACTATAATGACAACCATTTCCAATTTTAAAATATTAACTTGATGTTTCTTCTTTACGTGGTACGACGCCGACCGCTAAAAAAAAAGTGTATTATATTTCGCAAATGGTACCATGACTTTTTACGAGCTCTGGATGAGAAATTTCGTTTCCGCTTTGCCCAGTCGTTGGGTCCGCCATGTTGTGTTGTGCTTCTTGTTTTCGTGAATCACCCTGTTCGTACAAGTCCCCGAGAAGAGGCAAAGTATTTCCATCGAATCTGCAGCGGAACTGTTTGAACGAATTTCCCCCCCCCCTGCCAAAACGCACTCCATGTAAAAACCTCCTCGCTCCCTCCCCCTTCCCCGCCCCTCCCCCGGGCTCTGGCCGGCACTCACCGGCACTTCGCTGCGCCAACCCAGGCAGATCTGACACCGACCACCGACTTGACTCTGCATCGCAATGGGAGTCGAAGAGCTGCTGGCAGCGTGGGGCCTGGAGTCCCTCACTGCAACTTTCCTCGGTGAGTAAATTGTCGTCATGTTACTGTCCTAGAAGAAAATTTCGTGTTGGTGAGCGCAGCTGCAAGGCTGGCTGTTTTTCTTGGTCTCAGGAGACCTGTGTCGTGGCGGCCCCAGGGCCTAGATATTCTCACTTCTGTCGTATACAGTTATGTCGATGCACCCGATCGCTTTAGTTTTCCGTGCCTCCGAGTCCAACGGCACTCTTTGTGCTCACTGCTTTGCGCCCTGACGACTGTGCACCCTGTTTGTTTTGCTACGTGTCGGCAACATACTTTGTTGGTGGATCCATGTTTGTGTTTTGGTTGTGCGGAGACGGGAGGGATGACCATGACTGTAAAGCCCGCGAGGTACCAATAGGGTATTTCTACGAAAACTTATACCGGAGTCGAAGCGGGCACATCTTTTGCTAAACAGTTGTCCCCTCGTCTGCGCATGGAGTTGAGAGGGGACTGTACTTTTAAACTTTTTCCTTAGCTTCCGGTACCGTCAGGTATTCCGGTAGATCCCACACCAGAACTGAACTTTTCAGTTTGTATTCACCATCCGGCGGCGACAGGGTATTCCAACGCCGCTTCCGGCGGCGGGACAAGACTTTCGGACGCACCCTATCTACCGAACGAAGCGTCCGACGGGGTTCGTGCTGAATGCGTTTTCTGGGCTATTACAACAGCTTTCCGAAAATGTGCCGCTTTCCGAGCAGCAAATTTTGCTGTCGAAGCGAGGACGAAAAGAGTTTTCCGTTCAGCGTGGGCTGCGTCCGAAGGAGTCGCGCTGCGCTGGCGAGCCGGCAGCCCGGTAGGAGCTGCAGCCGTGATTGGTCACTGAGAGAGACGCTGTGCGGAGAGGGGGAGGGGAGAGCTGTATGTTTTGTCTCGGCTCAGTCACTTGCCGCACGCTGCCGCGAGCGGAGGTGTATGGAAGGCGTGTTGGCGTCGGCCAGGTCGCCGTCGTTCTCCATGCAGCTGCTGCAGCCTGCTGTAGCCGCTCCGTGTGTTGTTGGATCTCGCCCGCGACGTGAGGGGCGCCTGGTGCTTCTATCGTCTGCTAGGAAGGTTGACGTTGTTGTTGTTATTGTTGTTATTGTTATGATGGTGGTGACGACACGTATGACTTGAAAGGTGGATTTAGTTTCTGACGCTGATCGTGAAGCTCATCGCGTTGTGTTGTTGTTTTGGGTACGTTCATCGTTCGGACACCTCGAGTTCCATCCAGACCGTTAGAGGGCGCTGGGTGTAGTGCGTAAACGCTGAGTGCGAGAAGTCCAGAGATTCAAACACTAGGGAAGTACCTTATTGCCTCGATGATTTCTATGCAATTAGAGGCAACTAAGTTGCAACGCACAAGATTATACCGTCAGAATTCCCTGTAGCAAATAAGGTGCCCAGTGAGAAATTGAACATTGGTTCGATGTCGAATCGACATCGATCATAGGTGTCATCGTTATCGATCCACTCTGAGTGTGCTACAATATTTCGATTAGCCAATTACCGACGATGTTTAGAGAGCCATCCACATGTCGCAGTGTACGTTTTCGCTCAAATTTGCATTTTTTTGAGTTTTCTCCGCGTTTTATTAGCATCGATTTCGATTCGATATCGCACGTGCGAGGAAAGGGGGGGGGGGGGGGGGGGGGCAGCCACTTTCGAGATCAGATCAGGTGACCCCGCCCCCTTCCCCTCCCCCGCCCGGGCCTCCCCTCGTTCCTCCGGGTATCAACGCAGTCGAATGGATCAGTTGTGCGTGCACGATGGTGACCTACAAGCGTCGGCTTGTGCGCCTGGCGCTGTTGAGATGTCTTCTCAGAAGGAAATATTTTAGAGAAGATGGCTATTCCGAAGTGCCTGATCTTCTTGGAAGTAAGTACTCACCTGCACTTCACTTGTATTTGCGAGCGCCGTGTACGGAAGCATGACGGTGGCTTATCTCTGTTTTTGTGGCAGCGAAGACATGCGGCTGCGACGGCTGCTCTTGATCAGAGCGGTCCAGGCCCGCAATCGACGGCGTGCTGGCCGTCGTCGCCCCCGTAGGTGGTTTCGCCGCCCCACCTGGCAAAACCGCGAGCGGCACGGCGCGTGGCGGACAGTCATCCGCACCATGCTGACAGGGGATCCGGAAGTATTTTTCGACTACTTCCGGATGACGCCGGAGTTTTTTGAGGAACTCCTTGCCCGGTTGCGGCCACGCCTGCAGAGGTCACCAAGGTTCGGGTACCTCCCACCCGGAGAACGACTGGCCCTGACAATTCAGTAAGTAACGCCGCGGATGAGGCATCATCGTGTGCCTGTCCCGATAATCACTAATTTTTTTCTTGTCATCTTTGCAGTTATCTGGCGTCAGGATCATTGATGAAATTTGCTGGTGGCATGTTTTGCGTGCCTCCAAGCACAACTTCAGTTGTGATTCGCGAGACATGCGAAACCCTAAGGGACGAGTTGAGACCGGAGCTCTTCCCTCCTTTTACGGAGGAGCGGTTGGCCGGCATTATGGACGACTTCTGGCGAGACTGGCAGTTTCCTAATTGCTTTGGCGCGATGGACGGGCGACACTGCATGATCCAGGTAGCCCCCCCCCCCCCCCCTTCGCTTCGCATTTGGTTGCACCATGACAATTACCTTTTTCTAATCCGTTTCCTTTTTCTAGAACTTCCCCAACGGCGGCAGTAATTGGTTCAATTACAAAGGCACCCACAGTATGGTCATGACGGCTGTGTGCGATGCCAAGTACCGCCTGCTGCACGTGGACATCGGTGGACGGGGACGGCGCAGTGACGGTGGGCTGTGGGACATGTCGCCCCTCGGCACGCTGCCCCTGCCCCCGCCCAGGACGCTGCCTGGCTGGCCGGTAGCGACCCCCGCCGTCATCGTGGGAGATGCGGCTTTCCCACTGGGTCCGCATCTTATGAAGCCGTTTCCGGGACAATTTCTGCCCGATGATGAAATCATTTTCAACTACAGGTAAGGAATTGTCGGAATAAGTTCTAAAGGGTTGGGGAGAAGGGGGGGGGGGAGGAAAAGGGAACAGAGCTGTCAAGTAATTGTTTTTTTTATATCGGTCCGTACAGGCTGTCCAGAGCTAGGAGAGTGATTGAAAATGTATTTGCAATCATGACGGCGCGGTGGTGGGTGCTGCGAAGGACCTTCCTTGCGTCCGAGAGATCGGCCAGGGCCATCATCTGGGCGGTGGCGTGCCTCCACAATCTGCTTGTCCTCAACAGCGAGAACATCCCCCCGCATCAGCGGTGGTATGATCCGGGGAACCAAGGAGAGGAGGAAGAAGTGCTGCCCCGTCTCCCAGATGAAGAGGCAGAGGCAGAGGCACAGGCCGAGGATGGAGAATCGGTCCGCCAGCACCTAGTTGACTTTTTCCTGGGCCCTGGCAATGTCAGCTGGCAATGGGAACACCTTTTGCATCCCTAAGAACTTTTTTTCATTTATGTTCGTTTTTTTTTTTTCTTGGTCTGTCTCTCCCAACTTTTTTCTTTTCTTTGTTCCTGTTTTTTGTCCAATAGTGATTTTCAGTTTGTAAATTTTTGGGCACGAGCTTGCTTAAGGGATTTAAAGGCCGGTAATATTACCGGTAAGATTCGGTAAGTTACCGTTACTTACGATAATATTACCCGACCTCGAAAAAAGTGGTATTTTTCGGTAATATTCAGACTTGCAAAACTCTGAAAATTAGCTGTGCTTGCTGTTCCAAGTAGTGAAAAGTGTATCTTTTTGGTTCTTACCATCACTGCAAAGCTTGAACCTACTCTAAAACACATCCTTCAAGATTGTTTTTGCATGTTCAAGCAATTATCTAACTTCTTGCTGGAAGACAGCCGTGGCCATATACAATCTGTAATTCTGACACAAACTCCTATTTCGAGTGATGAAAGGTATGAAGTGTTATAGCACATCAAGCATTGCAAGGATTGACTACTGTTACGGGGAAAAACGTAAAAAACACACTATTTTAACAAATACCTGCTGTAAATCAATCTTTCTCATTATTACCAAAAATACCTGTAACTTAGCAATCTTTCCGTAACTTACCGTAAGATTGAATCTTACCGGTATTTTTAAATCCCTAGCTTGCTTTATAGATCTACCCTCATATCTGCGTAGCATAGGGTATTTGAAGTTTATCTCTTTCTCCAACTTTTTTCCATGTCCAGTAATGATATTTAGTTCATAAGTCTCGGAGCGTTGACTTTGTACAATAAAATGCAATAAGTAGATACGCAATTGTAAAAAATTTATTACACAGCACTATTATACCAAAAAAAAAATGTACAAACAATACAAAAGTGACACAAGAATGACAGGGGAAACAAAACAATGCCTACGCCCCCATTACAAAAGAAAATGAAACACCAATAAAAATTGGTGGAGCACTTTAACCATCCTGGCCATCCTGCTGCTGGTCCATGGCTAAAAGTTCTGGGCCACGCTGGCGCAGGAAGTCCCCTAGCTCATCTTGCAGCTGGAAGGCAATGTGGTCCGGGTACTTGCTCAGACGCTTGGCTAGGTTAAGGCACCAAGCCACATTGTGGTCTTGCGGATCCAAGGGGCGCCGGTGAAGCTCCGCGAGGATAGCCTCCTCCACGGCGGCCTCCATATGGTCATTGCCTCGTCTAGCCACGGCACGACCACCCCGGGGTCCAGGTGCCACCCCGAGGCGCGGTATGGCCTGTATGGCCCTGGCCCCGCCACGACCAGGGCCGGCGCCTACAGGTGGGGGCTGGACCCGGACGCCTCGCCCACGGCCAGCAGCAGCGGGGGCGACAGGCGGACGATGAGCCTCGGCGACTCCTTCACCACGTCCAGCAGCACCGACGGGGTCCTCCTGGACATGGCCGTCGTGCAATGGCACGTCGTCGTTCATCTCGAACCCGTCGTCCGTCGAGTCGCTGCCCTCCGCGTCGGCGTCCCCGCGGCGCAAAGCCCGCTGGCGGTTCCGCTCCTGGTATCCCAGCTGCAGCATGTAGTCTCGGAACCGCCGCTGGTCGCTCTCCGCCGCTTCAGGCCCAGGAGCAGGCTGCTGCTGCTGACGGGGACCAGCTGCAGGCTGCTGCTGCTTCTGCTGCTGCTGGCGAGGACCCGGTGCAGGCTGCTGCTGCTGCTGCTGCTGCTGGCGAAGACCCGGCGCAGGCTGCTGCTGCTGACGGGGACCAGCTGCAGGCTGCTGCTGCTGCTGCTTCTGCTGCTGCTGGCGAGGACCCGGTGCAGGCTGCTGCTGCTGCTGCTGCTGCTGGCGAAGACCCGGCGCAGGCTGCTGCTGCTGACGGGGACCAGCTGCTGCTGCTGCTGCTGCTGCTGGCCAGGACCCGGCGCAGGCTGCTGCTGCTGTCGGGGACCAGCTGCAGGCTGCTGCTGCTGCTGCTGCTGCTGCTGCTGGCCAGGACCCGGCGCAGGCTGCTGCTGCTGACGGGGACCAGCTGCAGGCTGCTG
The DNA here is from genome assembly GCA_038380765.1 of Odontothrips loti. Lineage (NCBI taxonomy): Eukaryota > Metazoa > Arthropoda > Insecta > Thysanoptera > Thripidae > Odontothrips > Odontothrips loti. Next base: position 267,118 of record CM076248.1, on the reverse strand, counting down.
CTGCTGCTGCTGCTGCTGGCCAGGACCCGGCGCAGGCTGCTGCTGCTGACGGGGACCAGCTGCAGGCTGCTGCTGCTGCTGCTGGCCAGGACCCGGCGCAGGCTGCTGCTGCTGACGGGGACCAGCTGCAGGCTGCTGCTGCTGCTGCTGCTGCTGCTGGCGAGGACCCGGCGCAGGCTGCTGCTGCTGGACGACGAGTGCCGGTGCGGTCAAGCGTGGACCCGCTGCCCGTAGCAGCAGTAGGGGCTGGCGCTGGGGCACACCCACTGACGCCTGACGGGGACCCGGTGCAACTTGCCGGACAAGTAGCACCCGCCCACCTGCTGCAGCTGACTTGAAGCTCTTCCTGGGCAGAGGACAGCCCTGCTGGCTGTACACCGGGCCGGGGCGCTTGTCGGCGGTGCTGCTGCAGCCCGCAGCACCCACGAACGCGATGCCGTCAGTGCGTGGCCGAGGCTGCACGGGGACGATGCCACCCTCGTCCAGACCCACGGTGGCGGCTTGTCCCGCAGGCCCCTGCGTCCCGTCCTGGAGAAGGACTGGCAGCTCCATGGCTGCAGCGAAGTCTCGCGCTTCAACCTGGTAACAATGACGTTTCTTTCAAAAACCAACACGACCTAATACAGCAGCCCAAAATTCTTATGTGAACGCAGCCCCCCCCCCCCCTAGTAGGTGCGGCCTAGAGCGGCGGTGGATGTGGCTGCCCGCTGGCTGCCCGGAGTGTGATGAGGCCGTGTTGACATGGATCCAAGGGGCCCGATGCTGTTTGCAAGACGTCTCGCAGCCGACGGAGTCATGTAATTTATGGACGTGCCCTAGGTTTATGTACTCACCCCTGCCGAAATCGTGGACGAGCCGTCGTCGTCCTCCACAGCCAAGGAGGACTCGAGGTTCTCCTCGCCGAGGTCCGCGTCGAGGAAGGCGAGGTGGTCGGCGTACTTGTGCCTCTGCGGCAGCTCGTCGACCCCCATCCCGCTCCTCCCTCTCCTGCGCCGCAGATTCTGGGCGTACCCGGTCCTGATCCGCTTCCATATGCGGCGACATTCTTGGGCTGAAAAGTTTAAAACCAGGATCGGTAATGATGGCCTAGCTACACACAGAGAACGCTTCACATACACAAAAGATGCTCTAATACTTACGATCCTCCGCCCATATGGTCCCCACTTCCGCCCACAACTGCTCGAGCATCCTTGCATTTTTGTGCCCTTTCGAACTTGGATCCCAAAGGGCACGCCTAGATTCTACTAGTTTTATCAACTGCACTTCCGACGAGTCAACCACCACATCGTCCATGTCGACCTCCATGTCGAACGTTGACTTGTCGAATGGGTCCAGTGTTTTGGGAATGACCGGAAAGGGTGCGGTCGTGTTGCAGGTGTACGCGGGGGAGGCGGCAATGTAGCCATTAGAAGGACACTTACCCGCATGAAAAAGTTGTCGTCTGGACGACAGTACGCTTAATTCGCAAATTTCTTATCGTCATCGTAATTTTTTCCACGGCGGATTAAAACTAAGTGTGAAAGTATTGTAGCTGTGGTTGGTATATGTGAGGCGTGCCGAAGACATGGGTATGACTATGAATTGTAGTCTGTAATTCTGTGCCGGAACGGAATAAAAAATTCGTCGAAAATTTGGACGAGAACGGGGCATGCGATTACGGTGGCGACGGTTGTGCGCCGTCTTTTGAATTTCCGCAGTTGTACTCATTTGTTTGCCGATGCTCAGCTGTCGTCATGGGCACGCCACAAGAAGAGTAGAACGTACCCAAAACAAAAACACAACGCGATGAGCTTCACGATCAGCCTCAGAAACTAAATCCACCTTAACGACGGCGAGGAGGTGACGGGAGGCTGTGGTCACGGTGCGCGGGAGGTTCATTGGCGACGTAGGCGTCGTCGCGGAGGCTCCGGCCGGCGGGACCGGCCTCGCGGAAGTCGGGATGACGGCGTTGTCAGGACATTCTCGTCGACGAACGGCGGTGCTGCTACACGACTCCAAGCGACATCCGCATTACCGCGACGGTCTCTGGCACCGGGACCGGACCCGCCGGATCTAGGGCACCGCGGCAGTGGTATGGCAGGCCTTGTGTATGACCGCGGCGTCTCCAGGATGCCGTCGCTGTCGTGGTCTTGGGGCTAGAACTTTGGAGCGGGAAGGCGCGCGGGGCCGGTATGGAAATGTCAATGGACAGTTTTGCTCGACAAATTGTTAATGTCATGCATGCTCAATCCACGATTCATATGTGATGCAGCTTTGTTGCATAACTGGTAGTGTTTGCAACATCTGCAAGTACACAATAGAGGTTTCCAACGAGTCTCAGAAGCGGAAACTGAAGAACAAAAACACTCCCAGCCCGGAAGCTCTCGAGACCAAGTATGAGAAATTTTGATGCAGAAGTGCGGCGCCAAATACGGCAGACAACCTCCAAATTCACTCAAAACGCCATTCAAGTTTCTCATATCTGCCCTCCGAAATATCTGGTCTGGAAGTGTTTTTGTTCGTCAACTTCCGTTTGTAAGTCTCATTGGAAACCTCTATTGCATACCAAATGGTTTGTGCACCGAACATTGCCAAAATTGACCATAGACATTTGGAGAATAATACTGCTAAGACACTAAAAAATGTTCCATGGTTGCCATTGTAACAAAATTCTCTTTTACAGCCGAAGATATTACGGAAGATGTGCTTTGGACCATTGATGGGAGTCTCTTGAAGGAATTAATCCCGTCCATTGGCCTGAGATCGCAGTTTCTGACAAAACGGAATCTGTTTAACAAGACACAGGTGTGTTCCTCTAGTTTGACTCATGTGAGTATATATTTTATAAGCAATATACCTAATTAGTCTTTGAACGTTTGTTCACATTTCATATATCAGGCCTGCTCCTCCAGAAAACAATGTTCTGCTCATAACTCAGTTTGGAGTGTCAAGACCGGCCCCAGTTTATTTTCTTTGTTTTCTTTAAAGAAAGTTTAATTTATTACATATTTGCTTGAGAGTGGGTGATAATTTTCCATATACTTCATAATAAAAAAATTCGTATGGTTTTCTTTTTTGTTTAGGCAAATCAAGGTGAACTGCCCAGAGGAGCTGCTTCGACCAGTTCTGCAACATCTGCTTCGACCAGTTCTGCAACATGTGCTTCGACTAGTTCTGCAACATCTGCTTCGACCAGTTCTGCAACATCTGCTTTGACCAGTTCTGCAACATGTGCTTCGACCAGTTCTGCAACATCTACTTCGACCAGTTCTGCAACATCTGCTTTGACCAGTTCTGCAACATGTGCTTCGACCAGTTCTGCAACATCTACTTCGACCAGTTCTGCAACATCTGCTTCGACCAGTTCTGCAGGACCCTCTGAGCCTCGACGGATTTTGTCAGTTGAAGCAGTTGTGTCGTCATTCAGCATCTTTGAGTTCATCTCTAAATTTGTAAGCGGATTTATTTCTTTAAAACAAAGTGCACCCTTTTATCTTTCATTAATATTGATTTGTTTTTAATCCCTCAGGATGTCCAGAGTTTGTTGGATCGACACTGCAAAGCAAGTGCTGTTGTGACTTTTTATGAAAAAAATCGTTTTTTGTCAAACACCTGCAGAAGTGCAATTGTAGATGCACTGATAGGTGCACTTTATGTGGAAGCAAAGAGCAGAGGCTGTTTGGATGGGTATGATTCGTATTTCTGTGTGGGAAATCAGTTCATATTTTAAACTTTGCTTAACTCAAAGTATATCTTTCTTTGTGCAGTGTGAAAAATGAACACTTCGCCATTTTGGCAGAAAAAATTGTAAAGCACTTTCCCGGGGAGAATAAGGTAGTACTGCGATCAAATTTATATTGTGGAGTAGTTATTTTGTATTTTGTTTTGTTGTTTATATATATATATATATTCTTTTTTAGGAGACTTATTTTATTCCGGCTTCCAAGGGTGCTGCATCTAAAGGGAAGCTTCCTACAAAATGGCGGAACGAAAAGAGGAATAGAGGCAAGCTTGTCTCATCCCTCTCCACTTCTACTGTCTCCTCTTCACAAGTTCTGGAGGATGCCTCCAGACGTGTTCTGTCTGCACCAACAGGTATCAGTTATGCTTTATATTTTTCCCGTGCCCTGTTATTAAAAAATTCAAATTAAGTGAGCAGGTTTAAAGTTAAAATATTTGTTTTGCTCTGCCCTTTCTCCTCTCTGTGTCCTTCCTGTCTCGGGTCTTTCTCTCTCAATTCGAACAAAGAAGTGTCATGGTTGGCTGCGTAAATATCATGAGTTTTGGTTTAATGTTGGTGTTTACCTGTTTTTACAGCACCTGATGTTGATGTTGAGGGAGCCATAAACTTCTTGGCATATACGAGGGAACCATGGCCAGAAGTAGAGGAGAAATGGAGATGGACATTCAAACATCGCCTTGAAAAATTGATGGACAGAAAAACCTATCCGTTTTTGCAGCAGTACTTTGAGGCTTGGCCGATCCTGAACACACCGTCTGGGTGTACTCTGGTAAGGAAATGTATTCTTTCTATAATGTTTTTAGCATCCAGCCTTTCAGTGTGTGTTCTTTAATTTTCCTCCTTATGCTATTTTAGTTGGAATCAGATTTTGATCAACTGTACAAAGGACATGATCTAACGGTTTTTAATAAGTGGTCTCTCTTTGAAGACAAAATACTGAAGTTGGCTGAAGTGGAGGCCAAAGACACTTATGGGAAAACATTGTTACTTCTTCTTAAAAAGAGTCCTCCACCTTCAGGAGGTAATTATTATCTTAGTATTTAGTCTGAAGCTGTCATAATGCATTTACAGCACACAAATTGCAATAAATTTTATGCAAACTGATTTCATTTCAGACTCTCGGGCGGCAATCACTCTGTCACTGTTAGCTTCGCTATTTCCACCTCATCAGAGACTCACTAAACCTGATAACAGCAAGTGGGTTCCGTCTATTGCTGAGGCTAGAAGTACCATGATTATTCATGTTACAGTGAGTACTGTACAATATTGGATTGCTATGATCATGTATCCGTGTTAATAGGCGAATATTTAATATATGTCTTGTTTTATTTTTCCAGTCAAATCAGATTAGACAACAATTGAAGGCTCATGTTGACCGTCAATTTGGTCTAGGACAGCGAGTCCAGCCTCTAATTGTGGTGGTAGGACCTACTTTGAGAGAGATAACGAAGGTTTTTGTCTCTGTTGATAAAGTGTTGTGGAGAAGTAGTTGCGTCATTAAGGCCCTCGACATCTGCTTCAAAAGTTTTTTCGCCACAGACTCTTGTTACCCAGAAGCATCCCAACACATCTGGGAGGGAATACAACGCAGTATTTACAAAATCACAACAAGGCATGACAAGTTTTGTGGTAGTACTTTTGCTACTATTATTTAGACTTGCAGGAATATTTTGCCCTCTTTGTTTTGTGCATTCACTGTTGTAATTAACATTCACCAATATTTTCTGAATTATCTTCTGTTTTGTAGTCCTGTAGCTAATAGTATATAGACTCTCAAAGGAATATTGTGCTTCCTTTGTTTTGAGTATTCACCAATACTTTCTGCATTATTTTCTGACCATGGATTTTTATTGTTCTCAATGTAATGAAATCTTCCGTACTGTTAGGTCGCTAATTCGCCATTATCGATATTATCATCGTGTGGGTCCACTTGATAACTGTTTCTGTCGCCAACCTGGCTGTGTCAGAATTTTTAGCACTCTGGACTCCCTTGAGGGACATTTACTTTCCCACTCTAATGAAATGGATTTCAATAATATTCTAAATATTAATAATAATGAATTTCTTATTTTTGATGATGAGAATATGGTTGATGCTGAAAATGTTCAAGCTGGTGCTGTAGGAAATGTTGTTGACAATGTTGAAGCTCCACCAGTAGTTACTTTGGAAGATTTTGTTCGGTCAGTTTCTTTATCTGCTACCAAGTTAGTTGCCAAACTCTATGCTGATCCATCATTACCTAGAAGTCATGTACAGGTACTGATAGATTCAACAAAGTCATTTTTGTCTGGTGGATTCCTTCCTCTTTTGAAAGAGAAAGTCAGTTCTCTTGTTCCCCCTGATAATTTTGCCGAACTTGATGGTTTTTTTAAGATTTTGGAAAATCCGTTTCATGGTCTTGAAACAGAACATTTAAGATTTAAAGCGTTTATAAATGATGGGAATCTCATAGAAACAGAGCCTTTTGAAGCAGCAATTGTGGATGGTGTAGAAAATGTTGATGGCCATGCTTTATTGAACCCTGAGACATCTACAGGTCAATTTTTACCCATGAGAAAAGTGTTGAAAAATTTCTTGGAAATGCCAAATGTTTTCAGTTCTATTCTCAGATATATGGATGAAGTTGAATCAGATGATACCTGTTTTAAAGACTTTTTGCAAGGTTCTATTTGGAAACACACCAAAGAACATTATAATGGGAAATTAGTTTTTCCAATCCATATACATAGTGATGGGTATGATCCTGATAATGATGGCTCCCATGCAGGGGATCATGGCATTGAACCTGTGTATTATTCTTTGCCAGGTATCCCCAAAGAGTATCAAAGTTCTCTGAAGAACATTTTTATTGCCTCTATGTATCTGTCTAAAGATAAATCTAGTGGGAACCTTGTACTTCATGACAAACTTTTAGATGAACTTGATTTCTTAAGTTCTGAAGGAATTGCTTTACAGCTATCCACACCTCATGGGATTGTGGAACAGCATGTGTACTTTGCTTTGGGGTTGATACGTGGTGACAACTCAGTGGAGTTCTGACAAAGTGACGAAAGTCCATGAGGTTCTATTTCCCACTACGAGGAAAACAAGGTTTATTTTGGACCTGCAAGATAGAGGTTCAGACCTAGAGTAGCAAAGTTTTTATCAAATATTCCTTGTTTAATGTGAAATAGTATGCTTCAGGTCCCATGTCTTTATCATAGTTAGATTAAAAGAGAAGGGACATTCGCCACTCTAAATCAGCTTGATTTTCTGACAGAAAGGCGAATGTCCACAGCTAATCTGACAAAAAGGCGAATGTCCCAAGCTGACCTGACAAAACGGCGAACATCCCATTCTGATCTGACAAAAAGGCGAACGTCCATTAATGGTCTGAAAAAATGGCGAATGTCCATAATTAAGATGGCATAATGACGAAAGTCCCAGATAGGTTTGTTAGAATGACTTATGTTCACTTTCAACCTTTACAGACCATGGTCTGGTAAAAAAGTGAAAGTCAATGGACTGTATGACAACAAGTAAAGCTTCCTAAGTGTATAAATCTACAACATATTACACTAAAATTCTGAGCACTCAAGTTTTGTCAGCATTACATCATGACAGAGTTCATGTTATTAATAATGATCTTCAAATCATGTTAAGTGCCTCCAAATATACTTCAATATTTCTCCACCACTCAGTACTGAACAATACCCACTCACTCTCATGCTGAATAGAGGTTAAAGTATTTCTCACTCCAGAGTGGCTAAAATTGTGTCTCTTGATATTTACCTCTACTCCAGCCGGTGAAAACCTCACCCACTTGAGTGACCGCTACTTTTCATAGGTGACACACTAATATACGAATCCCTTCTAGTGAAACACAGACAATTTTCACAGAACATTTCAAGCATTTCAATCTATATAAACCTAAAACACAAGCAGAGCAGCCTGATGCAGCAGAAGACAACAACGTGCAAATAATGCATCTCGTTATTTACAGAGCCATGAGCTGTGTCGTTCATTTCCCCGCCCCTCCTCCCCAGAGCCCCCCGCCCTGGCGACGTCAATACTCCATGCCATGCCTGGCTATGTCAACAGCAGGCAGAAGTTGGGCTGCACCGCTAGCTGTTATAAGATATTTCGCACCTTAATTTCAAGAAAACGACAATACGTAGTTCGGCTTCTTACTTTTTTCTTCCGTTTTCTTCAAACAAATGAAATGGAAAAATTCGGGACTCTCCGTCATCATCTCAGCCCTGCAGCTAAGTGTTAACCTCAGATTACAGGTAAGTATGTCCCTTCAATGAAAAATGACATGTGTGGGGAGGGTCACAGTTTTGTTGGAAAACAAAAGTATACTGATCATGCTACTACAACCACTTTCATTTATTATAAAGTGTACTTCAGTAACTGTAACGTGAAGCAAGCTAGGAATACACCATTATAAACAATCCTAATAGCTAGAGACGCAACAAGTTAATTCATATTATAATTTATATTTATATTTAGAAAATTAAAAGTTCAGGTACATTACAAACACAACTTTGCTAAATTTGCTAAATTTTCTATTGAACAGACTCATAGGAAATAATTAATTAAAAAAAAAAAAACAGTAGATGGACTGACAACTTCTTAATCAAATTATTAAAATTAGATATTAGATATAAACTAGATAATAATTCATTTTATTAGACTTCTTTGGTTGGTTTTAAAATTCATCCTCTTCACTTTCTTCACCTGTTTTGGAGTTTTCAGCAGCAGGCTCTTCATCAGAGTTGTCAACAGAAAACGTTCTTGGACAGCTGGACTTGCATCATTATCAGTAGCTCTTGCATGGCTGTTTGGGTGGATGTCACAAACTGCTGCACTGCTTGGTAAGTTCCTGTAGTAAGTGTGATGCTCTTCATTCAGAAATTGCAGCAAATCAATCAGATCAGCTTTCTTCTTCTCGGATATTGGGACTTTTTCATGAAGCCTCTTTAAGCACGGCAACAATCTCACCAGGCGGTCACTCCTGATACCTTTTCTGAGGAAGCTCAGGGATCTGAATTGGGCTGCTTCATTATGTGACTTCTTCACCAAGGCTATGCCCATTTGCTCCTTCTCATACCTAAACCAAAAAGTGTCTAGGTAGCCAAAAGAATCTTTGTTCAGACACTGCCGCCTCTTGATGAGCTCATTTTTTGCTAGCATGGCAATATCATAAAACTGTGATGCCATGGGAATTACTTTGAATCTTCCCTCAGGGAAATCTTTACTTTTGCCTGCATTTTCTACTACCTGGTACCATTCTTCAGGAACATTAACACGGTCCACACATTTTGTTTTGTACTTTTCAATTACAGAATGCTTTCCGTCCACTTCTGGCATGAACGTGTGGCCAGGCACCAAGAATATGTGGTTCACAATCTTCAGTGTCCTGTGTTCCTGCAAGGCAATGAAGAAGGCCATTGGCAAGATGTGGTTCCTGTTTTGCCCGGAGCAGCAGTCAGAAAACACGGTGAGTTCCTCGACTCCTTCTGGGACGTGTGTCAAAATGTGCTTGATCAGGCATGATCCAATTTCATTTGGGCCTCTTCTTCCCTCTACTTCACTCCACATATAGCAATATGTCAACTTTGTGGTGGTGTCATTAATTGTGAAATTCAAGACATATAATTGCCTAGAATAATAAATTGATTTGCACCTCAAATGAGGGGTAGGAAGACATTGCTGCATGTCTACTACCAGGACAAGTTTTTTTCCCTCTGACTTGGCAGCAGCAGCTTTAGCATCCCTTTTCAGCTGGTAAGCCTTTTCTGATCTTCTCAAGTGGAGCTCCTTCTGTGATTTCAGACTTGCCTTGGTTTGTTCATCAACTGTATCTGCAATTTTGATTTCTAATCTGTCGCAAGTGTCACAGCCATCCGTCTTCAGGGCATGGAATTTCCGGTTTGTCATGTTAAACTGCCTTTTATATGTTGACAAGGACACCTTGGGGTCATTGTCTTCGGAGTACAACTCGTACATTTTGGTAACACTCAATCCTGGAGGTAAATATAAGTTTTCTGTCTTGGCTCTACAGTAATGGGACTCATATGCAGGGAATGATTCTATATGTTTCTTCACTGCCTCCAGCTTCTCAGGGTGCTTTGACAGAGCATGTGGAGGAGTGTGTTTCCCTCTTGCATCGTCTTTAGTAATTCCAGAGACGGAGTCCTTCTTGTTGTCAGCTACGTCTCTGATGAAGCGGTCTGTTTCTCCCAGTGTATCCTTGAAGGTAGATCGACAGACTTGAACTCTTTTACCGTTTATCTGCAGAAAGTATTTAAAACTTTGACTTTTTTCTCTGTTCATGTCTTCTTCTCTCTGGCGCTTTCTTTTGATTTCAGATCTTTCAATGTGAGAAGCTATATAGGCTACCCGCTTGTCATGGATGCCTTGGTCCCAGTACTCGCGAAAAACAAGATTCCCAACCTCTTCTGTCACAGTTTCGTGACACTTCCTAAACTTGCAGATGTGTGGTGGTTTCCATTGCCGTGCTGAGACCACATTGCCTTTTGATGTCACGTACTGCTCCCCAGAGTTCCTCAGTTTTTTTCTTTCTGCCTTTAGCTCCTTTGACCGTCTCTTCTGGCCACTGGAAGTTAACAGGACCTCTGCAGTTGAGTCTGCAACATCAAAAAAAAAAAAAAAAAAAAAAAAAAAAAAAGATAAGTTTGTAACATTTCCACAATACAGTTTTATAGCCCAGCCAGAATTCTTATAATGTCATTTTCAAGTCCTATCAGTTGCCAACAGGAAACAATGTCTATGGTTTGAGTCAGTTAAAATTAAAATTTTAATGGTCTTCTAAACTACTGTTACAATTTTAGCTCATGTAAAATTGTGCTTATACTCTTACTTTCCTTTAAAATCTGAGCAACATTAGTTGCCACTTTGATGTATATTAATTACCTTCATTCTTGTCAGGATCATCCTCATCTTCTGCTTCACTTGACACCACCCTGTGCTCTCCTCTGCGTCTGCATCCTGCTGCTGGTGTTTCAGGGGGTGTTTCTGCTCCTTCTTCAGGCTGCTGAATGTCTTCTTGTGGCACCATTTCAGTGTGACTTTGGGATGGAGCTGAAAATACCATGTGTAAATTCATTTGTTTTGAGAAATTTAATCCACATCATGAGAGCAGGTGAGTATATGTCTTGTTTGTACCTTTCTTTTGGGTTCCAGTCGTATTTGCCATTTTTTCATTTGTTATTGTTGACATGTCTCCTTTGTGCCTCTGATTGCTCTGTTGCGTTGTGCTTTGGGAAAGAGCTGTAAATTATACGAAGTGTAAGTTACCGTGCATTCAATAAGTCAACAGCTACACGTGGTACTTGGATTGATTTATCTTGTCTGTACCTTCTCTGGGTGTCTCAATTCTCCTCTGCTCGGTTTTCTGTGCTCGAGGTGACTGCTCTATTTCCTCTTCATCACTGGAATCAGTGACTAAATTGCAGACCAATAACGATTCATCACTGTGTGTTTCATCCTCTTCTGATGAGCTGACATCAATTTGGATGAGTTTTCGGGCCACTTCTCTGCTCCTTCTCTTTGGCACATGCCTTTTACCTAAAACCAGAGATACATGGAAATAATACACCATTCCAAACTTTGTTGAGTGTCAACTTGGACTTTTACCTAAGCTTCACTTATTAAGACCGGGACGGAAAAGAGAAAACACAATGATCCTTACTTTCACTTGGTGAGAGAAGCAGTTGAGTCTCTTTCCTAGAATCCTTGGTCCTTGACCCTTTTGCAGACCCCTTTGGTATGCTGCCAAGGATGCCATTAGAGGGAGGTGAAGAAACTGTAAATAGATATTTCAGTTAAGACCCAATTCTTAATAAATGCACAGATCATAACACTAAGTACATAACAAATTGACTGTAGCTCAAAGCAACTTACATCCATACTCTTGCATCAAACTTGCCAAAGCCGTTTCATTTTCTTTGATGTTATTTAATCTCAGTGTTTCATATGGAGATTTTCCAGCTGTGTTTTCTGACAAGAGAAGAAATCCAAGAGATTAATTTAGTTCATGTTACAGTATGCGACAGACATCAGTTTAAGACTTCATGGTTCTGACTACAGCTATATTTACCATTCACTGTGTCTCTTTCTGGAGTGTCATGGGCAGCTGCTTCAGTGGATCGTCTTGCTTCCACCTCCACCAATGCTTGCCTTTCTGTGGATTTGATGGCAGGTGCAGCTGAAAACATCAGGAGCAGAATGAGAGTTCAAGAAATCTAATCTATTATTTTTCAGCGATATTTCGCTGTCATAAAAGTAGCTACCTGCTTGTGAATTACTCCTGTAGTTCTTTGAAAGGCCAACTCTCATCTTCAAGGAACTTTGTGTTGAGGCTGAAACATTGAATTTATTTATTTTTTGATATAACTCACATAACATGTCTATGGCATTGATATCAGTAATTCTAGTACTTACGAGCTGAAAGATCCAATGGGAGGTTCTCCTTGTTGCCACCACCAACTGTTTTGTCTGCATCTGCAATCATTTGAAATGTTGTGCCAGTGTGAGGATGGTTTTTGCATCAAGTGGCATAGCAACGGTATTTGAAGTGCTGTTTTTAACTAACCTGCCACTGATTGAGTTTTACTGCATTTCGGACTGCCTTTGAGATGTTCAGCCACAAATATTGGGTTCAAAATATCAATCTCTGAACGGCTGAAATGTGGCCCACAGCTGCAGGCATCATCATCATCATCAGTGTCAGCTGCAAATATAAGTATTTATTGTAGCATTCTGTACATTAGAAATTTCTCCGGTCTAGAGAGACTAATTTTGGACAAGATTTAGCACTGGTTTACGAACCTGTTGTGTGGACTATCTTATTGGGGACCTTTTTAGGTTTCGTCTTGGCATCTGCAAAACCATGGCACAAATTTGTTCAAAATCCTGTATTGCTCACGATCCTAAAAATGTATGGCTCAGCTACCAATTAGAGGACAAGCCTCCTGAGAATCTGAACTATCTGTTCAAAACATACCTCGGCTATTTGGAACTGGGGCTTTTATCCCCAGGTTTTGCAACATCCTCGTTGAGCGCCCCGACATTTCAACACAATTGAAGACAAACTTAATTCATCAGCAACACACGGACTCTTGTTGGTTTGCTGTGACGGCTTGAAGGGGCGTGACCGCGGTGGGCGTGACCGTTGTTGTCAGGTCATTGACCTACGTCTGCTCATCTGCCCATTGAAAAGCAGTGCTGCCAACTAGAGATGGCGGGAACCCGTTTGCTCTGCGGCCGGAATGCCGGAAATTACCTGATTTACAATGTGAACGGCGTCTGTTCATAAGCAAGAAGCAAAAGCAAACTCTGTACGTTTGTTTATCAGTAAAAAGATGTAACAAGACGGATGACATTTCACGTCCGGCGCGCGAGGTACTTCATGACTGTAGGTTTCCCCTACTGCTGTTTGACAGCGAAGTGCGTGGGTCATTGACCTGTGTGTTATTGTTACCGTTGTCCACCCGAAGTCAGACTTTATAAGACTTAATAAAATGGAGACTGAATTGCAGAAAGCAAAGCTTACAGCGCAACTGCGCTTCTTAAAGTGCAGGCAAGACAGGTTAGTAAATAACTGGGTTTACAATTGTTTCTCTGCTTCTCCATGAAGATTCTATTGAACAAAGTTGAATGCGTTCCTGGAGCGAGGCTAGCATTCACACGTAACTCAACCAATACAAAACTAAATCATCCTTAAAGCATTCTATAACGGAGAATCATCATTGAACTCCCATAGAAAATGTTTTGGAAACATAATTTGCGGGAGGTCATTGCTAGAAACGGTACTTGAATTGACAGGGCTTGCACAAATTGTTGTGTTTATGTTGTAATTTTTATGCTTTAGCATTGAGTATATTTTAAGACATTGTAACAACCCTTGTGTTTTCTGTTTTGTTTTCTATCAGCCTGAGAGCCTTGTTGGGCTCTGCGGAAGAAAGCCGCTGTGTAGAAGGGGATGTTAAAGATGAGGAGTGCCGAGCACTTCAAAGTGAGATAGATCATCATCTTAGCATCGAAAGAGAGTGAGTATTTTACCTTCATTGGGGGATCAGCTTCTGTTTGACGATGATGTTTTCTTAGTAAAATGTAAATGCTCACAAACTCATTTTTCTCTCTTTCTAGCATGCATGTGGCTCTGAGCAGAGAATTTGTTTGTAAGTACATTTTATGTCAATATTTTTAGTTCTTTGATGAAATGAATTTTCATACAACTGCGTTTTTGGATAGAACATGCTTCTCACTGATTCCTAAGCATGCAGGTAGAAGAACTAAGGAGAAATTTTGTAGAAAGTTGACTGCTTTGTACTCTTGTTTGTATCATGTTTGTTTGTTTTTTGCTTCTAAATTTACATCCTAATTTTCCAATGTAACAATGGAGTTTTGTTTGGTTGTTATTTTTATTTAATTGTTTAAAAAGTTATTGGTATTGCAATATTAGCAGTCATGACTTTCAAGAAACTGAAACGTTACATAATTCTTTGAATACTTCTTTATAGGGAAATTATTGTTTGGTAAGAAAGGGAAAAGACTGCGATTCTAATGAGATTCTCTCAATTTGCAGCTCCATGTGCCTCCACCCGCCCAGCAACCCCTGACGATACACAGCAACCTCGACAGGAGCAGTCTGCTTCTAGTTTTGAGAGGTAAATACAATACTTCTTGAGTGCTGTATTGGCTGGCTTGCTGTTCAAAGGGGCCTTAGTATCTGCTTTAATTTACACTTTATCACAACCTGTAAAAGAAACCTTTCTTAGAACTCTTTGTTGTTGTCAAACAAAACTCTTGACTTTATGACAACTCAGGATTTTTATCTGGTGGGTTTGTTTCATTGCAGATTGCTGGGTGTGTCTACTTCTCCGAAGTACAAGTATGTGAGCAAGCCTGTTCGAGGGAAGAAGAGGAAAGGGTTGCCTGGTCACCCATGCAGCCAGTGTGAAGCTGTAAGTAGGGTAGCTGTTATTACTCTCTGAATGCCATTGTCTTTGGCAGATATAATATAATACATCTTTTTTGTTGCAGTTTTATTTGACAGCTGGCTTCAGTGTTTCTGAGACCAGCAAAATTTGTCGCCACAAGGCCAAATATTCACCAGTGAGATCTCCAAAGGGTGAGGTTCAAGATGTTCAAACCTCAGTCCATCTTAAATTATTTCTCATCATCCATTTTTATTTCCAAAACTGCTTATTTTTTTTTACAGGGTACTGGGACCTTAAAATGCCATCAACTCCAGAGTTGCTGGCTAGGCAGACTGCCCCTCTTAGTCCACAGGTCAGCCCTCTGAGGAAGGGGGGTATCACGAGGTGCATTTTCAAGTAAACTTAATTTTCTAAGGCTGTGGTGGAACGAACTGCTTATTTTTCATAAAATGGTGTGCACCGTTCCTATGAATTTTGATCAAAGTCTATCTACATTTGGTCAAGAGAGAAATAAGTTGTAATATTGTTTAACTTAGATAGACTTTGATCAAAATTCATATACACTGTGCACACCATTCTGCTAAAAATAAACAATATTACATTTTTAGCAGACTTTTTTTTTGTACTATGTCAAACTTTAGAGTGTAAAAACATAAGCTGGGGTTCTTTTTAGTATTTGAGCTATGAGAAACAGACAGTCAGAGCCACATAATGATATTTTAAATGTATAGCACTTTTGTCTGAATATGATTTTCTAAACTGTACTGGAATGCTCAAATTAACCCAACTGTCTGTTAACTAAGGAGTTAAGGAATCGTAAAATCCCTTCCCTTAGTTGTATACCGCGTAAAGTTTGACGCAGGAACTCCTAAAACGTGTGGATTTCTGGTGGGATAAATACAATAACGCGTTTTTTAAGAAGAGGTTGCAACCATAGGTATATTATTATCTCACAAAAAAATTGCATTGTATTTCCTCCTGTTTTTGAATTTTCACCTCAGCCTTACCTGTATATGTTAAGGGTGATGTTGGGTGACTGGGTAATGCCAAACATTACCGGGGTAATATCGACCTTACCCAAGAGCTGTGGATAATGTCTTTATTCCGACATTACCCGTAGATTTTAACATTACCAAGGCATCATTGGGTAATTTTGAAATCCCTGTTTTGCTGTTTGTCATGTGGACTTTACCCAGAGGTTGACTGGCTAATGTCTATCCAGCTCCTTGTTGTGTGTCATGTGGACTTTATCTAAATGACCAATGAATTGACTCTTTGAACAAACAAGTTAATATTCATCCCTGTTGAGTTAAATGAAATTCATAAGTTCTTCTGAAATCATATAACAATTCCAAATTTAAAAAGTATCCAGAGTATTGTGCCATGTTATCACATCAGCACAATAGACATTCACTGGTCATGCTCTAGATGAAGTCCACGTCACAGTAACAGCAGCAGGATAGACATTACCCAAAGGACATTTTGTTATTTAAACATTTCCCAAAGGACTCTGGTTAATCTCAACTTTATCCGGATAAAGTTGGAAATTTCCTTTTTTTCTAAAAATATGTCAGGCATTGCCCAGGACTTTTGGGTACAGTGGACATTATCCTGGTAAAGTCAGCATTACCCAAAACCCAACATTACCCTTCACATATGTATATGTAAACCTTTATGAATGAAATAACTGTTTTGTTTGGTCATGAGTTATTGTTGTTTATCAAATATTTTTAATCAATACCATGAACTGTCTCCTATTCAGTTGGATTGTATCACTTGGAATTTTATCCAAGTTATGCGTAATTTAATTCAGTGATGTTCTGTTCTTCTATAGCGTATATTGACAATTTGGACTTATTGATATAAACCAATACTAGACTTCCTTTGCTCGAAGTTCTGAACAACAGCATATATTTGTAGCTGTTGTTTTTAGTTGTCTTCCAGGGGCAAACTGTATTGGTAGAGTTCAAAACATTGCTTCAATAGTGCGCACAAAATGTACAATTATTTAAGTGTGTATCTTAAACAGTGGTTCACAAACATGTCTTCTATTGGTTACTTAACAAATTCCTATGGCTGAAAAGCTTCGTAAATCATGAGACTGTGTGAGATGTCTTGTGTGATCTTGGTCTTTTGCCCAGCATGCATACCATAAAAGCTTTTGTCGGAATATAAGTAAATTATGAGCAGGGTGCAGTATATCCTGCTCACGAATGGGCTGGATATGCACTTTGCCAAAACTTAAGAAAAAGAGCATAAATTTGAGTAGCTTGGAGGCCCTTTTTGCTGTGGACCACTGAATGAATTGTTATTTGTTTCTGATGAAAATGGTTTTACACATGAAATAAAGATTTTATTGCTCAAACTACAGATGTGTTCTCATACCCTATTACCCAAAACCCAACATTACCCTTAACATTATACACAAGTAGGATCTGGTTCAGTAAGAAATTCATATAATACATGTTTCTAAGTGTCCATCTTCTCCTTCATTGAATATTATTTTCTCTAATTCGAACTTCATATTGTCAAATGCTGTTAGAGCTCTCTCTGTATTATATTCTGTCTAAATGATATTTCTAGAGATGTCAAGATATGCCAAAGTTTCCTTTTGAATATTGTTTGATGACACCCTGTTTCCCTGTTTTTACTGATGTAATGTACTGTACTGATCTCATGTACGTATATTTTGTATGTTGGGACAATATTTTTAATTCTTTAGCAAGCAGTCTCTCTCTCTCTCTCTCTCTCTCTCTCTCTCTCCCTCATTCTCATATACAGGCAGGTCTAATTCTGGAGCTGACCAGGGGACTACAGTGTACACAGGACAGACAGGGTCTGTCGCTACCCCGTGCGCGCGGGCGCTCAGCGAGACTAAGGTTGCTCATCAGAGCATACCTGCGGACATACTCCATGCCTAACTCGAACTCGAAAGCAATATGAATGTGAGTTTGTCGTAATCACCAATCAAGAGAGAAGAGTGGAGGGCGTGCAAGCCCTGGTCGAAACTGGCAGAAGCTAAGGCCAACGCAGGGAAAAAAGAGAGGGGAGGGCCGTGGAGTGAGAGAGGGAGGAATACAGGAAAGTAAACAAAACAACTTGTGTGTAGGAATATTTTTAATCGCATAAACTTCCTAATTTATGTCATGGTGTATGTGATGACTTTGTTGTGAAGGATAAATCATTGGTACGAAGGCTGTGTTTTGACACGGTGAGTTAACACGAAATCAGATCGATAATAACATCCATCCCTTGAGCACCCTAACCCAATCTTAACTACAATTAACATCAGTGCATGATGCTTGCCATCCTGTCCTTGTTCTGTTTCATTCGGTGAAGACGGATTATTGAGGAGAAAATTTTGATTTATAACGTATTGCACACCCAAAGAGTGTTATGTGGTGTCACCTCAAACGTTCTGATGCAATGGACTCCTCAGCTGTAATTGTTTCATGTGTACATTTACACAGTCCATAGGCAAAGACATTATTGCACTATGGGGCCTTAATGTAAGTTGCCAAGCATAGATTGGACACTCACCATTCAGAGCAATTCTGGATGTTAGCATGATCTGTCTCAGACCAGTTGTGGACTTTCGCCTTATTTGTCAGACCAGCATTTGACATTCGCCATTTTATGAGACCATTAGTGGACGTTCGCCTTTTTGTCAGATCTGACTTGGACATTCGCCCTTTTTGTCAGATCAGAATGGGACGTTCGCCCTTTTGTCAGATCAGCTTGGGACATTCGCCTTTCTGTCAGATTACCTTGGGACGTTCGTCCTTCTGTCAGATGTCCAATGGACATATGCCCTTTTGCCTTATAGCTGGATCTCAGGAACTATTATAGATATCGATGTGCGGTTTGATCCTATGTGTACCGGAAAAAATGTGTGGGGTCAAATTGAGCATCAGAAGGCATCAAAACCTCATTTTGACCAAAATGTGGACTTTCGCCACTTTGTCAGAACTCCACTGACCAGATTTTATCAAGGTGAAATGTATGTAACGTTACGTTATGCTGTGTAGTTTGTCTGTGTGTGCATCATAATTCTCGAGGGTATCTAACTGTACCTCTAAATTGTATAATTTATGTTTATTTGTAATATGTGAAGGTGAAATGTAACTGCATTATTTTTGTCACATTTTGCATTTTTGTGAGAAAAAAAAAATAGTAAAATGTTGGTTCAGGAAACACTCTTATTATTTCAAAACCTTTGTCTTTGCATTTGGAAGAAATATGTGAGTCGGACTCGGGCGCCTGGAGGCGTAGTGATACGAACCCGGAATACACTCATGTCAAATGGGTGGCCTATTTTGCCCCTCGCTACTAATTCTTCCGCCAAGTACCCTGGCCTACGTATGAGAATTTCCTGGCCAAACCCGGGCAAGTCACGTGCCTGGCATGCCCAATCAGAAGTTGGGAGCGTCTGGGTAAAGTCCAGATAACAAAGAGGTAGTCGAATCGAATTCGCCACACAAAAAATCACAGGACAATTCTAGTTGGTGACGTTGAAGCCCGATGACGTCATTGCTCTTGACTAAGACTGGAGTACCAAGAAATATGGGTCCAAAACCCACCCAGTATTCGTCATCACGACGAAGATTGCGTTGATTCTGCAGCGGAAACGTCATTAAGATGCACAGAATAGATTTGACGATTTTTTCGTGACCCCTCCAGACAACAAATTCTATGCATTGATTTGACCACGAATTCGTCGATTCAAATTTACTTTTGGGACAGTGGAGCGCTGATCTGTTGTTTTCTCTAAGCAAAGAGGCACATTGAGGCGAGTTGACTAAATTTTTTCCGAATGAAAATTGGACTTTTCCGGAAATTTTCCGGCGATTTAATGGTCTGACCTCCCGCTGAGAAAGTAGCGGCCCCCTGGGGGGTCGGCAACAATTATGTCAACTACCCCTCAACTTGGCTGTGGCGCTGATCTGTTGGTTTCTTTTAGCAAAGAGGCACATTGAGGCGAGTTGACAAAATTGTTTCCGAATGAAAATCGGACTTTTCCGGAAATTTTCCGGCGATTTTGTGCTCCGACCTCCCGCTGAGAAAGTGGCGGCCCCAAGAGAGGTCGGCAACAATTATGTCAACTACCCCTCAACATGGCTTGGGCGCTATTGCTCCAAGTCCAACTGTGTCGAATCGCTGAGACAGGCACTTTAAAGCGAGTTGACAAAATTGATGTTAAAGAAAAATTGGACTTTTCCGGACATTTTCCGGCGATTTAATGGTCTGACCTCCCGCTGAGTGAGTGGCGGCCCCGTCGGGGTCGGTAACAATTATGTCAACTACCCCTCATCATGGCTTGGGCGCTAATGCTCCAAGTCCAACTGTGTCGAATCGCTGAGACAGGCACATTGAAGCGAGTTGACAAAATTGTTTCCGAATGAAAATTGGACTTTTCCGGACATTTTCCGGCGATTTAATGGTCCGACCTCCCGCTGAGAAAGTAGCGGCCCCGTTGGGGTCGGCAACAATTATGTCAACTACCCCTCAACATGGCTTGGGCGCTAATGCTCCAAGTCCACCTGTGTCGAATCGCTCAGATAGGCACTTTGAAGCGAGTTGACAAAATTGATGTTAAAAAAAAATCGGACTTTAACGGATATTTTCTCTCGATTTAATGCCCCGACCTCCCGCTGAGAAAGTGGCGGCCCCCTGGGGGGTCGGCAACAATTATGTCAACTACCCCTCAACTTGGCTGTAGCGCTGATCTGTTGGTTTCTCTGAGCAAAGAGGCACTTTAAAGCGAGTTGACAAAATTGATGCCAACTGAAAATCGAACTTTTCCGGACATTTTCCGGCGATTTAATGGTCCGACCTCCCGCTGAGAAAGTGGCGGCCCCGTCGGGGGTCGGCAACAATTATGTCAACTACCCCTCAACTTGGCTGTAGCGCTGATCTGTTGGTTTCTCTGAGCAAAGAGGCACATTGAGGCGAATTGACGAAATTGTTTCCGCATGAAAATTGGACTTTTCCGGACATTTTCCGGCGATTTGATGCTCCGACCTCCCGCTGAGAAAGTGGCGGCCCCGTGAGGGGTCGGTAACAATTATGTCAACTACCCCTCAACATGGCTTGGGCGCTAATGCTCCAAGTCCAACTGTGTCGAATCGCTGAGACAGGCACTTTAAAGCGAGTTGACAAAATTGATGCTAACTGAAAATCGAACTTTTCCGGACATTTTCCGGCGATTTAATGGTCCGACCTCCCGCTGAGAAAGTAGCGGCCCCGTGAGGGGTCGGCAACAATTATGTCAACTACCCCTCAACATGGCTTGGGCGCTAATGCTCCAAGTCCAACTGTGTCGAATCGCTGAGACAGGCACTTTGAAGCGAGTTGACAAAATTGATGTTAAAGAAAAAACGTTACTTTTTAGGACATTTTCCGTCGATTTAATGCTCCGACCTCCCGCTGAGAAAGTGGCGGCCCCCTGGGGGGTCGGCAACAATTATGTCAACTACCCCTCTACATGGCTTGGGCGCTTATGCTCCAAGTCCAACTGTGTCGAATCGCTGAGACAAGCACTCTGAAGCGAGTTGACAAAATTGATGTTAAAATAAAAACGTTACTTTTTAGGACATTTTCCGGCGATTTAATGCTCCGACCTCCCGCTGAGAAAGTGGCGGCCCCCTGGGGGGTCGGCAACAATTATGTCAACTACATCTCAACATGGCTTGAGCGCTGATCTGTTGGTTTCTCTAAGCGAAGAGGCACATTGAGGCGAGTTGACAAAATTGTTTCCGAATGAAAATTGGATTTTTCCGGACATTATCCGGCGATTTGATGCTCCGACCTCCCGCTGAGAAAGTGGCGGCCCCCTGGGGGGTCGGCAACAATTATGTCAACTACCCCTCAACTTGGCTGTAGCGCTGATCTGTTGGTTTCTCTGAGCAAAGAGGCACTTTAAAGCGAGTTGACAAAATTGATGCCAACTGAAAATCGAACTTTTCCGGACATTTTCCGGCGATTTAATGGTCCGACCTCCCGCTGAGAAAGTGGCGGCCCCGTGAGGGGTCGGCAACAATTATGTCAACTACCCCTTAACATGGCTTGGGCGCTAATGCTCCAAGTCCAACTGTGTCGAATCGCTGAGACAGGCACTTTGAAGCGAGTTGACAAAATGGATGTTTAAGGAAAACCATGACTTTTTAGGACATTTTCCGTCGATTTTATGCTCCGACCTCCCGCTGAGAAAGTGGCGGCCCTCTGGGGGGTCGGCAACAATTATGTCAACTACATCTTAACATGGCTTGAGCGCTGATCTGTTGGTTTCTCTAAGCAAAGAGGCACATTGAGGCGAGTTGACAAAATTGTTTCCGAATGAAAATTGGATTTTTCCGGACATTTTCCGGCGATTTTATGCTCCGACCTCCCGCTGAGAAAGTGGCGGCCCCCTGGGGGGTCGGAAACAATTATGTCAACTACCTCTCAATTTGGCTGTGGCGCTGATCTGTTGGTTTCTCTAAGCAAAGAGGCACATTGAGGCGAGTTGATAAAATTGTTTCCGAATGAAAATTGGATTTTTCCGGACATTTTCCGGCGATTTTATGCTCCGACCTCCCGCTGATAAAGTGGCGGCCCCCTGGGGGGTCGGCAACAATTATGTCAACTACCTCTCAACTTGGCTGTGGCGCTGATCTGTTGGTTTCTCTAAGCAAAGAGGCACATTAAGGCGAGTTGACAAAGTTGTTTCCGAATGAAAATCGGACTTTTCCGGACATTTTCCGTCGATTTAATTCTCCGACCTCCCGCTGAGAAAGTGGCGGCCCCCTGGGGGGTCGGCAACAATTATGTCAACTACCCCTCAACATGGCTTGGGCGCTAATGCTCCAAGTCCAACTGTGTCGAATCGCTGAGACAGGCACTTTGAAGCGAGTTGACAAAATTGATGTTAAAGAAAAAACGTTACTTTTTAGGACATTTTCCGTCGATTTAATGCTCCGACCTCCCGCTGAGAAAATGGCGGCCCCCTGGGGGGTCGGCAACAATTATGTCAACTACCCCTCAACTTGGCTGTGGCGCTGATCTGTTGGTTTCTCTAAGCAAAGAGGCACATTGAGGCGAGTTGACAAAATTGTTTCCGAATGAAAATCGGACTTTTCCGGACATTTTCCGGCGATTTTATGCTCCGACCTCCCGCTAAGAAAGTGGCGGCCCCGTCGGGGGTCGGCAACAATTATGTCAACTACCCCTCAACATGGCTTAGGCGCTATTGCTCCAAGTCCAACTGTGTCGAATCGCTGAGACAGGCACTTTGAATCGAGTTGACAAAATTGATGTTAAAGAAAAATTGGATTTTTCCGGACATTTTCCGGCGATTTAATGGTCTGACCTCCCGCTGAGAAAGTGGCGGCCACGTCGGGGGTCGGTAACAATTATGTCAACTACCCCTCAACATGGCTTGGGCGCTAATGCTCCAAGTCCAACTGTGTCGAATCGCTGACACAGGCACTTTGAAGCGAGTTGACAAAATTGATGTTAAAGAAAAATCGAACTTTTCCGGACATTTTCCGGCGATTTAATGGTCCGACCTCCCGCTGAGAAAGTGGCGGCCCCTGGGGGGTCGGCAACAATTATGTCAACTGACCCTCAACTTGGCTGTGGCGCTGATCTGTTGGTTTCTCGTAGCAAAGAGGCACATTGAGGCGAGTTGACAAAATTTTTTCCGAATGAAAATTGGACTTTTCCGGACATTTTCGGCGATATTATGCTCCGACCTCCCGCTAAGAAAGTGGCGGCCCCGTCGGGGGTCGGCAACAATTATGTCAACTACCCCTCAACATGGCTTCGGCGCTATTGCTCCAAGTCTAACTGTGTCGAATCGCTGACACAGGCACTTTGAAGCGAGTTGACAAAATTGATGTGAAAGAAAAATCGAACTTTTCCGGACATTTTCCGGCGATTTAATGGTCTGACCTCCCGCTGAGAAAGTGGCGGCCCCCTCGGGGGTCGGCAACAATTATGTCAACTACCCCTCAACTTGGCTGTGGCGCTGATCTGTTGGTTTCTCTAAGCAAAGAGGCACATTGAGGCGAGTTGACAAAATTGTTTCCGAATGAAAATCGGACTTTTCCGGACATTTTCCGGCGATTTTATGCTCCGACCTCCCGCTGAGAAAGTGGCGGCCCCGTGAGGGGTCGGCAACAATAATGTCAACTACCCCTCAACATGGCTTAGGCGCTAATGCTCCAAGTCAAACTCTGTCGAATCGCTGAGACAGGCACTTTGAAGCGAGTTGACAAAATTCTTTTCGACCCCTCACGTGGCCGCCACTTTCTCAGCGGGAGGTCGGAGCATAAAATCGCCGGAAAATGTCCAGAAAAGTCCAATTTTCATGCAAAAACAATTTTGTCAACTCGCCTCAATGTGCCTCTTTGCTCAGAAAAACCAACAGATCAGCGCCACAGCCAAGTTGAGGGGTAGTTGACATAATTGTTGCCGACCCCCAACGGGGCCGCCACTTTCTCCGCGGGAGGTCAGACCATTAAATCGCCAGAAAATGTCTGGAAAAGCCGATTTTTGTTTAACATCAATTTTGACAACTCGATTCAAGTGCCTGTCTCAGCGATTCGACACAGTTGGACTTGGAGCATTAGCGCCCAAGCCATGTTGAGGGGTAGTTGACATAATTGTTGCCGACCCCCGACGGGGCCGCCACTCAGCGGGAGGTCGGAGCATTAAATCGCCGGAAAATGTCCGAAAAAGTCCGATTTTTCTTTAACATCAATTTTGTCAACTCGATTCAAAGTGCCTGTCTCAGCGATTCGACACAGTTGGACTTGGAGCATTAGCGCCCAAGCCATGTTGAGAAGTAGTTGACATAATTGTTGCCGACCCCCGACGGGGCCGCCACTTTCTCAGCGGGAGGTCGGACCATAACATCGCCGGAAAATGTCCGGAAAAGTCCAATTTTCATTCGGAAACAATTTTGTCAACTTGCTTCAAAGTGCCTGTCTCAGCGATTCGACACAGTTGGACTTAGAGCATTAGCGCTACAGCCATGTTGAGGGGTAGTTGACATAATTGTTGCCGACCCCCCACGGGGCCGCCACTTTCTCAGCGGGAGGTCGGAGCATAAAATCGCCGGAAAATGTCCGGAAAATCCCGATTTTCATTCGGAAACAATTTTGTCAACTCGCCTTAATGTGCCTCTTTGCTTAGGGAAACCAACAGATCAGCGCCACAGCCAAGTTAAGGGGTAGTTGACCTAATTGTTGCCGACCCCCGACGGGGCCGCCACTTTCTCAGCGGGAGGTCAGACCATTAAATCGCCGGAAAATTTCCGGAAAATTCCGATTTTTCTTTAACATCAATTTTGTCACCTCGCTTCAAAGTGCCTGTCTCAGCGATTCGACACAGTTGGACTTGGAGCATTAGCGCCCAAGCCATGTTGAGGGGTAGTTGACATGACAGTTGCCGACCCCCCACGGGGCCGTCACTTTTCAAGCGGGAGGTCGGACCATTAAATCGCCGGAAAATGTCCGGAAAAGTCCGAGATCCATTTTGCATCAATTTTGTCAACTCGCCTATATGTGCCACTCTGCTCAGAGAAACCAACAGATCAGCGCCACAGCCAAGTTGAGGGATAGTTGACATAATTGTTGCCGACAGTTTTAACCGTGGCTATTGGTTTGAATCGGGTGGGCTTGGACTGGGGCCATGTGGGCCTCATGGAGGCGTTTTTGGTGGAAATGGCACCCAGAGGCTATGCAGACCCACCGGACATTGGTTTGCATCGGTTGGGCCCCGCCTGTGGCCATGGGGTCTACATGCAATAGCGTTTCTCGGAATTGCCCCTGGGAGGTAAGCAGACCCGCCGGACAGCGGTCTGCATCAAGTGGGCCTCATCAGGGCCCAATGGGGTAGCATACAGGCTTTATTCTTGATACTGCTCCTGGGAGGTAGGCAAACCCGCTAGGCAGAGGCCTGCACCAACTGGGGCTCTCAGAGGGGCCGGGTAACCACGGATAAGAGATTTTGAAGAAACTGCCCCTGGGAGGTAGGCAGACCCGCCGGACAGCGGTCTGCATCGGGGGTAGAGTACAGGCCTCATTCTTTATACTGCCCCTGGGAGGTAGACGAGCCCGTCTGGCACCGGCCTGCATCAGCCGGGGCCCTCTAGGGAGCCAGAAGCCAAGTATAAGCAATTTTGTGAAAACTGCCCCTTGGAGGTAGGCAGAACGGCTGGACAGCGGTCTGCATTAACCGGGCACCACTGGGGGCCAAAGGGGCCACGTATTAGCGATATTGCGAAAACTGCCCCTGGGAGGTAGGCAGACCCGCCGGCCAGCGGCCTGCATCAACTGGGCCCCACATGGGCCAATAGGGCCACGTATAAGCGATTTTGTGAAAACTGCCCCTGGGAGGTAGGCAGACCCTCCGGACAGCATCCTTCATCGACTGGGCCTCATCTGGTGTCCATGGGGCCGCGTATTAGTGATTTTGTGAAATCTGCCCCTGGCAGATAGGCAGACCCGCCAGACAGCGGCCTGCATCAACTGGGCCCCTCAGGGGCTAATGGGGCCACGTATAAGCGATTTTGTGAATACTGCCCCTGGGAGGTAGGCAGACCCGCCGGACAGCGGTCTGCGTCGACTGGGCCTCATCGGGGGTCCATGGGGCCACGTATTAGCGATTTCTCCAAAAATGCCCCTGGGGGGTAGGCAGACCCGCCGGACAGCGGCCTGCATCGCCCGTGCCCCAGCGGGGGCTCGATGGCTCACGGCCATTAGCGGCTGTTGGGGATGGCTCAGGGCCATCAGCGGCTGTTGGGAAGACCTTGGGATGGGTGGTCACCCTAGATGGCAGCTGGCTATAGTCGGAGCATGAAAAGCTTTTTTGTGGCCACAAATTTTTATGTGGCCAACTTCACACCCGTACAATTCGATTGGTTGTTGGAGAAAGTGTCTCCTATTCTGCTGAAGAAAAGTAGACGTCCTTTCTCCCCATAACTTCGCCTGGCATTCAATCTGACATACTTGGCTCATGGTGACAGCATGTGGGGTAAAAAAAGGGCCTTCAGGATTGGTCGAAGTACTGGTTACGGAAACTTGTGAAGCAATAGTGACAGTATTACACGTATGTAGGATACACAGGAGGGGTTTTCAAACATAATTATCAAATGTCATGCGAAATTTCATTTCAAATACCTGTTTTTGGTGTGGTGAGCATAGCTCCCACCTGTTCCCACACCATTGCTTTGTCCACTCGCAAGTATTATTTCGTTTTCTTCGCATACACGCATGGATTTTTCTCTACAATTTTTATAAGTTCCAGATCGTCCATGTCTCCGCTCGATTTTGCTGATTTTTTTTTATTTCACTGCACAATCGGCACAGGGAATACCGAGCAAACCAAACAAACAAAACGCGCGCGAGCTCCGAAAATGATGTCATGCAAATGGCTGCCGATTGCTGCTCTCTCATTGGTCGGTCATAACCTCTAGCTTCAAGCAGATGTTGTAAAGATTTGGCACTTGCCCATCTCGGTTCTGACTAGCGACTTACGACCTATGACCAGGTTATGACTTGGTTATGTCTACAGCTTATGACTGACGACAAGGATACAACGTATTGTAGACCGGGCTTAAGCCCGGCTCCTGCCGTTTCTAAAGAAACGAAATTGAGCATAACGAAAGACTACATGGAGCCCTCTTTGGTCCAGGAGGTTCGGTTGTCTATATCAGTGTATACTCGCTAGACCTAGGGGGACGTCTATTAACTACGAGGCTGATGGTAGGCCCCTTTTAGCCCGTCCCGACACGTTTCTTTAGAAACGGCAGGAGCCGAGCTCATAGTCTGATGCGTCCTGATTGTTCGTTCGTTCGGACGTGTGTACGCCGACTTATCCTTCGCAGAATAACTTCAAATTTGGAGTAGACACTCCTTTCTTAACGTAGGATCACGTACGATGGCAACAATTTTCGATATATATCGCATTTTTTGATCAATGAAAATGTGGCTGTTTTTGTTTTTTTAAGGTTAGGGTTGGCCGCTGCGCGCACACCATTACCATCGCGGCGCGCACAGGGACGGGCTCAGGTTCATGATTTTAATCGTAACAAATACATCTCCTATCGGGCACTTCAAGAGAGACTTCAGGCGGAGGGCCGAAGGCCCCCGCAAACGCCGCCAGCAGGCCAAGCTGGCCAAGTCCCCGGAAGGGACGGGCCAGCTTGTTTTAGCAGCAGCATCCGCCACACTTGTAGCATACTCTTGATCAATTAATTTACCCCTCACTGCCGCACCCTGAGGGGTTTAATAGCAGGTCTGATGGCTTTAAAAGCTGCTTTCCACAGTGGGTGCTCAAATAAATTATTTGGGCACTTTAAAGCATACATTGCTCTGGCAAAGTTAGACTGATTAGTGGCCTGCTCCGATGCAGGCATTTGGTCCATAAAATCAAGTTTTGATCCACTTCTTGAACGCTTAGATGGTACAGAGTCACTGCTTCCACTTAGTGTTGGTGAGGGCGAAGGACCTGAAAATTGGAAACATTTTATTTGCTTATTTCATTTCATTACAAACAAACAAAGACTATGGTTTGATTTTAAGTACTTCAGAAGCATTTCACAGCACAGTCAGTGAGGTACATATGTGCTGTAAAGCTAGTTTTGATTTTGAAAAATAAATAAATTATTGAATCTAAATTTTTTAATATCACTCACGAAGAAAAGTCCCGCTTCCACTCGGGGTTGGTGGTGAGCCAATATTTTCTATGCTGATAACGTCATTATCTTCAACATCAGCATGACGTCTCGTCTTAGCCTGTATACTGCATGATTTTGATGGTTACACTTGACCACATTCTTAACCACTTCAGGGCACCCATTGCAGTTATTGATTATGTGGTCTGTGGCTCTTGTTGCATTTGGCTTGACATATTTCTAGATGATATCCTCTTCTCTTCCCATCTGAAATCGTAGAAAAGTGACTATCAAAATGTCATGGATGATGTTGGTGCCAGTCAAACATATAACAACCACAAGCAAATGCAAACATCAGCATAACCAACAAAGCCACGAAACGAATTGGAGCGCAGCAAGAAAAACGTACAAAAAGTTATCGACCACAACATGCCAAAACCGACCTCAGGTGCTGCAGCAGGTGCCAGTTGTCAAAACAGGGCCTTCTTCAGCACAAACTGAAGCGGGTGGGCAAACTTTTAAATCGTGCAGAATTTTAACCTTAAACATGGCGACTGCCCCCATCTAAAGTCACCCCAACACTCCAGTAAAGATGCCGAAGTCAACCCCAGGTGCTGCTGCAGGTGCTATGGGTCTAAACAAGGGTCTTCTTGGGCAGGAACCGGAACGGGGGGCCATATTCTAAATCGTGCGGAATATCAAAC
Source organism: Odontothrips loti (assembly GCA_038380765.1). Lineage (NCBI taxonomy): Eukaryota > Metazoa > Arthropoda > Insecta > Thysanoptera > Thripidae > Odontothrips > Odontothrips loti. The sequence continues at coordinate 238,084 of CM076248.1, read as the reverse complement.
TCACCCCAAGACTCCATTGAAGATGGCGACTTCGACCCCAGGTGCTGCTGCAGGTGCTAGTGGTCAAAACAGAGCCTTCTTGGGCAGGAACTGGAACAAAAGGAAAAACTGCTAAAAACGCAGTATTTTGAACTTAACGATGGATACTGACCACGCTTAAAATACACTCAGGACCTCAATCACAATCCTCAAGAAGACCCCAGGTGCTGCTGATGGTGCCAGTGGTCAAAGCGGGGCCTCCTTGGACCGGAACTGGTTAGGCTGGGGTCGGTTAGGTTTGGCCAGCATTGAATACGGTACAGAAGTCCACAATGGGTAGGGTAAGTTGGAGTAGGCTAGGTCAGAGTAGGGTAGGTTAGAGTAGGTTAGGTTAGAAAAGGCTAGGGTTTGTTACGTCAGAGAAGGGTAGGTTAAGTTAGCGTTGAGCACGATTAAGTACGGTAGAGAAGTTCACAATACGGTGGGACTAGGTACGTCCAGCGGTTAGGTTAGAAGCGGAGCGTCCCTCGCGCCCCAAGACCGGCGCCCGCAGGGCGCCGTACTGACTGATTGGCCCCGCAAGGTTCCACACGCCCGGTGACAGCCGCCGGCAGGCCAAGGTAAGTATACGCCAAGCGTGGAGGGGCCGAACAGTTGTTCGTGGTGAGCGAAGCCTGTTACGTCACGACGCGGTCTGGCGTACGCCTACCTTGTTTAGAATATGTACCACAGGGCCACACAATTCCATAGTTGAAAACTGGTGAGTACGAAAATTGCTTGTGAACACCGTATCGCGGCTGCACTGTTAGCAGTGATTCCATAAAAAGTCGCTACTAGTGCAAAAGTTGTCTTACGATGCCCGACCGTCGCCCAAGAGAAAGTATTACCCAATCTCATCGCGTTTACGGGGAACAGCGGAAAATCATTTTCGAAAATTGTGAACTCCGTTGCTTTTTTGGTCAAAGTAGTGGGGAAATGACATTTTTGCCTCCCCAGGAGAATAGAGCGCCCAGAATCGACCAATAAGGGGATTACTCGGCGTTTCATGACTAAAGACGACTTTAATTTAAAAAATAAAAAAAATTGGTCCAAAGTGACCAGTATTCTGGGAATCACCACGGTGCCCGACGCTGTTCGTGCGAATTCCTGCATCCCCCCTCCCCCCGAGCCCTACGGATGCGTGTCAAAGTTCAAATCGTGCGCTGAAGCGATCGGCGCAGTGTACGGCCAGTAAAAGCACCAAAGGTGCATCTTATACAAGCGTTTTTATCAAAATTTCCAATGTTTCCAACTATTTCCTACTCCTCCGAAATATTTCGGGAAGTATTAGCGGTTTTGTTGAAACAGGTAGGCAGAACCACCAGACAGCGGCCTGTGTTGATCAGGCTCTACTGGGAGGCCACGTATAAGTCATTTTGATGAGATTGCCCCTGGAAGGTAGGCAGACCCGCCGGACAACGGCCTCAGTCGATCGGGCCTCAACGGGTGGCCATATGGAGCGGGGTCGGTCACGGAGCGCGGTCGGTTTCGGCCTCGGCTGATTCTCAGTAGGCCCTACTGAGTTGGCCAACTTGACGCCCATGTTTAATGGGCTGATCTATTTCGCGGCAGTCATCATCAGATTTCAGCAGGCTGTGATGTCTCGAACTCGATATGAACCTTGTTTCGATTACCCGCGCTACTGGCACCACCTGTACACATGTACTTTATAATGTAAGTTCTACTCTAGAAAATAAAACAGTTCTAAACCAGCCATCGCTTGATCTACTTGACTTTCCACCAGAGAAGCTAAACAGCTTGTCAAAAATTTGAGTGCAAATTGATGGTGCCCCAGCGGGCTAAGCCTCTTAAATCCTCCTTCCCGGGCCAGCCCCTGGGTTCAGCGGCACAGGATCCCGGCCGGGTCCGGGCAGCCAAGCCCGACCCGGGGCCAAGGTGGTGGAGATGACTGCTTCCCAAATAGTGGTCAGCCGAACAGGACTAATAATGGAGTTCGACTGTATCTCCCATTGCCTGTGGCTAAATATCCTTTTGAACGAGTGCGCATTGATTTCTTTTTTGTATCATCCAGGAGGACTGAATGGTTTATATTTTGTGATGCTTACTGCAAGTTTATTCATGTAGTACCAGTCACCTCCTTAGAAGCTGCTAACGATATTTAAGTATTATTTTTCATATTGGTCATGATAGGTACTTTGCCAGACACCCTTGTCTCGGTTAATGGACCTCCCTTTTACTTCTGCTGAATAGTTCGAATTTTGTACATATCTTAATATCTCTTCTAAACGTATTCCACCTCACAATCCAGAGTAACTCCAGTCTAAAGAATCTGTTCCCCAGTGAGACATTTCCTAGCTCCATATTGGAACCTATTGAGCATGTCATTAATAAGTTACTCTTTGTGCTAGTATTCCCAATACTATTGCTGCTTTTAGTGAAGGTGATCCAGTCTATGTTAAGTTTTCCCAACGTCACCCTGTTGTATCTGAAACCATCGTTAGGATTATTGGCCCCAATCAATATTTGGTTTCCATCGCAGGTGTTCTTAAACATGTACATTATAATCAATTGTCTTAAGTTCCCTGATCTTGTCTATTTTTGAAGCTTCATAACTTGAATTGTGATATTTCGCACTTGCCCGAACTGTGATTTTGTCAAATAGTACTGTTTCTCTGAATTGTGTAACCTAACTGTGGTATTAACCCCCCCCCCCCCCCGCTTCTCTTTTATATATGCCGGGGTGGATGTGATGTATCGAACTCGATATGAACCTTGTTTCGATTACTCGCGCTACTAGCGCCACATGTACACATGTACTTTAGATTGTAAGTTCTACTGTAGAAAATAAAACAGTTCTCAACCAGCCATCGCTGGATCTACTTGACTTTCCACCAGAGAACTCACAGCCCCTCACGGCCCACCGAGCCAAACATCTTATTGGTGACGAAGATCCAGGAAGTTCAGAAGTCAGAAGCGGCCAGTCAACACCTTCGGAGCGACACGGTGTCACGTCCACGTGAACCGATAAGGTTAGGATGGCGGACCAGAATAGAATGGCTTTGGCTTATCTTTGATTATCGTTCAACCAGCTCCCTCTTTCGCTGCTCCCGAGCCCTACGACCCCTTCCGTATCTCTTTGACGGGTTGGACTCAAGGGTTTGAGGAGTATTGTCGTTTGGCAAACTTGCGTGACGAGCCAGTGCCACTGTTCCCCACAACGACAAGCGAGCAGCCTCTCTCAGATTTATTGCCCATCGTAACTATGAAGTGTTACGGACAACGTGTTTACCAGCTCTCCCAAACGAGAAAACTATCCCTGAGTTAATTCAGATTCTAGAGGATCGGTTTGAGACCCCTCAATTGAAACCGATCATGCGCTTGGAATTCAGCAACCGTATCCAGCGCCAGGATGAGCCGGCCTGTGAGTACATTGCCGCGCTGCAACACCTTGCTAGCAAGTGGACTTCGGTCCAATGTACAATGAGAGCCTTCGCGACCAACTGATTAAAGGGATCAGAAGTGATGTCTGCAGAAGCAAGTTCACTGAGGATTTGACAGAGGAACGTATGTCCAAAATTTCCACATTTTTACTTTTTGAGTTCCTGAGACTTGTCTCAGTGTAAATCATGTACCTGTGAAGTCCATTTCTTAAAATTCATGATATTGTCTGAGAACTGGTAGTGTGCACAACGACGTATGTCCATGGTGATTCTAACATAGGGACGTAAGTCCACTGAATTCTGACAGAAACAACGCACGTCCATTTGGATTCTGACAGAAACAACGTATGTCCATCCAGGTTCTGAACGTATGTCCAAGGTGGATCTGACACAACAACGTATGTCCATTCCCCCTTTGGACACACGTTCTTATGTCAGAACTGCCTATGGACATACGTTCATTGGACTTGCAACTTTTCATAGACCCGAAAGTAGAATAACAAACAACATGTTGGTTATAGTAATTTCGTTTAGTTTAATATTTATAGTTAAACCAGACTATCTGCCGTCGGTAATTCTGATAATTTTTGAGAATGAGTCCCATAGATTAATGTCCTATCAAACTAGTTTCGGCTCACTATGCCATTGAATATTATGGTCTGTAGCGCACCGAAATCTAAAGTGACCAACACTTGTGCAGGCAGACACAATAAACATCGGATTTTTAATGGTTTGATCCGTTTTTGTTTTTTTTTCCTTAACAGGGATATGCATGAGGTTTGTTGCCTGTGCTATGAGTGTTCTTTAGAAATTCTTGAGACAGTTCTAAATTAATAAGTCTTCATACTTCATGCCATCATCATAAAACCATAAGCAAAGGTGTTTGAAAATTGTTGTGGGTGTTAAGTCCCAAGGTGCGTATGCATTTTCCTTATTGTTATCATTCATTTCGTGACTGCATCGAACACAACGCAAGTCCATTGAACGTATGTCCACAGGCAGTTCTGACTTAAGAACGTATGTCCAAAGGGGGGATGGACATACGTCGTTGTGTCAGATTAACCTTGGACATACGTTGGTGTCTCAGAAACTGGACATACGTTGTTTCTGCCAGAATTCAGTGGACTTACGTCCCTCTGTCAGAACCAACCGGGTGTACCTAACAACGTATGTCCTTTGATCTCGCTAGGTGTTTGAGTTCGTAATTGTATACTATAGCGGCTTCTCGCTTTGGACCCCTTAAACTCGCCTCAGCGTCCCCAAGGTGGAGCGGACCCGGGATGCGCCTGCGCCTGGTCGAACTGGAGGCAGCGTTCCGGGCGCGTTTTTGTTCTTTTTCCCTCGCCCACTACGCCGCGCCACACTGTTGTCGGTTTGAAGCCCCCCCGCTCCGTCGCAGCGACAGCGTGAGCAAGAGAAGCGTCTTCGCAACTGTTTTCGCCCGAAAAGGTAATTAAAATAAACACTGTGAATGTAAACATTGTAATATAATCGAGCCCTACAGTTTCTAGAATCATTATCAGCTAGTAGACTGGAAAACATTGCTTACAACGCGCGGTATCGCTCTTTGCACAGACTTGAACAAAGGCGACCGAGGGCGGCTGTCAGTGCCAAAATGGTTGTCTAATTTGGAACGTTTTGGTATACACACAAGTTTGAATGAGAATGCTACAGTTATTTCTGCAATGAATCTGTCGACCAGGGTTGCCAGATGCCTAGTACAGAAAGTCGCCGCTTGGTGGCGCGCGTGGAGCCCAAAAGTCGCCGCCGTTTTTCAAATGTAAAGGAGCCCAAATATCGCGGTTCATATAGGACTATAGCCCAATTTGGCGACTTTTTGGTGTAAATAAAGTCAAAAATTAAATAAAAGATAAATATAGAAGGACACTTCAATTTATTTGAAACTTATATTAAAAATAATTTTTTCAGTTTTAAACAAACAATTGGTTTTCAAACAAAAATATAAATATGGCCGCCATATGAACAAACTGGACTAGAACTTCTCTCACAGCTCCATAAATTGGTAAATCAGATTTACTAAAAATAAAACTAGGCTAATAGGAACAGTCAAGGAATATTTCTTCCATCTAGCTAAGACTAGAGTTAGACCACGGGTAACTTAAATAAACTTGTCCTTCCCTCACAGCTCCGATACAATGGTAAATCAGAATTACTGAAATAAAACTAGGCTAGTAGGAACAGTCGAGGAATATTTCTTCTATCTAGCTTACACCAGAGTTAGACCACGGGTAACATAAATTGCGGTGCACCGTCATTGCTAAAAATAGTCAGTGCGGCCAAATCTTCGTCGTCAATCTCCGCAACAGCCTCTGGATCGGGACCGTCGGGGTCGGGGTCCTCATCAGCCCGCTCTCCTCTGGCACCGGCACCCTGCGCTGCTGCATCCCGAGCATACATGCGAGATGTGAACCTTCGCAACATCTCTTGGGGGGGCATGTAAGTCTGACAGCAGACACCAACGACCTGTTGAACCGATTGAGTGTGAAGCATGTGCAAAGTATATGAGTAGGCACTCTATAATAAGTTACTCTTACCTTAAAATGTGCACGAATGCGAAGCAGCGCCTCGAGCATAAGGAGCTGCAGCCTATTCCTCTGCTTGTTTTTTATGGCGCTGAGGAAACTGCAAATCCTCTCGACCACCGCGTTGCTGATTGGTATGGTCAGGCACCTCAGAGCGAATAGTGACAGCTCTCGGAAAGGGTGGTCGCCAGAGGCATTCTTGCATCCCAGCGCACAAGTCCAAAATTGGAGGATGTGCATATCTTCCAGGTTGGAGTGGTGTTCAGGGTGTGGGCACATGTCCATAAGAGGTGTGGTACCCAACAAAGTCCACTGACTCTCGAGAACGTCCACGTCTTCCCTCGGTCCTAAATGTTACAGGCAAAAATGTGACCCTACGATTTCCACAAAGAAAGCATTGAATTCGAAAGCGCGAAAGGAGATAGGAAAGAGAAACTTACTGGCTAAGTCCAAGGGAAGTTGACGAAATTGGGGCCTTGCTGCTGCAGCGAGGACATAATTTGGACGCTGGTACCTAAGCCTCTCGACCGCTTCAATGTTGCTAGGAAGCCGATCAAGCAGCTGTAGACACAGTGTGAAGATGTACTGCCCGCAAGTGTTACGTACAGTACGTAGTTCATTATCAGGCAGATTGCTATTTGGAAAAGCAAGACGAAACGCCTCTCCAAATTTAGCGATATCGAGAGGCAGGTGGTTGGAGGGGGTTTGGAGAGCCTGACGCAGAGCGTTTACTTCATTCATGCGAATCACGCCGGACTGTCCACTGTAGGGATTGCTTGTTCTTTCAGGATCCTCGAAGCCAGAGAGAATATCAGCTTGCGGAGCTCCGAGTGCAGCTTGGTGATATCGGCATTCATGTGTTGGAATGCCATGTTTACCTTATTTACATCTCTCAATATGTTTCTCAAGAAAAGCAAGTACAAGTACACAGCTGGGTCTTTGTACAAAGAAAGGATCTGACTTGCGCTCGCCCTTGCGTTCGCGTCCTTCGTGTTGGTTACCACCATGGAGGAGTACTCCCTCTGCTCAACAAATTGGCCGACGATGCATTCACAAGAGGGTAACCATGTGAGCCACACGGAAAAAAATAAGTTATCTGCTTCTGCAAATCTAGGTTGGCTGCTTTGCCTTAGCAACTGCAATGCAGCGAATTCCAAATGCGAACGTTTTGCAACAACAATTAACTTTGGTTAGTTGCTAACGCTAATATTCTTCGCTTAACTTCCTTCGTCCTCGCGGCTAAAATAATAGCAAGAAATGCTAAGGTTTATTTGTACCGAGTGGATTAGCTTTAACTGCTCACAACATTCGCAAGAGCTGCGAAGAATCTGAACAGGTGCGGGTTTCGCGCCATGCGTACTGCGCAGAGACGGATGCGCAGTCGCGCGGTGCATGCACACAGCGGAGCAAGCGAGGCACGGCGGCCACTTTGTTTTGTTTGAGAGTTTGAGCCGGGAACTCGCGTGTGCTGGGTGTGCATCGTTCATGCAGAATTTGGACACGGCGAAATCATCGGTACGAACATGAACGAAGAGTTACTTAAGTTGTTGCGTGCGGTTGATGAAGAGTACATCGACAATATGAAAAGTGAGTTGCCTTTTGAGCTGGTTTGACGGTTTCCAAGTTTGGGCTAGGAGGGCACGGGGCACTGTGGTACTGAATGAAACGTCGAGAGTTTTTGAACATAAGCTGAACATGGAAAATACTATCTAATTCAAGTTCTCGGGGCGTTTTATTTGTTGCAACATTCTTTTAGTATTTCTGGGGGGGGGGGGGGCTGTGATGTCGCATTGTCAATTCTTTTTGTGTTGTGCTTCCTTCAAGCCACAGCAAGAGCAGCAGGTTGATTCAGGTTAGGCTAACAATAATGAGAACAGAACTAGTGATTTTTTGTGAAGCGCCTGAAATCGGTAAACAATAATAAACGATTATGGTTAAAGCGTCTTCATTCTGTATCACCGTGAGGTTATGTTGACAGATTTGTCGGCTCAGCCTCATCATTCTAAAGGTACTATAGACTTTGCGGTCCCACTCAGTGCATTAAATGATGTGTTGCAACTCACTTTTTCTCTTTTTAATCCAAGATTAATTAAAGAGACCTTATCTTTTCCAAATTCTTTCATTGTAATCCATAAATCTTTTATTTTCATTGTCTTATGTTTGTTCACATTTTCAGCGGCGAAGATATTTAAGATAAGCACTTTAAAACTGTTGTCAGAAAAAACTGTGGAAAAAACTATTCCTGATATTGGCCCTCAGATAGAGTTTCTAGAGAAACTTAAAAAGTTAAAGACAAGTGAGCTCGAATGTGTTGTGAGTAAAGATGTCCAGGATGAAAATGTAAGCTGTTGTTTTACTGAAAATATCTAATGCTAAAATCATACTTGCCCTATTTTTGTCTGTCATTCTTCTGGTTGGTTGCAGGGCAATTCTCTTTCAATTTTGGTTCCGGCTGGTTCTGCCGGTTTAGCAAGTAAGGAAATTTTTTAAGTGTGAGCCGGTGTGGCAAAATGTGATTTGCAAAAATAAAACTGACTTGCTTATACTTTTGTTTCTTTATTTTTAGTTGATGTGAACAAACTGTCAGATATCATTACGGAGGGAGATGAGCTACCACTAGTAACACCAGTGACGCCTAAGAGGAATGAGAATGAGACTCCACAGAGAAATGAGAATAAGACTCCTCAGCAGACAACAGGTCAAAGACAGAAAGAGGACTCAGCAGGCAGGAGTAATCGTGAGCCAGAGGATGATCCCCTGCATCCATCTTTTGTAAGTCTGTATAACAGTTTTATTTTTCCTACTTCTTTCATCTCTTTCTCCTCCTCTTCTGCTCTCTGATTTAGCTCTCCTCTCCGTTTCTCTGTCCCTCCTTGTCATTACTCATATTGGTTTTAACTTTGTGGGAGTGAAATGGATTGAGTGGGACTTGAGTGAGTAGGAGTGATAATGTTGGTGGAAGATATTCTATCTTCCATCTCAATCGCACTCCAAAAAATTCCATTTGCTTCATATTCCTTGCTCGCAGTTAAATTAACCATTTGTTTGTATTACTCAAATAATTTTGTGTTGCTTATACCAATTCCATTTTGTCTCATAGGATCTGAAGAAAAGTTTATCATCTTGCATTAAAGGTTGGCTCATCTTGTCTTCTTATTCTACAAAGACTGATTTTACGGACAAGGAGAGAAATCGTCTGGCAGATTTTGTTTTGTCCTTGTTTTTTGAACCTGACACATAAAGAAAGTATGTTATCTGCATTTATGATTACATTTATTCGGTATCACTACCTTTCTACGTTAGTAACTTTTACTTCTTTCTTTTAGGCTCACCTATGACAATGAAAAAGTAATAACTGCAAAGGTTTTGAGCCTTTTTCCAAATGAGCTGGAGGTACCTAACTCACTTTTCTTTTTTATTAAATGTCTCCTCTCTCAACTTTCTACTTTTAATTAAAAAAAAAATGTTTATGTTTCTTTCAGGGTGTGTGGCTGAGTGCCAAGCCAAACAACCGTCAGAAGTGTGGAGGAAGGGGCAGATTAGTTACTCGTTACTATCACCTTAAACGAGTCATGCTTGGTGCCAACTTGATCCAACGGAGGCCGTTTGTTGAGTCGGGTTTTGAGTTGTTTGGTTGTGCTGGCCTGGGCTCTTGTGTAGGTGTACCGGTATATCTGTGTTTTGGTCTTAGTGTAGAGGCTATGGTGTCCGATTCCACTCACTTCTTCCTGTCTGCTCTATGTGCCTTTCGTAAAGGGTAATTAAATATATACAGTACTATATAAATGGCTAATATATTTCATAGACCAAGGTATTCTTAAGGAAGGCTAAGACAGGAATAGGAACACAGGATGACCTGATTTTATGATGTAAGACCAAACGTTATATAGAGGAGTAGACGAAGGAAGGTGCTTGAAGATAGCGTGTGTAGGCCAAGGGATAGGCAGAAGAAAGCCAGTCTGTCTGGAAGACTAGAAGTCTGGAATTCTAGAAGGTCTGGAGACTAGAAGACTAGAAGTCCGGAAGCTGAGAGACTAGAAGTCCAGAAGGCCTGGAGACTGGAAGACTAGGAGTCCGGAAGCTGGAAGGCTGGAAGCCTGGATGGCCTGAAGACTCGAAGTCCAGAAGTCGCAGTGTGACCTGGTGAATCGTCTAAGTCCCATTAGCAAGGAGCCGGAATCGGCTAAGCAAGGAGCAGGCTCGAAGATTCTAAGTCGGAAGTCCGTCCTGGTCGTCCTTCCTGGGCAGTGGCTGGGTCTAGGCGTCCTTCCGGGGCGATGGCTGGGTCCTCTCTGTTCTGTCCGCGCTGCCGAGTGATTTAAGTAGCTGGCGGCGAGCAGCGAGAGAGGGGAGGAGACCGCCGGCGGCACGCGCCGTGGGGGGCCACGCACCGCGGCTGCAGGTGAGAGGGGGCGAGGAGAGAGGCTGGGACCGCGGCCGGCAGAGAGGTACCCGTAGGTGAGAGGGGAGTGGGTTCCAGATGGCGCCACCGGCGACTGCGCCGGCGTGGACCCGGAGTAGGGGCCTGTGCGCAATCGTGGTGGGGGACGATGGTTGCGCACGGCACTAACCAGTGGAGCACTGCAGGTGAGAGGGGCGAGGAGAGGGGCCAGGACCGCGCCCGGCGGCCGGCAGAGAGGTACCCGTAGGTGAGAGGGGCAAGGAGAGGCGTCGGGAGCCGTGCATCACGGACAGCAGAGGGGGCCGTGGATGTAGAGAGGCGCCGGGAGCCGTGCGTCACGGACAGCAGAGGAGGCGCGTCACGGACAGCTGAGGAGGCGCGGAGAAGTGCCGGGGGAACAGCGCGACACTATTTGCAGATAGCCTGTCGTTGCGAGAGTAAAGGTGGCGACACTGCGTGTCGATTGTTCGCAGGTGGCAACCCCGAGTGGAGGGGTTCCTTGATGACGCGTATCGGTATTCGCAGGTAGCTCACCGTTGTAATTGAGGTGCGTGAGCACAGATGGCGACAGGTTAGGTTAGGTTAGGGTAGGTTAGGTTAGGTTAGGTTAGGTTAGGTAAGGTTAGGTAAGGTTAGGTTAGGTTAGGTTAGGTTAGGTTAGGTTAGGTTAGGTTAGGTTAGGTTAGGTTAGGTTAGGTTAGGTTAGGTTAGGTTAGGTTAGGTTAGGTTAACTTAAGTAAAGTGTCGGAGTACAGCACGTAAGTGCTGTACTTGGTCACACGTTTCAACCTGACAAGGTACCTGAGTCGGGTACAATTGTGTCGCAGATCAGAATAGCCGATTTTCATTTTGCCTCGTGTGCTAGTCTGTAAAGTGGCATTTTCGTCGTATCTGAGTGCATTCGCCCCCCGTTCATCCAGCCCGGTGCCGCAGCCATATATCTGTGTTTCTGCCATAGTGGCTGATAGTGGCGCGTGTTCAACTCCCGGCGGAGCCGGCACGGCCTAGCTTTCGTTACAGTTTGACTGTTTTCGCCTGCGCACGGCGGCGCCTAGCGGGGCGGGGTCACTGGCCCGTTGGCCGCGCCGAGCGCAGCGAGGCGGTTTCGTTTGTTCAGTCCAAACTTATCATGGTATTTTGCACGCTAATTGGCGTTATTGCTCTACACTGTTGCAGTCCAAGATTACGCCGGAGGCCGCCGCCAAGCTGCTGGCAGAGTTTGACGCAGACGATTCGCTGTTGTCCACAAGGGCGCCCGGCCGAGGCCTGGACACGACCGATCCGGCGACGGACAACGAAGAAGAAGATGATGGCGGCTCGTCTTCGGTTCGTACATTTACCATACTTTGTTTGCAGCACCACATATTACCTTTTTTCTTTATGACAGAACCGGCGTATTTGCTATGTTTCGCAGCATGGATCGAGCGCTGATGATGGCGCCTACATCATGGTTCTTTTCATTTCGGGAGTGTAGTAAATGTTCGCGTTCGAATTCTCCCCGCCGCTGGGAAGCGCTCTGATTGGCTGTCGGTCCAAAAGCGACCAACGTGACAAGGCCTGTGCGCGACATATGGTCGCCCTGTCCTTTGCTTTCACTGACGAAATTTGAAAAAGCGCTGTTTGCCTCCGTACATTCATGCTTAGTAAAAGATAAATTTGTGCACGACATCGCCATTGGTTTTGTTCCACCGAAAAAGTTAAGCGACTCGTTTTAATGGAGGCCGTTGTCACGTTGGCAGCACTCCTCCCGACAGCGGTGGCGCCATCTCTGGACGGCGAGTGAACTACCACTCGGGACGGATAGTCACCGAGGCGTCGTGAGCAAGTGAAGTTTATTAATTAACAAGTGAAGTTTAATAATTAATGATAATGATAATAATATTTGTTTGGGTTGCGGGATGCTTTTTTCGTTCGTTTTTTAGTTGTTAGAACGCAGAATTACCCGAAACGTAGAGTGCCTCCGCAGTTCGGAGGGGCAAGACTGTGGACGTAGAGAGGTTAGGGTCTGTTTATATTATTTGAAGCAAATAAAATAGAACTGCGTAGAATTATCCACGGAACTGCGTGCTCTGGAGGAGCTCATTGTTTCCTCTACTACACGATCTTCAGTGTCCGCAAAGTTCGATTTCAGATCAAAATAGTGTCATTCTGATTTAAATATTATGTAATGTAGGGCATTGAAAAATTTCATCTGGGTGTCTGGACTTGGCTGAATGCAGCACGTATCCCTGAGGTTCAAGCCGAAGGGTCTGAGAGGCCTATGGTACAACAAGACAAGACAAGTGACAGTGGCATTTGAAAAGACCTGTTACTCTCATCTTCTCAGTAGTCTGATTCATCATTTAAGAATTCACTGAAATTTAAAATCATCACTCAGTCCTGGAGTGTGGAGAGTAAATGTAATGATACCTATTTTGTCATTTATGGCATTTAAAAAAAAAAAAAAATTGGTCCAATGAGTAAATAAAAATCTCTATTAATTTCTGCTTTCTCTTGTGTGTGTATTTAGGACCGAGTTATTGCCAGAGTGTGATTCTGCAAGTGCATTGCACACTCGCATCATGTTGGAGGTAATTCACTGGATATGAACTGCACAGTTTTTGAAGTACTAACATTAACCAAGGCACAACAAAAGAAGCCAATGTCAGGTAATTTCTTTCAAATACAGTGCCTGCACAGTTCCTTTTCATATAGCAAAAGTGCCTTTCTCATTTTGTATTAATTTTGTTGCCATTTGAAAATTTGTGTCTGCGCTGTCCATTGAAGCGGGTGGTTCATGTTTTAGAAAGGATTTCTTGAGCTAATGGCTTACCCTGAAGTTGGTCTCAGTTCAATACTGTCACATTTAGTGTCTACAAAGTTCGATTTCAGATCAAAATAGTGTCATTCTGATTTAAATATTATGTAATGTAGGGCATTAAAAAATTTCATCTGGGTGTCTGGACTTGGCTGAATGCAGTGACAGTGGCATTTGAAAAGACCTGTTACTCTCATCTTCTCAGTAGTCTGATTCATCATTTAAGAATTCACTGAAATTTAAAATCATCACTCAGTCCTGGAGTGTGGAGAGTAAATGTAATGATACCTATTTTGTCATTTGGTATTTCTAAATTTTTTTTTGGTTACTTTAGGTGTGTTTTAAATTTATGTACCTCACAGTTTTGCTTTTGCCCTATGTTAATTGTTGTATTTTTCTTCTAAACGTGCTGATTCTGTTCGCACTGAAAATAGATTCAAGGCTTCATTTCAGCCACTTTCGTTCTCATCGACGGACGTAAATATGGCTTGTGAAATGGAATCACAAATTGATATCAAGGAGGAATTTTGCGAAGAAGGAATCCTGCCTCCGAAGCAAGAGGAGTTCTGTGGTGACACGCCCATGGATGCAATTGGAGATGAGGTCTTTCCATCTGTTTGCGAAGAGGTAATAATTTTTAGGCACGAAGTAGCCTATTGCAATCTTTAGGATTCCGATTTTTTTTTTTTTTTGACATGGCCCCTTATGGACTTCTCCGAACGAAATTGTACGATTTCGATGAGAGTTTGCAAGGAGCAGGAAGGAGACACGCTGATTCAGATTCTGATGCCCATACGAAAACTCAAAGGCTGAAATTGGAGAATTTTGAATTGAAAAATTTGATAATTCGAGTCGAGCTGCAGGCTCTTATGGGCGAAAAGATCGAGTCAAGCAAGGGCCTAGCCGAGCCGAGGCAAAGTTGGTGGAAAGATGAAAATTACAACCAATCAGAGCACTGCCTGTTGCGTAGTACAGCCGCAACGAAAAACGGAAACTGCTGCGTTTGAAAAGTTGATATATCAAGCTTGGGGTGGCACGAGCAGGAAGTTGGCCACAAAAAAACGGGTGGCCACAAGTTCAGCTTTTCTGCGATCGACTATACAGTGGCCATCACTGGCCAACACAACGAAAACGGCTATAAACCGTAGAAAAAAAAATCCTACATCCCCTAGATCGTGTGACAAAAAATCCTAGACCCTCGTAAATGACAAGAACAGCTCCTAGACCCCCTAGAACATGTCACAAAAAATCCTAGACTCTCTAGATCGTGTGACAAAAAATCCTACACCCTCAGATCGTGTGACAAAAAAATGAATGGCCCTTCTAAAACACAAAAAATGTTCCTAGAACCCCTAGAATCTGTGACAAAAAATCAAAGACCCTCCAGATCGTGTGACAAAAAATCCTACACCCTCTAGATCGTGTGACCAAAAATCCTAGACTCATTAGATCGTGTGACAAAAAATCAAAGACCCTGTAGATCCTGTGACAAAAAATCAATAACCCCTCTAGATCGTGTGAGAAAAATCAAAGACCCTCCATATCGTGTGACAAAAAATTCTAGACCCTCTATATCGTGTTCCAAAAAATCCTAGACTCTCTAGATCGTGTGACAAAAAATCAAAGACCCTCTAGATCGTGTGACAAAACATAAATGACCCTCCATAAACACCAAAAGTGCTCCTAGACCCCCTAGAACCTGTGACAAAACATCCTAAACCCTCTACATCGTGTGACAAAAAATCCTAGACCCTCTACATCGTGTGACAAAAAATCAAAGACCCTCCAGATCGTGTGAGAAAAAATCCTAGACCCTCTAGATCGTGTGACAGAAAATCAAAGACCCTCCAGATCGTGTGACAAAAATTCTAGACCCCCTAGATCGTGTGACAAAAAATCCTAGACCCTCTAGATCGTGTGACAAAAAATGAATGACCTTCCTGAGCACCAAAAGTGCTCCTAGACCCCAAGAACCTGCGACAAAAAATCCTAGACCCTCTACATCGTGTGACAAAAAATCCTAGACCCCTCCGCATCGTGTGACAAAAAAATCCTACATTCTCCAGATCGTGTTACAAAAAATCCTAGACCCCCTAGATCGTGTGACAAAAAATTAAAGACCCTGTAGATCGTGTGACAAAAAATCAAAGACCCTCTAGATCGTGTGACAAAAAATCAAAGACCCTCTAGATCGTGTGACAAAAAATCAAAAACCCTCTAGATGGTGTGACAAAGAATGAATGACTTTCCTTAAACACCAAAAGTGCTCCTAGACCCTCAAGAACCTGCGACAAAAAATCCTAGACCCTCTACATCGTGTGACAAAAAATCCTAGACCCTGAAGATCGTGTGACAAAATCTCAAAGTGACAAAAATCAAAGGCCCTCTAGATCGTGTGAAAAAAAATGAATGACCTTCTCAAACACCAAAAGTGCTCCAAGACCCCCTAGAACTTATGACAAAAAATACTAGATTCTCGAGTTCTTGTGACAAAAAATCCTAGACCCTCCTGATCGTGTGACGAAAAATCCTAGACCCTCTAGATCGTGTGACAAAAAATCCTAGACCCTCTAGTCGTGTGACAAAAAATCCTAGACCCTCTAGATCGTGTGACAAAAAATCAAAGACCCTGTAGATCGTGTGACAAAAAATCAAAGACCCTCTAGATGGTGTGACAAAGAATAAATGACTTTCCTAAAACACCAAAAGTGCTTCTAGAACCTCTAGATTGGGTGACAAAAAATCCTAGACCCTCTTGATCGTGTGACAAAAAATCCTAGACCCTCTAGATCGTGTGAAAAAAATCAAAGACCCTCTAGATCGTGTGACGAAAATCCTAGACCATCTACATCGTGTGACATAAAATCCTAGACCCTGTAGATCGTGTGACAAAAAATCAAAGACCCTCTAGATCGTGTGACAAAAAATGAATGACCTTCTAAAACACCAAAAGTGCTCCAAGACCCCCTAGAACTAATGACAAAAAATCCTAGATCCTCTAGATCGTGTGACAAAAAATCCAAGACCCTCTACATCGTGTGACAAAAAATCCTAGACCCTCTACATCGTGTGACAAAAAATCCTACATTCTTTAGATCGTGTGACAAAAAATCAAAGACCCTGTAGATCGTGTGACAAAAAATCCTAGACCCTCCTGATCGTGTGACAAAAAATCCTAGACCCTCTAGATCGTGTGACAAAAAATCCTAGACACTCTAGATCGTGTGCCAAAAAATCAAAGACCCTCTAGATGGTGTGACAAAGAATAAATGACTTTCCTAAAACACCAAAAGTGCTTCTAGAACCTCTAGATCGTGTGACAAAAAATCCTAGACACTCTAGATCGTGTGACAAAAAATCCTAGACCCTCTAGATCGTGTGACAAAAAATCAAAGACCCTCTAGATCGTGTGACAAAAAATCAAAGACCCTCTAGATCGTGTGACAAAACATAAATGACCCTCCATAAACACCAAAAGTGCTCCTAGACCCCCTAGAACCTGTGACAAAACATCCTAAACCCTCTACATCGTGTGACAAAAAATCCTAGACCCTCTACATCGTGTGACAAAAAATCAAAGACCCTCCAGATCGTGTGAGAAAAAATCCTAGACCCTCTAGATCGTGTGACAAAAAATCAAAGACCCTCCAGATCGTGTGACAAAAAATTCTAGACCCCCTAGATCGTGTGACAAAAAATCCTAGCCCCTTTAGATCGTGTGACAAAAAATCAAAGACTCTGTAGATCGTGTGACAAAAAATCAAAGACCCTCCGGATCGTGTGACAAAACATCCTAAACCCTCTACATCGTGTGACAAAAAATCCTAGACCCTCTACATCGTGTGACAAAAAATCAAAGACCCTCTAGATCGTGTGACAAAACATAAATGACCCTCCATAAACACCAAAAGTGCTCCTAGACCCCCTAGAACCTGTGACAAAACATCCTAAACCCTCTACATCGTGTGACAAAAAATCCTAGACCCTCTACATCGTGTGACAAAAAATCAAAGACCCTCCAGATCGTGTGAGAAAAAATCCTAGACCCTCTAGATCGTGTGACAGAAAATCAAAGACCCTCCAGATCGTGTGACAAAAATTCTAGACCCCCTAGATCGTGTGACAAAAAATCCTAGACCCTCTAGATCGTGTGACAAAAAATGAATGACCTTCCTGAGCACCAAAAGTGCTCCTAGACCCCAAGAACCTGCGACAAAAAATCCTAGACCCTCTACATCGTGTGACAAAAAATCCTAGACCCCTCTACATCGTGTGACAAAAAATCCTACATTCTCCAGATCGTGTTACAAAAAATCCTAGACCCCCTAGATCGTGTGACAAAAAATCAAAGACCCTGTAGATCGTGTGACAAAAAATCAAATACCCTCTTGATCGTGTGACAAAAAATCAAAGACCCTCTAGATCGTGTGACAAAAAATCAAATACCCTCTAGATGGTGTGACAAAGAATGAATGACTTTCCTTAAACACCAAAAGTGCTCCTAGACCCTCAAGAACCTGCGACAAAAAATCCTAGACCCTCTACATCGTGTGACAAAAAATCCTAGACCCTGAAGATCGTGTGACAAAATCTCAAAGACCCTCTAGATCGTGTGAAAAAAAATGAATGACCTTCTCAAACACCAAAAGTGCTCCAAGACCCCCTAGAACTTATGACAAAAAATACTAGATTCTCGAGTTCTTGTGACAAAAAATCCTAGACCCTCCTGATCGTGTGACGAAAAATCCTAGACCCTCTAGATCGTGTGACAAAAAATCCTTGACCCTCTAGTCGTGTGACAAAAAATCCTAGACCCTCTAGATCGTGTGACAAAAAATCAAAGACCCTGTAGATCGTGTGACAAAAAATCAAAGACCCTCTAGATGGTGTGACAAAGAATAAATGACTTTCCTAAAACACCAAAAGTGCTTCTAGAACCTCTAGATTGGGTGACAAAAAATCCTAGACCCTCTTGATCGTGTGACAAAAAATCCTAGACCCTCTAGATCGTGTGAAAAAAATCAAAGACCCTCTAGATCGTGTGACGAAAATCCTAGACCATCTACATCGTGTGACATAAAATCCTAGACCCTGTAGATCGTGTGACAAAAAATCAAAGACCCTCTAGATCGTGTGACAAAAAATGAATGACCTTCTAAAACACCAAAAGTGCTCCAAGACCCCCTAGAACTAATGACAAAAAATCCTAGATCCTCTAGATCGTGTGACAAAAAATCCAAGACCCTCTACATCGTGTGACAAAAAATCCTAGACCCTCTACATCGTGTGACAAAAAATCCTACCTTCTCCAGATCGTGTGACAAAAAATCAAAGACACTGTAGATCGTGTGACAAAAAATCCTAGACCCTCCTGATCGTGTGACAAAAAATCCTAGACCCTCCTGATCGTGTGACGACACATCCTAGACACTCTAGATCGTGTGCCAAAAAATCAAAGACCCTCTAGATGGTGTGACAAAGAATAAATGACTTTCCTAAAACACCAAAAGTGCTTCTAGAACCTCTAGATCGTGTGACAAAAAATCCTAGACACTCTAGATCGTGTGACAAAAAATCCTAGACCCTCTAGATCGTGTGACAAAAAATCAAAGACCCTCTAGATCGTGTGACAAAAAATCAAAGACCCTCTAGATCGTGTGACAAAACATAAATGACCCTCCATAAACACCAAAAGTGCTCCTAGACCCCCTAGAACCTGTGACAAAACATCCTAAACCCTCTACATCGTGTGACAAAAAATCCTAGACCCTCTACATCGTGTGACAAAAAATCAAAGACCCTCCAGATCGTGTGAGAAAAAATCCTAGACCCTCTAGATCGTGTGACAAAAAATCAAAGACCCTCCAGATCGTGTGACAAAAAATTCTAGACCCCCTAGATCGTGTGACAAAAAATCCTAGCCCCTTTAGATCGTGTGACAAAAAATCAAAGACTCTGTAGATCGTGTGACAAAGAATCAAAGAACCTCTAGATCGTGTAACAAAAATCAAAGACCCTCTAGATCGTGTGACAAAAAATCAAAGACCATGTAGATCGTGAGACAAAAAATCAAAGACCCTCTAGATGGTGTGACAAAGAATAAATTGCTTTCCTAAAACACCAAAAATGCTCCTAGACCCCTAAGTACCTGCGACAAAAAATTCTAGATTCTCTAGATCGTGTGACAAAAAATCCTAGACCCTGTAGATCGTGTGACAAAAAATCAAAGACCCTCTACATCGTGTGACAAAAAATCCTACATTCTTCAGATCGTGTGACAAAAAATCCTAGACTCTCCTGATCGTGTGACGAAAAATCCTAGACCCTCTAGATCGTGTGACAAAAAATCCTAGACACTCTAGATCGTGTGACAAAAAATCAAAGACCCTCTAGATCGTGTGAAAAAAAAATCAAAGACCCTCTAGATCGTGTGACAAAGAATAAATGACTTTCTTTAAACACCAAAAGTGCTTCTAGAACCTGTAGATCGTGTGACAAAAAATCCTAGACACTCTAGATCGTGTGACAAAAAATCCTAGACCCTCTAGATCGTGTGACAAAAAATCAAAGACCCTCTAGATCGTGTGACAAAAAATCAAAGACCCTCCAGATCATGTGACAAAACATAAATGACCCTCCATAAACACCAAAAGTGCTCCTAGACCCCCTAGAACCTGTGACAAAACATCCTAAACCCTTTACATCGTGTGACAAAAAATCCTAGACCCTCTACATCGTGTGACAAGAAATCAAAGACCCTCCAGATCGTGTGAGAAAAAATCCTAGACCCTCTAGATCGTGTGACTAAAAATCAAAGACCCTCTAGATCGTGTGACAAAAAATCAAAGACCCTCTAGATCGTGTGACAAAACATAAATGACCCTCCATAAACACCAAAAGTGCTCCTAGACCCCCTAGAACCTGTGACAAAACATCCTAAACCCTCTACATCGTGTGACAAAAAATCCTAGACCCTCTACATCGTGTGACAAAAAATCAAAGACCCTCCAGATCGTGTGAGAAAAAATCCTAGACCCTCTAGATCGTGTGACAAAAAATCAAAGACCCTCCAGATCGTGTGACAAAAAATTCTAGACCCCCTAGATCGTGTGACAAAAAATCCTAGCCCCTTTAGATCGTGTGACAAAAAATCAAAGACTCTGTAGATCGTGTGACAAAGAATCAAAGAACCTCTAGATCGTGTAACAAAAATCAAAGACCCTCTAGATCGTGTGACAAAAAATCAAAGACCATGTAGATCGTGAGACAAAAAATCAAAGACCCTCTAGATGGTGTGACAAAGAATAAATTGCTTTCCTAAAACACCAAAAATGCTCCTAGACCCCTAAGTACCTGCGACAAAAAATTCTAGATTCTCTAGATCGTGTGACAAAAAATCCTAGACCCTGTAGATCGTGTGACAAAAAATCAAAGACCCTCTACATCGTGTGACAAAAAATCCTACATTCTTCAGATCGTGTGACAAAAAATCCTAGACCCTCCTGATCGTGTGACGAAAAATCCTAGACCCTCTAGATCGTGTGACAAAAAATCCTAGACACTCTAGATCGTGTGACAAAAAATCAAAGACACTCTAGATCGTGTGAAAAAAAAATCAAAGACCCTCTAGATCGTGTGACAAAGAATAAATGACTTTCTTTAAACACCAAAAGTGCTTCTAGAACCTGTAGATCGTGTGACAAAAAATCCTAGACACTCTAGATCGTGTGACAAAAAATCCTAGACCCTCTAGATCGTGTGACAAAAAATCAAAGACCCTCTAGATCGTGTGACAAAAAATCAAAGACCCTCCAGATCATGTGACAAAACATAAATGACCCTCCATAAACACCAAAAGTGCTCCTAGACCCCCTAGAACCTGTGACAAAACATCCTAAACCCTTTACATCGTGTGACAAAAAATCCTAGACCCTCTACATCGTGTGACAAGAAATCAAAGACCCTCCAGATCGTGTGAGAAAAAATCCTAGACTCTCTAGATCGTGTGACTAAAAATCAAAGACCCTCCAGATCGTGTGACAAAAAATTCTAGACCCCCTAGATCGTGTGACAAAAAATCCTAGACCCTCTAGATCGTGTGACAAAAAATCAAAGACCCTGTAGATCGTGTGACAAAAAATCAAAGACCCTCTAGATCGTGTGACAAAAAATCAAAGACCCCCTAGATCGTGTGACAAAAAATCAAATACCCTCTAGATGGTGTGACAAAGAATGAATGACTTTCCTTAAACACCAAAAGTGCTCCTAGACCCCCACACCTGCGACAAAAAATCCTAGACCCTCTACATCGTGTGACAAAAAATCCTAGACCCTGAAGATCGTGTGACAAAATCTCAAAGACCCTTTAGATCGTGTGAAAATAAATGAATGACCTTCTCAAACACCAAAAGTGCTCCAAGAACCCCTAGAACTTATGACAAAAAATACTAGATTCTCTAGTTCGTGTGACAAAAAATCCAAGACCCTCCTGATCGTGTGACGAAAAATCCTAGACCCTCTAGATCGTGTGACAAAAAATCCTAGACCCTCAAGATCGTGTGACAAAAAATCAAAGACCCTCTAGATGGTGTGACAAAGAATAAATGACTTTCCTAAAACACCAAAAGTGCTTCTAGAACCTCTAGATCGTGTGACAAAAAATCCTAGACCCTCTAGATCGTGTGACAAAAAATTAAAGACCCTCTAGATCGTGTGACAAAAAAATCAAAGACCCTCTAGATCGTGTGACAAAAAATCAAAGACCCTCTAGATCGTGTGACAAAAAATGAATGACCTTCCTTAAACACCAAAAGTGCTCCTAGACCCCCAAGAACCTGCGACAAAAAATCCTAGACCCTCTACATCGTGTGACAAAAAATCCTAGACCCCTTCGCATCGTGTGACAAAAAATCCTACATTCTCCAGATCGTGTTACAAAAAATCCTAGACCCCCTAGATCGTGTGACAAAAAATCAAAGACCCTGTAGATCGTGTGACAAAAAATCAAAGACCCTCTAGATCGTGTGACAAAAAATCAAAGACCCTCTAGATCGTGTGACAAAAAATCAAATACCCTCTAGATGGTGTGACAAAGAATGAATGACTTTCCTTAAACACCAAAAGTGCTCCTAGACCCCCAAGAACCTGCGACAAAAAATCCTAGACCCTCTACATCGTGTGACAAAAAATCCTAGACCCTCTACATCGTGTGACAAAAAATCAAAGACCCGGTAGATCGTGTGACAAAAAATCTTAGACCCTCCTGATCGTGTGACGAGAAATCCTAGACCCTCTAGATCGTGTGACAAAAAATCCTAGACACTCTAGATCGTGTGCCAAAAAATCAAAGACCCTCTAGATGGTGTGACAAAGAATAAATGACTTTCCTAAAACACCAAAAGTGCTTCTAGAACCTCTAGATCGTGTGACAAAAAATCCTAGACCCTCTAGATCGTGTGACAAAAAATTAAAGACCCTCTAGATCGTGTGACAAAAAAATCAAAGACCCTCTAGATCGTGTGACAAAAAATCAAAGACCCTCTAGATCGTGTGACAAAAAATGAATGACCTTCCTTAAACACCAAAAGTGCTCCTAGACCCCCAAGAACCTGCGACAAAAAATCCTAGACCCTCTACATCGTGTGACAAAAAATCCTAGACCCCTCCGCATCGTGTGACAAAAAATCCTACATTCTCCAGATCGTGTTACAAAAAATCCTAGACCCCCTAGATCGTGTGACAAAAAATCAAAGACCCTCTAGATCGTGTGACAAAAAATCAAAGACCCTCTAGATCGTGTGACAAAAAATCAAAGACCCTCTAGATCGTGTGACAAAAAATCAAGTACCCTCTAGATGGTGTGACAAAGAATGAATGACTTTCCTTAAACACCAAAAGTGCTCCTAGACCCCCAAGAACCTGCGACAAAAAATCCTAGACCCTCTACATCGTGTGACAAAAAATCCTAGACCCTGAAGATCGTGTGACAAAATATCAAAGACCCTCTAGATCGTGTGAGAAAAAATGAATGACCTTCTCAAACACCAAAAGTGCTCCAAGGCCCCCTAGAACTTATGACAAAAAATACTAGATTCTCTAGTTCGTGTGACAAAAAATCCTAGACCCTCCTGATCGTGTGACGAAAAATCCTAGACCCTCTAGATCGTGTGACAAAAAATCCTAGACCCTCTAGATCGTAGGACAAAAAATCCTAGACCCTCTAGATGGTGTGACAAAGAATAAATGACTTTCCTAAAACACCAAAAGTGCTTCTAGAACCTCTAGATCGGGTGACAAAAAATCCTAGACCCTCTTGATCGTGTGACAAAAAATCCTAGACCCTCTAGATCGTGTGAAAAAAGTCAAAGACCCTCTAGATCGTGTGACGAAAATCCTAGACCATCTACATCGTGTGACATAAAATCCTAGACCCTGTAGATCGTGTGACAAAAAATCAAAGACCCTCTAGATCGTGTGACAAAAAATGAATGACCTTCTAAAACACCAAAAGTGCTCCAAGACCCCCTAGAACTAATGACAAAAAATCCTAGATCCTCTAGATCGTGTGACAAAAAAACCTAGACCCTCTACATCGCGTGACAAAAAATGCTAGACCCTCTACATCGTGTGACAAAAAATCCTACATTCTTCAGATCGTGTGACAAAAAATCAAAGACCCTGTAGATCGTGTGACAAAAAATCCTAGACCCTCCTGATCGTGTGACGAAAAATCCTAGACCCTCTATATCGTGTGACAAAAAATCCTAGACACTCTAGATCGTGTGCCAAAAAATCAAAGACCCTCTAGATGGTGTGACAAAGAATAAATGACTTTCCTAAAACACCAAAAGTGCTTCTAGAACCTCTAGATCGTGTGACAAAAAATCCTAGACACTCTAGATCGTGTGACAAAAAATCCTAGACCCTCTAGATCGTGTGACAAAAAATCAAAGACCCTCTAGATCGTGTGACAAAAAATCAAAGACCCTCTAGATCGTGTGACAAAACATAAATGACCCTCCATAAACACCAAAAGTGCTCCTAGACCCCCTAGAACCTGTGACAAAACATCCTCAACCCTCTACATCGTGTGACAAAAAATCCTTGACCCTCTACATCGTGTGACAAAAAATCAAAGACCCTCCAGATCGTGTGAGAAAAAATCCTAGACCCTCTAGATCGTGTGACAAAAAATCAAAGACCCTCCAGATCGTGTGACAAAAAATTCTAGACACCCTAGATCGTGTGACAAAAAATCCTAGCCCCTTTAGATCGTGTGACAAAAAAATCAAAGACCCTGTAGATCGTGTGACAAAGAATCAAAGAACCTCTAGATCGTGTGACAAAAATCAAAGACCCTCTAGATCGTGTGACAAAAAATCAAAGACCATGTAGATCGTGTGACAAAAAATCAAAGACCCTCTAGATGGTGTGACAAAGAATAAATTGCTTTCCTAAAACACCAAAAGTGCTCCTAGACCCCTAAGTACCTGCGACAAAAAATCCTAGATTCTCTAGATCGTGTGACAAAAAATCCTAGACCCTGTAGATCGTGTGACAAAAAATCAAAGACCTTCTACATCGTGTGACAAAAAATCCTACATTCTCCAGATCGTGTGACAAAAAATCCTAGACCCTCTAGATCGTGTGACAAAAAATCATAGACCCTTCAGATCGTGTGACAAAAAATCCTAGACCCTCTAGATCGTGTGACAAAAAATCCTAGACCCTCTAGATCGTGTGACAAAAAATCCTAGACCCTCTAGATCGTGTGACAAAAAATCCTAGACACTCTAGATCGTGTGACAAAAAATCAAAGACCCTGTAGATCGTGTTAGGTTAGGTAAGGTTAGGTTAGGTTAGGTTAGATTGGGCTGGCTTAGGTTAGGTTAGGTTAGGTTAGGTTTGGTTTGGTTAGGTTAGGTTAGGTTGGGTTAGGTTAGGTTAGGTTAGGTTAGGTTAGGTTAGGTTGGGTTAGGTTAGGTTGGTTATGTTAGGTTAGGTTAGGTTAGGTTAGGATGAGGAGACAATGTCATGGGTGGCAGGGATGGGAAAGGGAAGTTGCGGCACATGAATTCGGGGTGTTTTTGGACGGAGAAGACGATGGTGAAAGTTTGGAGGTCGTACGAATTCATTTTGATGAAAAAGTTGAGAAAACAGAGTTTGCGAGTGTGTGGGACGGACAAACATGACAGATTGAAGTGAAGGAGAGTCGATGACATGATTTGGTGAAAGTTGCAGTTTGATTGACACAATATCACAAGGACAGTGGCAGGTTATTGACAAGAGGGATGACGTGACAAGAATTTAATTGATTGGAAAATCAAGGGTCGCGATAGGTGAATTAAACGCGACATGATTAGGTTAGGTTATTTTAGGATGTGTTAATTTAGGTCGATGTAAAATCAGGATGACAACAAGAGATTAAATGACAGGGGGCATCATCGGAAGAGTATAGAGACAAGGATTAAAATCGAGTGAATGTGAATGAAAATTAAATTGAACACAATAAGGATCATGTTGAGAATGTCAAACAGGGTCAAAGACATCATGGATTACGATAGGGGAATTTTAATGCGACATGATTAGGTTAGGTTAGTGAAGTTTGATTTCGATTAGGTTTGGTAAATATTACAAGAGTAGAGGAAGTACACAGTGGATAGAAAAATGACAGAGTGCGCGGGGAATGACAAGAGGACGTGCGTCAAGGACAGAATATTATATATGTGTTGAAGAGGGGAAGAAAATTTCATTGATAATCACAAGAGTCAGTGACAATGAAGGTGACAACAGTCACAGGGGAAAGTTATTCGAGGGATGACAAGAGATATCACAGGGATTATATAACAGGAGCATTCATGACATGGGGAATGACAAAGGACAAGAGTACAGATTTTTTATTGATGAGAAAAATATACAGAGAGCAGGAGGAGGTTTCATGTATAAAAAGAACAAGTGTCGTCACAGGGACAAAGACATCGTGGATTACGATAGGGGAATTTTAATGCGACATGATTAGGTTAGGTTATCATAGGATTCGTTAATTTAGGTTGTGACATCACAAGGGTTGTCAAGCGGTAGAGTTAAATGAAAAGGATGAACATGAGACATGACAGGAATAAAAACGAGTTGACAGAAACGTCACAAGAAGTGACATCAAAGTAATATCAGAAGGATATTATTAAGAAGGGAAAGTGCAAGAATACAATTTTAATGCGGGTGGGTCAGGTGAGGTAATTCGAGGTTGTTTTTAATTTAAAAATTGAACGCGGAGAAGGCAGCACGATATGATGAATAACATAAGATTGAGTGACAGTAAAATAAGCAGAGTCATGATGACATTGTCGACAAGAATTACAAGGAACAATGAACAAGGAAAGACAGACAGAATCACGACGAAGATCAGGTGAAATACAGTTAGGACATTGATCACAACAGGGAGAGTCACAGTATGATGAGAATGACAAAAAAAGGAAAGAAAAGGATTATGATAGGTGAATTGAATGCAGGGTGATTAGGTTAGGTTATGAGAGGATGTTTTTTTTTAGGTTGATTTGAAAAGTGATGGTAATGAATGGATGGGAGGAGGAGGGTAGTTTAAATAATTGGGAAATGGGAGTTGGAGTTGAAAAATGAGAAGAAAGTTTGGAATGGAGAATGAAATGAATGAATTGGAATTAAGTGAATATTGTGATGGAAGAAGGAGGGATCATTGTTTGGAAGTAATAATGTGTTTATTGAAGGATGGGAAAAATGAAGTGGAAGTAGAAAGATTATTAATGTGAGGTGATTAGGTTTGGTTATGAGAGGGTGTGTTCATTTAGGTAGTTATGAGGTAGTTATCAAATGGGGTGGTCAGTCATTTTTCAGGATTGACATTAAGGTAGAATGAGATTACAACAAGGGCAATATATTGTAATGAGATGGTGTGCAGATGTGATGAAAGGATTTGTTAATAGAAGTTGTGTGTTCATTCAGGTTCAGTTGATAAAGATTTGAAAAAAATAATCACAAGGTTTTTTTTTATTATTATAATGTTGCCAGAAGATGAATTTGAATGCATCATGATTAGGTTTGGTTATTAAAGGATTTGTCCATTAAGGTTGTCAAAGACATGATGAAGGGGAATGAAAGAAGGACCAAATGGTGATGTGTGAGGTTTATTGTTGAAAAAATAAAATAAAATTGAAGATATTTTTTTTTGTGTTGTGTTTGTGTTGTGTTTGTGTTGTCCATTTATATTTTTGTGGTGGGAGTTTATATTAAGTGTGGGAGACAGGAAGTTGAGATGTTAGGTTAGGTTAGGTTAGGTTAGGTTAGGTAAGGTTAGGTTAGGTTAGGTAAGGTTAGGTTAGGTTAGGTTAGGTAAGGTTAGGTTAGGTTAGGTTAGGTTAGGTAAGGTTAGGTTAGGTTAGGTTAGGTTAGGTTAGGGGATAAGAGAAAATTGATTTAAAATGGAAGGGAAGGAGATATGGGGTGTGTGATAGGTGTTTTTAGGGTGGTTTTTGATGAGGAATTGAATGGAAGATGTTTTAGAGTGTTTGGAGTTGATTTGGGGAAGATATTTTGAATATTTGTTGAAAAAGTGTGTTGATGAGTGTGTTGGAAGGATGTGGTGTGAAGAGGGGAAGATGAGGTTGTGTTTGGTGAAAAAATTTTGTATTTGAAATGTAAAGGATGAGATGGAATGAGTAGGTAGGATGAAGTGATTGTTAAAATTGAATAAAAGGATTGGGATAGGTGAATTGAATATGAGATGATTAGGTTTGGTTATTAGAGAATGTGATGATTTAGGTGTGAATAAAATTGAGGATAAGAATGATAATGATTTATTTTGGAGTGTTGAGGTGAATGTGGATTTAGATGATATAAAGGATGAATATGAATGAATGATGTTGTAAGGAAAATTGTTGTTGTATTTGAGATGAATTTAATTTTTTGGTTTGGTTTGGATGAGGGTAGGTGTTTGTGATGTGGTGGTATGATATTGATAGTGAGAGAAGGGGGATATTGTGATGGAAGGAGGGAATGATTGCGAGGATGAGAGAAGGAAGAAATAATAATGTGTTGTGTGGTAATTGAGTGTGAGTTGAAGGACGAGAGAGAGAGAGTATTGAGAAATGTAAGATATTGATGGAAGGAGGGAATTTGATGATGTGTGATATGAATGTTGGCGTGAAATTGAGCGATTGTGAGTTAGGTGAATAAGGGGATGAATTGTAGTATTTTTGTTTTATTTTGGAATGATGGTGGTGTTTTGTGTAAAGATAAGGATTACGATAGGTGAATAGAGTGCGACGTGATTAGGTTTGGTTAATAGAGGATGTGTTAATTTAGGTTGATAAAGATTTGTTTAATAAGGTGAAGGGGGAATAATTTAATTTTGAATGCGATGAAATTGATAAGATATGTTGTGAGTTGTGAATAAAATGTGAGGAAAAGGATGACGATAGGTGAAAATGTAATGCGACGTGATTAGGTTTGGTTAATAGAGGATGTGTTAATTTAGGTTGATTTGATATGATGATGAGTAAAGTGGAAGGATATGAATGTTAGTGGGAATGAAATGAATTGAAGGATGGAGGGAGTTTATTTTAAGGTGGTGGGTGGTGAAGAGGAGGACGTGGTATTTATGGGGAGAATATTGTTAAGATGCGTAGGCAAGGGTTAGCAGGGAAGTGGACTGTATTTCAGTAGCCGAAAACAGGGAGTCACCGCGCGAGCCCAGGCAGGGAACAACAGCCAGCCGTTGCCAGGGGGAACGGAGGCGCTGCGCGGCGCGGGGCGCGCACAGTCGCCGGTCTGCGAATATCGCTTCTCTACATTATCCCCTCTCTTCAAAAAGGGGCAGGAAGTCACTGCCAGAAAGGTGCAAAATGTACAAGGTGAAAATGAGTCTGACCGCGACATGAGGGACGGCAAAGTTCAATTTAAGAAACGCGAAAACAAGCACACTCGGAAAGGGGGAAACACGCGACATTAGGAACGGAGCAAAGACAAGAATAAAAGAATGCACCAACACTAAGGCTTCCTTGTCACACACGGGGAGAGTCTGTCTGCGTGGACCACGCGCGGACGGGAGGTTGGCTCATCCTCCTTCCGAATCCTAATTACCACGTCATTCAACAAGTCCAGTACGATGTAGGGCCCAGTCCACCACGACGACAGTTTACTGGAACGGCCCACACGTCTTTGGGGGTTATAGAACCACACACGGTCCCCGGCGGAGTAGATGGGCCGCTTGGCCCGCAGGTCGTACCGCTCCTTCATTTTCAGTGCCGCCGTGTCAACACGCTCCCGGACGCCGTGGTGGAGGTCCTGGAGCCGGTTGCGGAGCCAGCCGGGGTACTCGGCCCTGGGTAGCCGTGGAGCCCGGCCATCGGGTGGGGAGCCCCGCGCCATGGACGGCGGCAGGCTGATGTCCCTCCCGAACATCAGCATGGCGGGGGACAGGCCGGTGGTGGCGTGAGGGGCGGCCCGCAAGCTAAGGAGCACGAGCGGCACCTGCAAGTCCCAATTGGCGTGACTATCACGGCATAAAATGGCGAGCTGCCGGATGAGGGATTGAATCAGCCGCTCCACAGCTCCGTCAGACTGAGGGTGGCCAGCAGTAGCCCGTGTCTTGGCCACGCCCATGAGCTGCATGACAGACTGGAACACCTGGGACTCGAAGTTCCGGCCCTGGTCGGAGTGCAGCTCCGCAGGAGGGCCGAACCGGCAGAAGACGTTGTCGACCAGCACCCAGGCGACGGTGTCGGCGTGCATGTTGGGCACCGGGAAAGCCTCCGGCCAACGGGTGAAGTAGTCGACCACAACGACTATGTACCGGTTACCTCTACGTGTGGTAGGGAACCCCGACACTAGGTCCACCGCCACGCGTTCCCAGGGGACACCTACATTGTAGGGACGCAGAGGGGCGCGGGGGTGCTCGCGCGGGCCCTTCTTCCCACGGCAGGCGTGGCAGGACAGGACCCACAATTTCACGTCCTGGCACATGCCGACCCAGTAGTAGAGTTGGCGGATCTTCGCCAAGGTCTTGTTGACCCCCAGGTGCCCTCCGGAGCCCGGCTGGTCGTGGAAATGTTCCATGACCCGAGGAGTCAAGGCGCGGGGCAGGACCAACTGCCTAGTGACGTGCTGCCCGCGCGCGTCCTCGAAACGCCGGCACAGGAGGGTGTCGGCGATCTCCAGGGACTCCCACTGCAACCAAAGGCCCTTGGCCTTAGCACTGGCATCTGATAGGCTTTCCCTGGAGGGCCTCACGCCACGCCGTTTCGCCTGGAGGATGGCGGAGATGTCCAGGTCGGTGTGCTGGCCGGAGGAGATCTCGGCCGACGTGGGGAGCGCGGCGTCAGCGACGCGCGTGCTGTTGGCGGCGGCGGACTCCGGGGCGAAGCGTTCCTCCGCGCGGTTGCACTGGCGGCAGCCGCCGTCGCACGGCCGCCGTGACAACGCATCGGCGTTGCCGTGGTCCTTGCCTGGCCTATGGACAATCGAGAAATCGTACGCCTCGAGCCGCTCCAACCAGCGCGCCAGCTGGCCCTCGACGGTGTCACGCATGGTGCGGATCCACTTGAGGGCCGCGTGGTCGGTGCGCACGGTGAACGGCCGGCCGGTGAGGTAGGGGTGGTAGTGCGCCAGGCCGCAGATGATGGCGTAGAGCTCCTTGCGCGTGACACAGTAGTTCCGCTTCGCCTTGTCCAGCGTCTCACTGTGGTACGCGATCAGCCGCTCCTCACCCCGTTGTTCCTGGGACAGCACAACTCCCACATGGGACTGAGAGGCGTCACAATCAAGGATGAATTGTCCGCCATTTCGGTCAGGGAAAGAAAGGACAGGGGGATTAACGAGGGCGGCTCGAAGCTGCTCGAACGAGCCCTGGGCCTCTGCTGTCCACTCGAAGGTGACGGCCTTCTGGAGCAGGTGGTTGAGGGGCACGGCAAGCTTGGCGAAGTCCTTGACGAATCTGGCGTAATATTGCGCCAACCCGAGGAAGCTGCGCAGCTCGGTCTTGTTGGTAGGGACTGGCCAGGTCCGTACCTTGGCGGTCTTGGCGGGGTCCGTCGCCACGCCCTCCTCGTTGATGATGTGACCGAGGTAAAGAAGCGAGCGCTGAAACAAGAAGCATTTCTCGGGGTTCAAAAGGAAATTGACCTCCCGAATGCGCTGGAAGATCTTCTCCAGGAGCCGCAGAGCTTCCTCGAAGTTCCCCGCGGGCACCACGACGTCATCGAGGTACACCCGGGCCATGTCGTGGGGAATGATGAGGTCCATGATGCGCTGGAATGTAGCTGGAGCATTACAAAGGCCGAAAGGCATCCTCAGGAACTCATACAGGCCATGGCCTGGTAGGCAGAACGCAGTTTTAGGAACCGCAGCTTCTGCGAGAGGGATATTCCAATATCCCCACTTCAGGTCCAGAGATGAAAACCAGGACGCACCGTGCAACGAGTCCAGGGTCTCGTCGATCCTAGGCAAGGGGTAAGCGTCTTTACACGTGACCGAATTAAGAAGACGAAAGTCAATCGCGAAACGCGGCTTCCCGTCCTTCTTGGTGAGCAGGACCACAGGGGAGGCCCACGGCGACTTGGAAGGCCGTATGACTTTCTGCTCCAGCATCTCCTTGACGCACTTGTCGGCCTTCTCCTGCTTATGGAAGTCAAGGCGACGGGGGGCCTGCTTGATGGGGTGGGACTCCCCCGTGTCGATGGCGTGCTCCACCAAGCGGCAGTGCCCGATCTCCCCGTTACACGAAAAGATGTCTCGGTAACGGCAGAGCAGACCCCTCACCCTTCCCTTGTCCGCCGCAGCCATGCCGGAGGTGCTGCGTTCCAGCAGGTCGACAAGGGGCCGCGGGAGCTGGTCAGGCTCTCCCGGGCAGGACGGCGACTCCAGCAGGGCCTGCGCGGCGTTGGCTGGGACGTGGGGCAGCACCGCCAGGGCCACGCACCGCGCACCGGGGAGGGTGATCGCCGTCCGGGTGTTGTTGGCCACGCGGACACAGAGTTCCTGCTGCCCCTCTTGACCAGCTGCAACAAGCTCGGGGTACACACAGATACCTGGCGCCTGCGGTGCGACACGGAAGTCCGTGTGCCAGGCGGCGTCCGGGGGCGCCTCGTCTTCCACGGTGTCCTCCGCGGTGTCTGTGATGTCTCCTCCGCTACCTGATGCCATCTGCGTTCCCACGGTGCCCAACGATGTCCAGCTCGAGGGCTCGAGCGGAATGTAGCGTCGCTCGCGCCCCTCCCAATGCGAATGGCTGGCCAGGCCATTCACATTGGGGCGGATGCGATCGAGTCCACGATCCAACATCCGTCCACCTGATTCCCTCGCTGGCAGGATTGGGTCGCAGCCGTTGATGGACACCGGGACGTACAGGCAGGTCTGGGGCGGGACAGTGACGCGGGCGACCGTTACCACCCGCAGGGACAGCTCGGCCTCGGACTCGTGGGGCGGCGTCAGGACGCGGGTCAGCCGCACACGGTCGCCGCTGTACAGCAGCATCTCGTTGGCCGCGTAGTCGAAGCCGCTGACGTAGGCTGCAATGAAATCTCCGCCCAGAAGGCAATCATCATGAATGTCGGCCTCGTAGACAGAGATGGGGACGGTGGCTTTCCCCAGGGTGAACTCCGTCCGGCGGGGGCCGAACAGATCGCCGGTCGGTGCCGCGCGGCCCGCATTCCGCATGCGGATGGAGGTCGACGGCGGGAGGGAGCCGGGGAGGAGGCCGCGCTTCAGAAGGCTGAGGCACGCGCCGTTGTCAACCAGGAAGCGGCACGGCTTACCGGAGACTCGGCCGTCGACGTACCAGAAGGCCCGGGGGAGCAGGGGCGGTGGCCGTGAAACAGGACATGCTTGGGCACAATCCAAAGCAGCCGGCGGGGTGCCCGTCGCCGCGGCTACTGGGTGTTTCCCGAGGTGCTGCTGCCGCTCTGGTGTCCGCGCTTGCCGCGGCCGTCACCATCCCGGCCGCTTCCCCGGTGGTCGTCATTGCGGGGGCGGTGCCGGTACCGGGGGCAGTTGGACCTGAAATGCCCCTCTTCCCCACAGGCAAAACATGCCGTCTTCCTCACCGCACTCTGCCCCTGCCGCGCGCCGGAGCGAGAACGGCGGCGGCGATGGGAGCGGGAGCGCCGGGAACGCCCCTGGGAGCGGGAGCGGCGCCGAGAGCGGGAGCGCGAGCGCCCAAAGCGGTCCAGCGCAGCACGAAGGCCATCCATGGCGGCCGCCAGGTCGTCAGGGCGGCGGCGGGAGGGAGCCACACGGCGCACTTCGACACTCTCCAGCGAGGACGTGGAGGGCGCAGGAGAGGCGGGGCGACCAGGGGCAGCTGAAACTGGAGCAACCTGGGCCACCGGTGCTGGGCGGGCACGTTTAGGAGACGGCTCCAGCAGGTCTACGGACTCAATGTGCAGAGCGGCGGCGAGGGCGTCAGAGACAGAGCTGGTGTGCCGCAAGCGAACAGCCCGGCGCAGATCGGGGTTGGACAAACCGTCAAGAAAGCGGTCATGCGCCACCGACTGGAGCGGTTCCTCCGGCCATGTCGGGTGGGCCAACCGGGAGAGACGAAGGACGTCCGCGGAGTAGGCGGACAGCGACTCACCCGGCCCCTGAACACGGGCCTTGAGCTGGGCCACGGCAGCGGTCAGGTTGCGGGCCGCGCCGAAGTGCTCCGCCAAGCGCCGTCGGAGAGCCTCGAAGTTCTGGTAGTCGGCCGGCGGCAAGGTGAGCACGACGTCCGCCGCGGGGCCCTTGAGGAGCCGGAGCAGCTTCCGCCCGCACTGCGGGGCCGACCACCCGTACTCGGTGGCCGCGTCCAGGAACTGCCGCTCGAAGACGGTCCACGGCGTAGAGCCGTCGAAGACGGGGAGCTGGATCTGGGGCTCCGGGGCGGCCGGGCGCTGCAGGTGGATGCGGGACAGCTGCTCGACCAGCTGACCCTGCCGCTCGCCCAGGGTGGTGGAGACAGCCGCAAACCGGGCGAGGGCCTCCTCCAAGTCGGCGCGCTCACGGCGGCGATGACGGTCCCCCATGACGCCGAAGTCGCCGAAGCGCTGACGGGCCGCTGCGGGTTGCCTTTCCGAGTACACCTGTCTCTCTGTCTCCTTCCCTCCCGTGGGCTTTAGCTTCCTTCTGACACCAAATGTTAAGATGCGTAGGCAAGGGTTAGCAGGGAAGTGGACTGTATTTCAGTAGCCGAAAACAGGGAGTCACCGCGCGAGCCCAGGCAGGGAACAACAGCCAGCCGTTGCCAGGGGGAACGGAGGCGCTGCGCGGCGCGGGGCGCGCACAGTCGCCGGTCTGCGAATATCGCTTCTCTACAATATTGTTTGAAATTGAGATGAGGATGTGTAAGTTGAAGTAAAGAATGGGAAGGGGATAATATTTGTGTGAGAGTTGTAAGACGAGAGAAAATATTGTTTTGAATTGTTGTTGGTGGATAAAAGTGGTAAAAGGTAAAGTGTAAGAGAATGAAAAGTGTGAGGATGTTGGATCGAGGGAAGAGATGGAGGATTTGTATTTGATGTGTAAAGAAAAGGATTACGATAGGTGAATTGGGTGTGACGTGATTAGGTTTGGTTATTAGAGGATGTGTTAATTAAGGTTGATAAAGATTTGTTTAAAAAGTTATTGGATAGGGGAATAATTTAATTTTGAAAGTGAGTTAATATGTTGTGAGTTGTGAAGGAAAAGGATGACGATAGGTGAAAATGTAATGCGACGTGATTAGGTTTGGTTAATAGAGGATGTGTTAATTTAGGTTGATGAAAATGTATAAGATGATATGTAATAAATTAAAAAATGAAATAAAGAATAATAATTTGAAGAGAAGGGATGGGAAGTGATTGTTGAGGAAAATGTTGAGTGTTAGTTGCAAATTGAAAAAAAAAGGAAAGGGTGGTAGTTGTAAGATGAAAGTGAAGTGAAAAATGAGGGAGTTTAAATTATTTAGAGGTAATTTGTTGTGTGTAATGTGTGATTGTGAGATGGGTGTGTGAGTTGGAGGATGAGAGAGAGGAGATGGAGATGGGAAAAGAGTGAAGTGTGGTGTGTTGGAAATGGGAAAAGAGGGAGGATGTTGTATTTGATGAGTAATATTGTGAGTATGAGGGGAAAATGGGATATGAATGAGGAAGGGGTGGATAAAAGAATTGTATTTGTATTATATTTTATTTTGGAATGACGGAAGAGATGGAAGAGATGGAGGAGAAATTGTGTGGGTGGGAGATGGTAAAATTTAGAGGAATTTAGGAGTTGAAGGAGGAATGGGGTGGGATGGGATGGGAGATGGGTGTGTGGGTGTGACAATGGAGTGTGAGTTGGAGGATTGGAGAGGAGTGGAAAATTGGGGAAGGGTGATGGAAGTGGGGGAATGATTGCGAGGATAGGAGAGGAGTGGAAAATTCGAGAAAGGGTGATGGAATGATTGCGAGATGGGTGTGTGAGTGTGGAAATTGAGTGGGAGTTGAAGGATGGGAGAGGAGTGGAAAATTCGGGAAGGGTGATGGAATGATTGCGAGGATGGGAGAGGAGTGAAAAATTCGGGGAGGGTGATGGAAGTGGGGAGTCCTTCTGCCGGGGGGCGCGGATGGGCGCCTGCGGCGCTAAGTCCACAAGTTTAGGTAAGCGTCGAGGTGACAGGGACAGGACAGGCTGACAGTGATGGTATCAGCAGACAACGGTGCGACAGACTGACAAGGGTGCGACAGGCTGGCAGGGATGGGATCAGCTGACAAGGGTGCGACAGGCTGACAAGGGTGCGACAGGTTACGAGTGGACAGGCATACCGACATTGTTGCAACGCAACCACCATTGGGGTGCGGATGGGCGCCTGCGGCGCTAAGTCCCTTGCTTTAGGTTAGGTGATGATGAAGGTGTGTGTGGAGTGGATATAAGAATTGTATTTGTATTATATTTTATTTTGGAATGCCGGAAGAGATGGGTTTAAAATTGAAGAGATGGCGAGGTGATTGTGAAGATAAGGATTGCGATAGGTGAATAGAGTGCGACGTGATTAGGTTTGGTTAATAGAGGATGTGTTAATTTAGGTTTGGTTAGGGAAACGTTGACGGTCATTGTGGTTGGAAGTCCCACCACCAAGTACTACTACAACAAGTTTCCCCGAGCCCGAGCCGAGCGCCTAGGAGGGTAGGCCGTTGCACCAGCAGTTGAGCAAGATGGGCTGCCTACCTGCCGGGGTGCGGCAACGGCGTAGAGCGCTGCTGCAACCTGCAAGTGGCCGCAAGGGCTGAATTGTTTCTTTCCTTCATTCATTTCGATCGATGTGCGAATGAAACAGGAGGAAGTAGTGGTTGATGTCGACTGATGTCATAGAATAAAGAAAGACTGAAAAGTATTTAGATAAAGTAATTCGAGTTGAATACCGGCACATGGTCATAGAAGCTGCTTTTTCCGTCAAGTGTTTACAATCCTTTCCTGTAATACTTGAACGCGCACACAATCCTTTTAAAGTGCGGTTGCTCGTGGCTGGGATTAAGGTGCAGGAGGACCCTGTGGTATTTGACGGTTCACCGGAAGCTTGTGAATGAGGAGATAGCAAGGTGGTGATTAGCAGGCACCACTTTTCAATTATTGGAATGGACAGTGACATTTCAGAATACGGATCGCATTTGTTTCTTAAGGATATAAGTTGATGTGCAAGTGAATGTTAGCATGAGGAGACGTTGCAACAATCGTCCAAAAATGGGTCGTTGCACTCCCCGCTATTGGCACGGTTAAAATAGTCCAAAATGGCTAATTGTACTCCCCGCTATTGGCGCGGTTACAATAGTCCAAAATGGCTTATTGAACTTTCAGTAATCTCTGCTCCCTGACCAGTGGACCAGAGCCTTGCCAGTGCAGAGTATTTTTACAAGATTAAGTGACATGTCTACTACCCACTCTCATGCCGAAAACACAATCATTTAATTTTTCAAACCAAGAATTGTAATTTTATTTTGGAATGAAAATTGAAGAGATGGTGAGGTGATTGTGAAGATAAGGATTGCGATAGTTGAATAGAATGCGACGTGATTAGGTTAGGTTAATAGAGGATGTGTTAATTTAGGTTTGGTTAGGGAATTGTTGATGGTCATTCTGGAGTCCGAGCCGGGCGCCTGGGAGGCTGGCAGGCCGGCGCACCAGCAGTGGAGCAAGATGGGCTGCCTACCTGCCGGGCGGCCACGGTGTCGGGCGCTGCGGACATGAATGCGACATGATTAGGTTAGGTTATTATAGGATGTGATGATTTAGGTTGTTGAATATTATCGGATAGATGAAAAACATCGGTGTATGTCAAAAATCATTTTGATATACGTCTTACAGTACAAGTTTGCGTACAGTTTTAGGAGGAACGCCCTCCGTCTCTGAATCTTCGAAATACAAAAATAATTTTTATTCCATTTTATTTTTAACATTTGAGACAGCTTGTGAAGAAACTTGAATACGAAAAGAAGTGAAATTCAAAATGTCAAGTGGATGTGATGAGTCCCTTGAGTTGACGGAGGCTGCCAGCACTAGCCCGAGTAGAATCTATCAGTGCCAGTGGTAGATTCTATTGGTTAGGTTGGGTGCCATGTCTTAGATTAGCTCTGTGTCCTCGTTATCTTGCATGTTTGTTGTGTCTCCTCCATTTTTGTGATCAGAAGAAGAGTAAAAGATGCAAGAATTTTGTTCAATTTGTCATGTCGAAATGAATTGAGAAAAAATAAAGTTTGATAGTGGCACTCCTTCTCGTTAAGAACATGATACTAAATGTGCCTCTAATAGCAGAGTGCTTATTGATTGTACCACCACCACCACAATGGCAACTGTCTTTGCGATGTCCCACTTTGCTTGTGTGATGGGACCTGTTGTATTTTCTGTTCGCTTTCATCTTCAATTTGAACATGAGCTTGTGAATGAGGAGATAATAGAAGGAAAACTGAAAACTTGTGACGTATGCCTTCACCCTGATGAACAACACTGTGGCCTCAAGGGCTGAATTTTTAAGGGTTACGATAGATGACATGAATGCGACACGATTAGGTTAGGTTAATGAAGTAATTTTTTTTTTTCATTATTATTTTATTTTGATATGATACAGTGGCTTATTGTGCCTTCAACCATGGGCACGGTTACAAAAATGGTTCATTGTACTCTCTCTGCTATTGTTGCGGAAACAGTGTGCATGCTGGTTCCTCCTTCAGGCCCGAAGGGCCTCCAGTCGGTCCTGGGATTCAGCTGCATATTGTAGGGCCTCTTGTGAGAGCTGCCTCTGCAGAGAGAGTGGTCGTGTTACGAAAATGGTTATTCGTAAATCGAGAGAAGCACACGGTGTGAGAAGGGTTGAAGGAGGGGATGAAAAGTCACTTCTTGAATATCTGGGAATACTCACCCTGGCATCCAGAATCATTTCGACCGCCCTCCATTTTCCGAGGAAAGGGATGTTGTCTGACAAGAGCGTAGGTGGGAACAGTGCTGCTACGTCTTTGACGCTGCGGCAGCCCATCTTGAACAGTGCCCTGGCGCGGTGCTGGATAAAAAAAGAAAGAGAAAAGTGAATATTATTGCGATCGTGCCGAACACCCGCCCACATGCCCAAATGCTCACCCTGGTGACGTGTCGGATCACGACAAGGGGTCTCAGCTCTTCCTCACATGCGTCGTTCAGTTTCGCCACTGTTGAAGTGGCCAGTGCAGGGTACCACCAGAACCTCTCGATGGCCTGAGAGTAACGAAAAAAAAAGTTATGACGTACGTTCATATTGTGGAATATAATTCCAGATCCAAAGGGGTGAGAGAAAACTACGATCCATCCACATCCATCCATCCGTTCGTCACTCTCTGCACATGTACTCACCAGACAGAAGTTTCTCAGGTTTGCACATCGGCTCGCGAGACTTGCGGTGAGCTCCATGGCAGTGCCTCTGTCGAAGCCAAATTTCTGGCATAGTGCCTCAAATTTATCGGGTCGCTCGCAGACCTCTTTGGCGAACAGTGACGACCAGAATCGTCTGAGGGTGGCAACGAACTTTTCATCCAATCTGACCCTCTCATTGCCTCTAAGCCAAAGATCGAGCCGTCGCTCATCAAGTCCGATCGCTTTCATGGTGGCAGCGTCTCGGTGACCCTGAGTGTCCCTTCCGATCTGGAATTTCCAAAAAGAAGAAGGGTATAGCGGTCGCCATCCGCCGCAGACCATGATGGAGAGCTGGAGATGCCATCGTGGATTCGTCAGATTATATAGTACCTCGTTGTTGATGAGCATTACGTCAAGCGCGTCTCCTTTGGTGTTTATCGGCTTGCTCATGTCTTCTGTGATTGAGATGTAGAGGAACGCGAGCGGATTCGAGAGGCGCATGGACTCCTCCATCACTGATGCACCCTGGATGAAGGCGTCAGCGTCCTCCAGAGAGAGGGAAGCTGTGACACACGAAAAAAAAAAAGAGTGAGAGAACATGAAGAATACCGCGAATTCCAAACTAACGCGATTGAAAGTAAACGCACCTGCCGCCGCAGCAGAAGTGAAGGGCGTTATTGACAGGGTGACGTCCGGTAAGTAGGCGGTCTGGTCTTCTCCGATTTTCACGAGTGCTACATCCACCTGAGTGATGAATTCCTTGTTCTCTGCGTCCGTGGCCGGTCTCAGATGGCGGAGCCCCTCCTCTTCTCCTTCTTCCTCGTCACCATGCGTCCCCCACGGGCGTCTGTCCTTGAGGACGACCCCGGCGGCTCCACCTGACGTGACTGGGCCCGTGTCGGTGCGCGGCCCGAATGTGCACCAGTGCTGCTCATCGGTCGGCGTCGTCGGTCCGTGTCTCAGCATGTGCACGTGGCCCCTACTCATGAGACTCTGCAACAACAACAACAACAACAACAACAACAAGGGAATGATGCGACTGGCAAGGTGCATGGTGGGCCAGCCAGAAGGTTGCTTACACATCAACCTCACATATCATGTGGATGGTCGCCTACCTTGAGGTCCACCAGGAGAGGGCTCATGGATCCTTTGCCCGGACGCTCCTGCTGCTCGTCGTCGCCCTCCTGGTCGCCGTCATCCCCTCCGGTCTGGTACAATAGGGTCATCCGATAGGCCTCGAAGAGGTCTGAGAGTGGGATCATCTTGGCACTGTCTATTATTCCGAGGATTACACGGGTGACCCCCGAGTAGCAGTGGCCCTGTTGATTGTTGCCGCCCCGTCCTGCTTCAGGAGTTGTTGTTGCTGCCCTGCTGCCGGTGGTGGCTGCTGCACCTGCCCTCCGGTAGTACGTGTCGGATTCTAGGAGCATGCTCCGGACTGGCTCGACATGGAGATCGACGAGGCGCTGGAACTTGCCGACATCCTTTGGTGGCACCAGAATGTAGGCGTCTGCGCTTGCTGAGGAGGAAGAAGAAGAAGAAGAAGTTGTTCTTCCGGCCCTGCCGATCATCTGGAGATACCGAGTGCATGAAGTGAACCCACTTCCGATAGTGGGTGCCCGTATAATGACCCTGTCGGCAGGCAGGTTTACCCCAGCGGCGAGGGTGGTGGTGCAGCAAATGACCGATAGAACCTTGTTGGTGAAGGCCTCCTCCACCACTCTTCTTTCGATGGCGTGGAGCGCTGCTGTGTGGAAAGCAATGCCGACGGCGATGCCGCCCAGGAGTACGGGGTCGACCATACCCGAGCTCTCCTGGGTGAGGTGTCCGATGATGTTCTGCCGCTCCCTGACTACCATGGGGGATGCGGCGGGGAGCTGCTTGATCTTGTCGCCCGCGACTTGAAGTGCCTGGTGCGCCTTCGTGAGTGCATCGCACATGCTGACGCACGCATTCCTGGTGCTGCAGAAGATCAGATCAGGACGGAGTTGTTCCTCTCGACGGCTTCGAAGACAAGATTTGCTACGAGGCGCAGATCCCACGCTGCGGCGTCATGCTGGCGGACGCTCTCACCCCTGTTGGCGTAGGGGTCGTTGACTTCGTTGAGCTCGGCGCACCGGCCCCTCCAGTACTCGGCCGTCGCCCTCTCCTCGGCCTCCTTGTCTGCAACCTGGTCACCCAAAATTTGCATTGTTCGTTGCGCCGCGGCGTGGCGTGACGTGTCGACAATAGTGTTGACAAAGGACTGACTGAGACCGGACAGCAGTGCACCAGAATTTTCAGAGGTGGTTACAAGCTTCTCGCTGAAATCTCTGACATATTGTGGTATGCGAGTCACGGGCGGGAATCGCAGCTGTACTGACCCGCTGCGATGAGGCAGCTTCACCAGGGCCGTCCTCTGGAGGAACTGCCGATGCTGGTGAATCATCATCCACAAAAGGGCGGGGTCCTCTCCCTGGATGCTTATGTCATGCAGTCGGTCGTATGCGCTGACGATGTCAACTCCTCCTCCTCCTCCTCCATCCTGATCATCCCCCCCTCCGTCGAAGCGGAGGTTGCCCGTTCCGTCGCCCGGGTCTCTTCTTATAGGGAAACCCCCTCCCACCACGACGACGTACTCCCTTATCTCCGTGGTGGCACGTCGCGTGACGCGGTGTAGAAAGCAATTCTCTTGGTTTCACCATAACCCTCTCCCGCCAAACGCTCACTGACTGACGGATATCTCATATAAATGTTCCGGGAGAACCAGCGGGCCGATTACATCGCGGTTTTCGCCATTCGACGCGGACGCTCAACAATTGGGGACCCAAAAACTGTCAAAAGTTTACATTTTCCCCTCCTTCCTACCTTAAATGCGATAAAATCGTCAAATTTCACGAGATCTCGTACAAGGAGGCGAGCTGGACGAAAAATGACTTCTGTCGACCCCCCTTAAATCGGCAAGGAGAACGACTTCCCGTAAAAAAAATTTCGCCGACGCGGTAAAATCGGGGAGAAATTAGGGGACCAGAGACGTTTCGGACGCAGCCATTTTTGAACGGGGCGTCCGACAGAGTTCGGACAGGGTGGGTTTTCTGGGGTTTTACAACTCCTTTCCGGGGATGTATCGGTTTCGGAGTTTCAAATTTTCGGGTGCGAACGAGGACGAGTGGAAGATTTTGGCAAAGCGTGGGCTGCGTCTGGAGGGGCACCGGGCACGGGCATTGTCGACCACGTGTGGCTGGGGGAATAGGCCCGGTGCGGCGCACGCGGCGCCTGGCCGCCGTTCGCTTGTGTTGGGCGGCCGCAAGGGTTCAGGTCAACAACGCCTAGCCAGCCGCGCGGTCTCGCGCGGCGCTCGGGCATGGTGAAGGTCGGCGGTTCGAATACTAGTGGGGGGGTTTGCTTTTTATCGTTTTTCTTGGCGTTTCTGGCGTTTACCCGCGCACCTGGCTCCACAGACACCGTGGGCGGGCGGAGCCCGCCACACTGGGCGGCCGAAGGCCGCCTCGGGGGGGTCTGGGGGCGGAGCCCCCAGCGAGCGCCGCAGGCGCGAGTCACCATAACCCTCCCCGCCAAACGCTGACTCACTGACGGATATCTCATATAAATGTTCCGGGAGAACCGGCGGGCCGATTTCATCGCGGTTTTCGCCATTCGACGCGGACGCTCAACAAATGGGGACCGAAAAACTGTCAAAACCTCACATTTTCCCCTCCTTCCTACATTAAATGCGATAAAATCGTCAAATTTCACGAGATCTCGTAGGAGGAGCGGAGCTGGATGAAAAATGACTTCTCTCGACCCCCCTTAAATCGAGAAGGAGAACGACATCCCGTAAAAAAAATTTCGCCGACGCGGTAAAATCAGGGAGAAATCGTGGGACCAGAAACGTTTCGGACGCAGCCATTTTTGAACGGGGCGTCCGACAGACTTCGGACAGGGTGGGTTTTCTGGGGTTTTTCA
The DNA here is from genome assembly GCA_038380765.1 of Odontothrips loti. Lineage (NCBI taxonomy): Eukaryota > Metazoa > Arthropoda > Insecta > Thysanoptera > Thripidae > Odontothrips > Odontothrips loti. Next base: position 195,139 of record CM076248.1, on the reverse strand, counting down.
ACACCTTTCCGGGGATGTATCGGTTTCGGTGTTTCAAATTTTCGGGTGCGAACGAGGACGAGTGGAAGATTTTGGCAAAGCGTGGGCTGCGTCTGGAGGTGCACCGGGCACGGGCATTGTCGACCACGTGTGGCTGGGGGAATAGGCCCGGTGCGGCGCGCGCGGCGCCTGGCCGTCGTGTGCTTGTGTTGGGCGGCCGCGGGGGTTCAGGTCAACAACGCCTGGCCAGCCGCGCGGTCTCGCGCGGCGCTTGGGCATGGTGAAGGTCGGCGGTTCAAATACTGGTGGGGGGGTATGTCTTTTATCGTTTTTCTTGGCGTTCCTGGCGTTTACCCGGGCACCTGGCCTCACAGACACCGTGGGCGGGCGAAGCCCGCTACACTGGGCGGCCGAAGGCCGCCTCGGGGGGTCTGGGGGCGGAGCCCCCAGCGAGCGCCGCAGGCGCGAGTCACCATAACCCTCCCCTCCGAAACGCTCACTGACTGACTGACTGACTGACTTCTCATTTTTATTTTCCCAGAGAACTAGACGGCCGATCGACGCGCGGTTTTCGCCATTCGACGCGGACCGTCAGATATTGAGAAGCGATTAAATGTCAAAAGTTGACGTTTCCTCCTCCTTTCTACCTTAAATGCGATAAAATCGTCAAATTTCACAAGATCTCGTAGAAGGAGCCGAGCTGGACGAAAAATGACTTCTATCGACCCCTCTTGAATCGGGGAGGAGAACGACATCCCGTAAAAAAAATTTCGCCGACGCGGTAAATTCGAGGAGAAATCGGGGGACCAGAGACGTTTCGGACGCAGCCATTTTTGAACGGGGCGTCCGACAGAGTTCGGACAGGGTGGGTTTTCTCGGGTTTTTCAACACCTTTCAAGGGATGTATCGGTTTCGGTGTTTCAAATTTTCGAGTGCGAACGAGGACGAGTGGAAGATTTTGGCAAAGCGTGGGCTGCGTCCGGAGGGGCACCGGGCACGGGCATTGTCGGCTACGTGTGGCTGGGGAAAACGCTGAGTGCGGCGCGCGGCGCCTGGCCGTCGTTCGCTTGTGTTGGGCGGCCGCGGGGGTTCAGGTCAACAACGCCTAGCCAGCCGCGCGATCTCGCGCGGCGCTCGGGCATGGTGAAGGTCGGCGGTTCAAATACTGGTGGTGGGGTTTGCTTTTAAGCGTTTTTCTTGGCGTTTCTGGCGTTTACCCGGGCACCTGGCCCCACAGACACCGTGGGCGGGCGAAGCCCGCCACACTGGGCGGCCGGAGGCCGCCACGGGGGTCTGGGGGCGGAGCCCCCAGCGAGCGCCGCAGGCGCGAGTCACCAGAACCCTCCCCTCCCAAACTACCACTCACTCACTCACTCACTGACGGATCTCATAGACGAATGTTCCGGGAGAACCGGCGGGCCGATTTCATCGCGGTTTTCGCCATTCGACGCGGACGCTCAACAATTGGGGACCGAAAAACTGTTAAAAGTTCACATTTCCCCCTCCTTCTTACTTTAAATGCGATAAAATCGTCAAATTTCACGAGATCTCGTATAAGGAGGCGAGCTGGACGAAAAATGACTTCTCTCGACTCCCCTTAAATCGGGGAGGAGAACGACATCACGTTAAAAAAATTTCGCCGACGCGGCAAAATCGGGGAGAAATCGGGGGACCACAGACGTTTCGGACGCAGCCATTTTTGAACGGGGACTCCGACAGAGTTCGGACAGAATGGGTTTTCTGGGTTTTTTCAACAGCTTTCCGGGGATGTATCGGTTTCGGTGTTTCAAATTTTCGGGTGCCAACGAGGACGAGTGGAAGATTTTGGCAAAGCGTGGGCTGCGTCTGGAGGTGCATCGGGCACGGGCATTGTCGACCACCTGTGGCTGGGGGAATAGGCCCGGTGCGGCGCGCGCGGCGCCTGGCCGTCGTTCGGTTGTGTTGGGCGGCCGCGGGGGTTCAGGTCAACAACGCCTAGCCAGCCGCGCGGTCTCGCGCGGCGCTCGGGCATGGTGAAGGTCGGCGGTTCAAATACTAGTGGGGGGTTTTTCCCTTTTTTCGATTTTCTTGGCGTTTCTGGCGTTTACCCGGGCACCTGGCCCCACAGACACCGTGGGCGGGCGGAGCCCGCCACACTGGGCGGCCGAAGGCCGCCTCGGGGGGTCTGGGGGCGGAGCCCCCAGCGAGCGCCGCAGGCGCGAGTCACCACAACCCTCCCGCGCCAAACGCTGACTCACTGACGGATCTCTTACCTAAATGTTCCGGGAGAACCGGCGGGCCGATTTCATCGCGGTTTTCGCCATTCGACGCGGATGCTCAACAATTGGGGACCGAAAAACTGTCAAAAGTTCACATTTCCCCCTCCTTCCTACCTTAAATGCGATAAAATCGTCCAATTTCACGAGATCTCGTAGAAGGAGCGGAGCTGGACGAAAAATGACTTCTCTCGACCCCCCTTAAATGACGAAGGAGAACCACATCCCGTGAAAAAAATTTCGCCGACGCGGTAAAATCGGGGAGAAATCGGGGGACCAGAGACGTTTCGGACGCAGCCATTTTTGAACGGGGCGTCCGACAGAGTTCGGACAGGGTGGGTTTTCTGGGTTTTTTCATCACCTTTCCGGGGATGTATCGGTTTCAGCGTTTCAAATTTTCGGGTGCGAACGAGGACGAGTGGAAGATTTTGGCAAAGCGTGGGCTGCGTCTGGAGGGGCACCGGGCACGGGCATTGTCGACCACGTGTGCCTGGGGAATATCCCCGGTGCGCCGCGCGCGGCGCCTGGCCGTCGTGCGCTTGTGTTGGGCGGCCGCGGGAGTTCAGGTCAACAACGCCTAGCCAGCCGCGTGGTCTCGCGCGGGGCTCGGGCATGGTGAAGGTCGGCGGTTCAAATACTGGTGGAGGGGTTGGTTTTTTTTTCGTTTTTCTTGGCGCTTCTGGCGTTTACCCGGGCACCTGGCCCCACAGACACCGTGGGCGGGCGGAGCCCGCCACACTGGGCGGCCGAAGGCCGCCTCGGGGGGTCTGGGGGCGGAGCCCCCAGCGAGCGCCGCAGGCGCGAGTCACCATAACCCTCCCCTCCCAAACGCTCACTGACGGATATCTCATATAAATGTTCCAGGCGAACCGGCCGGCCGATTTCATCGCGGTTTTCACCATTCGACGCGGACGCCCAACAATTGGGGACCGAAATATCGTCAAAAGTTCACATTTTCCCCTCCTTCCTACCTTAAATGCGATAAAATCGTCAAATTTCACGAGATCTCGTACAAGGAGGCGTGCTGGACGAAAAATGACTTCTCTTGACCCCCCTTAAATCGAGGAGGAGAACGACATCCCGTAAAGAAAATTTCGCCGTCGCGGTAAAATCAGGGTGAAATCGGGAGACCAGAGACGTTTCGGACGCAGCCATTTTTGAACGGGGCGTCCGACAGAGTTCGGACAGGGTGGGTTTTCTGGGGTTTTTCAACGCCTTTTCGGGGATGTATCGGTTTCGGTGTTTCAAATTTTCGGGTGCGAACGAGGACGAGTGGAAGATTTTGGCAAAGCGTGGGCTGCGTCCGGAGGGGCACCGGGCACGGGCATTGTCGACCACGTGTGGCTGGGGGAATAGGCCCGGTGCGGCGCGCGCGGCGGCTGGCCGTCGTTCGCTTGTGTTGGGCAGCCGCGGGGGTTCAGATCAACAACGCCTAGCCAGCCGCGCGGTCTCGCGCGGCGCTCGGGCATGGTGAAGGTCGGCGGTTCCAATACTAGTGGGGGGGTTTGCCTTTTATCGTTTTTCTTGGCGTTTCTGGCGTTTACCCGCGCACCTGGCTCCACAGACACCATGGGCGGGCGGAGCCCGCCACACTGGGCGGCCGAAGGCCGCCTCGGGGGTCTGGGGGCGGAGCCCCCAGCGAGCGCCGCAGGCGCGAGTCACCATAACCCTCCCCTCCCAAACGCTCACTGACGGATATCTCATATAAATGTTCCAGGCGAACCGGCCGGCCGATTTCATCGCGGTTTTCACCATTCGACGCGGACGCCCAACAATTGGGGACCGAAATATCGTCAAAAGTTCACATTTTCCCCTCCTTCCTACCTTAAATGCGATAAAATCGTCAAATTTCACGAGATCTCGTACAAGGAGGCGTGCTGGACGAAAAATGACTTCTCTTGACCCCCCTTAAATCGAGGAGGAGAACGACATCCCGTAAAGAAAATTTCGCCGTCGCGGTAAAATCAGGGTGAAATCGGGAGACCAGAGACGTTTCGGACGCAGCCATTTTTGAACGGGGCGTCCGACAGAGTTCGGACAGGGTGGGTTTTCTGGGGTTTTTCAACGCCTTTTCGGGGATGTATCGGTTTCGGTGTTTCAAATTTTCGGGTGCGAACGAGGACGAGTGGAAGATTTTGGCAAAGCGTGGGCTGCGTCCGGAGGGGCACCGGGCACGGGCATTGTCGACCACGTGTGGCTGGGGGAATAGGCCCGGTGCGGCGCGCGCGGCGCCTGGCCGTCGTTCGCTTGTGTTGGGCAGCCGCGGGGGTTCAGATCAACAACGCCTAGCCAGCCGCGCGGTCTCGCGCGGCGCTCGGGCATGGTGAAGGTCGGCGGTTCCAATACTAGTGGGGGGGTTTGCCTTTTATCGTTTTTCTTGGCGTTTCTGGCGTTTACCCGCGCACCTGGCTCCACAGACACCATGGGCGGGCGGAGCCCGCCACACTGGGCGGCCGAAGGCCGCCTCGGGGGTCTGGGGGCGGAGCCCCCAGCGAGCGCCGCAGGCGCGAGTCACCATAACCCTCCCCTCCCAAACGCTGACTGACTCACTGCTCATGCAAATGTTCCGGGAGAACCAGCGGGCCGATTTCATTGCGGTTTTCGCCATTCGACGCGGACGGTCGAGCAACCGGGAAGGTCGAAAATGTCAAAAGTCGATTTTTCCCACTCCTTCACTATGAAATCGACAAATTTCACGACATTTCAAGGAAGGAGGCCAGCTAGCCGAAAAACGACTTCCCTTGACCCCCGTTAATCCGAAGAGGAGAATGACATCCGGTAAAAAAATTGAGCCGATGCTGTAAAATCAGGGAGTATCAGGGAGAAATCGGGGGACCAGAGACGTTTCGGACGCAGCCATTTTTGAACGGGGCGTCCGACAGAGTTCGGACAGGGTGGGTTTTCTGGGGTTTTTCAACACCTTTCCGGGGATGTATCGGTTTCGGTGTTTCAAATTTTCGGGTGCGAACGAGGACGAGTGGAAGATTTTGGCAAAGCGTGGGCTGCGTCTGGAGGTGCACCGGGCACGGGCATTGTCGACCACGTGTGGCGAGGGGAATAGGCCCGGTGCGCCGCGCGCGGCGCCTGGCCGTCGTGCGCTTGTGTTGGGCGGCCGCGGGGGTTCAGGTCAACAACGCCTGGCCAGCCGAGCGGTCTCGCGCGGCCCTCCAGCATGGTGAAGGTCGGTGGTTCAAATATTAGTCGGGGGCTTTGCTTTTTTTCGTTTTTCTTGGCGTTTCTGGCGTTTACCCGGGCACCTGGCCGCACAGACACCGTAGGCGGGCGGAGCCCGCCACACTGGGCGGCCGAAGGCCGCCTCGGGGGGTCTGGGGGGCGGAGCCCCCCAGCGAGCGCCGCAGGCGCGAGTCAAACCTCTCTATAACGCCATTCCGATCACTGACTCATGTAAATGTTTGGGTATACCGGTCCGAGATACGATTTTTTTCATGAGAATGGACCCCCTCTTAAATGATCTAAAAGCCCCAGGAAAAATCCCAAAAACGACCCCAGGTGCTGCTGCAGGTGCCGGTGGGCAAAACAGGGCCTTCTTGGACAGGAAGTGGAACAAGACGGAAAACTGCCTGAGGGTGCGCTATTTCAAACTTGAACATCAGAATCAACTCCACCTAAAATGACCCAGGAAACAAAGTGAGAATGCTTAAAACGACCCCAGGTGCTGCTGCAGGTGCCGGTGGGCAAAACAGGGCTTTCTTGGACAGGAAGTGGAACAAGACGGAAAACTACATGAGGGTGCGGTATTTCAAACTTAAACATCAGAACCAACTCCACCTAAAATGACCCAGGAAACAAAGTGAGAATGCTTAAAACGACCCCAGGTGCTGCTGCAGGTGCCAGTGGGCAAAACAGGGCCTTCTTGGACAGGAAGTGGAACAAGACGGAAAACTCCTGAGGGTGCGGTATTTCAAACTTGAACATCAGTACCAACTCCACCTAAAATGACCCAGGAAACAAAGTGAGAATGCTTAAAACGACCCCAGGTGCTGCTGCAGGTGCCAGTGGGCAAAACAGTGCCTTCTTGGACAGGAACTGGAACAGGAGGCCAAACTCCTAGACGATGCGGGATACAAACTGTTTCCCGAGAATGGACCCCCACTCAAATGACTCTACATCCCCAGGAAAACTGCCAAAAACGACCTCAGGTGCTGCTGCAGGCGCCGGTGTTCATAACAGGACCTTCTTGAACAGAAACTGGGACAGGAGGCCAAACTCCCAGACGGTGCGAGATACGAACTTTTTCCCGAGAATGAACCCCCTCTCAAATGACTCCAAAGCCCTAGGAAACCACAACCGACCTCCGGTGCTGCTGCAGGTGCCGGTGAGCAAAACAGGGCCTTCATGAAGAGGAAGTGGAACGGGACGAAAAACTGCCTGAGGGTACACAATTTCAAACTTGGGCATAGGGACTAACCCCACCTTAAATGGCCCTAGGAACCTAGTAAAAATACTGGAAACGACCCCAGGTGATGCTGCAGGTGCCGGTAGGTCAATCAGGGCCTTCTTAAGTGGAAAGTGGAACGGGAGGGCAAACTGCTAAAATGTGTGGACTTTCAAACTTGAACATAAGAACTGAGACCTGCTCAAACAACCCAATGACCTAAGTTATAGTGTCAAAATCGACCCTAAGTGCTGCTGCGATGATAGTGAGCAAACCATGGCCTTCTTAGACAATAACTAGAACGGGATGGTTCCTGCTAAGATGTACAGTATTTCAAACTTGATCATGAGAACCGAACCGACCCTGCTAAAACAATCCCAGAAACCTAGTCGACCTCCGGTGCTGTTGCAGGTGCCGGTGTGCAAAACAGGCCCTTCTTGGGCTCGAACTGGAACGGGACCAACTGGTGAGAGATACGTACTTCTCTAACAGAATGGATCCCGTTAACAATGGGTCCAGGAACGCGGAGACAATGCCAAAATCGAATTCACGTGCTGCTGCAGGTGACGGTGGGCACAACATTTTTTTTTTTTTCGTTGCTTGCTTTACCACTGGACTGCTTGAAATTATAAAACCTACCAATTATGGTACCAAAGGGAGAAACAGCAGGGCGTAGCCCTGCACGGGGTCTGGGGGCGGAGCCCCCAGCGAGCAAAGCGAGTCCTGCACCTAAAAATGCAGCTAGTCGTCCCGGATTCCCGATGGTGGCCGAGAGGGCGAGGATTCTCGTGCTGGCCCCAGACCAGTACAGCACACTCGTCACGAGGTCTTCGAGGACGGCCCCCCTCTTGCCCTCACCGACCATGTGGAACTCGTCCAGTACAATGAGGCCAATCTCAACCCTGGAAAGTGGTGGTGGTGGTGGTGGTGCGGAGGGTGCTGCTGTCGCCGCAGCCCTCGCCGTGTCCTTGGCGACGTGCCTCCACACGACTCCAGCCTTCTCCGTGGTGCACACAAAGAGGGTCCTCACGGTACTCTTCCGTGCCGGAATGGGAAGCCTGCCCTTGGGTCCGGCGTACTCCTCCACGGCGAAGCATGTCGTGGCGGTGGCGGTGAGTCTGCAGGCGAGCCTCTGCAGCTCCCTCACCTTCTCCTCCACGATGGCTATGTATGGAAGGGCGAGAATGGCGTCCTTCTCGTGGACGAGTAGGGTCCGCAGGAGGAGTATGATGGCGACCAGGGTCTTGCCGCCGCTGGTGGGGGCCAACACCAGTCCGTTCTTTCCCTCCTCCGCGCCGCTGAGGTGTCTGTCAAGCACGGTCTTCTGCCACGGGTGTAGTTCAGTGACATTGTACACCTTGAACAGCTCTTCTTTGACTTGTGAGCTGAGCCCGTAAAAGTCATCATTGCATTGGAATGTCGTGTCACTCGTGCTCCTTTGTCTGACATCCATCATCATGCCCTCTTCTTCTTTGCAGTACCGCACATAGCGGACTTCATCTTCGATCGCTCCAAACTGCTTCGTGGCGACGTGGAGAACGTTACCATCCCAGCCTATGAGAAAGAATACAACTGAGCATACCTTTCTAAGGGTGAAGACTTAGGTTGTACACACACACACACACACACACACACACACGCTCGCGCCGCCCCTAAATACCTGTTTTCAACGCCTTCGCCCGCGGCTCCCCACCACCAAAATAAATAAACCTAATATGGGACTCACCTCTCTTTGCGGTGGTCGTGTCCACGCTACACGCGGCGTCGTTTGTCTGCTCCGACTCGTCATTGGTGGGTGACACTATCACGACGTCGTCTGATTCGGTCTGAATAGTAGACGGGAGCCTAAGGGCTTCGGTGGCCGCCGTCGTGATCCCTGCAGAAAATCAATGCAGTAAGATTGCGATGTTATTTACACATTCCACTACAGTTCCACTATTTCAAAACTTCAGCCAGGCCTCCACAGCAACCCTTACAACTGGAGCAACAAGGCGGATGCTGAACAGATCCCATATGTATTTAAAATATAATGACCGCAAGACAAGTTCAAGAAAACATTTTTCATCTCTCTCTAAGGGCAGGTGAGAGGGTAACTCCATTCCCGCCACCGTGAGCCTCGTCAAGGGCCTTACGTTTGACGTCTATTGGGGTGTCGCAAATGGATGCCGGCCGCTTTTTCCCATGACATTTTTCGTCGTCGCCAGAGGAGATCATGGGCGATGTAGGGCCAGGGCCATCCCCATCCGAATCGCTCGCAAACGACGAACCAGGTGATGAAGGTGGCGTCGGAGGGTCTTCCTGTGGCCTAATGAGACGGACTTCACTCCCTTCCATCTCAGGCTCGGTTGTTTCCTCCATGTCTCTCACCTGCAGAATACAAGGGAGTGTGTTTTTTTTCTTGTTTTTTTTTCTTCTTTCAAAATGGACTGAATCCGACTTTCAGAGAACTCAGTGACATGAACAATGTTCATCGTTTAGCACTATGAGAACGACCGCGTTAGCGATTTCATGTCTACACGGACAATTCTTCGAGATGCAACTGTCAGAAGTGGACACGGCAACATGGTCTAAACATACGGGGGGGAAGGGAATATACTAAATGACCTAGGTCACCTTGGATGCAGCACAAACCTCTAGCTGCGTTACACCGTACTGAAGTGAAGAAAGTCTCAACCCGAATTGTTCCCCACTGCGAATTCAAGTTCAGAGTGAAGCTCCTAAAGTATTGGCATGACAACACTTCCCAACGGGATAGATCGCTTTGCAGGTTAGGTTTGTTCTGGCCACTCATTATTACTCGAAACTGCTTTCTGTAGACGCACCATGCAATACATCTGACTTTATGTCATACCTGCCAGACGCCACTACCTACCCTCTTGATAGCAGAACAGAAATGTATGTGCTATGTCAAGCCTTTCCATGAAACAGTTCTTGAGTAAAAAATTAACAACAAGGTTGAATCTCACGCCAGCCACTCTTGAGAAGTAAAATGTACGGAGCTGCGTACCAACGAGTTTTGGTCACGAGCTTGAATGTCAGATGGACAACCGGGTTTGAAGACAACTTTAACATTTACGAAAGAATAATATCATCACAAGTTGACTGTATAATTCATGCTTCGGTTCCGCAATTTTCTGGTGTGGGTGGATTGGCAGCAATGACTGTAGGCGTCATAATCGAAACCAAATTGTTAACCGTTAGAAAAACACCCTTGACAGAATGTGAGAAAATAATTTTAATTTTTCTGTCTTCGGTCACAAGAAAATACCCCCTGACAAAGACGATACATCCAAGTCCATATTCAAATAAAGGCAAGAGTTGGACAAATTTGTGTGTCCTTCCCTATCCTCTGCCTTCTGGAAAGATGAGAAATCGACCTGCGTCACTTACAAGCTATACCGTCCTCACCCTCGCTCACCGAGGCGAAAGCATTGCTTGTTACAGGCGGAAATTGAAGAAATGGTGAGCATTTAAATTGTTTGGGGTGTAAAGAACTCTGTCCCCCGAACATCGTTTGCGAAATTCGTCATACTTCTTCTGTTCGACATTTCTATGTGGATCATTTTCCGTATGCATGATGTGAATGGGATGGGGTTAGGTTGTGAAAGTCGTCATCACTGTATTTTGCCTTGGGCTGACCTGAGACCTCCACGACGAGCGGTTGAACATGTTATTGATTTTTTTTATCTTTCTCGCCCCAACGGAGGAATTGGGACGAGGAGTATTATGCCCTGTCTGCGTTAGACAAGTGGTAAAAAGTGGTCTGGTTCAAACTTGACCTGAGTTCCAAAACTTCAGCAGCTACAGACCGTTGTGCAGTAAAATACTGCGATTTCTTATGGCACATGCGGAAATAATACTGAGATCAAATCCCAGTGCTCTTAAATAAAACATGTTACCTGTGTTTACTATATTTCGGATCGTGCTCGTCGCACGATGTACACCGTGGGAGGTTATGGGACACCCACACACTCACTCACATGATGCATCATGGTTGTTTGCAGGACCGACAGTGGAAGCATGAGGCGGACAGTCACTCAGATGAATCCGACGCAGAACCTGACGACGCCTCCCACCGGGACGGCGAATCCGACGCAGAACCTGACGACGCCTCCCACCGGGACGGCCCTAGTCGCCAAATGACAACACCGTTTCGACGCCGCAAACAAGGTCGTCCATCAGGCTCCAGTCAAAATCCTTGGTTCACATGGCAGATAGACAAAGTATTTAAGTTGATGTTGAAGCGTTTGCCAACAAATCCCTGTGGGACAGAATTTTTGATAGCAGTGAAGAAGGTGAGTTACTCGTGCATGCAGAATTAAAAATGTACATAGCCCCCCCCCCCCCCCCCCATATGGATGGGGCTCAATGTACACAATCTGCTTTAGGTTAACTGGAACATGATATATAGCACAGGAAATGCACTCTTACGATTACCCCTTGATGTTTAACTCTGCAGGTCTTTCCCGATCGCAGCCTATCCGCGATCCAATCTTTCATCAGCCAGAGACTGAAACCAATGGTGCCGAAACTCATCGATCACTGGTACGGTGGACACTTGGACAGACTATCTCCTGCTCAGCGTACATTTTTAGCGTAAGTGCACCATTTGATCTCTATATGCGCTCCCTAGAAATACCAAAATGTCATGTTCATTGATGGAGAGCCATTTGGTCTCATTGCAGAGAATTCATCGGTGACCGTTACCCTAAACTCGGAACCTCACTGATGCTCTTCGACGAGAGTGACGTCGAGGAGGAGAATGATCAGAGTCATCAAACGCATCCGCGGATGAGGAAATCATGCAATGAGGACAAGAGTTCTGCTGGCAAAGGTGCTCCCAGCCATTCCGACATGCGTTTCCATTCCTCTGGCTACAGCAGTACCGCCTGCTCCTCCAGATCATATGGACGACCTCAGTACCCACAGCTAGAAATATCGCTCGATGGCTCCAAGAAATCTCACGGTGCTAGTGGACATATGGTGGGCCAAGGTAGAGGTGACTTCAGCCGTTCTGAGATGCCATTCCATTTCAGTGCCTCCCGCCGCAGCAGCACCGCCTCTAGCACCTGCGTACGACCGCAGTCCCCACAGCAAGATTTATCACCGGACGGCTTCGAGGAACCTCACGGTACTGGTGTTCATCTGGAGAGCGGAGATGGAGGCGGTCCCAGCAATGCCGACAATGGTGTCGGTGCCTCTCGCCACAGCAGAGTCGCCTCTAGCATGCGACCCCAGTCCCCACTGCAAGATATTTTGCAGGATGGCTTCAGGGAATCTCACTGTGCTGGCCGAGATGGCAGGGCAGGGCCCAGCCATGGTGACGGTAGTTGCTGTGCCTCTCGCCGCAGCCGTGACAGATCCAGTTCCTCCGGACGACACCACCAACAGATGGATGTGGCACAAGGAGGATCCAGGGCATCTCGGGGGGCTCGTGATCATCTAGGCAGCAGTAGTGAAAGCGGAGCCGGCCGATGTGACAATCGTGACGGTGCCCACCGCCGTAGCAGGGTGAGTCACTTTTTCACAGGACGACCCCACTCTCCACACATGGATAGTTTTGAAGATGGTGGTGGCGACATGTATTACGGGGGGCGTGGTGAATCACGCTACAATCCCTACTTCGTGCCACAGAAGATGTCCACCCCCGTGAAGGAGAAGAAAAGTACACAGCTTTCGCGTAGGACTGGGGGATGGCACTGGAGTGAGGAAGGCGACTTCAAGGTACCCACGTCGCCCTCATGCTGTGATGATGTTATGCCCCTTCATATCAAGCAAGAGCCAGCGGACAGGACTCCAAGATCACACGGAAAACATGGAGAAGGCTCCAGTTCACAGAGCCCCATCTATGTCTCTAGCGACAGCGAAGATGACGGTGGTCAAAATGACATGAACGCTAGCCGGGAGCTGTTGCCACAGCAAAAACAAACAGACACTGTGGTCGACTTAGAACAGTCACTGTCCGAGCAAATGCGGAAGTACTTGATAGAGGCGATAGACATCGTGGAAAACTCTGGGTCCACAGAATGTTCCGCTGCAGAGACTGCCACTCCAAATCTGATCGTGGGAGAAAGCGGGGACACTACAGGCAACTTGAAGTCACAAGACGCGAGCGCTGCATCGACCAGTGGTGTGGACGTTCCCTTGGCCGAAAGCAGGGACTCTCTGGACCAATCAGTGCCACAAGAGACAAGCGCTGCATCGACCAGTGGTGTGGATGTTCCCTTGGCCGAAAGCAGGGACTCTCTGGACAAATCAGAGCCACAAGAGGGGATCGCTGCAAAGACCATGATACACACAGAAGACCGGCCCGTCAGCGCTGCAACGGAAGCTGCAGAAGACCTCGCTGTGGTGCTCAGGGACTCGCAGCTTCGCGCACGCGTGCAGACGGTCACCAGAATCGAGATATTTGAGGCCGACGAGAAGCGCGGTCTGGATTCGAACTTTGTTGCAGCTGAAACACGTGACGGGGGGTATGTCATCATCCACCGCCCGTCGGCTGCGAACAAGGCGAAATCCGTCAACTGGTCAATGGAGGTGGTCACTGGAAATCCCAACGACACCTCAGAACCCGTTGAAGACATCTCGAAAAGGGATATCGTCAGTCGTGCTGACGGTCCCTTTTCCTACACACCATTGTTAGTGACCGGCGAGGGTGTGAAGAAGAAAGGGAACAACTACCTGACGCTGAAGACAGGTGACGGAAAAACCATGCCGGTCTTCTTCAGGCGCAAGTAGAGAGGACTTCATTATTTTTCGTAATTCCTTTTCATTTCTGATTTGTTCAAACTGCGGCTTTCTTGTGACTGGAGGCGTCAAAGATAGCAGGGCAAAAAGGTACATGACATTTTGTTTTTGTTTTATCTTGGGCCAGTGTTACCCTATCATCATTTGTCTGTATTATGCCATTGTTCGTTTTTATTTTAATGTTAACACATGCCTCATTGTTCAAACTATCGTATCAGAATAAAAAAAAAACTTGGTTTTCCATGATTGGTGAAGAACTCATTATTTTTTAAAAAATCATGTCTCATCCAAGGCTACACAGCATAGTGACAGTCAGTTCCATTTCAGGATGACAATTAAATTATTTCATTGTTTTGGTTGCGGAAACATGGTCATTTCAGAGTCACACTGTCCATACGTAGTTCATCTTAAAGAGCACATTTTTCTGAGCTATAAGACATCTCCACTTCAAATTGAAGTCAAACACTTCCACAGAAATAAATATTTTTCCTTCATACCATACAGAGAGGTTCGTAGAATGCACTGGTGTCATCACACATTGCAGGCCAGAGGACACAATAAGTATCTGATGACTTCCAGACCTTAAGGCCATAGAGAACTGCCATTGTGGCTCCAATTAAGACATCATTTTAAAAATTCGGTTCAGTACTTGCTGAAAAATCATTCCGTTTGTGTTCAAAGTGGCATGCATTTAGACCACATATAGCTATATAGCTCATGAGGTACAGAAATTCAAAGCTTCATTGTAACAAAGTCTCACATGGATTTCCTAAAACTACATTGTATTCATGACCACAAAACAAAATTACAGAACTGGGACCCTCCTGGTTTAATATTTATGGACTTGTCTATGTCAGCAGGATGGCACAAGGCTGGGGCTCGGAGACCAAAGTTGTTACCAAGAGGCAATCTCATCTCCAACCCACAATAATGATCTGATGACTTTAAGATTTTTATGGCATAGAGTAAAGCTATGTGTGCTCCTATTAAGCCATCATTTTTAAAATTTGGTCCAGTAGGACCAGAGAAATCATTAGATTTGTGTTCACAGTGGCATGCATTTAGACCACATATAGCTATATAGCTCATGAGGTACAGAAATCCAAAGCTTCATCGTAACAAAGTCTCACATGGATTTCCTAAAACAACATTGTATTCATGACCACAGTTCAAAATTACAGAACTGTGACCCTCCTGGTTTAATACCCGTAAATTTCCTTAAATTTTTTGTAAAGGTAGAATAATGTTGGATTGATACCCATCTATTCCTTTTTGACCTTCAGTGCCTCACAGTTAATCATTTTGTTCCTCTAATAGCAGAGTGCTTATTGTTACAGAAATGTTACATTGTGCTGACCCCGTTCTGTATGCCCCATTTTCTTTTCTTTTTTTTTAATGGTAGTAAAATAGAAGTCAGAGGAAAATATGAATGAGGATAACAAGAAGAGTTAAAAGGAACACGAGAACAGTGATATAGGTTTTGTTATTCAAGGTGTTTTTTTTTTTTTTTTTAAGTAAGAATTGAGATGATCAGAAGAATGAAGAGAATAACGGGGAGGAATATATCAAAAATACACGAACGAAGCATAACATAATATATGATTTATTTGTCCAATTGTGAAGAGGCTAGTGGCAGACTTAACAATATTTTCTAAGCAGTATTTTTGTCTTCAACAACAACAAAACAAATTCACTGCACAAGTCCAGTAGCCCACTGCCTCGCACAAGACCAGCAGGACGATTGAGACGTGGTCGTCCTCTGCGTCCACGTCCGCGCACGCTGACATCTATACAGAATTAACAAGGGTAAGTGAAAATAGGGTGAAACGCTGGAACACCCTATTTTATGTTATTACCTGGTTCCTGCATCGGAGAGGGCGGAGACCGTTGAGGCTCAGGCTCAGTTTGCAGCACCGGCTGCGTTTCAGCGAACAAGTCCTGCGACAGCTCAGGCTCAATTTGCAGCACCGGCTGTCGAGTGGCAAAATCGAGGCTGGAGGGTGGCATCAGAAGAGGAGCAGCTTCCAAACTAGCCGGGCCCTGGGTCCTTTGACTCTGACTCTCCTGCGTGACCTGAATGTCCTGCGTGACCTCAGTGCCCTGTGGAGGGGCCTGGTCAACCTGGGTGCCTGCTGGCTCTGATTGGCTCCCTGCAAAATAAGTGCGTTGTTACTTGGACAATCAATGCTCTAGTAAATTCGAAGATAAACAAAAATTACCGATGAGTTCCTCAGGCGAGTCATCCACTGCTGCCAATGCGACGGGGTATTGGGCTGGCTGTATGCGATCGGTGGCGTTTGGTAGATGCATTTGTACCCGCTGAAGACCCTTAGTCAGGTTCTGAGCTTTGACCAAAAAATCAATAACGTTCATGTCACCGTTGTCAAGCCGATCAAGCCACCGGCTGATTTTAGTATCTTGGCGCAGCCACTTAGCCTTGCGGCAGCGCTTGGTGGTTTGGTCGGATTGCACCCTGATGACATCCACATTGGCCTGACACAGCTCATACCAAATTGCCCCTGAAAAATACGACCAATTTCAAATATGGACGAAAGAAAGAGTAAGAGCAAGTGAAAGATGTACTCACTGATGAAGTCCCAAATCGCAGGACGAATCGATTTAATCCGTAGTTGTAGCGCCCTGTGGTACGACTCAACAAAATTGTTTGTCCTGTGAATCGACCTGTACACTGTCAGAAGCGCTGGGCCAATCCGTCCCAGCCAAGTGTCTGAAAACAGAATCGCGTATCAGAGAAGTTAGCTAGCTAAGCTAGGTAGGTAGCTAAGAAAGCAGGCACGGGGTAGTTACGAAACAGTACGAACCTCTCACGTACTCCAAAAACTCGTCGAGCTCGTGGCTGTTGTTGAGATGTGCTGTGTACTCGATGGCGTTTAGACCCTCCATCATTTTCTCCGCAGGAAGGAGAGGCAGGACATAGCACATCCGCACTATCATCATTGCATGGAAATTACTCGACAAGAATTGCTTTAGTCCCAAGTAACCGGTCATACGGTGCAAAGCCTGAAAGAAAACAAAACAGTTATGAGAAAAGTACTTCTCCAATAGAGTTTTCCAACAAGGCTCAGAATCGGAAGCTGACGAACAAAAACCTTTCCAGGCCGAGTTTTTGTTCTTTAACTTCCGTTTCCAACGAATCATTGGAAACCTCTATTCGAGAGTTCGAAGCCAGACTCCATTCCATACCTGACAAAAATGAAACCAGCAGCCTTGGTGAGTAGTTTCCGGGAAAAGGTCTCTCAGCGGAGCGACGAGTGCTGCCTCGAAGTCAGTTACAATGTGGAGGGGTGACATGTGCGGTGCAATTTCCTTCAAAAATGTAAATAGGGCACGATAGGCCACTTCCGCTTTGGACACCATGAGTGTGAAGCATACAGGAAATAGCTGAGCAAAAAAATACATTGAGAGAACATAGAGCATAAAACGAGTATGTATGAATAATAAGTCAACTCACCATGTTTTGGTACAACGCCGAAATCACTAAGAGCTGTCGACTGGCTGGCTTGTCCGGGCGGACTGAGAAAGTCCCGTCAACAAACAGCCAGGTTGCCGCCATCAAGATGTTCAACATCAAGTTGCTGGTCAAAACCAGAGATACGTGGCCAGGCGGACCAACAAGGCCACGGGACATGAGTGTCCCATCGGGTAACTGGGAGTACCTCTCCGAGTACCTCTCGTCGGTCAAGTGCTTTTCGAGCTCCTGCAGGTCGTCCGGAACAGGCGGATGGAGGCCGGCGCGGGCCCGGTACATAGTTGACCTCGAAGACTCATAAGAGACCCCAGCTTGGAGACTCACCGGAGCCCTGCACACGAATGCAACGGTCAACATGGGCAACAATAACAACAACAGCCAACAACTCGGGTACTCACTTGTCGGTGACCTGAGAAAACACGTCGTGAACTTTCCCTCCCAGTTGACTTCGTGCCTCTTGTTTGTAATCAGCCTTTAAATTGGCGACCCCTTCAAAATGCGGGTCGGGAGGATGGGAATGGTCACCCGCGTTAGGGACAAGCTCTCCACTAACTAACTTGCCGCGCAAATTGCACCCGGTGCATTTCATGTACACCGTGGCCCCTCTGCTGGAATTAATTTTGTAGAAGTACCCGTCACCCCGAGTGTACGTCTTTCCCTTTCCCTTAATGCCGGGAACTTCGCGTGTCTCCATGGTGGGAGAGATACAGCAGACGGAGCGGACGGAGCAGACAGCGGACGGAGCAGACAGGGGACGGAGCAGACGGAGCGGTGACAGCTGGACTGACTGGCTAGGTCGAGCGCGCGACCCCGCCTCCCCCCTCCCCTCCCTGCGCGCAGTCGCTGCGCAGACGTACCGTTTCTGAGACTTTTTACCTGTTGTACCTGATGGGATTATACCTGATGGGATTTATACCTGATGGGAATTGTACCTAATGGGACGGTATAATTAATTATAAAATATCGATTATATCTGATGGGAATTGTACCTGATGGGATTTCGGGTAAATCGGAGGAAAATAAAATTGCGTTATATCTGATGGGAATTGTACCTGATGGGAATGTGCCTGATGGGAACGTGTACCTGATGAGGTCCAGTACATATAAATAAATAAAAACAAATAATAATTGTAAACAGTGACCATCAAAAAAAATTACGATAACAACTGTCCTACAGCCTAACACAAGAACTAGAGTTTTGGTGACTCTTCAGGTGCGTTGCACTGCCTGCAATATGTTTTCCACACTGGGGACACTCCAGCTTCCTTGTTTTGTTCCTGGGTGGGTACAATTCGTCAACTGTCCTCCTGAGCTCCTCCAGGTCTGGGTCCCCTGAATGTTCCCTGTCGACGTGCTGCCTCAGCCTCTTCACAATTCCTCCCACATAGGTCTTGCCACACGAATTTTTGGGACACACCAACTTCTTCTTGTCAGCTGCCTGATCCTCCTCCTCGTCTACCTCTTCATCACTCTGGGACAGGTCGATGACGTCTTGGTATCCTCCCCACATCTCTTTCCTCTCAGCCTGTTCCTGAGATACTGAGGACACATCGTATCGTTTGCCAACCTGAGTGAAAAAAAAAAAGGTTCCTGGGATTAGTATTTTCCTAGTCTAGCAGTGCAGTTATTTCGCTTTTTCATAAGAAATCATTTATCTTATACAAGGAAACTACACAGTGCATACAGGAAAACTCACCTCAGTATCCTTGAAATCCTGGCCCAATAAGTTGTGCATCTTGATGGTCATAGTGTGCGGAGCACCATTCTCCGGATGCAACACATGACCAATGTCCATGACATCCGCCAACCTCCCCTCCTCGTAATCATCAATTGTCTGCTCGTCAACTTTGATTGCCCTGAGGATGGGGACGATGTCAAAGGGCTCAAAGTCATCCTCAGCACTGTTTAGAAAAAAGGACAAAAAAAAACTAGTTAAAAATAACGGTTATCATTTATTTAATTTCTGTTTTAAGGAAAGGGAAAGTTGTCTACCTGACACAAGTGCAGCGCCCTGGAGCGAGCATCCCTGATTTGGCCCAAGAAGATGAGGCAGCGTTGATTCCCTCATTGATGTTGTACCCGAGATTGATGCCCCAGTGTATGGTGTGGGGAAGGAGGTATACAATATCTCCTGGCTGCTGAACCACCTATGACGAGAAGAGGTATCTAATTATTCTCTGATCTCTGGCATCGCAGTGGCCATTTCAAAAAAAGACAACATGTAAACTAAACCTACCGTAAACACAGGAATGCCATACTGTATCACTGTTCTCGGATCCAAAAACATGTTGTTATGGTTCAAGATGTATTCGCACCTCCTCTCGTCCACAGATGCTCCCAGTTTCCTCAACAGGTTGTTGAAGGCGGTATAAAACCTGGGAGGGATTATGAACCTGAAAATTCAATTTCAATATTGTTAGCTATGAATGAAATAATTCACGATGATTTGTGTGTGTTGAAAGGGTACTCTAGTATTTACCAGACTTTTGGTGCTCCAGCAATGAGGCGATTGATCGCCTGGAACGCACAATCCTCAATGTGGGGGTTGAAGGTTGCGCCATCCTGGCCTATGAAAACGGCAGGACAATTTATGCCAGGACAAGGTTCACCTGGCAGATGGTGGATGAATGATCTCATATCTTTCATGGCCAGATCTCCAGTAGTGATCAGGTCTTGCTCCAGCACGATGTTAACAGCATACAGTATCTTCTTGTTCTTCTGAGCAGCCACTTCGAAAAACCTGTCCAGCACTGCATTGACACCAGATGCGTTGTAAATTTTCTCCCTGTGGACCGAAAGAAAATGGTTAGTCTAAAGCACAAGCCTTGGCGTCCGAAAACAGATAAAGAAAATGAAGATGTACTCACAGCTCAGTCTGGTTTTCTTCTCGCCTGTCTAGGAAGTCATGTTGTAAAACCGCCTGCCTGAACTCCCTCCTCAATCGCTGCACAGGTCTCTTGTCTGTCTCCTTGTTGGAAGCAGGAATCATCCGGTACACGTTCTTCTGTGGCCAAATGTTGCCTCTCAGCTGAAGGGTGGGATCAAAGAAGGGTCTCCCTGTCTCTTCGTTGATGTTATCTCTTCTTACGGTATCCTTCACAATGTTGACACAGTGCAGGTTGTCCTGATGGGATGGCCTATCACACTCCTGCAGCCTGCCCTGCAACATACATAACACCATGTAAAATTAGTTTACATTTCGCCATCATGTCAACATCAACAGTAATCAGAATTTCCCAGCTAGGGCATATGTCCAGCACAGGCTTGGGGATTTCCGGACCAGGAAATACCCCCTTGAGGGTTTGCCAGAAGTTTATCCAGAAGAAAAATAATGCGCCACAGCGAACCAAAACGAAAAAGAAACCCTTCACTACAAAAATAGTAGGAAAAACATTTCGATAATGATGAGAGTTCCAGGACATAACAAGACCATGAACAGTGTCTGTACACAACACCTCACATCCGTTTCCAGTGTTTGGAAATTTAAAATGCCACAATTGTCACTTTTTAAGACAGGAAACAGATATGTATGTAAAGTAGTCCAGCCGAAAACAATAACACCTCATACAACACAGTCGTTATTTCTCTCAGCTGCCCTCCTAATAGGTTAGGTCACCCCCAAGTGATCCCAATCGTTGTCAAAGCACACGGAAAACTTGTGTGTCTAAGAAAAGCTGCAGATTCATCAGTATTCAATACTGAAAATGAAAATAACTTACGATAAATGCACCGGTTCTGCAAATGTCCTGATCTGTCATCATGAGGTCCAAGAGGCCGCCGGCGTCAATGAATTGCTGTTTGGACAGGGTAAATGCCCTCACTCCAAACGTTGGTGGTGTGATCTCCCGAGGGAAAGGAGAGGAATTATCCGCCATAACTGAACCGAATAAAAAATAAACAAATCTCACTGAGAAAACACACGACCGCTCGCTCTACTGCACTTCATCCAACTGATAAACAAAACAAACTGGTTCCCGCCGGGTCTAGAAGTCACAGCGCACTCGATCTCGCGTGAGTATCGATTGTGCGCCACTAGCGCCCCTGTCGGCCAAAAGACGACGCCAGAGGATAAAATTACTGAAAAAATCGGCCGTGATATTTTTTAACACCAAGAAAACAAAATAAGTAAATGGAATTAAAATGAACGAGAAACGTTGTTCACCACATGGCAAAATTTTTGATTATGATTATTGATCACAATCGACAGTCATTTGTCAAGTTGACACGAAGGTCGTCGAGATGGCGCTGCTGCTCCCGTCAGAGCCGACTGGATCAAGGTGGCCGTGACCATGCTGTCATGGCGTCTGCCTTCTGCTTGTGTTGTCTCTGCTGATTTTTATTTTGAGTGCTGTTGGAAGTGCATGCATGTACGAATGCATGCTGGTAATATTTAAAAATCGTGAGTTTTTCCTTTACTTACTAACATTATAGCTATTCTTATTATTATCTCTATAGCTGGTAAAGAGTCCATGGTCAAAGGTGCCTCACACTGAATCCATGCAAATTCGTTTATGGATACATAGTTCATGTTTTCCATGAAGAGCAATAGAGTGTGAGGATATGTCATATTCCTGTTTTCCTTATTTTTGTTTCGATTGTCTATGCCCAATTGCATTCCGTTCCGTCATGAATATATGATTAGGTTAGGTTTCCTTGTGGAAGGGTAGCCGTGTTATTCACTGAAAGCTGACCACACGTTATCGTTCTTCTTTTACCAGGCCACATTGTCAAGTTGTGCTAGTGGTTATGGAGCCTTCTTCATCATCAGCTGTATATGACGGATGTGCAAGTGGCCGAGCACAAACAGCCGTTTCCATGACCCCATCTGGCATTCTTAACCTGCTGCATACTTTGGAGCAAAGCTGTCAGGAGGGCTCGCTAACAGGGTAATAAGGTGTTACATATCAGTGTGATGTCTTCTTTTCTGTCTGTCTGTATGTACCTGAACCTGATCCTATTTGTTTTTTTGTTTTTTTTAAATTTCCAGGCATGTAGAATCATTAAAGACACGGAGAATTGACATGAGTGTCGAAGATTTGCTTCATCTTGGGTCTGCTGTGGTCAATGATTTCCTGTCTTCATCAGTTACTGCTGATTCTGGGTCTTCAATGGCACTCCTGCCAAAACTAAAACCAATGATCCTGGAGTGCTTCTCTGTCGGAGTTTCATGGCTCATATCGGAACTCATCAACAAGAATTCCATTGAATCACAACCAACTTTCTGTCAGGTATGATTTCATTAATTCTTTAGTGTGTCAACATTCTAAAGTTCCTCCTCTCAGCTTCTCTCCAATCACCCTGTTATATGGAACAAAAATTTAAAGATGGGTTCTATCATTCAGGACCATGCACCAGATGAAGTGGAGGAATTCAGTCATACAGTGAAGAAGGAGGTTGTGTTGGAAGGTGAGGTAAAATCTGACCCTGATGCTCCCTCTGCCGAGGAAGAGGATGATACAGAAATCCAACCGTTTCCCGAACATTGCCTCACAAAGAGAGATCCCTACTTTAGAACAAAAGATGTTCCACCCCACATCTTGTACAGTCTGAGAGGTGTTCGTTGCAAGCTCTGCTGGCATCTTATCAAGGGCACAAAAGCTGTACAAAAGTTAGTGAAGCATACAAAAGAAGTGCATCCACATAAAGCCACTGACTCTTTTCTGAAGAAGCTACGACGGGATAATGCTTTTGACAAGTTGATTGGAAATGGGATTCGGTATTGCACATGCCAATATTGCAAAATTTTTGGAATTGCTAGATTTCATGATGGATTTTGGAAAAGACCAGGCTGTTAGCTGAGTGGATGTGTCCTACATATATTTGGGTGGATTACACATACATGTGTAAATAATGTCATAAATCTTTTCAATTTGTTAATCATCTTTCCTTTAAAAGGAGGTTATTCAACATTCGCTCTGTGTGACCTATGACATCTTTGTGTATTGAATGAAATGAAATGGCGGCTGGTGTCGTAATGTATCCTGAAGGCAGTTCAAAACTGACCCCAAGGTTGGAGGGGGCGGGGACCGAACTGTTGATGCCGGGGACGACGTAGTATCCGTGTCCTCCGAGGCCCCCGAGGCCTCTTCGTCGGGGGAAGACGAGAATACGAAGGAGGCCATAACGAGGGTGGTACAGGATCTTTTGGCGAAGAGTGTATCGGTGAGTTTCAGTCATACTGCCACTTTAAATTCATTCTGATGTGATTTTGCAATTTATTTTCTTACCTCATTGTCTGTTCCCTTTCCTTCGGTAGATGGCTGCACCGTCAAGCCACAGGGAGAGGAGGCTGCATGGGGCAATCAAGCTTCCGAAGGCGCAGCGGAAGCCCGTCGCCGCGAAGAGCCCTCCCGCCCTGGAGAAGGCCGTGGAGGCGAAGGCGCGCAAGGTCTACCCTGGAAAAAAATCAAAGGTGCGCATGCAAGCAGTGATTGAATGAATCGTACGTAAATGACCGAATCGCTTCATTGTGTGCATTTCTAACTCTCGTCTCTTATTTGGCAGACACCCGACAAGGCCTCGAAGGGGGATGGCAAGAGGGCTCAGTCACGCCAAAGGGGCGCTACTGCCCGTGCCCACAAGGATCAGAAGTCCACGCCCACCACGACACCCCGCACCTCTCCGTACCCCCCTGCCGCCGGCTTCGGCGTCGCCAAGGACCCCACCGCCGGCCGCAGCGACGCCAGCCCCAGCGAGCAGCACCCAAAGGAGTCCCCGGTCAGCACGTCCCGTCGCAAGCAAAGCCCTGTAAGTAAACGAAACGGCGTTAATGCTTTAACCCGTTCGCTTTCGGTCATTTTGAATTAATCAGTCATTTTCATCTTTTTGTTCTCTTTCTTCTGTTTAGCCCAAGAAGATGGCGAGACTAGAGAGCGACCAGGACGCAGACGGGGACGGGGACGGGGACGGGGACGAGGACGCGGAAGAGGACGAAGAGGACGGATCTAGGCCTAAGGTGGGCGGCGGGCTGACAAACACGTGGCCAAGTGACATCAAAGAACTGGTGGAGAAAAGATTTGTAAGTTCATTTCTTGTCATTTTGGCACTATCTGGTCATAAACATATTTTACAGTACAGTGTCTCTATAATGGTTTCTCCGTTCTTCTCTCAGATGTCATCTACGGAACGGAAGTCTGCGAGACACGGCATCAAGAACACTACACGGTGCCCCTACTGTCCTACAATCTTTACCATGAGATCAGAGTGCCATGGGCACATTGAGACGCAGCACCCCGAGACGCTGGCGGAGGACGGGGTGTTCAACGCGGCCCGGAGGATCTACCACGCGAGACGAGAGGGGGTGCGCGTCCTCTGCAAGAGAAAGTTTGAAATGCACCTAAGCCACCTACCCCGCCTGGCACCGGACACCAAAACGAAGGTAGTTGCCGTAATTGGCAACATATTGACTGACGCCATGGTCATAGTGGGGGAGGACGACAAGGAGCCGAGGTCCCATCACATGGACTACAAACGAAACCTCAAAGATATGAAGTGAGTAAACGCAATGTACGGATTAGTTCAAAATGGCATTAAAACGTGATCTTTAACTAATACTCTCTTTTGACGTCTGTCTGTTTCAGGAAATTCTATGGGGAGAGTTACCCTTGCGACCCCTAGCTTCTTTATTGTTCAGAATTTAGTTCAATTCATTCTATCTTAATTTTTATTTGCCAACTGGGATTGATTTCATTCATTCATAATCATTGTTACTTCTCAGAGATTTTAAATATTTCGTTTTGTTAATGAATGACCCTTTTCTCCATAAATAAACTGTGATTGTACCAGAACCACTCTGATTTTCCTCTCCCTGCCCTCCCAAATACTAAGCCAAGATGAATGAGGCTGACACATAAGTAATTCAGAATAAACACTCCAGAATAATTATTATCTTGAACGATTAGCTCAAATTGAATGATTTAATGGAAGAAAAGCCCATACAGATGCCAAAGCGCGTTATCTTGAACGATTAGCTCAAATTGAATGATTTAGTGGAAGAAAAGCCCATACAGATGCCAAAGCGCGTTATCTTGAACGATTAGCTCAAATTGAATGATTTAGTGGAAGAAAAGCCCATACAGATGCCAAAGCGCGTTTTCTGCCTTTTTGGCTGATCTTAACCGATTAACTTTTACGCCAGATTGGCAGAAAATTTATTAAGCTGTAGGGAGGGTTGCCTACCCGATCCTTTCAATAATCATTCATAATGACCGACTGTGTGACAGTTCGATTATCAGCCATAGAGAACGTAACGGCCCCGCGCACAGCAAAACGCATTTTCGTGTGTTTTTGGCTGTTTTTGACCAATGCACGTTTGCTTCATATTGGCAGATGTATATCAGCCAAAATAATGCCATATACGCCTTCTTGGCTGTTAAAGCCTTAATGAATGAATAGGTCAAAATGAACGTTTTTGACTTAACAGCGCGAAAAGGGGAAGGGGCTTTTTCTCGCGCCGAGCGAAGCGAGGCGGTTTCGGCCACTTTTTAGTGCTGTTTTTTTCCCCCGAAAAATCAGTCATTTTGAGCGCTTCTTTCGTTCTGGTTGTGGTGCCTTATGGGTGCGGACGGGCCGGGGGTGGGGAGCATGGATTGGGGTTTATTTGGCGGGATTCATACACTATAAAAAAGGCGTTAATGGCAGGAATAATGATTCGCCAGGGGGTAGACCCGTGGTGTGGGCGTGGCCGGCGTCCGCGCAGCTGCAGGCGGGGGCCCGTGCGTCCCCCCGCGGGTACAGGCCGGGCGGACGGTGGCGGGTGTGTGGCGGCGGGCCAGGCACTACGGGGACGCGGCCGCGGGCGCCCCCCCGCCGGGAGCGGGCCGCAGGCCGCGGTGCCGCGGTGGCGCGGTGCTCGGGGTCCGCGGCTGGGAGAGAAGGGGCGATTGATGTGTAGTTGACCGGTTTGCTGGAGTAAGAAATAGTCGTTAATGGCCGAAATCAGAGTACGCCGTGTGTAAGGCTGTCCTTCGGGCCGGCGTGCTTGCGTGTCTGCGGAGCTACCCGGCGGCGGGGGCCAAAGGGGGTTTGATGTGTCTTTGAGCGGTTTTGTATAGTATGAGAAAGGCGTTTATGACCGAAAGCAGAGCCCGCCGGGGGGTGGACCCTTGGGTGGGCGTGGGGCGCGAGACGGTGGCGGGTGTGTGGAGGCGGGCCAGGCACTACGGGGACGGGGCCGCGGGCGCCCCCCCCGCCGAGAGCGGGCCGCAGGCCGCAGGCCGCGGTGGCGCTGTGCTCGGGGTCCGCGGCTGGGAGAGAAGGGGCGATTGATGTGTAGTTGACCGGTTTGCTGGAGTAAAAAATAGGCGATTATGGCAGGAAGCATGACTCCCCGTGCGTAGGCCCGTGGTATGACGTGGCGCGCATAGCGGGCGCTTGTGCGTATGGCCGGGCTGGGCAGTCGGAGGCCGGCGACCGTGAGGACGTGTTGCATGTAGTCGTCCGTGGTCCGTGGTCCGTGGTGCCCCGGGCGGCGCTGCCCGGTGTGCTGCGGTGCTGCAGCGCGGCGGCGGCTGTAAGAAAGGGGGTTTTGCATAGTATGAAAAATGCGTAAATGACTGAATGCGGGTTTCCCCGTGTGTCGGCCCGTCGTGAGGCCGTCGCTGGCGTGTGTCTGGGTGTGGATGTAGCCGGCGCCGCTGGGGCGGACACTCGGAGGCCGGCGGTCGCGAGGCGGCGCTGCGTGCGGGGGCTCCTGGTGCCCCCGCCGGGAGCGGGCCGGAGGCCGCGGTGCGGCGTCGGCGGGGGGCGAAAGGGGATATGAGATGTATTTGACCGGTTTGCTGGAGTAAGAAATAGTCGTTAATGGCCGAAATCAGAGTCCGCCGGGGGTAGGCCCGTGGTGCGGGCGTGGCGTGCGGGGTAGTCGCGGGCGTGGCCGGCGGCGGCACGGCGGGGGCCTCGTGGGGGGGATCTAGCGTTTCGGCGATTTTGACCTTCGATCGAGGATCGAAAAAGGTCAAAATGTCCGTTTTGGTGGCAGCTGCGGCGCGGCGGCGGCTGTAAGAAAGGGGGGGGTGAGACGTATTTGGCGGGATATATAGAGTATGAATAAGGCGTTTATGGCCGAAAGCAGGATTCGCCGTGCCTAGGGCTGTCCACGGGGCCGCTGTGCTGGGGGTCTGTGGGGCGAATGGGGGGCGAATGGGGGGGGATGAGATGTATTTGGCGGGATTCATAGAGTATAAATTAGGCGTTTATGGCCGAAAGCATGACTCACCGTGTGTCGGCCCGTCGTGAGGGCTCCATGGCCGTGCGTGAGAGGGCGTGGCTTTTTCGTGCAAAGTGACCGAAAGCAGTGCATTGGGTTGTTACTGCGGCGCGGGATCGAGTACCCGCCATGACCACTGCTGTCGGCCTCGGCGGGGGCGAAAGGGGGTACGAGATGTATTTGACCGGTTTGCTGAAGTAAGAAATAGTCGTTAATGGCCGAAATCAGAGTCCGCCGGGGGTAGGCCCGTGGTGTGGGCGTGGCCGGCGCCCGCGCAGCTGCAGGCGGGGGCCCGTGCGTCCCCCCGCGGGTACAGGCCGGGCGGAGGCCCCGGTGCGCTGCGGTGCTTCGGGGCCTCGGCGGCGTGGGAGAAAAGAGGGTATGATGTGTATTTGACCTGTTCTATCGAAAACGGAAAAGGCGTTTATGGCCGAAAGCAGGATTCGCCGTGCCTAGGGCTGTCCACGGGGCCGCTGTGCTGGGGGTCTGTGGGGCGAATGGGGGGCGAATGGGGGGGGATGAGATGTATTTGGCGGGATTCATAGAGTATAAATTAGGCGTTTATGGCCGAAAGCATGACTCTCCGTGTGTCGGCCCGTCGCGAGGGCTCCATGGCCGTGCGTGAGAGGGCGTGGCTTTTTCGTGCAAAGTGACCGAAAGCAGTGCATTGGGTTGTTACTGCGGCGCGGGTTCGAGTACCCGCCATCACCACTGCTGTCGGCCTCGGCGGGGGGCGAAAGGGGGTACGAGATGTATTTGACCGGTTTGCTGAAGTAAGAAATAGTCGTCAATGGCCGAAATCAGAGTCCGCCGGGGGTAGGCCCGTGGTGTGGGCGTGGCCGGCGCCCGCGCAGCTGCAGGCGGGGGCCCGTGCGTCCCCCCGCGGGTACAGGCCGGGCGGAGGCCCCGGTGCGCTGCGGTGCTTCGGGGCCTCGGCGGCGTGGGAGAAAAGAGGGTATGATGTGTATTTGACCTGTTCTATCGAAAACGGAAAAGGCGTTTATGGCCGAAATCAGAGTCCGCCGGGGGTAGGCCCGTGGTGCGGGCGTGGCGTGCGGGGTAGTCGCGGGCGTGGCCGGCGGCGGCGCGGCGGCGGCCTCGTGGGGGGAATCTAGCGTTTCGGCGATTTTGAACTTCGATCGGCCTGGATCTCAGAAGCGAAACGGCGGCGAAGGGGGGGGGGGGATTACAAGAGGGGTTTTTCGTTCAAAATGAGCGATTCCAGCCCGCCCCCTCCGTCTCGCTCCCGGCTCCCAGGCGGCTGGAGGAGAGGTCCACCAAGCCCCCTCCCCCCCCCCCACCCCACTCTCCTCGTGCCGCTGCCTCCGCTGCCGACCGACGCCCGAGCCGCATTCGCTCAGTGTGAATCTTAGTGCGCAGCCGTGCAGTCCCGCTCCTGTCTCTCGCGCGCGCGTGTGTTGTTGTTGCTGCTCCCAATTAGGACATCATGGCAGAAAAACCAGAGAACTTAGCAGAGTTGACGGATGCGGAACTGACCGCCAAAACTGAAGCAGCGCTGGTGAGTACATTGTGTTCGTTTGTTTGTTTTGCATTTCGAATAAATGCGTGGGCAGTAGCGTGCCGCCTCTGGTCAAATGGGCCCCAGTGGTCGGCCGCCGTCTGACTTCTCCCAGAACCCTAGCTCGGTGCCCACCAGGTGCTGTTTGTTGTGGTCTCCTGGGGTGGGTTTTCGTTAAATTTGAACGGTTCGATATGAGTGCATTCTGAACGTTTCGGATGGCAGCTGAGGCGAGGGTGCGCTGGCGTGCCCCGCGGTGCCAAAGGGGGGGTGGGCGAAGTGTGGCTGGAAGGATATTCGGTTGTCTGAACGGATTTCGTGCCAAGTACATGTGTGTACGTACGCGCCCCTGCTCTGGTCCATTTTCGTACCATTTTGCACCATTTGTCCAGCACGTATTACCGTCAGTTTGACTGAAATGGGCCTTCCCCCTAACCGACGCGCGAATCCGTAGTTCAATCAGCCGACGACAGGGTGCGGTCCCGTGGCGTCACCGGCGGCAGCCAATCAGAGCGGCCGATTGTTGGCGTCGCAGACGCGGGCGCTGCAGCGACTTGCGTCCGGGCGGCAGTTGGGTTCCTTGTGTGTTCGCGTGCTGACGCTTCAAGTGTTGCGCTCCGTGCTGTCCTCCGTGCTGTCCTCCGTGGTGTGCTCCGTGGCTGCTGTTATGGCGATAAAGAAAAAAGTGAAGGTATTTCAACAATTGTGCAGCTGTGGCTCGCGTGTGTTATCGGTCATTTGAAGCCCGCCGCACACGGGCCGAGTTTTGCTACGAGTCGGGCCTACGAGCTCGCACACGGGCTCCTCGCAGCCGAGCTCGCTTCGGATCTCGTCCCGAACGACCGATAGAGCAGGTCCGAGTTTGCCTGCGAGCTCGTGAGCAATGGACCAATCAGAGCGCAGGGCGTCGGCGCGCATGCGCACTGCCAGCAGTGTGTATAGGGTCTTCCCTGTGTCGTCTGCTAGTGCCGGGGAGATTTGGCGGGTGGTTCTAGTTTGGTTTTGGTTTTCATTGAGTGATTGTTTTAAATTAAAAATGGCAAGTGTGAAGTGGTCCAACGACGAAACGGAGGCTTTAATTGACGCCTACAGAGACGAAGAATGCATGTATAACGTGAAGCATCCTAACTATCACAGCAAGCACTTGCGGCGAGCGGCGCTCGAACGCATCAAAGACAAAGTGGTAGCTAGGAAAGCAAATGCAACTACGGAAATGTGTGCTTCAAGGTTTGCAGGGCTGCGAACAGAATATGTCAAACAATTAAACCAGTTAAAGAAGACCAGCCGCAGCGGGTGCAGCCCGGACGAGGTACGTAGTGCTGATGGCAACATAACCTTTTTGGTTCCCCTCCCAGCATATATCTTAAACTTTCCGCATTATTTACAGGTTTATAAACCAACTTTGTGGTATTTTGAGATGCTCTCTTTCCTCGAATGCCACGTAGTGCCGAGGAAAAGCAAAGGCATGGGAATTGCGGGGGATGCTGACGGCAGCCAACAGGTGGGTCATTGGTTTGGGGGTGTTGAGTTGAGTAGACCTCTTTGTTTCATCGCTGTAATTTTCGCGTTCTTGTTTTTAGTCTCAGACACTTCCCGATGGCCGTCGAGTAGTCAATGAGGGCTTCGACGGCAACGACAGGTTTCGCGTAACGATAGAAGAGGCAGGAGAAGAAGAGGATGAACCAGAACCAGAAACAGCAGCCACTCAAGAAAGAGAAGCTAGACCCTCCCAGACCACTCCAGCAAGACCTCAGCCTATTTGTGAGCCACAGACTGTTAAAAAGAGGAGAAAAAGCAACCAAGATGAACCCAGTGATTATGTTGTGGCTATGAAAGCAGTTGCATCTGCTTTGCAACAAGAAGAGAAGGAACTTGATGAGATTGATGCCTTCTGTGTTCACATAGGTAAAATAATTAGAGGCATTAAGAATCCTATTAAAAGTTTGAGTGTAAGAATGGACATAACATCTTTGGCTATGAAAGCCCAGTTAGATGAGGCCATTGAGAGAAGCAGACAGGCTGAGTAAGTTATCAAGAGATGTTTTTGTTTTATAATCTGTATTGCAACATATAGAAGACTAAAAGGTATACCTCCCATTGCCAAATAGTGACTAGAGTTCCTGTCTTTTTTTATTTTTAAATGTAGCATAGACATATATTTTATTGCAGTTCCTGCCTTGTTTTAAAATGCAGCGTAGACATATATTTTATTGTAAGAATTAATTAGTGAGGTAAGAGGTTTTTGCCATGATGATTTTTGTGCCATTTGTTTTTCTTGCATACATATATTTCTATAAATATTGTATTGTCAAGTTGTGCCAAGTGTACTTAATATTCTTGTGTTACTATATATGTATGTTTAAGTCTTATTTTTCCTTGTGTGTGCATGTCAGTTAAGATAAGAACTGAAATTCAAGGAGTATTAAAAGGGAGTGTTTTTTATTATCACATTTTATTATCACATTTTATTCTGAATAATAAAATTACAGCTGGCATTCTTTGAGTTGTTTATGGCACTTTAAAAAAAAGCAGACTCGAACCTATTTTCCTCAAACCTTCATTTAATAATCTCCCTTCTCAATTGCTTTGTCTTGCCAAGGTACACTTCCAGCACCATTGAAATAATCTTTAAAGCTGTCTCTGAAATCATAGGCTGAAGCTGGTGCACGATTTCCCCCTGCTGACATATCCCTCTCAAAACAGGCAGAGGGTTGCCATCTATATCTAGGCCCTCACAGAGCCTTTTTCTCAACACAGAGTCTGGGCTTCTATCAATAATGAAGTTGTGGAGGACACAACAAGCCTCTGTGATGAGTTGCACTTTCTCTACACTCAAATTTATGGTTTTCAAAAGTATTTGAAATCTGTTTGCTAAGTGTCCAAAAGCATTCTCTACTATACGCCTAGCTCTACTCAAGCGGTAATTAAATATCTGTCTATCCCGAGAAATATTTCTATCAGGATACGGTTTCATGAGATTCTCATGTAGACCAAATGCATCATCCCCAACAATCACATATGGCAGGGCTTTATCATACCCAGGAACTGAGCAAGGTTGTGGAACCCCTAATGATTTCTGTTGCATGCCTATCCAAAGATCACTATCTTTGAACACAGCAGAATCATTGCAACGACCATTCTTACCAACATCTACAAAAATAAATCTATAATTTGCATCCACCACAGCTAGCAGAACAATACTATCACTTTTCTTATAATTTCTGTAATAAGAACCCAACTTCCTTGGAGGACGGAAATTTATGTGCTTGCCATCAACAGCACCAACACAGTGCGGGAACTGCCACAATACCTCAAAACCATTTGCTATTTCTTGCCACTCAATTTCTGTGGTTGGGGTCTGTAAAAAGGAAAATATAAGAACAGATATTATTAATGCATAAATAAATAAGAAATAACAGTGACAAATTTAATTATCTTTCTATTACCTTGATACATTCATCACAAAGTTCCGCAACTATTGCTTGAAGCGTTTCTTTCACAATTATTGAGAGAGTGTTTGGGGCGATCCTGCTTGCAAATTTTGCCCGCTCAAATGTAGCTCCTCCAGCCAAGAAATCTAGGGTGGCAGCTAATCTGCAAAGACAAATATCAATGTACCACAGTTAGACAGGCTCTCATGTAGTGAAAATAAAAATAAGGTTTTCAGTTTACCTTTCCTCTGCAGTTATGGCCTGCCTCATGTTGGTGTCTTTCTTTGTAATTCTATGTCTGATCTTCTCTAATACCTCATCGAACATAAAATCATTTAACCTTGTGAAATTTTTGAAATCGTCAGGGTTTTCTTCCCTAATTATAACAAACAAACAGACATGACATTATTACCACAGGACTCAGTTGCGGAAAAACCAGTGCCAATGCTCAAAACCTTACTAACCTCAGCTCGTTCAATAACATGTTGAGAGACCCCATACCCGTCAACCGCCTTTCAATCCATTTCCGTGTCCAGTACCTACGTTTTATTTTCGGCTTGTCTTCACGCCGCTTTCTCTCTACATCAGTTAGTAACACGGCAATAGCAGCTAATTTCTTCTTCCTTGAGATTAGATTTGGAGTCATTTCGGCAATGTTTACGTTGTCCACCGTCAGCTGTACTGGCTGTACTCCGCTGACCCACCACCAGAGCGCTCTGGTGTCGCCTTCCTCGCAGCGCGCCCCGTACGAAACCTCGTAGCCGTGTGAGGCGACGGCTCGCTTGCGTGCTCTTACGGGTCCAGCCCGTACCAAAACCCGCAGCCAAACTCGCTTCAAAACTCGGCCCGTGTGCGGGAGGCTTTAGCTGCTGGCAGAGTTTGACGCAGACGATTCGCTGTTGTCCACAAGGGCGCCCGGCCGAGGCCTGGACACGACCGATCCGGCGACGGACAACGAAGAAGAAGATGATGGCGGCTCGTCTTCGGTTCGTACATTTACCATACTTTGTTTGCAGCACCACATATTACCTTTTTTCTTTATGACAGAACCGGCGTATTTGCTATGTTTCGCAGCATGGATCGAGCGCTGATGATGGCGCCTACATCACCCAGACGTTTCAGCGCACAGACTCGGAGGGGGGCGGGGACCGAACTGTTGATGCCGGGGACGACGTAGTATCCGTGTCCTCCGAGGCCCCCGAGGCCTCTTCGTCGGGGGAAGACGAGAATACGAAGGAGGCCATAACGAGGGTGGTACAGGATCTTTTGGCGAAGAGTGTATCGGTGAGTTTCAGTCATACTGCCACTTTAAATTCATTCTGATGTGATTTTGCAATTTATTTTCTTACCTCATTGTCTGTTCCCTTTCCTTCGGTAGATGGCTGCACCGTCAAGCCACAGGGAGAGGAGGCTGCATGGGGCAATCAAGCTTCCGAAGGCGCAGCGGAAGCCCGTCGCCGCGAAGAGCCCTCCCGCCCTGGAGAAGGCCGTGGAGGCGAAGGCGCGCAAGGTCTACCCTGGAAAAAAATCAAAGGTGCGCATGCAAGCAGTGATTGAATGAATCGTACGTAAATGACCGAATCGCTTCATTGTGTGCATTTCTAACTCTCGTCTCTTATTTGGCAGACACCCGACAAGGCCTCGAAGGGGGATGGCAAGAGGGCTCAGTCACGCCAAAGGGGCGCTACTGCCCGTGCCCACAAGGATCAGAAGTCCACGCCCACCACGACACCCCGCACCTCTCCGTACCCCCCTGCCGCCGGCTTCGGCGTCGCCAAGGACCCCACCGCCGGCCGCAGCGACGCCAGCCCCAGCGAGCAGCACCCAAAGGAGTCCCCGGTCAGCACGTCCCGTCGCAAGCAAAGCCCTGTAAGTAAACGAAACGGCGTTAATGCTTTAACCCGTTCGCTTTCGGTCATTTTGAATTAATCAGTCATTTTCATCTTTTTGTTCTCTTTCTTCTGTTTAGCCCAAGAAGATGGCGAGACTAGAGAGCGACCAGGACGCAGACGGGGACGGGGACGGGGACGGGGACGAGGACGCGGAAGAGGACGAAGAGGACGGATCTAGGCCTAAGGTGGGCGGCGGGCTGACAAACACGTGGCCAAGTGACATCAAAGAACTGGTGGAGAAAAGATTTGTAAGTTCATTTCTTGTCATTTTGGCACTATCTGGTCATAAACATATTTTACAGTACAGTGTCTCTATAATGGTTTCTCCGTTCTTCTCTCAGATGTCATCTACGGAACGGAAGTCTGCGAGACACGGCATCAAGAACACTACACGGTGCCCCTACTGTCCTACAATCTTTACCATGAGATCAGAGTGCCATGGGCACATTGAGACGCAGCACCCCGAGACGCTGGCGGAGGACGGGGTGTTCAACGCGGCCCGGAGGATCTACCACGCGAGACGAGAGGGGGTGCGCGTCCTCTGCAAGAGAAAGTTTGAAATGCACCTAAGCCACCTACCCCGCCTGGCACCGGACACCAAAACGAAGGTAGTTGCCGTAATTGGCAACATATTGACTGACGCCATGGTCATAGTGGGGGAGGACGACAAGGAGCCGAGGTCCCATCACATGGACTACAAACGAAACCTCAAAGATATGAAGTGAGTAAACGCAATGTACGGATTAGTTCAAAATGGCATTAAAACGTGATCTTTAACTAATACTCTCTTTTGACGTCTGTCTGTTTCAGGAAATTCTATGGGGAGAGTTACCCTTGCGACCCCTAGCTTCTTTATTGTTCAGAATTTAGTTCAATTCATTCTATCTTAATTTTTATTTGCCAACTGGGATTGATTTCATTCATTCATAATCATTGTTACTTCTCAGAGATTTTAAATATTTCGTTTTGTTAATGAATGACCCTTTTCTCCATAAATAAACTGTGATTGTACCAGAACCACTCTGATTTTCCTCTCCCTGCCCTCCCAAATACTAAGCCAAGATGAATGAGGCTGACACATAAGTAATTCAGAATAAACACTCCAGAATAATTATTATCTTGAACGATTAGCTCAAATTGAATGATTTAATGGAAGAAAAGCCCATACAGATGCCAAAGCGCGTTATCTTGAACGATTAGCTCAAATTGAATGATTTAGTGGAAGAAAAGCCCATACAGATGCCAAAGCGCGTTATCTTGAACGATTAGCTCAAATTGAATGATTTAGTGGAAGAAAAGCCCATACAGATGCCAAAGCGCGTTTTCTGCCTTTTTGGCTGATCTTAACCGATTAACTTTTACGCCAGATTGGCAGAAAATTTATTAAGCTGTAGGGAGGGTTGCCTACCCGATCCTTTCAATAATCATTCATAATGACCGACTGTGTGACAGTTCGATTATCAGCCATAGAGAACGTAACGGCCCCGCGCACAGCAAAACGCATTTTCGTGTGTTTTTGGCTGTTTTTGACCAATGCACGTTTGCTTCATATTGGCAGATGTATATCAGCCAAAATAATGCCATATACGCCTTCTTGGCTGTTAAAGCCTTAATGAATGAATAGGTCAAAATGAACGTTTTTGACTTAACAGCGCGAAAAGGGGAAGGGGCTTTTTCTCGCGCCGAGCGAAGCGAGGCGGTTTCGGCCACTTTTTAGTGCTGTTTTTTTCCCCCGAAAAATCAGTCATTTTGAGCGCTTCTTTCGTTCTGGTTGTGGTGCCTTATGGGTGCGGACGGGCCGGGGGTGGGGAGCATGGATTGGGGTTTATTTGGCGGGATTCATACACTATAAAAAAGGCGTTAATGGCAGGAATAATGATTCGCCAGGGGGTAGACCCGTGGTGTGGGCGTGGCCGGCGTCCGCGCAGCTGCAGGCGGGGGCCCGTGCGTCCCCCCGCGGGTACAGGCCGGGCGGACGGTGGCGGGTGTGTGGCGGCGGGCCAGGCACTACGGGGACGCGGCCGCGGGCGCCCCCCCGCCGGGAGCGGGCCGCAGGCCGCGGTGCCGCGGTGGCGCGGTGCTCGGGGTCCGCGGCTGGGAGAGAAGGGGCGATTGATGTGTAGTTGACCGGTTTGCTGGAGTAAGAAATAGTCGTTAATGGCCGAAATCAGAGTACGCCGTGTGTAAGGCTGTCCTTCGGGCCGGCGTGCTTGCGTGTCTGCGGAGCTACCCGGCGGCGGGGGCCAAAGGGGGTTTGATGTGTCTTTGAGCGGTTTTGTATAGTATGAGAAAGGCGTTTATGACCGAAAGCAGAGCCCGCCGGGGGGTGGACCCTTGGGTGGGCGTGGGGCGCGAGACGGTGGCGGGTGTGTGGAGGCGGGCCAGGCACTACGGGGACGGGGCCGCGGGCGCCCCCCCCCCCCCCCCCCCCCGCCGCCGAGAGCGGGCCGCAGGCCGCAGGCCGCGGTGGCGCTGTGCTCGGGGTCCGCGGCTGGGAGAGAAGGGGCGATTGATGTGTAGTTGACCGGTTTGCTGGAGTAAAAAATAGGCGATTATGGCAGGAAGCATGACTCCCCGTGCGTAGGCCCGTGGTATGACGTGGCGCGCATAGCGGGCGCTTGTGCGTATGGCCGGGCTGGGCAGTCGGAGGCCGGCGACCGTGAGGACGTGCTGCATGTAGTCGTCCGTGGTCCGTGGTCCGTGGTGCCCCGGGCGGCGCTGCCCGGTGTGCTGCGGTGCTGCAGCGCGGCGGCGGCTGTAAGAAAGGGGGTTTTGCATAGTATGAAAAATGCGTAAATGACTGAATGCGGGTTTCCCCGTGTGTCGGCCCGTCGTGGGGCCGTCGCTGGCGTGTGTCTGGGTGTGGATGTAGCCGGCGCCGCTGGGGCGGACACTCGGAGGCCGGCGGTCGCGAGGCGGCGCTGCGTGCGGGGGCTCCTGGTGCCCCCGCCGGGAGCGGGCCGGAGGCCGCGGTGCGGCGTCGGCGGGGGGCGAAAGGGGATAGGAGATGTATTTGACCGGTTTGCTGGAGTAAGAAATAGTCGTTAATGGCCGAAATCAGAGTCCGCCGGGGGTAGGCCCGTGGTGCGGGCGTGGCGTGCGGGGTAGTCGCGGGCGTGGCCGTCGGCGGCACGGCGGGGGCCTCGTGGGGGGGATCTAGCGTTTCGGCGATTTTGACCTTCGATCGAGGATCGAAAAAGGTCAAAATGTCCGTTTTGGTGGCAGCTGCGGCGCGGCGGCGCTGCGTGCGGGGGCTCCTGGTGCCCCCGCCGGGAGCGGGCCGGAGGCCGCGGTGCGACGTCGGCGGGGGGCGAAAGGGGGTACGAGATGTATGTGATCGTTTTTCTAGAGTAAGAAATTGGCGTTAATGGCGGAATGCGTTATTCGCTGGGTGTAGGTGTGGGTGGCTGGGGTTGGATTAATGACCTGAGCCGGTACCGCAAAGTTGGTCATTTTTGAACTTCTCTGCCTTTATTGGCGTCGTAAGTGGAAGCCTTACCATAGATTACCTCTGACACATCATGCCATACTTCTGGGAGAGTGAATATGAACCGTCTCATGGAACTTGGAGTGGAATCCGGTACATTGTCTGCCACGTACTGAGAAATTGCGTCGGAATGGTCAGTCGTCCAGTTAGCTATGATTTTCTTGTAAGTAACCGGACTAACAGGTGCTAGCGGCACATCGAGAAAATCCCAGTGATCCCGTAGGCTCTCATTCATTTCGGCCCGCGAGGGGAAAGGCGCTGAAAAAAAAAATATAATATGAAAAGTGTCATTATGGCAGAATATTCCATTTTCTTAAGAAATATATGAGAATGAATAAAACAGTCACTTACCTAACGGATTCGTAGGCAACAATGGCACCACGAGAGTTTTGTCTCTGTATAGGTCTAGTGCCACGAGCTGCACGAGTACCTCGTTCACCCTGGCACTCTGTTCGGTCACAAAATCGTCCGTCATAAACCTATAATGCATGTGATTCACATCCCGGCTGTGTGCCAGATAGCTTGTGATGCCGGCCTCAGCCGCTCTCCGGTCCGCGCCGCGGCCAAGCAGGAAAGTGGACGACTCAATTCTTTTCCGCAGGGCGTTGTAGGTGATTCTGGTGGGTGAACCCGAACGCATCGAAATGAACTTATTCAGTGCGCTGAAGAGATAGTCTGCGTTCGTCTCCGTGTTCCTGTGGGTTACGAACACCTTCTGGGCGTCCAGGCCGAGCCGTTCTTTGCATGCGCAGAACCGCTTGAAAAGGTCATAATGAATGAATGGAAGCGCGATGGGCTGAGGACCACTATATCTGAATGTTTTGTGAGAGCTAATTCTCACGACAAACTGTCCTTGCACTTCCTTTCTTTGATACAGCAGCTCGTCTGCCCTAAGTCCCTGGACCGCACTCAGTCTCGTTCCCTGGAACAACATAGCGCACGCGAGCACACACAAGACTGTGCTGTAGGCACCGATATGCTTCGTTGGTACACCCTTTCCCCTCGGGGCGCTGGACAGCTGATCCAGAAGTTTGGTCAGAGTGCCGCTCCGTCGGAGCTCTCGGAGAAATAGACACACTTCATAGAGAGGGAACCTTTCCAGGCAACCTGAACGAATCTTAACATTTTGAAGTCTTCTCGCTGTTCTGTTCGTTTCACTCTTGATGGTGCCCCAGACGGTTGCAGCTTCTCTCAGTGCCGGCCTCATCCGCGCTGCGAAGCGCGTCTCTGCCTCCGGGCGTGTCAGGACGAGATCAATAAAACATCTGATTGCCACTGCGTGATTTCTGACGGAATAAGGGCTCATAATGGGCTGTAGGTGCTTCGTAAATCTGTTTGGCAGTTCCGGACGAGTTAGAGCTCTTCTTTCATCCCCATGTGACTCTGGCTGTTTCACACACCACTTCAGGTATCGATGGAGGAAACGCGCATTCGCGTATGCTTGAGCTTGCGTGCTATCGCCTCTCTCCGCCTGGAGTGTGAGAAAGAGTTGGGCAAGCTCGCAGAGAGAATCTTCAGAGAACGAAACGGTCAGACCCGCTTTTTTCAGACCTATTGTTACATCCTTGCGCGGCGTGGGTGTCGGCGCTCGCGTTAAGGGGAGATTAGGGCGAGCAGGCCGTGGGGCGTCCACCACGTTGATCAAGTGCGCTTCGAGCACTCGTACGATAGTGTCAAACTGTACGTCTGACAATGAGGCCCCGCCCAAGGCGAAGGTGACCCGATCTCGGTTCGTCTGGCGCCAGCCAGCGCAACTCAAAGCTTTACTCTTGAGGACGAAGTCGTGCATTTCCGGACTTCCCTCTGCGATGCTGTGTCGAGACGTGGCGTGAGACTTAGCCCTGTAGAGCCTTGAAGCGACGTGTGAACACATAGCACACACAACGTGGGTGGTATTCGACTGTGGTAACAAAACAGGTGCATATTGAACGAAAGTGTCAAAAACAACTAAAATAACATTTTGCGTGAAAAATATACGTACGCCCGTATGAATTTTTAGAGTCCCCTTTAGTCATCGGACAGGGCGCGATCAGGACGCTTGGATAGTACGCATCAAGTCCTCCCCAAGCGACAGGACTAGGTCGTCCGGAGAGCCAAAAATGGACAAAACGCGCCCTATTAGACGCCCTAGTCTCGCGAGTCCAGTGCGTTTGTAGTGCGCGTCTATGCAGTTCGGACCAGGCAGCTTTCGGGACGTGCGCACTAAACGCATATCAGTCCCGCGTACCAAACGCGTACTAGTCCTGAACGATCACAGCGGCAGTGCGGGTTG
The DNA here is from genome assembly GCA_038380765.1 of Odontothrips loti. Lineage (NCBI taxonomy): Eukaryota > Metazoa > Arthropoda > Insecta > Thysanoptera > Thripidae > Odontothrips > Odontothrips loti. The sequence continues at coordinate 155,464 of CM076248.1, read as the reverse complement.
TCTACCTAGCCCCTGCCCCCCCCCCCCCTCCCCCTGCCCTGCAGTCCCTGGGCTAGGATTCTGCCCCCCCCCCTCCCCCCCCCCCCTAGGATTTCCCCCCCCCCTGCAGTCCCTGGGCTAGGATTTCCCCCCCCTCCCCCTGCAGTCCCTGGGCTAGGATTTTGAAAGGAAAGTCGTGTGCTTTCATTTCTCCTCACAGCGCCTGATACGTAGGCACTCAACAGCACATGTACACACCCGAGCAAAGCGGGCCGGTCTACCCTAGGTGTTGCAGGCGCCATCGCATCGCAGCCGCCTCCCCACCTTAGCTGGAAAACTTCCAAGAAAGCAGACACTTCTTGTGACGTCATTCGTTAATAACCCCAACATGTGTTATCAGGACCTGTTGGTAGACATGAAATTGTCAGTTATAATAGCAAAGTTCAGACTAAGCACGTTGTAGATTTCAGAGTCCAACCACTCTTCCCAAATCTTGTTTCATTTTTGTAGAGATTTGAAGAAAAAACTTCAAGTCCATGGGGTGCCCTTTCATTTATTCATTCCTTCATACCTGAATAAGTTCCAGTTGTCTACACTTAAAATAACTTCTAAGATAAAAAGGAAACAATAAATTTAAAATGTCAGAACTGTCAGTTCAAAATAAACCTTAGCTGACAGGGTCCAGGAAATAAACATTTGAATGAGAAAATTACATTTCTATCACTTTGAAAATAAAAAGTAAACAGGAAAAAAATTATAACTTCTCCCGCTGGAGAAGCATAGTTGAAGCCAGTGATTACTTAAAATAACTCCTTAAATAAAATGAAACAATGAATTAAAAATGTCACAACTGTCACTTAAACCTTCTTAGTACTGGTTCATTCCATATCCTGCATAGTTTGGGTACCAGCCACCCTGATACTGACAGGATCCTGGAAATAAACATTGGAATGAGAAAATTACATTGCTATCACTTTGAAAATAAAAAGTATTCAGGAAAAAAAAATTATACCTTCTCCCACTTGAGAAGTATTATAGTTGAAGCCAGTGATCCCTAGATGTGCGCTGCTGTTGGCACCTGAAAATGGTCAAAACAGGCAAAATTAAATTGGGAACTTTCAAGAGAAAAATATGCATTTTGGAAGGAACTGCAGTGAACTCTTACCTTGTGAAGTGAGGGAAGATGAGACCGACCAATGACTTTTGGCAGGGCTAGCTATCACACTGCTGGATTGCTGGGTACCACTACTGAATCCAGCCTGAAATTCTTCAACATTGATTGGGCTGCTCATAATTGATGCCATGGACCTTAGTGGTGGCCTAGAGTTTACTTCCTCTTCATTAAATGGGCTGCTTCTTATGGATGCCATTGTTCTTCTCTCCAGATCCTTCTTGGGTGTTGGTGTTTTCTGCTGGGTCTGCTTGTTTTTTGGTGTTATTTTCTTTGGAGATTTTGGCGGTGGGGTTTTCTTTGGACTTTTCTTCTTTTCCTGTGGTGATTTCTTTTGTCGATGCATCTGATTTTTCTTCCTGTTGATAACTCGATTAAAATTTGCCTCTGACAGAGAGGAGTATGCTGGTCCCTTGTTACGGTTCACAAAAGCTAGAAAATTCAAAATAATATCAGTCACACTTGCCCAATACTTATAAATTAGGATTAAAAAGGAATAAGGTTTTCTAATCTAAATCCCCCACACATACCTCTAATGGCATTCCTAACGTTTTTTCTTATGCCAAGGGTTCCAGACTTCTGCCCTTTGGCAGTGATTGCATTTTCTTCTAGTGCTGACCGTCCAAACAGAGCCACGAGAAGCATACGGGTCATCTTGAAAGGGTCACCTGCCCCATCCGCCTTGATGGCATTCTTATCCGCCACTGTCACGTACACCTTGGACTTTCGAGTAACTTCAACCTACAACCCAAATATTTTTTGACAAAAATAGCGAAAACAACAGTACACATTTAATTAGTGGTGCTTTTAATCTTAACTGCTCTTGTCTTTTATGAAAGCAGTTACGCCCTAAAGTTAAGTGGATGGAAGACAAGCTTATGCATTTGATCAAAATGAAGACATAATATATGGAACTTCAAATATCAGAGGTTGAGACTCATATTTGCAAATATGGGAACCAAACAATGAGGGAAATAAAAAAAATGAACAGAAAACAAAGTGACAACAGAATATGGAACTCACTTTGGGCACATCAGCAGGAATGTCTAAGGGTTCAGCAAAGCGGATTCCCACTCCAGATGCCACATTAACATACTTCCCCAGAGCTTGAATAAACAGGGCTCCAGATTGATGGTCTGAAAGAGATACAGAAAATATAGCTTTACTTGAATCACAAACAAGCTACACCAAAATGTTGTATACTCACAAGACTTTCTGAGGGCTTTACAGTGGTCACAGCATTTATCAAAGTTTTCCTGCTCTACATCATTTTCATCATCACTGAAGTTGAGATCATCATTGTCACCACTGGAAAAATTATCTTCATCTGAATTATCATCTCCACCAGAAAACAACTGCTTGGAAACTGTACTCCTGGTGTTACTAGTAATGGGATCAACCGGTTCATTTTCAACAGATCTGTCACGGGCTGGGCTGCTACCAATGGTGACATCATTGTTGGTCACTTCAGGTCTTGTGGACATGCTTTGAAATCTGCCACAACTAATGGTTTCTTCAACCGAAGTACTAGGTTTACTTTTGTTAGTAGTTTCACCCAACGTAATTCTGTCTATCTCATTCTAAACAACAGAAGGCAAACCACGGCACATTAAAAAATTACAAAATAAGCTCAACAATAAGGATGTGTCAAATAGTGTTGAAATATGTTTGGTACCTGAGCCTCTCTTTGTGCCCTATTGGCCTCTTTCTTAGACTGATTCAGTTTCTTCACTTTAGCAGCCTGTTGTGCTGAGGGTTTGAGACGCTCCCCCAGAGCAGAAGAAACTTGGTTCGCAGATGCCGAGCCTGTTACGGACACTGACTTCTTCGAACGCTGGCCCCTTCCTTGTTTGTCCAATTCAGACTCTCTTTGCTGTGATTCTCTCTCTTCAATTTCTTCAGCAATTTGATCCGCCTTTTCTTTCAGTGCTCGCTCGTCACCTGAGTCAAATAAGACAGTACACATGAATACTTGAACTATGGGACTACCACAAGTCAAGTGTCGCTACGGCCTAATGTCAACAGGATTCACAATGCTGGAGCAAAGTGAGGAACACAAATAGAACTGACTGGTTTCTTCAATAGAACTAATAAGATGCACAACATTGTGTGGGTATTCCCTCCTTGCCGGAGTCATACAGCCGTGCAAAACTGAGGTTAAGAGTTTTGCTAACAATTTCTGCCCTGTTAGTGAAAGTAAGAAAAGTAACAGGCAAGAAGGATATGAAATTTCTAGCGCATAAACTTGAGAACGATCACCTAGCACCTCCCATGCCTGGTCTCGGCAACGGCTGCATTCCACCATGAGGTTGGAGAGCAGCCAATAACCTAACCAAGCGGTACTCACTCGATATCAGTTTCACCACAGCTCGGTGGTACTTTGTTCCACACTTGATGGTGGTGACAGCGTCTTGGTATCTATCAGCTTCGTTGACGAGCCCCATGTTAACTACACTGACCTGCTCTGTGTCAGGCCAATAGATAACCGACTTCATCGCGGTTCCCATTGGATCCGTACTAAGAATTGAACCACGGGACGCGACACGAAATCGAACTTCAAATTAACTTCTCAAGATACACGGAACCACAAATAATACCACAAGCTAGACACCACAACTACCGGCTTCGTGTCCGTCAAAAGGGGCGGCCGGCTGGCGAGAAAAAGAGGCGGACAGGCACGGACAGGTCTACTCGCGAGTCTGCACTCCGATGCTCCATTGTCTGCGGTCACGTGATGCGTGCAGCCAATGGGGGAGGTGGATGTGGGCGGGCTTCTATGCTCGGTTTAAGCAAGAAGACGTTTTATATAAATTCGCGATGAAAATCCTACAGATATATGAGAGAAGGACAGCTATCTAAAAATAAATTCCGATGAAAGTCCATGAAATCCTTCAAAACGCGGAAAGGCGCTCAACGCAATTAAATCGCACCTGTTGGACACGGACACCAGCCAGCATTGCCATGATACGAAAAGATTAATATTAAAATGCGGAAAAGAGCAGATATGGTTCTGTCAAGCTCATTATATTAAATGATTATAAGTTGATTGTGTACCTCACTGACATCTTCAATATAGGAAGCAATATCGGTACAGTGGAAGTCGTCGGGCTTATTCATTCGTCATTTTACGTTGGCACACCTGCGCACTTTCGGCGCGTCCCTGCGTTCAGTTGTAAACGACATCATTAATTAAAATGTCTATAAATGTGTTAAATCACTAATATACCGTTGAAAGTGTAGGGTGTCCGATAGCTCTGAGACCAAAGCACCTAATGCAAGCGAGCACAAGTTATAACAGTCGTTGCCTGCAGAAAGATTTCTTTCGCGAGGCGGGTCGGAGCGCAGCCCGCAAAGGCCAGGGTAGACTGCACTCATCATACCAGGCATGGAAGGACCTAAAGTCGAAAAAAGCACTTAGGCCCCTGCGCCTAAACCGCCGCTCAGATCGAACCCATTTTCTAGCAGACTTCTCAGGGTGTCAATAGAAGGCCTGTCACCGACTTTGAACCCCAACCGACCCTCAGGGGCCGAATGGCAGCCCTACAAAAATTCAGGGGTAGGGGGAGCATCCGTAAACGACGCACGAAAATAATGCTGCGAGAGGATTCGGGCAAGTGTATTCGACTTCCAGAGGGGAATTCGTGTTGCGGATGCAACGCGGGACGAAAGGCAGATCCGAAAACACTCAAATGCGCTGTTTAAAAAAAAAAAAAAAAAAAACAGAATTTTTTCCAAAGATGTTTTTTTTAACATTTTTAATTTGTTCGAAAATTGACTTTATTGCTACGGCTTTGGCAAGTATTTTCGGATCAGAATTGTTTATTTCTGAAAAGTTGAGTATAAACTTAGGGTACCTTGTGTTCAGGCCTATGCAAGGCACAACTTTGGAGGTCTGTGTTTCCCAGTGCTGGTTCTCTGAATTTTTTAAAATACTGAGGAATAAAGGGCTGAAATTTTCACAAGTTTCGGTGTAGTCACAAACATCATGCTTTCCATTAAGTCAAAAATCTCATGGCTATCTATCGTACTTCAGCAAAGTTCAGGCTAAGCATGTTATGGATCTAAGACTTTGACAAATCTTCCCAAATCTTGATTGAGTTTTGTAGAGATTTTGTTAAGAAAAAACTTCAAGTCCATGGGGTTCATGTGGAAACCATGTATTGCATTTATTCATTCCTGTACCTTTAACAACAACACATCTTATCCTACAGGATTCTTCAAAAAAATTCTTACAGAGCTATTTACAATCAACATTTATTCAACTTTAAAATAAGTTCAAGTTGTCTTACACTTAAAATAACTGCTTGGATACAATCAAATAAGAGATTCAAAATGTTACAACTGTAAGTTGAAACATTACAAAATAAATAGAGTAGACTAGTTTTTCCCAGCATAGGCAAATGGTATTTTGGTGTAAGAAAAGTCTAAGGTTCAGTGCAAAATTTTGCTATCACAAAGTTTACTCCCTTTCAAGTCTATTGACCGGGATTGCAACATACTGCAAGGTATCTGCTTCAAAATAAAAACATGAGCTAAGAATAGACTGCACATCTACAACAGTAATACTGTCAGTTTGTTGAACATGGGAGATATGGGAAATATGAATGTCCCTCATATCATGAATAAACCAGTGTTTGCGTTCAAATATTCTAATTATAGCAACATAATTGGCAGGACAATTTCTACAATCAGGATCACATAAATTTCTACAATTAGACCAACGCACAAATCTAAGAATGCGCCCAATTTTGACAGTTTCATTCTCTTGAAATGTTATAAAGCTCGATTCCTTTCTTGAAGACTGACGGGGATATTCTTCAGCAAAATATACCAAGCCTCTTTTCTGTAAGCGGAAGAAAACACAGCAAGTTCCGCCTACCTTCCTTAAAGTACGCCTTACAACTTGAGCTGAATGATGAAGTCTTTCTCTATCATAAGAGTACACCCCAACTGCATTAGTATTAGCATCAATAACATCCGCTATTTTAAGTTGTTTAGAACCCTGTTCAAGTCGATGGCAAAACTCTTTAACTTTAGAGTCAGGAGGCAAAAGGCTTTTAAACTGAGGAATTTTCATCATCATGGACACAGTTGAACAGATCTGGAGAGCGATATGTTGAGTGCCATGGAACATTTTGTTAATCACACCGTTGAAACTTTCCAGGAAAAAACAGCTGTAAACCCAGGTCGGACCAATTTCAAGCGTAACATCTGCTAAATGAAGAAGCTGGTGAACGTTCAGTCCTAAGTACCGTAGAGGATACAATCGAGCAAACTCTGCAACATATGATGCAAGGAGAGCAGATGCTGTTTGAATTTGACCTAGTGATATGCTGTCTTGACTCAGTAATGAAATAGCTGCCACAAGCATACAGTGATGTTTGAGGTAGGCTTCTTCTAAAACATTTTTAAGTAGTGGTACAGAGTAGTACAACATAAATTGCTTATATTCTGACGCTTTCCAAAATTTAATTTCTTTTAAGGTCCTAGGAGCTCTCTCAGCAAAGTTTGGAGATTTAAGTTTACACAGTTTTTCATCCAAAACATCAAACAAATGTGACACACTCCATGGCATGCCACTAAATGAAGGACTTAACCACAAATTTAAAAGCATTTTGAACACTCCTAGAAAGACACCATGCATTATATCGATTCCTGTACACTTGATGATATCAGGGACAATCTTGGATAGAAGTGTTGGTCCTTTCACACCAAAGACTGATGCATCGTTGTTAGTTTTACGTGCTTCTAGGGCTTGTTTAGCAAAATCTGTGGTCTCATCATGAGTTCTCATCCGAATGTTAGGTTGGTATGGATAAACCTGGACAGTTGTCTTACCAGTTGTAGCCCTGCCTCCTTCAGACATACATTTGGGACAACCATAATAAGCATTAAATTGCTTCATGCACAGAAACTTACTTTTGGCAGGCAAGTCACAGGTCCCACATAGTACCTTCCCCTTCACAAGTATTTCTGAGTTGTCAAACATCCTGAAACTATGGCCATCTATTTCAAAACTCTTCATGGTTTTATATAATGGTCTCAAAAAAACATTTGGGTTGGGTTTTTTTTTTCCAAACCAGAGGCCAGCAAGTAAAATATTTCTTGGCAATGTTCTCAGTTTGTATGGCAGTTCGTATGGCAGTTCGTTGATTACAAGACAAAATGGCCAAACAGAAAAGCCTGAGGATTTAAATATTGACACTCCATCCGTATACCACATAAAAGAGATATTAGAAGGATTATTAAGAAATCCATTTTCCATTTGATCTTTATAAATTTGTCCATCATATATATCTTCTATGTTGCACTGGTGGCGTTTTCTATTGGCTTTAAACCTAAACTGTAGGTCTTGATAAAAGTTCTCTGTCTTGAAAAGATTTTGAAGCTGATGAAGAAGAGGCAATTCCAAAAAATAAGAAACATTTCCTTCTTTCTTGCATTTTGGACATTTCTTAGTTTTGTTCTTCAAGGGATAAATGCAATCAGCACAAAAATAGTGAAAGACCATCAAGGCAGAACCAAGTTTAGCAAAGTAACTCTTGAATGTTACTAATGTCTTTTTCACTATGCTTTCTGCTGGACAATGTAAGGCAATGAGCTGCAATATGTCTGATATTAGTTTTCCAGATAGATTTTCAACTAAGATTAGAGTAAAGATAGCCAGCAGACTTTCATGTAAAGTGATGGGTGCCCCTGGGTAGATTGGATCATTGCCGTCACCATTATGTTCATCACCATCAAGATTTTCTTCATCTGATAAATCGTCACCATAATTATCTTCAGATTCTACATCTACATTGCTCTCTTCACTACTGCCTTCTGACTGCTCACTTCCAGGGTAATAGTCCATGTCTGTCAACAGAGAAGAATAATAAATAAAATATGAACTGACATGTTTTTTATGACAAGTGTCAACTCTATTCTAATAATAATAAGGTTTGATAGCAATTTTCAATGATTCAAACTGATAACTCAGGAGCCAATAAAAATTTTACAAAATAAAATTTTATCTGCAATTAATGAGAACTAGATCAGTTAACATTAACTGCAATGTAAAGCATGTTTATTGGAGTTCATTTTATAATGCAGTGTGATCCTTAGTTTGGGAAACAATACAAATTTAAATGAAGTTGTTTCCAAACATACTGGGCATAGTTTGATTCCAGTTTGAAAGAATACTTTGCCAATACCCCCCATTTTTCAGGAACATTTGCACATATTTCATGTGCACAGCAGCCTAATATGCAAGGGATAAATTTTACATATTTGTACACCCCACTGTATCCCAAATGGTAGAACACAATATGCATTAGATAATAGACACCAAAACCTGCTTGATTTAAAACAAGTTGCTATCAGATACCAAATAAAATAACTATAATGGAGTAAATGAAAGAGATAATTAATCTAAGACACTACATTAACAAACAAAAATAAAGTTTGAAAAGGAAGAGAAACAAAATTACTTTACCTTCAGATTCAGCCTCACTTTCACTTCCAGTAGGCGATGCATCTCCACTTGATCCCTCAGCAACACAATCGACGGCAACATCTATCAAGCAAAGAAGTATTTAAAATAATGAATTGAAAAAGCTTTAGGCTGAAATTATTTTAGGGTTCATGTTTAAAAGGTATAAATAAGTCTACCATCATGGTCTTCAGCATCAGATTCCTCTTGACTCTCCTCATTTGAATTATCTGAGGCTTGAGGGCTAACTTCATATTCAGACTCATCTTCACCTCTAGGACGAACATGACCAGCTTCATCAGCATCCATTTCACCACGATACTCTGAAAACAATTTTCCATTTTTAAAAGAGCAGCAAGGCACAATTATATGTAGACAGTATACAATACAAACTGGGAAAATACACAAAAGTAATTTGTTCAGTGCGCATTTAACCACTCCACGAAAACAAACAACTTTTTTTGTTTACACAGAGTATTTGCCAAGAAAATGTATCATGGTGCATGAATATTTACTATCACTTCTAAATAATAAATATCACTTGTAAATATCACTTGAGGGTTGTCACGAAGGAAAACATAACTTACCTGGTGATTGGTTGGGGTCTGAGCCTGCACTGGAAGCCTCTGACTCCGATGCTTCAGAGTCGGAAATATGTTGAGGGAAAGCATGCCCTGCCCTTCTCTTTTTGGCACGGCGAGCTTGACGCCGTGCGTCAGCCCTTCTTTTCTTCGCCTCTTCCATTACTGTTGTAAGACTTGACAAACCATACACCAGCTTGATAAAAACAGGGACCGGTTGTTCGAAAGAACAAAATAGACGTCTCTGAGAGAGATCTGTGTGTGTGAGAGAGAGAGGTTACGGACGTGTCCGCCAATCACGAACAACCCTGTCATTCATACCAACCTCGATGTAGCGATTCGTGTCAGAGACCGCAAAACTTTGGAAAGAGACTTTCATTGTAATCTATTAAAAAATAAATAATGATGATTTTTCAATTCGAAGACTCTTTTCTTTTTTCTGGACGTCTATATGACGATTAATATTGAGACCCAACTCACTGCATTGAACGTGGAGTGTAGGCAACACATCGATCGCTCCTGCTCGTTTGGTTGCCTATCTGTGATCCATAAGGAGCTGAACAATTGCCTAATACGTTATTATTATCGGTTCCCGCTAGGCACTAGTTGCGCCAGTATTAAAACCATAGCCCTAGGATAAACCCTTTTGTGATGAGGTGGGAGGGAGAGGAGGTCGAGGGTGAGTACTCCTGGCGCCTCAGTGCATTTCGTGATGGGGAGGACGAGGACATTTGGCGCCTAAGTCCGCTCACCGAGATGTTAGCGCCCTCGAAGGGCACAAGTCCGCCTGTTCACGGTCCCACGAGTCTTCCTTGCGAACCAGTACGTGTACCAGAGAGACCTGATCGTGTCTTAGTGCGTTCCGAGGCGTACAGAGAACGCCCTGGTCCCACCCGACGGGTACCCTGGACGCACCAGTCTACATGCAGGACGACATGAAGACGAACAAGTCCTAGTGCCGCGACCACAAAGTGCCCCAGTCCGCCGTGGTCCCGATGACTCTTTGCGACCTACGACCGTCCACCAGCGCCCCCTAGTCTCCAGCGCCGCGCCCTATCCGCGCCCTGTTTGGGACCGAAAGCGGACTAAAAATCTTTGTACGGGGGGGGGGGGGGGGGCGAATGGGGGGGGGATGAGATGTATTTGGCGGGATTCATGGAGTATAAATTAGGCGTTTATGGCCGAAAGCATGACTCTCCGTGTGTCGGCCCGTCGTGAGGGCTCCATGGCCGTGCGTGAGAGGGCGTGGCTTTTTCGTGCAAAGTGACCGAAAGCAGTGCATTGGGTTGTTACTGCGGCGCGGGTTCGAGTACCCGCCATCACCACTGCTGTCGGCCTCGGCGGGGGGCGAAAGGGGGTACGAGATGTATTTGACCGGTTTGCTGAAGTAAGAAATAGTCGTCAATGGCCGAAATCAGAGTCCGCCGGGGGTAGGCCCCTGGTGTGGGCGTGGCCGGCCCCCGCGCAGCTGCAGGCGGGGGCCCGTGCGTCCCCCCGCGGGTACAGGCCGGGCGGAGGCCCCGGTGCGCTGCGGTGCTTCGGGGCCTCGGCGGCGTGGGAGAAAAGAGGGTATGATGTGTATTTGACCTGTTCTATCGAAAACGGAAAAGGCGTTTATGGCCGAAATCAGAGTCCGCCGGGGGTAGGCCCGTGGTGCGGGCGTGGCGTGCGGGGTAGTCGCGGGCTTGGCCGGCGGCGGCGCGGCGGCGGCCTCGTGGGGGTAATCTAGCGTTTCGGCGATTTTGAACTTCGATCGGCCTGGATCTCAGAAGCGAAACGGCGGCGAAGGGGGGGGGGGATTACAAGAGGGGTTTTTCGTTCAAAATGAGCGATTCCAGCCCGCCCCCTCCGTCTCGCTCCCGGCTCCCAGGCGGCTGGAGGAGAGGTCCACCAAGCCCCGTCCCCCCCCCACCCCACTCTCCTCGTGCCGCTGCCTCCGCTGCCGACCGACGCCCGAGCCGCATTCGCTCAGTGTGAATCTTAGTGCGCAGCCGTGCAGTCCCGCTCCTGTCTCTCGCGCGCGCGTGTGTTGTTGTTGCTGCTCCCAATTAGGACATCATGGCAGAAAAACCAGAGAACTTAGCAGAGTTGACGGATGCGGAACTGACCGCCAAAACTGAAGCAGCGCTGGTGAGTACATTGTGTTCGTTTGTTTGTTTTGCATTTCGAATAAATGCGTGGGCAGTAGCGTGCCGCCTCTGGTCAAATGGGCCCCAGTGGTCGGCCGCCGTCTGACTTCTCCCAGAACCCTAGCTCGGTGCCCACCAGGTGCTGTTTGTTGTGGTCTCCTGGGGTGGGTTTTCGTTAAATTTGAACGGTTCGATATGAGTGCATTCTGAACGTTTCGGATGGCAGCTGAGGCGAGGGTGCGCTGGCGTGCCCCGCGGTGCCAAAGGGGGGGTGGGCGAAGTGTGGCTGGAAGGATATTCGGTTGTCTGAACGGATTTCGTGCCAAGTACATGTGTGTACGTACGCGCCCCTGCTCTGGTCCATTTTCGTACCATTTTGCACCATTTGTCCAGCACGTATTACCGTCAGTTTGACTGAAATGGGCCTTCCCCCTAACCGACGCGCGAATCCGTAGTTCAATCAGCCGACGACAGGGTGCGGTCCCGTGGCGTCACCGGCGGCAGCCAATCAGAGCGGCCGATTGTTGGCGTCGCAGACGCGGGCGCTGCAGCGACTTGCGTCCGGGCGGCAGTTGGGTTCCTTGTGTGTTCGCGTGCTGACGCTTCAAGTGTTGCGCTCCGTGCTGTCCTCCGTGCTGTCCTCCGTGGTGTGCTCCGTGGCTGCTGTTATGGCGATAAAGAAAAAAGTGAGTGTATTTCAACAATTGTGCAGCTGTGGCTCGCGTGTGTTATCGGTCATTTGGGTCGGATTTGCGACGTAGATGTTGCGTCGTTCGTCTCCGCGTCTGTGGCCGCCGTGCGGCCGGTGCCAATAGAGAATTCCGCGTTCCGAAGTGGGTGAATTTGAACGTTTGTGCAGCTGTGGCTCGCGTGTGTTATCAGTCATTTGGGTCGGATTTGCGACGTAGATTTTGCGTCGTTCGTCTCCGCGTCTGTGGCCGCCGTGCGGCCGGTGCCAATAGAGAATTCGCGTTCTGTATAGTCCGAAGTGGGTGAATTTGAACGGTTGTGCAGCTGTGGCTCGCGTGTGTTATCAGTCATTTGGGTCGGATTTGCGACGTAGATGTTGCGTCGTTCGTTTCCGCGTCTGTGGCCGCCGTGCGGCCGGTGCCAATAGAGAATTCCGCGTTCTGTATAGTCCGAAGTGGGTGAATTTGAACGGTTGTGCAGCTGTGGCGTGCCCGCCGTGGCGGCGGCGGGGGTGACAGAATGCAGAATTCGCCGTGCGTAGACCCGTGGTGATAGCGTGACGAGGGAGTCGGTCGCGGGTTCGAGGCGCAGAGCCGGGTAGCCGTAGGGCAGCGTCCGTAAGGGCGCATTGCACGCGGGGGCCCGTGGGCGCCCCCCCCCCCGCGCATGCAGGCGCTGGTCTGAATAGAGGATTCCGCTCAGTTTCGTCAGGACCCGCCATTCTGACACTTAAATGTGAAAATGGCTGATCAGTACATTGAGGCTAGGTTTGGTTAGGTTAGGTTAGGTTAGGTTAGGTTAGGTTAGGTTAGGTAAGGTTAGGTTAGGTTAGGTTAGGTTAGGTTAGGTTAACCTTATTTCGGGCGAGGTCTGCAATATATAAGGGTAGGTCACGCCCCCCGCTGCCTTTGCTGGGACCCCGTCCCAAGGCGCCGTTCGCAACTAAGTCCGTGGACGCGGTTCGTGACACGGCCTCTGTTTAGAGCAATCGTCAGTATGTGACGGCGTAGCAATATTTGAGACGAGTGCTGGGTCTGTTTGACTTAAGTGGGACATGGTCAGAGGACGCGGTCCTTCCACAATGTGAGGTCTCGTCAGGTCAGGCTAGGTAAGGCTAGGTTAACCGTATTCTGGGCGAGGTCTGCAATAAATAAGGGTAGGTCGTGCTCCGCGCTGCCTTTGCTAGGACGCCGTCCCGAGGCGTGGTGGCTGACATTGTCAGCGGACGTTGTACTGGTTCAGTGTTTGTCAAAATCTGAGGAATGCTCAAATAAATAAGAAAACACCAAAAAAAACGAACAACTCGTATATCTGTACTTTATTGCAACATTCATTTATCGTTCGGGCATAGCTCTAAGACAGGAAAGCAACGAATTTTTGTCTTCTCGCCAGATATGCGGGAGAGACTCGATTTTCTGGAGGATATCAGAATTTGAGAATGGGCCAGTTTTTGAAGCCGACATCTCTTGATGCATTGCTAAGACCATTTCATCGCGGAGTAGCTCACGCCATTCATGTGAAATGATGGCATATGCTTGGTCACTGAGCCGTGTTGGCGACAGATCTGCGAATGGCCAAGCTTTCTCAAGTTTTGCGTCTACCTCAAATTTTGATGGAAAATCACCTGGAGGGTGGAAGAGAGAGAGAGAGAGAGAGAGCAAAGTGTTAGAGACAGGCCGTGAGTTGGTAGTTGCATTTAATATTTGAAAATATATCAAACCTTTTGGATCCTGCGGCAAGAGGTGTAATCTCTTAACTAGATCTATGCTCAGAATCAGAGCCACCACGCTCTGCACGCTCTGAGAACCCATTACAACTGACACATCCGTTTTGTAGCGGTAGTGCGCAGCCACTGCCTTTTCGCCGTGGCAGAGGTGAAGTGCCACGCGGTCTTGTGTCTCCTTGAGATCAAAAGTAGGCAGCAGGTATAAATGTGTCTCGATCGCTCGCCTCATCATTTTATTTGTCACAATCTGATCCGAATCCAAATCTTGACCAGTTTGCAGTCTGTGACGAGATGCCATATACTTCTGCAAAGGCGCTATTACATTCCCCACGTGCTTTCCATTGACACTCACTAACAGGCTTGTCTCTGGGGTCAGCATTTTCCTTCTGATCTCAAGAAATGATTCCATAAACGTGTACTGATGGCAAGGGACAGCTATGCATGCTGCTCCAGACGTACTGAACGTCTTGTTGCTGCTAATTCTGACGACCCGCCTCCCTAGACACGAGGTCGCCCTTTCAACTTCGCCCATGGTCATTCCCTGGACTGTGGCCAGGCGTTGGCCCTGAAGTAGCAAAAAGCAGCCTATGAGACAGTTAGCGCCTCGCCAGTGCTCTTGCAGATGCAGTGGGACTTCCCTGAAGCCTGACTTCAGCCCGGAGAGCTCTTTCAGGATGCGATCCCCGTGCCTCTGTCTCAAATCGTCCATATAGCTCAAAATTTGATAAATGTCCAAACATGGGGCTCTGCCGGACATTGCCTCCACCCGATGAAGTGCGCGGCTCTTGCGGTCAAACTCTCTTTTGACGTCACGCCAATAAGTGATGCATTGCCTAATTTTGGGCTTCGACACTTTGGCGTACAGATCTGCCATTTGGCGGTCTGTCAGAATCGTCTCCATGAGCGAAATCATTGCACCAGCGTGGTTCCGTATCGAATTGGGCTTCAAAATACCGCTCACGCCGTAGACGAACTCTTTCTCGATGCCTGATTTTGAGATAGCTTCTGGCTCAGTCAACAGACGGTCTTGCTCCCTTGCGAACACAATTACTCTGTGAATCATTTTGGCATTGGCAAGCAGGTGAGCACGGCCCTTACCGCCGCGGCCCGCCCAGGTTTTCAGATATTGACGGGACGAGGCACACAGGTCCCCGTCCGTGAATGAGGCGACAATTCCGCTGCTATGCAAACTTTGAGAAGTGGCCGCTCTTCCGTTTGGCAGTGGCGTTACCTTGCTGACCGTACCTGCATTGTCTTGGCTTGTCACACGCGGTGTCGCGAGCTTCACATCCACGAGATGGCCGTTAAGAACTTTGCATGCTGCTTCGAAATGTTCAGTTGAGCGAGCGTGTCGCCCCAGCAGACTACAGACCCGATCCTCTGTTGTTGAGCGCTGCCCTCTTTTTGAAATGTCAGTTGCTTCTTTGAGGAAGCGCTCCAGAAACTGGGAACCGTCACACATGCCATGCTTGGAGATTGCGTGGTCCTTAAGACGGTAATGTCTTGAGCTTACGTGGGGGCAGATGGGGCACTGAAACGCTCTGCGGTTTGCCTGGAAGTGTGGGAGGAGAAATTATAAATAAATTCGAGTGTCGATCAAAATCTGAGAAATCACCAAAACGTTTATTCATTTGGAAAAGTGTCAAAAACTGGTCTCACATCAAAAACAGAACATATTGCAAGAATTGTAAACATTTCAAAATTTGACTCAGACTTCGTCTGAGGCTATTTTAACCAAACACAGAGTAAGAATTTCTTTCAAAACGTCAAACAACAATCCTTTCCCTATGGCCTTCTGTCCATTCGTGCGGTTCTCAATAACTTGAGCGATGCATTCGTACGATACGCGCCGCATTCCTGCTTTTTGGCGCCAGTACAAAATCTGGCTAATTCTCTGCGTTCCCTTCTCGGTAACTTCTCGACGATGAAATTTAACTATGTGCTGCTGTAGGCGTTTCCTCCATGCAGTGTGCTTGCCGCAGAATGGACAAGCCATTTGGACCTAGGAAGGCACGTGCCAACTTAGTACCGCAGAGACCAAAATAAAAATTGACACTCGTTCAAAATTTGAGCTCACCTCATTTTTGTCGCTCTTCAACTCCTCTTGGGCCGCGTTGCTTTTGCAGCGCCGAGAACCAGCTGTGGGCCACGTGAAGTCACAGTTGTCCTTAACGGGTGACGTGCCCTACGAAAAAAAAACAACACAACGATCAGAAACTGCGGGCCGAGAGCAGGATGAGGGGAATGACCAAAATTAGGCATACCTGTTTCAAAGTCTCATGTAGTGAGCCGGACAGGGGGCTGGGACAGAAATCGTCCTCAGACATCGGTTCTTCGTCAGAAACCACCACGACATCACCCCTGGACCCGGTAATCTCACACTGCAGCCTGGACTGGACCGTTTCAAACAAACCTCCGATCTGGTCAAAATTAGAGACATTGTGTTTGTCGTGAACAAATCTACCTGGACTGACTGGCACGGCGTAGACGACTCACCGAGCTGTTGGTGCCCGGACTTGGCGGTTCAGACGGCGCGTCCGTTGCGACACTTCTGCCTTCTTCCGAATCGGCATCCATTCTTGATTCTGGGCAAATCTCAAATTTTGAAAACACGTGTTGACGGAGGGTCGGCCTTGAGTGCACTGAGGCACGCTTCCGGTCCTGGCTGGCTGGCGCTGCGCAGTGCCGCACTGCGCACTCGTGTCACGTGACCCCACGATGACTTTGGAGTAAATGCCAGAATTTGAGCATACGCCAAATTTGGGGGAGCCGAGAGGAGCCGAGTGGAGCGGAGCCGAGCCGAGTCGAGCCAGCCGGCCGCTTCGGGACTGCTCAGTGAGTTGCAGGGACGCGAGCTACCACGATGTGCACAGGCAAAATTAGAGATATGAGCAAAATAAACGACAAAAATTTTTGTTGTTTTTATGTATAACTGACTTTATCCTGATTTTAAAACCGAGCTCCAGGGTTTGAACAACTAACAACGCCCACCAGAGGTCGCTCACCTCTCTGGCATGATAACCCTTTGGGATGCACGTATATATGCAGCACGGGGTCGTGACATATTATCAGCGAGAGCTGGCACTTGTACAGCGCTTCAAAGGTTGCCCATATCGCAAAATGAGGTAATTTGTCAAATAATGATTCGTGTTCCGATCCCTAATTCTGGCACCTCACCAGATTTTGATTTGGTTTTCAAATTCTGACTTTGGTATGTGTGGTCGTACCCCACGCTCCCAGCGAGCATACGCCAAATTTGGGGGAGCCGAGAGGAGCCGAGCGGAGCCGAGCCGAGCCGAGTCGAGCCAGCCTAGCCGCTTCCGGACTGCTCAGTGTGTTGCAGGGACGCGAGCTACCACGATGTGGAAACGAAGGGTGAGACTATCTCAGATTTTGATATTCTGTTCTGTTTTTGGAAATAGCGCGTCGTAGAATTGTTGGCGACAGCGCTGGCCCACCCCGAGTACCAATACAAGTCCACCCCCATTCTGCACCCCCCCCCCATCTCTCGCCCCAGGCTGGCAGGCTGAGCCGAGTCAATGCAATTTGAGCTAGCGTCTGATTTAGGGACAGGCCACAGTGGTGTGGGGCTGGAAGCTGGAGCGGCAGCTCTCTCCCCTTCGCGTCTTTCCAGAAATTGCGGCGTCGTCTGGTCAGCCGAGCCGAGCCACGCCGGGCCGAACGGGGCCCAGCCGCTTCGAGCCGATGAAAGTTTTCAAAATCTGAGCCCGTAGCAACATCAGACAATGCGTCAGATTCCCGGGAAATCCTTCCGGAGTGTGGGGGCGAGGGGTGCTGCGTTGCGCTGGGCGCAGCCGGGCGGGTGGAGTAGAGCGGTGCGCAGCCGCGCCGGGCCGGGCCGGGCCGAGCCGAGCCGGGCCGTGCCATCACCTGTGGCTGGCTGCCTGGCCGCCGGCACGGTGAAGGGGAAGGGGGAGGGACGGGCCAGCAGCAGTGCACCAGATTCAGTCAGCAGCTCAGTTCCTTCCGCAAACATCGTGCATGGTAAGTCGGCGCTCCGCTCCAGCTGATTGTGATCTTGACCTGTTCGAGCCACCGGTGTTGTCGTGAGGTGACCTCAAAGTTTGAGAAAGGGCCAAGTTCTGAAGTGAGCTCATCGAATGGGGCAGTGAGGAGTGGCCGGTGTCTGGTTGTTCAAATTTTGACTGTATAGCAGAATTAGACAGGGTGGAGCCTAGCGGCAGCCAGTGGCCTACGTGACCGGTGGCGGCGGCCCGGCCAGCAGGCGGCGGTAGCGGTAGCAGTAGCGCCGCCCACGCCGCGGGACAGCGAGGGGTGGGGGGTGGCATGTCCGTGTCTGGTTGTTCAAATTTTGACTGGATAGCAGAATTAGACAGGGTGGAGCCTAGCGGCAGCCAACGCCCGCCTCCTCGGTGGCGGCTGTGCCGCCCGGCGGCGGTGGTGGGGGTAGGCAGCGAGCGGCGCGGCCGCGGCCGCGAGTGAGCTGGCGTGCGGGGCTCCACGGGCAGGGCAGTCAGCCGTCGTCCTTCGTCCAGTGCAGCCATGTCGAGAAATGTTGGCCCCGGTGGGGCGCAGGGTTCCCCGGTGCGCATCAAAATCTGAGCCCTCGTCACATGAAATCGCTTCGCTTCGGGGATGCTAATGAAATCTTTGGCATGGTTGTTGCAGGCAAGCCGCAGTTTCAGCAGCGATTTCGAGGAGAGCAAACGGAGTAGGAAGCGAGGCAAGAAGAACAAGCAGCAGCAGAAGCAGCCTCAGGCGGCATCGGAATCCGAGGTGCGTTTTGTGTCACTTTTTGTCATTCCTGCTTCTCATGTACGCCTCGTGTCGGTTCGAATGCTCTTCGCGTTGGCGCTTCCGCAGCGGTTTCATTCTCGCAGTCAGATTTTGGTAGTTATTCTAAATGTGCGCCGTGGTGTTACAGGTAGCAGCAGCTGTGGTTGGGGTGACGCCCCTGCGTGCACAGCAGCCCTCCACGTCTTCAGCGGGCAGCACGCCTTACTCGAAGTCATCTTGGGTGGAGCTTTCACAAGCACCAGCGTTTAGCAGAGAGGTGAGTGCAATTCCCGGGTTCAAATTCTGGGTTTTTCCCAGATATTGAAAGCGCGGCACATGTCATGGGTCGTGATTGCCAAATTTTGAGCCCGTCTCTGTTTTTGTCATGCAGCCTGATTTCGAGCAGGCCCCCAAGAAGTCCAAGAAGCCGAAGAAGAAGAAGAAGAAGTCAACGCCTGGAAGTACCGCCTGTTCCGGGCAGGACTCGGACAGCGGCCCCATCGAGAACCCTGTGAAATCAGAATCTGAGGTAAGTTTTCCGACGCGGTGGTTTCAAATTCTGGGGTTTTCCCAGATATTGAAAGCGCGGCACATGTCATGAGTCGTGATTGCCAAATTTTGAGCCCGTCTCTGTTTTCGTCATGCAGCCTGATTTCGAGCAGGCCCCCAAGGAGTCCAAGAAGCCGAAGAAGAAGAGAGAGAAAGGAAAGATGAAGGACGTAGCGCTGGACATCGACCTTCAAGCAGTGGCCGATGTAAGTTTATGGTGTTTTGATCCTGCTGGGAGCTTTGAATGGCGGTTTTCACCAATTTCTGTTTCTCTCTCAGATTGTGGAAAATGATGAAATTTTGAGCAAGGCGGAGATGGAGGATGTTTCGGAGCTCGTGCTGGACGCTGTTATCCCGTCTTTAGAAGCACCTCACCTGGCTTGTGAGAGATTTCCGAGGAAGGAATCATCGAATGTGAGTACTCAAATTTTGAGATAATCCCTACATGTTGCCCCCCCCCCTTCCCCTCCCCTGTATCCTTTCTCTAATCCTTTCTTATATCTGTTTCAGTCCGAATCATCAGCTGGTGGCAGTGACGATGACGTAGGCCTTCGTGCCCCTTTCACACAGAAACTAACCAGCACACCGATACAGTCGGTCCCTGTAAAAGAGGTACGTCTTTCAAATTTTGAAAGGTTGTCATTATTAGATGATGTGACTTTTTTTCACTACATTTTTATTACTCCCTTTTGGTGCAGATGGCAGCGGAAGGAGGCGGCGACACCAGTGACACTGCCGGGGAAGTCCCAGGCAGGGCAGCGGAAGGAGGCGGCGACACCAGTGACGCTTCCGGGGACGTCCAAGGCAGTCGGCGCGAAGCCGAGGACAGCGACGGGAGCGGTGACGTCACTACCTCTGAATCTGAACAAGACGTCGAGGAGACGGATGAAGAGGACCATATTTCAGACCAGGAGAGCACAGGAGCCTTCACCGACCCGGGCGAGGATTATGTCTGGGCACCCATTCCAATAGTAAGTAAAATGTCAAATTTAGAGAATCTGTCATATTTTGAAACTGGTGTATTTATGGAGGCCTCTTTTATTTCAGAAACTGAGCAAGAGGCGGAAGCTATCAGAGGACAGCATACGAGAGGAACCGGCCCGCCGACAAAATGAGAAGGACCTGCTGAATCTGCAAAAGAGCATGGTCAAGCAAAACCCGGAGCGCTTCTGGACCAGTAAGAAAAATGAGCTGCTTACTGGAAAACTGGTGAGTCGTACTCTGAAGTTCACATCATTTGGGTGCTCAGTTGGCTTTGATTCTGACGCGGTACATCATTATTTGCAGGGTACCAAGACCGCTGACACACAGCGGCAGGCCAGAATTTGCCCCGTAGCTGGCTGCTACAGGGTTTTTGACTCTGCCCCTTGCACCTGGCGGCACCTGCAAGAAAAACACCGGCGCGTGCTGGGCGCACAATTTGAGCTCCCCATGTGCAAACGCATTGAGGCTCGCAGTTGTACTGGGGGTCGCCGGCACAGCCCTCTCGAGCTGGAAACAAACCTTAAGTACCTGCAAGTGCACCATGAGCTCACAATGAACCAGCTAGCTGCAGTGCGCCGCATAATAGAGGACCAGTGTGCTGGCCACTTGACCCTATACGGCGATGCGCAACGGTACCCCTTCCCATCGCTGAAGGAACTACAGCATCATTGCGATATGGCGTAAGTTCTACAAGGTAGGCGTACGCCAGACCGCGTCGTGGCGTAACAGGCTTCGCTCACCGCGAACCACTGTTCCGCCCCTCCACGCCTGGCGTACACCTACCTTGGCCTGCTGGCGGCTGTCACCGGGCGAGTGGGACCCTGCGGGGCTAATCAGTCAGTACTGCGCCCTGCGGGCGCCGGTCTTGAGGCGCGGGCGACGCTACGCTTCTAACCTAACCCCTGGACGTACCTACTCCCACAGTATTGTGAACTTCTCTACCGTACTTAATCGTGCTTAACTCTAACTTAACCTACCCTAGCCCACTCCAACCTTACCTACCCTTCCCTACTCTAACCTAGCCTACCCTACTCTAAACTTACCTACACTACTCTGATCTAGCCTACTCCAACTTCCCCTACTCATTGTGGACTTCCTAACCTACCCTTTCCTACTCTAACCTAGCCTACCCTACTCTAAACTAACCTACCCTACTCTGACCTAGCCTACTCCAACTTCAGCTACTCATTGTGGACTTCTCTACCGTACTCAATGCTGCTCAAACCTAACCTACCCTAGCCTAACCGGTTCCGGTCCAAGGAGGCCCGGCTTTGACAACTGGCACCATCAGCAGCATCTGGGGTTTTCTTCAGGATTGTGATTGAGGTCCTGAGTGTATTTTAAGCGTTATCGGTTCCCATCTTTAATTTCAAAATACTGCTTTTCTTAGCAGTTTTTCCTTTTGTTCCTGCTCCTGCTCAAGAATGCCCTGTTTTGGCCCCCAGCACCTGCAGCAGTACCTTAAGGTCAAATTTGGCATTTTGAATGGGGTCTTAGGGTGATTTAAGAGGGGGTCGGTCGCCATGTTTAAGTTTGATATTCTGCACGATTTAGAATTTGGCCCCCGTTCCAGTTCCTGCCCAAGAAGGTCCTGTTTTGACCCCTAGCACCTGCAGCATCACCTGGGGTTAATTTCGGCATGTTGAATGGAGTCTTGGGGTGACTTTGGATGGAGGCGGTGGCCATGTTGAAGTTTAAAATTCTGCACGATTTAAAAGTTTGCCCACATCTTCCAGTTTGTGCTCAAGAAGGCCCTGTTTTGCCAACCGGCACCTGCAGCAGCACCTGGAGTCCTTTTCGGCATTGTATTTGAAGTTCTGAGTGTATTTTAAGCGGGGTCGGTTCCGATCGTTAACCTCAAAATACAGCTTGTTTAGCAGTTTTTCTATTTGTTCCTGCTCCTGCCCAAGAAGGCCTTGTTTTGACCACTAGCACCGGCAGCAGCACCTGGGGTCGACTTCGCCATCTTTACTCGGGTCTTTGGGTGATTTTAGAAGGGGTCGCTCGCCATGTCCAAGTTTGAAAATCGGCACGATTTAGAAGTTAGCCCTCCCGTTCCAGTTCCTGCACAAGAAGGCCGTGTTTTGACCACTAGCACCGGCAGCAGCACCTTGGGTCGACTTCGCCTTCTTTACTCGGGTCTTTGGGTGATTTTAGAAGAGGTCAGTCGCCATGTTCAAGTTTGATATACGGTTTGTTTAGAAGTTTGCCCTCCTGTTCCAGTTCCTGCACAATAAGGCCCAGTTTTGCCAACCCAGTAGTAGGTATGGTAGTCGTGACGTCATCGGCTTATGGGACTTCTGACGTCACGCCCCTCCCCTCGGGGCCCCCCACTCCTGCCGTGGCAGGCTCGGCGGCTCGCTCGGCCCGAACCTGACCTAACCTAACCTAACCTCGGCCCGCTGGCCGCTCCAACCTAACCTAACCCTAACCTCGGCCCGCTGGCCAACCTAACCTAACCTAACCTAACCTAGCCAACCTAACCTAACCTAACCTCGGCCCCTAACCTAACCTAGCCTAACCTAACCTAACCTAACCTAACCTAACCTCGGCCCTAACCTAGCCTAGCCTAACCTAGCCTAACCTAACCTAGCCCTAACCTAGCCTAACCTAACCCCCGCCTAACCTAACCTGACCCGCCGGCCCCCGCCCCGCCGGCCCCCGCCCCGCCGGCCCCCGCCCCGCCGGCCCCCGCCCCGCCGGCCCCGCTCCGCCGGCCCCCGCCCCGCCGGCCCCGCCCCGCCGGCCCCCGCCCCGCCGGCCCCCGCCCCGCCGGCCCCGCTCCGCCGGCCCCCGCCCGCTCGGTCCCCCTGCTCCGCCCGCTCGGTCCCCCTGCTCCGTCCGTTGGGCCCCATCCGTCCCCCGCCCCGCCGGCCCCCCGCCCCGCCGGTACCCGTCCGCCCGTCCCCTCCCGCTCCGCTGGTACCTGCCCCACCACGGCGCATACCTGTCGGTACCTGTTCTGCCGCTCTACCTGTCCTCCGCTTGAGTCGGCTCAGGTGTACAGGTGTGTGGAGCGCTCGTGGCGGCGGCGGGAAAATTCGAATGAGGGGCTTTCTCCACGATGCTGCGTCGTCTTCAAAAATCAATGTTTTCGGGCTCTGCCCAGAAAAGCATTTTACTTTTGAGGGCGACAGCGGCCAGATTTTTTTTTATATTTCTCAACGATGCTGCTTCGTCGGCTACAATCAATGTTTTCGCAGAAAAGCATTTTATTTAGACGGCGACAGCGGCCGGATTTTTTGTTTTATGCTGCTTCGGCTCTGCGAGGCGTGTGGTACCGGCCATGGGCGGCCTCTGGGCTGTGCGTGTGTGAGTGAACGGGCGTCTGGCAGGTCTGTACCTGTCCGCAAGCATGTGTGCGCCCATGGGGGGATCGTGCGTGTAGGCGTTCAAAATACAAAAAGGCATCGATGGAGGCTTAGATTTGAACCCTCGTCCATGTGGTTGGGGTGCAGCAACGTTTCCAAGTCTCCATCGATACCTTGAGGGTGTAAGCGTGGTGGATGTCTTTCTAAGGTGAAAAAAGGTACAGGAACACAGTTCTGTTTTTGTGTGTTTTTTATTTATTTCTTTAGCAACAATACACGCAATTCCGTCTCAACAAACTGAGGGAACATGAAAACTAATTCGTACAAGAACATCTTGTGACACAAAGAGGATGTGCGTATCAGGTTTTCCAGAGTCACCCGTGCACGGCTCATGATGAATAGCGAGGAGAAGCCGCTGTCACGGTTCGGAGATTCCTTGATGTCCACTCGAACACGTTCGAAAAAGTCCCTCTGTAGTCCCTGGACGCTCTTCTGGATTTCCTTGAGGTGGGTCAGGTGCATGATGAGCAGAGGGCGCAGCGTTCGCAGAGCGGCCCATGCGTTTGCATCGAGTTGAATGCTGAGCTTGTGGGTGTAGGAGGCGAGAAACAGCTGCCAGGGAGCGAACATGTGGGGTTTGCGCGGTAAGATGGCCAGGTCATTCGACAGCACGCTGTTTGTTTGCCACGCCAAACTCTCGGCGGCCAAGACCCTCTCTGCCCATGAGATCGTGTCCAACAGCTGCAGGGCCTCGAAGAACGGACAACGCACTCCCGTACCGTCCTTGCGCACGATGTCGATGTAGGGCATAGCGCCTTGCTCCGGATTAATTGCCACGATCACATTCCTGGTTTCACTCAGGCGGTACTGCGAACGGAATATACCCAGTGGCAACTTTTTGGAGGGGCACGGTACCCGGGGGCCAACCTTCAGCTCTTTCCACGGGGCGGTGGTGGGGCCCGTGTCGGTGGGGCCCGTGGCGGCGGGGCCCCTGGCGTCGGTGCCCGTGGGCGTCGGAGGCGCAGTAGTCCACACTGCACCCATGCTGACGTTTCAAGGAGCTACGTACGACTGACTCCTTGGCGTCTCGTCGTCTTTCTTTTGAAGCGTAGCCGGAAACTGCGTTCGATGTATCGATCGTTCTTCTGGGTGTCTCGCTTACAGAAATGCCACGCAAAGTCTCGTAGTGACAGTCCTCTTGCGCAATGCATAAGAAACATGATGCAATATTGTCCACACACGTTTGTGCCTATGCTCTGCAGGTCCTGGTCGTTGTGTCGCCACGACACGCAAGAACGCTCCATAAAGGCGCGGTGCTGCTTGTTGTCCGGGGGGCGTCCGTAACTGTCGAACCACATCCCACGGCGGTGCTCGTCCACAAACAAGGCGTACCAGTGCTGCCCGGGCATATGCTGCGGCTGATTGTTCACCACGGCTCCGAAAGGCACAGACACCCGAGTGGGCAGCGTGTCTGCTGCAAAGACGCCCCTAAAAATGCGTTTCGTATAGGGGTCCCGTTTTAGGGCCTCCTCCAACTCGTCGGAATACATGCTAGTTGGCAAAGTCGGCAAAGAAGGTGCGCTCCTTGTTCACCTCCAGGAGATTCGAAAATTCCAGGTACAGAACGCAGACAACGGTGGTGGGGAGGGGCTTGGCGAAGCGAACGTCGATGCGAAGGCTGCCGTGCCTCTGTAAGCTCCAATGGTCGTCGGAGGAGCTGAGATCAGCGGATAGGTCCAGGCAGGTTAGGGCATAACCGTGGGGGTAGTCCAGAGGCTCAATATCAAGGCCTTCGTCTCGGTGGTGGATGCCACTCCCGGAGAAGAGACTGTGATAGTTGTTGATATAGATGCCGTTGTCAAAATCAGGTTGCAGCGCTTTCGAGGGTACTTGGACACCGTCGAGAGATACGGCCAAGCTGTTCAGATCAAAGTGCTCAAAATTCCAGGGGTTCTGAGACAGGTCCCCGTTGTACGCAGAGGAGCGCACGAATCCCACGACGATGCGGCGCGGTAGTACACCGGACACGATGCCGTCCAGGCTCTTGCTTTGTATTCCCTGAGGCAGTGTTACAGTGCGCACCTCGGCGCGAGTGACAGGGTACTTGGCGGTGGTGCACTCCAGGGCCCTGCTGTGGCCAACGAGCACGGAGGGGCTCAGCTTGGTCTTCCGCACGAAGAGTGTGGCATCCTGGATGACGGCCTTGCAATCGGGGTCGTTTGACATGAGGCAGAAAGCATCCTTGGCACGCGTCAGACGCAGGCGCAGTTCCACGCCATTAAGCAGATACTTGGATTGTTGGAAAAAGTCGAGGTGCAAGTTCCCCAACATTTCGAAGGTGTCCAATTTTGAACGCATCTTGAGTCGTTTCAAAAGGCCCTCATTGGCTGTCAGACTGTCCATATGGCCTGCCGTGTCTTTGACATACAAGCGGGTCTGCAGGTGCGAGCTCTTGGCATCCCTACCGTACCCCAAAAGGGTCTCGTAGTAGGACTTGTAGTTGTAATTATGACAGGCAATACTCTTGGAGTTTAAAGACAAGTCAATTTGTGAAAACAAGGCGTGCATGAAGAGGTTCACAGGGGCGGTGGCATAAACCTGGTCCGCCTGACCCTGAACCACCAAGGGAGGTCTTGTGGGCACTTTGACGGTGAGCTGCAGCAGGGTCTGGCTCACGTCCAGATACTCATCACCCGTGCCTCCGATCAGGAACTCGATCGGGGCGTTGTCGGAGAGGGCGGCGATTGGCTTGTAGGGTACCCACGATCCTTGCTGAATCGATGAGTTGGTGACGGGGAGCGCAAACAAGTCGAGCTCTGTCGAGACGCCCTCGGACGAGCTAGAGTGTAGCAGCGACATGGCTAGGCGAAGATATCGTTGGCGGCAGTAAGCTTGCGGCGGCCGGCTCTCTTGCGGCGGACTTCGGTGTGCACGGGCAGAGCGCTCACAGCTGAATGACGGGTCTTCCGGCGCTTGGCGCTTAAAATACCTGAGCCGGTCATGTCGCTGATCTTCCGTTTCACACCGGCCGTGATAGCCTCTCCCGCTTCACCCAGACGATGTCGGAAGGATTCGCCCACGGGCTTCTTGTTGACGATGTCCCCGAGGAACTGGGCCCCCGAGTTCAGTGCTTGTTTGGACATATAGCGGGCGCCGCTCGAGAGCAGAGGAATAATGGCGCGAAATAATCCCCCCAGAAAGCCATGGCCTCGCTGTACCTGGTTGGGAGCGGAGTAGATGGAGCCTATGCCAGAGCCCGCCTGCGCCAGGTAATAGTTTGTGAGGGCGTGGTGAACCATTTTTTTAGGGTAGCTTCCGGAAGTGGAGTAGAGCCGAGCACGTTCCGAAGCAGAATGACAGAATTTCGCCCGTGTAGCTTCTTAAATGGAATTCGACCGTGTCGAATTGTTTCTTCAGCAAAGGAACATACATGGGCGGATCGAACGTACGAGAAGCCGTGTGTCCGTGGCGGTACTTGTTCTTGTCGACCGTCAGCGTGCGTATGACAGGGGACGTGACGTGAGCGATGCGCTGCGGTACGATCAGGTCGCAGTAGGCCATAATCATGGGCGGCAGCCCGAGGGACAGGTCGACCACTCTGCTTGCTCTCTGCCCCGTGACTCGGCCAGTGTCTTTTACGGGGTGCGTCATATCGAAGAGATTATCGCCAGGCTCGTAGCCTAGCTGCAGCATCAGCTGATCCGATAGTGTAAGCATGGCCCCTCCCGTTGGCGCCTCTTTTGGCAGAGACACATAACCTGTCTTCTCGTTGAAGACACAGACTTGAGCTCCCTCTGGCCCACAGTCACCGTCGAGTGCGTGCGTAACGGCCACGTTCACTCTGCGTAAAAGATCGGCAGAGTTGGTGTAATATCCCGCTGCCACACGCGTCCTGCGCTCTGGCTGCGTTGGGTACTTGTAGATGACATGGTTCTGCCCCTCGACCACGTTAAATAAGGTACATGGGTAGGATAATTCAACGAGGGCAACCTCCCACTCGTCCGTTAGCGTCACAGGCTGCTCCAGCCGCACAGTGAATTTTGCTGTCGTATTATCGTATTGCTCCATCGAGGAGTTGCTAAGCAGTGTGAGATAGAAGGAAGTCATTTTACAGCTGAACTAAATCGGCCTCCTTCACCCACTGGTCGGCTTCTGGACCATAACCCTCCCAGCGAACGAGATGCTGACGACTGCGCCCTCTGCCTTTAGTCTGGGATATATATTGGATTCGGTATAGGTCAGGTTTCTTCACAAGTTGTAGCTCATGGGCATAAAATAACCCTTCAATCTCTTGGCCCTGCCAGTCGGCAATGCTATAGCAAGGTTGTGCACGCGTGTAGACAGCGGTGATGACAAATGTTTCGGTCGTCCAGCCTGTCTCTGCACCCTTTTCAAACCGGGCCTTTTCCTTGGCAATACGCACTGTATCGCCCACCTTTAGTTTGGCCGGCAGGGTTCGCTCAGGAAAATGATATAAGCGGTTGTACACTTCCAAGACATTCTCGGGGCCCACTTCGGCCGGTGACATGCCTATGCTCCGGTGTTTGGCCTGGTTGTAGCTTTTTGCCAAGGCTGGTAGTTGATCGATGTATCGGTAGGTTCCCTTCGCCGTGAACATCTTCCAGAGCTTTTCTCTCAGTGTACGAATCACCCTCTCTGCGATGCTACATTTCGTCTCGGGATCTCTCGCCTTAAAATGATGAATGTCGAGGGACTTTAAGTAGGCGCTGAGCTGTTTATTACAATATTCCCTCCCGCTGTCACTAGAAATATTTTGGGGCCGTCTATCCGTGGACGCAAAAATCTTCTTGAAGCCTTCTGTGACATCGGCCGCAGACTTGGTTTTCAAAGGGGCCAGCCAACACATTTTACTGAAGCAATCGATCACGACCAGAACGTACACATGCTGATCGTTGTATTTTTTGAGGGCAGGTAGGCATAATAAATCCGTCTGCCATATCTGGTCTATGTTGTCCACGTAAACACGATTTCGGGGGAATTTACGTCTGATTTTGCGATGCAGAGTGTAGGCATCCTGCCCACTTAAAAATTCTTTCACTTTTTCCTTCGGAATTTTCTTCCCTACGGCTTCCCACAGCTTTTGGACTGACCCGAAGCCCGCTGGGTGTCCTATATCATAATATACTTTTTTCAGCCTGGCCTCCATATTAGAAACGGAACGGTTTCCACACAGTGCAGAGTTTAGACGGCCGACTCTTGGCCGGGCGGCGCTTGGCGGGGCGGGACGGGGCGGCACGCTTCTTCGCGGGGCGTGACGGGGCGGCACGGCGCTTGGTGGGGCGTGGCAGGGCGGAGTGTGTGTCCTCCTCCAGGCCCCGGCCTAGAATGACGTTTCGTCGTTGTGCGTTCCCAATAAGAGTTTGTGGGAAATTTCGCGCTTTCAGATGCCGCGCTAGAGCCCTCCAGCCATGAGGCTCCACATTTTTCTTCTCCCGGAGCAGATCCGCGATCAGATCCAAAATGTTTGAGCCGGCAATGTTGACGCCCTCAATACTGAGACTGCCGCTAGCGTCCCAAGACAAGGCTTTATCTGCTGCTAGCATGTCGTAGATCACCTCTGCGTTAGTTTTGTATTTTTTCGGCGTCAGCGCAAGGACCTGGGATTTTAGATCAGCCGGTGCTGCAGGGGCTGCGGTGCCGTTCTCTTCAGAAACAAGTGGAAGTGTGACGGGTTGCCTTCCTGCATGCGTGACCCTAAGAAATCGCTGTAACTGCTGATTATACAAATTCCAGCGTTCGTCGTCCGAGATTCCTGACATGCTCAGTATTCTCTGCATTTCCGAATTAAGCGCGGTCTTGTCGGTGAGGCTGGAGGGGACGGCTGGTGGGGTGGGCTGCTGGCGCATCCGCTCGAGAGCCTCCGGCTCGAGCAGAACGTAGCGCTTGGCGTGGGACATGTTCTTAACCGAAAAGCTTCTGCACGGCACCTGTGATGAGAGGTGCTAGGAGGAGCGGCAGGAAAGAACCTCCAGATTGCACAAGTACACGTTTCTTTTTCTGCCACGACTGTCCGCGAGAGACGAGAGAACGGAGCGTCTTTTTGTGTCGAGCCAACTTTTGCTTCTGAGCCCCGGAGAGAGGTACGCGCCCTTTAATAACGTTTTCAGCGCACTCACAGACGGACTGCACGAGACCACAGTCACTGGCCTTTAAAAGCGCTTTTCGTACTTTCGGAGATGCACGGTGGAGTGCCCGCAGCACCTCCTTGTTGTTCTTCAGTGTGCGAGACATGACGACTGAATGGCCTCGGAGGGCGCCTAACCTCACTATTTATGGACGGGCAAGTAACACACTTCGGGTGCCTCGTCGGGAAACACGGATGTGCGCACGCGATGTTCCTCTGGCGTTTTCTGACTAAAATCAAACACAAGATACGCGTGTGGCCGATTGTGGCACACCTCTTTGTACGCATCCAACACGAATCTAGGGTTGTTGGGGTGCATCTGTCTAGCGAGAACCATGATTTGCTGGCGATCTCGAGGGTTGTGAAAGTATACGATTTTCGAGGCATTCAGCGACAATGTACGCGTTCCTTTGCTCTGGCTGTACAGGTTTTGAGTCAAAAAGAACGCACTAACGGAGCGATGATGGTTATATTTCGTGAAAAAATCGACAAGTGCCCCTGTCTCGGACATCTGATCGTCAACCACCATCAGCCTTGACTGTCCATCACGAGGAAAGTGTTCATCGACTAGCGGCACACCACTGATAAAGCGGATAGGTGTTCCCAAGTGTGCTAAGGTATCGTAAAGTGGCTGATATTCAGAGTAAAACCACAAAATTTCATGAATAGGGGTGTCCATCATTTCTGGTAAGTGTTTTAAGAACTTGGCCATCCAGCACGATTTTCCCGCTCCAGAGCTCCCTGCGATAACGCAGCTGACGGGGTGTGCCCACTTTAAAACCATGATTCTGACTGGGGACAGGGGGAAAGGACAGCCGGTTATATAGTCAAATTTAGAGTTTATTAAAAAGGTACTCTCCTAACCTTAAAAAAAATGAGCACAGAGTTGTATTCTATTTTCAAAAAAAAAATATATACAGAGATCATGAAAAAAAGTCACACACAGGTAACATAACCTAAGAAATTTTATACATGTGAAAACCTAACCTTAAAAATGATCAGACATTTGTATTATATTAAAAAATATACAGAGAACCTAGGCACACACACAAGGCACATAACCTATCAAAGTTTCACCCAACCTAACCTTAATATTAATGAGCAAACATTCTAAACTTTCAATGTACATTTCCTGAAAAATAATGGCTGATGCTATACACAACTAACCTAAAAAAAAATATCACTGGATTAACCTAACCTAAAAAGTATTTACACAAGTAACCTAATTTGAAAAAAAAGAACACTTCTCCTAACCTAAAAAAGTATTTACACACGTAACCTAATTTGGAAAGAAAAAAACATTTATTCTAAGAGGCATGTCTTTGGAGTAGTCGTAAAACGTATTTACACCTGGTACCCAAAAGGTACTGTCTTGTGATTTTCGAGACACCGGCGCTTAGAGTGGCACGGTTGCCACCGCTTGTGCTTGTTAGTTGTGCCGATGCGCCAGTTGGCCACCCTGACAATAGCCGTGGGCTGCTGGACAATCTGGGCGTCGAGAGTGCCCAGCTGCATCGCTAGCAGCGTATCGAAGTTTACGGTGTCCCGCGTTCCGTAATTCATAGTGATTCCCCGACACTTGATCTTGGTTTTCAGCGCTTCCTCGGATCCTCCCACTCGCACACGGTATCCATACATTTTGGGTGCCCCTGGAAGGAAGACTATAGTTAGACCCAAGACTGCAGAATAATAATAACGGCGAAGGCAGATATACACGTACCCGCAACAAGCATGTCGATGTATGAGCCCTCTCCGTACTCCGTTAGCTCGTTCGTGAAGTCACCTAATTTGTCACCGCAGGCAAGAAGGGGATCCTCAGCCCTCTTCAGATAGATAATACTGCACAGAGAAAATAGGTTAGGTTAGGCTGAGTTTGCTATACCTTTGGGGCCTCCTTGTCACGCACCTGTCAGTGTCGTGGTATAGGCACCGGCTTCCCAGCTGCTGCATCACGCGGAGCAGTTTGAGGCGAGCGTGACAGGTGGTGATGGCAGCGATCGCCACGCTCCCGTGCCGGACGCCCGAAACAGCCTGCTGCCGAGGCTTGTAAGTGAGCATCAACACGTCCTCATTGAGCGGCTCCAGCTGGTACACCTTGTAGGACGGATTCGTCACGTACTCCAGCTCCTCCTCGTACGAATGGACGAACACCGTTCTCGAGAGATCAGCTTTTTGTCCCATCTTCCCCCACAAGCTGTTGAGAAGACCCTGGGGCGTAAAAGGTTAGGTTAGGATGGTCAATCACAAGTCAAATATGTTTAGAAAAGTGCGACTCACCTTGAAGAGTGCCCGTTTGCCCGGATTGTTCTTGATTTTGGGGGCTTCGAGACGTATTCCCTCGTCCTCGTAAAACTGGTCGACATACCGTTGTTTCTCCTCCTCCAAATGGCACCAGGCAGGGTATCCACTGGCTTCAGTTTTGCCTTTCAGAAAGGCATTGATGTAGCCTGCGAAGAGGCCTCCCTGTCCAGTCTCTCCGGAGTACTGTGTTAGTAGTGGGTAGTGCAGCACTTCATAGGTTTCGAGAATTCGGTAACCTGCCTCGACGGCGGCCTGGACCTCCCAGGTAGGCCAACTCCCTTTAAATGACCTTTCCTCGACCGTCTGGTGCGTACACTCGGTGTCTGTGCCCTCCTCAGCGCATGAGCGGCAAAGCGCAAACACAAGGTGCTTGCGCACCCTCACAGGTAGCACTGCAAAGTAGAGATCCCGGGGCGGGAGGACCTGGCATTTGATAAAGCCGTGGCACTCTTGTAGAGGGGGAAAAGCGGGGCCCAGCATGACCTCCGGATGCCCCTTGACATAGGGAGAGTTCTTGTTCACGTACGGGTAGAGTGAGCTAAAACAGAAGAAAAAAAAATGTATACAGGGCACCTGTTTTTTTTAAGTCTCCGAAGGTGGTGTAAACTTACGTAAAATCGACGTAGTGAATCTGCTCTCCCTCCGTGGCTTTGTGGTAGAACGTCACAGCGTCCGTTCTTCCCCCGAAAAAGGCGTCCCTGACATTCAGAGGAGCCTCTCTGGGGGCTACGTAGCGCTGCATGAATTCCCGCACTGCCGGCATGTCCCTCTTCTGCGCCGTCCACTCACAGCCCCACACGGAGATAACGCGGTGGCCCGATACCTCCAGGCGGTGCTGCTTCCGTAGAGTCGATTCGTAGCGGAGAGCCATCGTCTCGTAGGGGCTGTTCTTCAGAGCGGCGTGGCGGGCCGGGAAGCACTGCGGGTGTCCATGCCACCAGCACCTACAGCACCCAAACACACAACCAAAATATCAGGCTGAAGATATTGAGAAAAGGGTGAAAAAAATCAGTAAGAATACACACCCGTTGAACTCATAACAGGTGGGCACCCCGTCGATGAGAACAAAGCCATCCACCTTGTAGTTGAGCCGCCGGACTTCTCTGCCCCGCTCTGAATGCTGGATTTCAAGGTGTGGCAGCCCAGCCTGCTCCCGCTCAGTGTTCAGGGTCTCCTCCGTGTACGAGAGCCACTCTAGCGCCTCCGCACTCTGGACGTCAGCCGCCCGGTACCCCTGGGGCGGGTGGATGCCGATGGTGTCTGCCTCTAGAAAGTTCCGGCGGTACGCCAACAGAGCCAGAGACGCCAGTGTGGGCGTCTCGCGTAGGGGGTCTACGTTGGTCTCTTCCAGACAGTCCTGTCTGAAGGCGAGACACCCCTTGCGCAGTAGCACCACATCCCTCTTGCAGTATTCCAGGATCTCACGCCTGAAATTGAACACATGTGTTTTTGCGCGTAGGGATGCATGCCACTTGATGAAGCGGGCATGGTCCGCTTCGGACATGGTGTCCGGCCCGTAGTAGTGCGTGTCGGGCA
The DNA here is from genome assembly GCA_038380765.1 of Odontothrips loti. Classification (NCBI taxonomy): domain Eukaryota; kingdom Metazoa; phylum Arthropoda; class Insecta; order Thysanoptera; family Thripidae; genus Odontothrips; species Odontothrips loti. The sequence goes on along the minus strand of CM076248.1, from coordinate 122,133 downwards.
GCGGCCCCTCATATGCCCAGCGCTCGGCGGAGCCGTCGTTGAAAAAGTGGGGGAAGGCTCCCTTTTCCTCCGGCAGGTCAAAGGTTGCGGAAAATTTCTTCAGGGGCATCTGAAGCCAGTTCACAGAGTCCTTGAATGTCAAGTGCTCTGCCCTGATCTGAAGAATTTTTCTTCCCACACAAATCACGTCGGGAGTCCACTTCAGCACCTCCAGCATGTAACGCAGCAGAAAATGGTGGTCGTACGCCTTGCCTGAAACAGCGCATAAAGAGTGTGAGTGAGGGGTATCGCCAGAGGCTCGTGCGTGAGGCACGGCGGCCGCAGCGGCGCGCGCGCGCGCGAGAGAGAGAGAGAGAGAGAGAGAGAGAGAGAGAGAGAGAGAGAGAGAGAGAGAGAGAGAGAGAGAGACGCTGCGATAGCTGGGGAGAGCCGCTTGTGTCACGGCGCGCGAAGCAGAGAGAGAGAGAGAGAGAGAGAGAGAGAGAGAGAGAGAGAGAGAGAGAGAGAGAGAGAGAGAGAGAGAGAGAGAGAGAGAGAGGAACTCACCGTTGTGTGCTAGGACGGTGACCTCTGTCATGTCCCGTCCAGCCAGCGCTCTCAGGTGATCGAAAAACTGAGCGACGCATCGCTCGCCTTCAAACACCTGCTGCCTCTGCCCACATTTCACGCACTCGAAATCACTTAGGGGAATGTCAACACATCGGTGACACACCGTCTCACAGACGAGCAGATTCGGCTTGTGCTCCTTCACACCCTCGTGACCAGGCATAGGCTCGCTTTGCGAAGCCTCGATGTCAAAGAAGCACATGCCCCATTTGTCTTTGGGTGGGGCCCCCTCGTCAGGCTGCATATAGCAGTAGTGGGGATTCCCCTCAGTACTGACTACATGCTTGTTGCAGAGGCCACAAAAGGCCTCGCCGCACTGGTGTGTCTCACCGCGTTTGCGATCTCGCAAGGAATAGGTGTCCCCACACAGATCACAGCAACGGATCACCTCACACACAGTTCGCCCCCGCACATAGATGCGCTGCTGGCGGTGGCGCTGATAGCAGGCCGCAGTGCGGAAAGTCCTTTTGCAAGACTCACAGAACACGCCGTCGCCCTCCTGCACACATTCCTGGGGCCCCCGGCATAGACGGCAAGAGTCAGGACAATGGTGCCCTCCGCGATTGCTGTAACCCTTCAGACAGCGCTCGCAGGCATAAGACCAGCCAAATGCTCCAGTGAGGGACCTTATACAGTCAAAATGGTCATTTTGGTGTATCAAGTAGATATTCTGGCGAGGCCTGTCCTCCGTGGAGGGAGGCCCTGCCAGCCTGTCTTTACCCCTCGTGTCTAAGAACACGTGAATAGCGTACCCCTGAAGAACTGTCTGAAAGGCTTGCACCTGATCGAGGCTGCAGGGTTGGTCTGCGTTAACACCTGCCCGCAGACAGAGAGCTCTGGCCTGCGTGGTCTGCTCCTCCGAAGCGGAGCGAAATATAAGGGAGCCGACCGGCACCCCTTCACAGACCGCCCTGCCCACCACGATGCTTCGCGCAAGGCACATGTTGTCATTGTTCTCTACTGCGATTACACTACGCCTTTTCCTGAGGCGCCAATCCTCATACGTCATTCCTTTGAAGTTTCTTTTTAGACCCCTGCCGCCACCGGGAACCCTCATGACGCTGAATTTAACCTCGAGGGGCTCTTCCACCTTGAATTCGGTGTTGGACTGCAGCGCCATTTGGATTTTGTCCAAAATGACCTGCGCGGACATCTGGTCTGCTCGCCTGTAGTGCAGACCGATGGGGCCCCGCGAGGCGTTCACATTCCCCACGTAAAGCGCGAGGCGGTCGGCAGGAAGAATGCCGTATTCCTCCTGAACCGACTGCAGAAGGGCAGCCAGGCCTGCCTCCAGCCATGACAGGACGTGTGTCCCCGCGGGGGGCGTAGCCAAACGCACTACTCGCGTGATACGTTCAGTACGAAATTTCACACTCCTCTCATAGCCAGAGGACAGCACCTCGAAGTGTTTCACCTGTGAGCTGTCTGGTGACGGTGAGCGCTCCCGAGAGGGCCCCGGCTGTGCGCCGTCGTCGGCTGAAGGCCCCGGTCGGGCGGTCACCTCAGGCGTGCCTGCCACTGCCGGCCTTGCGTCCAGCTGATCCTCAGTCAGCTGTTCTGGGGTCCTCGACTGCTCGGCTCCGTGCTACCCGAGAATCATAAACAAAGCGGTATAGTCACACACACACACACACACACACACACACACACACTCGCGGGCTTACGCACGCCAGCACACTCACCGACTGCTCGGCACCGCTGGGCTCCGCTGGGCTCCCCCGAGTCACGGGACGGCCGCCGTGCTATCATAAAAACAAAACGAAAACACTGTAGCAGGGCAACACACGCGCACGCTCACTCACACACACACACACACACACACGCACGCACACACTCACCTGCTGTGACAGAATATCTCCCTCCGCAGTGGCGAACCGGATAATCGAGCGCTGTCGCTGCTGTGCGACACGGCGCAGGCGCCAGGCCCGGCGCAACCGTGCACCGCGCAGGGACAGCATCTCACTCCGAGTCGGTTGTGTCGTCAAACAGTTCACATTTCCTGCCCAACGCACTCCACCTGTCTACGGCGTACACCCCCCGGCAGCGGCAGTCCACGACGAAGCGGAACAGAGGCTTCTTGCACACGTCACATAGATTCAGGGTGGTGTGCTCGTCCAAGTCCTCTGGAATTAGAAACACTTTAGAACGATGCTCGTATCTGCCGTCTATTGAGGTTACACTTTTCCGAGGCACATGTTCAGGACACACGACCATGAGCTGATTAGCGACAGTGACGTAAAATAATTCCGTTATGAGGCATCCTAACCTTTCACTCATCGTCACTGGCGGTGTCGACTCCCGACTCGGAGGCCTCGAGGTCTAGTACCGGCCTGCCTTGGGCCCACTCAGCAGCCAGATACGCGGCACAGCGGCACTTGGTGGTGAAAAGCTGCAGCAAGCGCTGGCACACCTCGCACTTGTTGAAGAAGCTGCTGTGAGTTACATCTTCCGGGACCACGTAGGTGCAGGTGACGTGGAACTGCTTGTACTGAATCCTCTGCGCGATCCGCGGACGGTGCTGCTCACAGTAACACCGCCTGCCGAAGGACCCGGTCGTTTCGTACGCCGTGTAGATTCGGCAGCCCAGGTAACTCCCAGGGGGGAGGGTGAGGTGTTCGGCTGACATCAATCTACTCCACCCCAGAGTCGTCACTGTCCACTAACAAGAAACCGTGGGCCCTTTGCACTGCCCTGAAGCTGCGGCAGTTGCAGTCAAAGTTGAAGCGCGCTAACGCCTGGTGGCACACTCGGCACGTGCGCCAACAAGATTGATCGGTCACTTGTTCCGGCCACTTCCACACACGCGTAGAATGTCCCTTCGAAAGACCAACCGTGAAAATTCCGGCAACCGGCGTGAGGTGCTCGGGACAGTAGAATGAGAGTGTCTCCCCGTGGTCCACCTCGTAATAAGCGTAAGTCAGACAACCTAGGTACTCTCCCGGAGGCCAATCTGCCATGCTCGCACCTCGGGGATTTGCGCTCGACTGACGAGCCCTGGTACCCCCGATGACCCGTGTCCACGCTCCCCGTGAGCCCGTGTGCAAAAGTGGGGGGCTTTCAGGCAGGCAACTGACCTTTTTTTTTTTCTTCTTTTTTTTCCCCGCCCGGCTGCGGTGTCATACGCACGTCTGGTACCTTTCCGTACCCGCCGATATTCTCCGCTAGGGTGGGTATGCAGACGCCCGGCCAGGCGGCATTCGACACCAGCGGCAGGTTGCCGAGTGCACGTGTGCCCATACACACACACACACACACACACACACACACGCTCGCCCAATCACGGGTACCACACACGGTGCGGCGCGAGAGGCGGAGGCGTCCTGCATGACTCATACCGGACAGGTTCGGACAGGTATGCCTCCCACCGGGCGGCCGAGCGGGCATGTGCGCCGGGCGCAGCCAGCCCCATTCCCTACCAACCGAGGGCATAAGAAGCCAGGTGCGCCGGGCGCAGCCAGGTAGCATGGCCCCCCACTCCCAACCAACCGAGGTCATAAGAAGCCAGGTGAGCCCCGTGCTTGCATCAGTCATCGTCCAGACACGCCATGAACAACGAAACACCAGTGCGCCCCGGCAACCTCGCGTCGTGGGTCGTCCAGGCCGCCGAGGACACCATGGCCTCCGGCATGCAGAGGGACACGCCCGCCGCCGACAATCGCCTCCTCATCACCAGGATTTTCAACATCACCAAGACGGGTACGAAGCAGATACGGATCGGCTTCGACGTTCTGGACCACTACAACCCGTACCTGTACATTACCGTCGGTACGGGCCAAGGTATTCGCATGGAGGACCAAGAATTCTACGACATGGTCAACGGCCCGACCTACGCGTGGATCAAGAAGGCCCTCAAGGAGCCCGCCGAGGGCGCCACTCGGCCCACACGTATCGTCGACCCGACGCCGTCGAGGGAAGGCCCGTGCGACCAGATCGACGGCCCCACCAGGCTCACACCGATCCGGTACGGCCAGGAGCCACACGTACTGACAGTGCGCTCAATGGGAAATAGTCGTGTGATCGTCGGCATCGAACCTCGTGAACCGACGGAGAAGGCAGTGTACATGACAGCGTCAACTTGGGAGTTTATGCATGATGTGTGTCATTCCGTGTTGTCAGTGTATTACGAGTATGTGCGAAAGGGTGTGATGGTTGAGGCATTTTTCACTGCTCATTTTGATTTCTTGAGTAAGTCTCTGTGCCAGAACAAAGATTGTAGCCGGGAGGTTTTCAAAAATGATGTCACGCACATTGATACTCTGTTAAAAAGGGCGTTGAGGACGCATCAAACTTATCCTAGCTTTTCGACTACCCACGGTGAAACACTGGAGGATGTACGCAGGGAGCTCAGTGACTTTCACTATGACTTTGTACGTGAGCAGGTAGCCCGGCGTCTACGAAGGCTTTACGGTCTGTGAATAAAAAAAACTGATTGCCTCTGCCAAACCCCTGTTGTCATTTTCCCCGCTCCCTGAGATAAGCGAGCAGAGAGAGAGCGCAGATAACGTGCGAGAGAGAGAGAACTCGAGAATGAAAGGGGAGAACGGCCGGACACTCACACACACACACACACACACACACACAAACGACTCAGGCCAACGGTCGGGTCAACGGCATGCTTTTCTCGCCGAAGCTTTTCCCACCGTCTGTGGCAGTACTGCCAAGAGTCAACAATTGTTGGTGTTTCGTGCAGAGGCACCCTCCCGAGGTGTGCTTCTAAATGAATGCGGCCAGACGCACGTTCACTCACACACGCACAGCCCAGAGGCCGCCCATGGCCGGTACCACACGCCTCGCAGAGCCGAAGCAGCATAAAACAAAAAATCCGGCCGCTGTCGCCGTCTAAATAAAATGCTTTTCTGCGAAAACATTGATTGTAGCCGACGAAGCAGCATCGTTGAGAAATATAAAAAAAAATCTGGCCGCTGTCGCCCTCAAAAGTAAAATGCTTTTCTGGGCAGAGCCCGAAAACATTGATTTTTGAAGACGACGCAGCATCGTGAAGAAAGCCCCTCATTCGAATTTTCCCGCCGCCGCCACGAGCGCTCCACACACCTGTACACCTGAGCCGACTCAAGCGGAGGACAGGTAGAGCGGCAGAACAGGTACCGACAGGTATGCGCCGTGGTGGGGCAGGTACCAGCGGAGCGGGAGGGGACGGGCGGACGGGTACCGGCGGGGCGGGGGCCGGCGGGGCGGGGGACGGATGGGGCCCAACGGACGGAGCAGGGGGCCGAGCGGGCGGAGCAGGGGGGGGGACCGAGCGGGCAGGGGGGGCGGAGCAGGGGGCCGGCGGGGCGGGGGCCGGCGGGGCGGGGGCCGGCGGGGCGGGGGCCGGCGGGGCGGGGCCGGCGGGGCGGGGGCCGGCGGGGCGGGGGCCGGCGGGGCGGGGGCCGGCGGGGCGGGGGCCGGCGGGGCGGGGGCCGGCGGGGCGGGGCCGGCGGGTCAGGTTAGGTTAGGTTAGGTTAGGCTAGGTTAGGGTAGGTTAGGTTAGGCTAGGTTAGGTTAGGTTAGGCTAGGTTAGGCTAGGTTAGGTTAGGTTAGGCTAGGTTAGGGTAGGTTAGGTTAGGTTAGGTTAGGTTAGGTTAGGTTAGGCTAGGTTAGGTTAGGTTAGGTTAGGTTGGCCAGCGGGCCGAGGTTAGGTTAGGTTAGGTTAGGTTGGCCAGCGGTCCGAGGTTAGGTTAGGTTAGGTCAGGTTCGGGCCGAGCGAGCCGCCGAGACGGCAGGAGTGGGGGGAGGGGAGGGGCGTGACGTCAGAAGTCCCATAAGCCGATGACGTCACGACTACCATACCTACTACTAAGTAAAAACCACCAAAATAGTGAAATGCTTGGGCATTGTGAGGTGGTGATGGCTCAATTCTTGTCCCTGCTGCGTCATTTTGGGATCAAAACGTCGGGCTTGATGCACTGAACGTTTTGATATATAGTTTGTCTATGGCAGATGAGGGACACGGATTCTGACCAGCCATTCGTCTCAAAATCTGAGCCTGTATAAAATTCTTAATTCATTTCAGAGACTGAGGAGGTGACAGATTCTGAGCTAATTGTACTAGAGCAGTGATCCAGGGCTTAAATTAAAGCTGGTCTCTTTCTGAGCCAGGATAACACGGCTTCAATAGGCGTTGATGTCAGATTTAGGAACAGGAGGACAAGAAATGTCAAATTTTGAGCAAAACGACAGAAATAGTGATTCGCCTGGTCATTCTGTAATGGTGAGCTGCCTTCAAATTTTGACCTAGTGGTCTTGTCAGGTTTTTGTCTCTAATACATGCTGTTTGTCTGATTTTGGTATTTTTGCAATATCTGCGTCAGGCTCAAATACTGATAAGAGCGCCGAGGAGAAAGGCTGTGCAGGGTGGGATGCCTACCTTGCAGGGGGCCCCCCCCAGTATTTGACGTATTATCAGATGGGTAGGTTTTTGGTCGCGGCCGGGGAGCGGCGCGACAGCGCTGTCTGATTTAGAGATCACCTCAGATCATACGTGCTAGTTTGAGAACTCGATTTTTAGCCAAGGTACGATGGTGTTCGAATGCACGTGTCTACAACACGCCTTGAACGCAAGGCACTGCCGTTAGGCCGGCGGTGGGTGCGCTTCTCAGATAGTGAGTACTTCGTGGGGGGTATTTTAATCGAGGATCCGCGAAGTACGACCGCGGATAGGGCCCATGGTCATCCCTTCGGCCGCGCGAAGCGCGGCGGTCTGGCGGGTTTTCGAGTCTCAGAATCTGAGGGGCAGGGTGGGTCTCAGAAACTGAGCGGCAGGATGGCCGGGGTCGGGTGGCCAGGGGGGCGGATGGCCGGGTCCGGTCCGGAAGGGGCTGGCGGCAGGTGGCCGGACCTGGGACGTGGATTGTCAGAATCTGAGACAGGCAGGGGTAGATGTGTGGTGCAGACGTGTGTTGTCAGATTCTGAGGTAGGCACGAGGTACCCCCAGTGGCTGGATCAATATTTGGCGCGGGTGTCAAAATCTGGAGCATGACATCGGACTTGTAGATGTGCGTCTGAAGGGTGTGGGAGGTAATCTGGCGTAGGCTCAGATAGTGCTCTACCGTCAGTATGGGGGTGCAAAACTGGATGTCTTGGGCAGTTGTCTAATTTTGAGCGGTGAGTCGGGACTCGGAGGGGATCGGGGTGGGGGCGGGCGGCCTGGTCAGCATCTGAGGACTGCAGGGGGTGGCCCTTCGATCTGGTCAATATTTGTCTCTCGCGCCAGAATATGAAGCGTGTCGCGGGACTTGTGGTTCTGCGCTCCGTGAGCTGTCAGATTCTGAGCGGTGAGTCGGGACTTGTGTTCATATAATGTCACGGCCGGGAATTTGGAGAATTGCCATGGTTTGGTGATGTCTCAAAAGTTGATGTCATGTGTGTGAGACGCCCGGTGCGTCGTCAGATTTAGAGATCAGCTCAGAGGCATACGGCTTCCTCTCAAATATTGAGGTGCCGTGTCGTTACATCGATTAATCGATAAGGAACGGTGATATTCGATTCCGCATGTCTGACACACGCTTAGAGCGCAAGACAAGGAAGAGACTGGGTCTCGTATAAGCCCGTGACTATAGCCCCAAAGCTCAGGTGGCCCGCAGGTATCCCGACGGTGGGTTTCGTAAAAAGGACAGGATAGGTTATATAGGAGATAGCCAGGCCTTTTGGCTGAAGCGCGACTCGGTATGAAGGACGCGAAGGCTTCTCAGATTCTGAGAGTACTCGCAGAGGGCGTGAGCTATCGTCAAATGTTGGCGAGCAGTTCCGGACTTGTGTTACGCGGGACGCTGCCGATGCTTTGACGTGGGCTCTAATATTGGAAAATTTTCAGAAACTGACGGTGTGCGCATAGCGCCTGCAGTAGGTCGGGTAGGCCAGCCCGCCCGCCACGCGTGTATGCATCAAAGTCATGGTTGCCGATGCGTCAGGCGCTATGGACTCTGCTCAGATACTGATGTAGGCTCAGCCGCCCCTTCGTTCTTCTCATAATCTGACGGTGGTCCCGGGACTTGGGCGTGCGAGCGTGTGCGCTGCCTCAAGATCTGAGGCAGGGCGTCAGGCCTTGGGAGGCGCTGTCCCCGAGGTCAAATACTGAGACGGGCTCAGCCGTGCCTGCGCCCCTGTCAACATCTGACGGCGGTCCCGGGACTTGGGCGTGTGAGCGTGTGCGCTGCCTCAAGATCTGAGGCAGGGCGTCAGACTTTGGGAGGCGCTGTCCCCGAGGTCAAATACTGAGACGGGCTCAGCCGTGCCTGCGCCCCTGTCAACATTTGACGGCGGTCCCGGGATTTGGGCGTTGTCTCGTCAGATTTAGAGAACATCTCAGAGGCATAGGGCGCATGGCCAGATATTGAGAGGGATCGATGTGCGCCTTCGAGATATCGATTATTTTTTAAGGGACGGTGAGGTTCGGGTCTATGTGTCATGCACATGCTTGGAACGCATGGCAAGCACGAGACTAGGGCGCGAATATGCCCGTGATTTGACCCCCACAGCTAGGGCGATCCGAAGTTCTTCCGAGATTCGATTTCGTCTGAAGGGTCGCATGAGGTGCGTAGTGGGGTAGCCAGGCTTTTTGGCTGAAGCGCAAGTTGGGATGAGGGACGCGGAGGACTCTCAATATCTGAGCTTTGTGGATGAGGGCGTGAGCCATCGTCAAAAAGTGGTGAGTTGTTATATAGGATTGCCGTATTCCGTCAGAATGCGCACGAGTGCCTGAATCTGCGGGTGTTTTTCGGACTTGTTCTTCGAGGGGCGCTGTCGGTTAGGTTGACAATGGTTCAGATTTTGGAAAGGTATCAGTAATTGAGGGTGTGCCTCAAGATCTGAGGGGTTAGGTTAGGTTAGGTTAGGTTAGGTTAGGTTAGGTTAGGTTAGGTTAGGTTAGGTTAGGTTAGGTTAGGTTAGGTTAGGTTAGGTTAGGTTAGGTTTGGATAAGGAGAGAGTGCAATATGTTAGTCTAGGTTAGTTTAGGTTAGGTTTGTTTAGGTTAGGTTTGTTTAGGTTAGGTTTGTTTAGGTAAGGGTTATTTAGGGAAAAGACACAACGGGGCGAGATAGGGAGGTGCGGCACATGAATTCGGGGTGTTTTTGGACGGAGAAGACGATGGTGAAAGTTTGGAAGTCGTACGAATTCATTTTCATGAAAAAAGTTGAGAAAACAGAGTTTGCGAGTGTGTGGGACGGACAAACGTGACAGATTGAAGTGAAGGAGAGTCGATGACATGATTTGGTGAAAGTTGCAGTTTGATTGAGAAAATTTCACAAGGACAGTGACAGGTTAATGACAAGAGGGATGACAGGACAAGAATTTAATTGACAGGAAAATCAAGGGTTGCGATAGGTGAATTGAACGCGACATGATTAGGTTAGGTTTTTTTAGGATGTGTTAATTTAGGTCGATATAAAATCAGGATGACAAGAGATTTAATGACAGGGGGCATCGGAAGAGTGCAGACAAGGATTAAAATCGTGTGAATGTGAATTAAAATTAAATTGAACGCAAAGGATCATGTTGAGAATCACAGGGTCAAAGACATGGATTACGATAGGGGAATTTTAATGCGACATGATTAGGTTAGGTTATCATAGGATGTGTTAATTTAGGTAGTCGTGACAGAGTGAATAAAGATTGATGATCAAGGGGACAGTCACAGGGTAATCACATAGGGATTATCATGAGACATGTGATGGATATATTTTAATTTTAAAGAAGGGTCATTAAGTCGTATTTTGCATAAGAATAAGTTGGCATTATGGGGACAACATTTGTTGGAATAATATTGAATGGCAGCATGTATCAGGGGAGTCACAGTTAGGACATTGATCACGGGGAGAGTCACATAATGAGTGACGGTGTGGAACACAAGATGAGAAACAAGGATTACGATAGGTGAATTTTAATGCATGATGAGTAGGTTAGGTTATTATAGGATGTGTTAATTTAGGTAGTTGTGACATAGTTAATAAAGATTGATGATCAAGAGGACAGTCACAGGGGAAAGTTATTCGAGGATGATGACAAGAAGGGGATGACAAGAGATATCACAGGGATTATATAACAGGAAGAAAATACACAAGAGCATTCATGACATGGGGAATGACAAAGGACAAGAGTACAGATTTATTTTATTGATGAGAAAAATATACAGAGAGCAGGTTAGGTTAGGTTTCATGTATAAAAAGAAGAACAAGTGTCGTCACAGGGGCAAAGACATCGTGGATTACGATAGGGGAATTTTAATGCGACATGATTAGGTTAGGTTATAGAAGGGTGTGTTAATTTAGGTAGTCGTGTCATAGTGAATAAAGATTGATGAGGATGTGTTGCAACAAGGATTGCGATAGGTGAATTTTAATGCATGATGAGTAGGTTAGGTTATTATAGGATGTGCTCATTTAGGTCGATGAACATGAAGAAGACAAGAGATTTCATTTCGAGAGGAATTTTTGGAAGAAGAGAGAAGTATTATTAAAATGTTAGACAGGGTAATTTCAACACAGAGAGAGAGAGTCACGCGATAGGTGAAAATATTTTATGCGACAAGATTATTAGGTTTGGTTATTGAAGGATAGGTTCATTGAGGTAGTTATGGCATGGAGAATAAAGAGTGGTGGTGATGATGATGATGATGAAGGGGACAGTCACATTGGAAAGACAGACATAAGGATAATCATCATCACGAGTCATGTGATGGATTTTTCGAAGAAAGATCAAAAATGGGGGGGGGGGGGGGGGAATAGTTTTTGAGAATTAACATTAAGGTGGAGAGACGACGAATTAGAATGCGACAATATTATTAGGTTTGGTAATTTAATGATGTGTTGATAAAGCTTTAAAAAATAATCACAAGGAGGACAGATGCAAGTAGTATTTCATATGGCATGGGGAATGACAACAAGTGATCGGTCGCTTCTAGGACTGAGAGTTGCTGTCAAAATCGCGAGTCACTTCTAGCACTGAAGGGAGAGGAGGAGTCACTTGTATCATTGAGGGGATCATCTACTATCATACGCGGGAGTCGCTTCTATCTATCACTGGGAGTGTCGTCTGTCAAGGGCGAGAGTCGCTGTCAAGGGGGAGTGTCGCTGCTATCACTGAGAGTAGCTGCTGTCAAAATCGGGAGGCAGTTGCGGCTGTCAAGAGCGAGAGTCGGTTGTAACATTCAGAGTATCTATCATAAGTAAGAGTCGCTTCTATCACTGAGATCATCTGTCAAAATCGAGAGTCAGTTGCAGCACTGAGAGCGGCGGCTGTCAACAGCGCGAGTCGCTGTAAGAGCGATTGTGTCGCTGCTATCACTGAGAGAAGCTGCTGTCAAAATCGAGAGGCAGTTGTATCATTGAGGGTATCTGTCATAAGCGGGAGTCGCTTCTATCACTGCGGGTGGCTGTCAAAATCGAGAGTCGCTTCTAACACTGAGATTATCTTGCAACACTGAGAGTGGCTGTCATAAGTAAGAGTCGCTGCTATCACTGCGGGTAGCTGTCAAAATTGAGAGTCGCTGCTATCACTGAGAGTAGCTGTCATAAGTGAGAGTCGCTGCTATCACTGCGGGTAGCTGTCAAAATCGAGAGTCAGTTGCAGCACTGAGAGTGGCTGTCAAAATCGAGAGTCGCTTCTAACACTGAGATTATCTGTCAAAATCGAGAGTCGCTTCTAACACTGCGGGTAGCTGTAAAAATTGAGAGTCGCTTCTAACACTGCGGGTAGCTGTCAAAATCGAGAGTCGCTTCTAACACTGAGATTATCTGTCAAAATCGAGAGTCAGTTGCAGCACTGAGAGTGGCTATCATAAGTAAGAGTCGCTTCTAACACTGAGATTATCTATCATAAGCGGGAGTCGCTTCTATCACTGCGGGCAGTTGTCAAAATCAAGATTCAACCTTTGGGCGCGCCGGCCGTTTTTTTCTAAGTCCAGTGTTTAAGGTAAGGTGATCGTCGTCGTCGTTTTTGTCTAGTTGTAAGGCCGTCGCCGCCGCCACCGAATCGGAGCTGAGCGCCTGGCAGAGCAGGCCGGCGCACGAGCACTGACGCCAGATGGGCTGCCTACCTGCCGGGCGGCAACGGAGCAGAGGTGGCAGGCTGTGGGTTGTGTGGTGTGGTCTGCGACAGATGACGTGAATGCGGCGTGATTAGGTTAGGTTAATGAAGTGATTTCTTTTTTCTTTTTTGATATTCCACGGTGGCTTATCGTGCCTTGAACCATTGGCACGGGTACAAATGTCCAAAATGGCTGATTGTACTCTCCGCCGTGGGCACGCCGGTGGCGCACCAGCAGTGAAGCGAGATGGGCTGCCATTTTTTATTTATTTTCAACAGTCCAGCGTGTCCTCCTCTGCGGGTGGCTGATGCCCCCGCAATAAGGGCTCTTGATTGGAACTACTACTCTGTTTTGGTTAGGTCCCAGTATGAACGTGTGATGATGTTATCGCTGTTGTATATTGTTCTACAAGGCTCCATTATTTCAAGCTCGAACAGTGTCACATGTCCAACCACTTCTTTCCTCCTTTCGTGTGTTGTAAGGTTTAATAATATTACTGATAGTGCGTTTGTTTCTGGTCACATTTTTATTTTTTAAAAAAGGTATATATATAAATGGAATGAAAATTAATTAAGGAGAAACAACAACACTTCTGTTCATTACTGCAGCGTCGAAAGTCGGTCTTCAGCCTCAGCTGCGAAGAGCACGGCCTCCTGCCTCAGCTGCAACTGAAAAATGAAATGAAAAATATTGTAGTGCTGAAAAAATGCTATGATCTGTGGTGATTTTCTTCCCAAGCTTTGCACATTACGCCTTTAAAAAATGAAGCAGCAGAGAGGGTATAAGGTGTTTGGAATTTTTTTGTTTCCTTACCCTGGCGTCCTGCACTATCTCCATGGCTCTCCGTGACCCCAAGTAGGGAATCGTCTTGGCGATGGCTTTCGGATCGGAAGCTGCGACATCCTGGACCGTCTTGAGCCCCATGTTCAGGATGAGCTTGGCGCGCTCCTGTTGACGGGAGAAATAAGAAGAAATTGTCATGCCGAAACGTCGTTATTATTATTATTATTATTATTATTATTATTATTATTAGTAGTAGTATTGTTAAAAATCAGGCTTACCGGTGTGACGTGTCTGAGAACGATCAGAGGTGCCAATTCATCATCGCATGCGTCAGCCAGCTTCCTGGCCATTACCATCGCCAGTGGAGGGTACCACCAAATTTTCCCCAAAGCCTTCAAAAACATATCAGAAGGTTAGGGGGTATCGTTTCCGACAAATTTTCGAATTTGATATCGGCGCATGTCGGGATTTTTGTGTAAGGACGATAAAGACCCAGTAATTTTTTTTTCAGATTTTTAAAATGATATCTCAGGATCCAGCCAGGACCTCAAAGTTTCGAAAAACCGGTTCAAACGCAGTGCGGAATTTCTCATTCCGTATTGTGTACCATTATGGATCTGGCGCATGTCGCGTAGTGTGCGGGAAAAGTTTGTCTACAATCAGGATTTTTTCCGGCTCAATCGCACAATATCTCAGGGTCCAGCCAAGCGATTTTGTAATTTACGCCCCTGGCGGGTAGGCAACCCGCGCCCGGGTTCCCGTCCCAGCGCTGCAGTTCTAACTCCAGGCATATTAGCAAACAGAGGGCCGTTTGCTTAAAATAATTTGCGGCACGACGAGCTTTTGAGAACTGCTAGAGTTCAGTATGGAAAATAACATGTGTGACTTTCAGTTTTTTCTATCGGTGGGGTTTTGAACAAATCGCGTCGAAAGTTCAAATTTTTAACGCTCCCCCTTATTTCATGTAAAGTGGTGCTGTTCGAGCCTAAATTGACTAAGAAGAGTAGGGTTTGGCTCACTAGATGCGAAAAAGGCAGTCGATTCTGGAAATGTGCAGGTTGATGTACTTTGGAGCCGTTCTCTGGGACTTGGCGAGGAAAAAGTTATAAAAAACAAAAGTTTAGAAATAGTGTAACTAACATTTTCATGAAATATCTAAGTAACAGCTACACAAACCAAAATAAGTTCTATAAACGCTGTAGAGCACACATGTACCTTTTAAATGAACTGTTTTTGGTGTCTCTGCGATCGTTGGTTCCGAAGATAAAGAGTTTTAAAGGGCGCTGAATGACGTATCTTCACGCTTCTTTCCAGCCTTTTCGGCTCCTTTTTTATAACTTCAGATTGATGCCATCCTTTCATTAATTGTCGCTGAACCCTTGGGTTTGGCTCATTGCATCCAGATAAAGATCTAAATTTACGAATGCCTGGGATATTGCATGTTAGAGTCATCAGTTTCTACAAATATAATAAACATTTTATAAGTTTTGAGGTAGTCTCACACGTTTTTCCTGGTATTTCTAACAACGATCAGGGAGCCAAACCAGAGCACTCTACAATTTGGGCACCAGCAACGTCGATTTGAAGTTAAAAAACGGAATAAGAAGAAACGTTAAAATTTGAACACCTTGAACACGATTAAATCAAAAACCCACCGTTGGAGAAATTCGAAACTTACGTATATTTATCTCCACACTAGATTCTATCAGTACCCAAAAGCGTCTCAAATTATTTAGGGGAAATATCTTATTTCTCTTGATTACAAGGTAATTGCACCGACTGACCTAGACGTGTTTGACTACTTCCAAACTTATGTAAAATGTATATTTGTTAACTATTAACCAATGACTCGAAAACGCAATATCCTGGGCATTCGTTAAAATAGATCTTTATCTGCATGCAATGAGCCAAACCCAAGTGTTCTGCGACAATTAATATTAGGATGGCATCAATCTGAAGGTATAAAAGAGGAGCCGAAAAGGCTGAAAAGAAGCGTGAAGATACGTCATTCAGCGCCCTTTAAAACTCTTCATCTTCGGAACCAACGATCGCAGAGACACCGAAGACTGCTCTACAGCGTGTAAAGAAGAACTTATTTTTGTTTGTGTAGCTGTTACTTAGATATTTCATGAAAACGTTAGTTACACTATTTCTAAACTTTTGTTTTTTATCACTTTTTCCTCGCCAAGTCCCAGAGAACGGCTCCAAAGTACATCAACCTGAACATTTCTAGAATCGCCTACCTTTTTTGCATCTAGTGAGCCAAACCCTACCCTTCTAAGTCATTTTGGGCTCGAACGGCACCACTTTACATGAAATAAGGGGGAGCGTTAAAAATTTGAACTTTCGACGCGATTTGTTCAAAAACCCACCGATAGAAAAAGCTGAAAGTCACACATGTTATTTTCCATACTGAACTCTAGCAGTTCTCAAAAGCTCGTCGTGCCGCAAATTATTTTAAGCAAACGGCCCTATGTTTGCTAATATGCCTGGAGTTAGAACTGCAGCGCTGGGACGGGAAACCGGCCGCGGGTTGCCTACCCGCCAGGGGCGTAAATTACAAAATCGCTTGGCTGGACCCTGAGATATTGTGCGATTGAGCCGGAAAAAATCCTGATTGTAGACAAACTTTTCCCGCACACTACGCGACATGCGCCAGATACATAATGGTGCGCAGATGTCCCGTGCGAACATGGCGCTCCATAGCCTGGTCAAAATGCTGGTCAGCTTTGCATTCCTGCGAGCGTTCGGCCGGCCCACGAGCCAGGGAGCTAGCCACGCCTCTGTGACCCCCAATGCTTCAATGGCGCGGGCGTCGGGGTGATTTTTAAAGTTGTCAAACTGCAACAATGACGAGTAATAATAATAATAATAATAATAATAAAAAAATGAGCTTTCCTTGCCGGGTGCACAGCGCACACGGAACTGCAGTGGAACTGTATATACCCTCAAACTCGTAATACGTACCACCTTGCTCATGAGCGGAATCACCTCGCTGTCCCTCAGAGAGTTTCGACCCAGCAGTGGCATGCTTATGTCCACTGTTGTGGAGAGGTACAAGATTTCAAGTGGATTGGCCAGGCTCATAGTGTGCTGGAGTGTGGTCACCTCTTGGATGAAGTCCTCGGCGTCCTCCAGCGAGATGCATCCTTAAAGTTCAAATTAAAAATCATAAGGTTAGACACATCGAACACACACCGGCAAGAGTGGCGAAACGAAATCAATTTTTTTTTTTTTTTTTCATTTTTCTTTAGATCCGAGGTGCCTTACCGACTGCTGTCGCCGCTGCGAAGAGAGATGGCCGAAGCAGAACATCTGGAATATGAAGTACATCGCCCGTCCGTTTGGAGGCCGCCTCGCCGAGTACCGTGAGGAGTCTGTCACAATCCGCGTGGCTGACGGTCTCTAGAATGTGACCTTCCTGATCCGTCTCACCCCAAGATTGCCTGTCGGTGAGGGTCACAGCAGCCGCCTTCCCATCACCAGCAGAGGAGTCGTAGTACTTTTCTCGGACGTGCACTTCAAGGATGTCCTCCTCTGCTGCTGCTGCTGCTGCTGCTGCTGCTGCTGCTGCTGCTGCTGCTCCCCTGCGCCATTACGACGACAAAGGACCTCGATGTGATTCCTCTTGATGAGATCCTGTGACACGTAAAGCAGACGGTGAATGTCATAGTTGTATATGTGTGTATATATATATATATATTTTCTACATTTTTTTCACTTACACGTAGCTCGGTGAGAAGCGGCTCGATGGTCCTCTGCCTGCCACTGTTCATGTTGGTGGTGGTGGTGGTGGTGGTGGTTGTCGCCGTATCGTCTTCCTCCTCGCCTTCCTGGTAGAGGAGGGTTGCCTTGTACGTTTGGATGACGTCCGACAGCCTCAGGATCTTGGCGACATCGAGGACGCTCAGGATGATCCTAGTGATGGCCGACATGGTGTTGGGAACAACTCCGGTAGCTGCGTCTTCCTTGGTGCCCTTCACGTAGAACGTGGTGGTCTCCTGCAGTTGGCTCCTGACTGGTTCCACGTGCTCGTCAACTAGCTGACAGAACCGTCCCACGTCATTCGGTTTTATGATGATGTAGGAGTCCGCCACGCCACCTTGTTGCGGCTGGTGCTCAGGTCGTCCGGAGGAGGAGGAGGCCGTCCTCCCTGCCCGGCCGACCATCTGCAGGTACCTCGCACATGTGATGAATTCTCCGCCGATTTTCGGAGAACGTATTATCACTCTGGACGCAGGCAAGTTGATCCCAGCCGCCAACGTCGTCGTGCAGCAGAGAACGGAGAGGGTCCCGCGCGCGAACGCCTCCTCGATCTCCTTTCTCTCAACGGCATGGAGAGCGGCTGAGTGGTAAGCAATGCCTACCTTGATACCTCGGAGGAGTACTCGGCACACCATCCCTTTGCTCTCGTTGAGCAGATGACCAACGATCCTCTTCCTTTCGACGTGCACGTCACCATCATCAGTTGTAGCTGCAGCAGCAGCAGCAGCAGCGGCGGCGGCGGCGTCGGCGGCGGCGGCGGCACAGTCACCGCCCTCTTGTGTCATGGACGGTTGCCCTCGGACTTTCAGCCTAAGTGCGCATAACAAAAAAAACACACACACATGGTGGTCAACACAAACCCATGCATAGGTTCTGCAACAATGTATGGGGAGTACTTACCCAAAGACAGCGTCGTACGCCTGAGTCAGACTGTCACACAGGTTGACGCACGCGTCTCTCGTGGGACAGAAGACGATGGCTGACTCTCCCCTCCGCATGGTGTCAAAGACAAGGTTCGCAATAATCCGGAGATCCCAGCAATGCTCGTCTTCCTGTTTGACGCTCTGTGCCCTATCTGCATATGAGTCTCCGATCGTCTTGATACTCCCACACAGGTCATCCCACCCTGCGTCACCCCGCGCAACCCGGAGGACTGCTTCAACGAGCTCGGGGTTCATCTCGGATGCGGTGCTTGCCAGCGTTGCCGTATCCACCTCTTCCCGTCTGAGCTTGTCGCAGTACTCCCTGACGTTCTGCGGCACGACCGTGATGGGTGGGAACGTCAGCTGGATTGAGGCATTCCTGTGCGGCAGCCCGAAGCGCGCGTTCCTGGACACGTGCTGCTTGTGCTGCGCCATCTTCAGCCAGAGGAGTGGCACGTTTTCTGTGTGAATCCTCTCGTTTTGGAGCAGGTCCACGCTGCTCATGAGATCAACACCGGTCCGGGAGAAGACTCTACTATTGGACCTGTCCTCGTCATTCTTCGCCTCCTCTTGCATGATCTGCTGCTGCTGCTGCTGCAGGAGCCTGTTGTCGAAATTCACGGACGCGCGACCGTCCTCCCTGCGTATGATGGGGAACGCGCTTCCGTGTACCACGACGTTTTCCTCAATCCCTTTGGGCCTCTGTGTCACTTGGAAGACGGAGCAGTTGTCGCCTGCTCCCGCACCGAGGAACGCGGCGACCTCCTCCGGGTTCCCAATCGTGGCCGACAGAGCCAAGATCCTGGTGCTCTTGCCCGAACACGTGATGACGCTCGTCACCAGCTCCTCCACCACGGTTCCCCTACCCCTGTCGCCGACCATGTGGATCTCATCTATTACCATGAGGCCGATCTCTTCCCGCCTGTGTCCGTCCTTGCAAAGGAACCTCCAGATCCCGTTCGCTTTCTCGTTCGTGCAAACGTACAAGGTCCGGAGCTTGGCCCTCTGTCGTGGCACCGGGAAGCGGCCCTTGGGTCCTGCGTACTCGGCCACGGAGAAGACCGGCAGCTTCTCTGCCAGCACCTTAAGCTCCGTAACTTTCTCAGCGGCGATCGCCACATAAGGTAGGGCAAGTATGGCGTCCTTCTTGTCTATCACCATAGCCCTGACTATGAGAATGACGGCCACGAGGGTTTTCCCTCCGCTCGTCGGAGCTACAATGAGGCAGTTCTTTTGGCCTGCGTCCTCCAGAAGGTGCTTCGCGATTGCTTGCTCCTGCCAATCGCGGAGTCCCGTGATGCGGAAAGATTCGAACACGGCCCTTCTCACCGCGGTGCCCATTCCGAAGAAATTGTGGTCGTCTCCCGGATCTGCCCCCCCCTGCAGCAGTGGCAACGGCGGCGGCGGCGGCGGGCACTCAGCAGCATCTGCCGAACACCGTTAATTATTGTACTTGTCCCATTAATTGATAGGTTAGGTACACATTGAGGTTTTTCGCGCCGTTGCCTGAGGAAATGATGGCAACTGGCATTTGATCAGGGATGTGTCTACTCCCAGTATTTTCCTTCATGCAGGAACCCCCCCCCCCCCCCTGCAGAAAATTGTTTTGCATGAAAGAATTTCGCAGGAAAACAGATAAGGATTGCAATAGCTGACATGAACGCGGCGTGATTAGGTTAGGTTATGAGAGATATGTTTTTTTGTTTTAATATTTACCTGACTCTCTCTCTCTCTCTATCTCTCCCTCTCTCTCTCTCTCTCTCTCTCTCTCTCTCTCTCTCTCTCTCTCTCTGATTTTTCAGACTTGCCTTGTGGTGGTGACTCTACCCTCGACCTCTTCCGCACCGGCGGCTCGTTTTCGTCGCACAGGGCGATATGGGGCCATGTAGGGCCCATCCATCCGAATCGCTCGCAAACGACGAACCAGGTGATGAAGGTGGCGTCGGAGGGTCTTCCTGTGGCCTTTCCTCCATGTCTCTCACCTGCAGAATACAAGGGAGTGTGTTTTTTTTCTTGTTTTTTTTTTCTTCTTTCAAAATGGACTGAATCCGACTTTCAGAGAACTCAGTGACATGAACAATGTTCATCGTTTAGCACTATGAGAACGACCGCGTTAGCGATTTCATGTCTACACGGACAATTCTTCGAGATGCAACTGTCAGAAGTGGACACGGCAACATGGTCTCAACATACGGGGGGTTAGGGAATATACTAAATGACCTAGGTCACCTTGGATGCAGCACAAACCTCTAGCTGCGTTACACCGTACTGAAGTGAAGAAAGTCTCAACCCGAATTGTTCCCCACTGCGAATTCAAGTTCAGAGTGAAGCTCCTAAAGTATTGGCATGACAACACTTCCCAACGGGATAGATCGCTTTGCAGGTTAGGTTTGTTCTGGCCACTCATTATTACTCGAAACTGCTTTCTGTAGACGCACCATGCAATACATCTGACTTTATGTCATACCTGCCAGACGCCACTACCTACCCTCTTGATAGCAGAACAGAAATGTATGTGCTATGTCAAGCCTTTCCATGAAACAGTTCTTGAGTAAAAAATTAACAACAAGGTTGAATCTCACGCCAGCCACTCTTGAGAAGTAAAATGTACGGAGCTGCGTACCAACGAGTTTTGGTCACGAGCTTGAATGTCAGATGGACAACCGGGTTTGAAGACAACTTTAACATTTACGAAAGAATAATATCATCACAAGTTGACTGTATAATTCATGCTTCGGTTCCGCAATTTTCTGGTGTGGGTGGATTGGCAGCAATGACTGTAGGCGTCATAATCGAAACCAAATTGTTAACCGTTAGAAAAACACCCTTGACAGAATGTGAGAAAATAATTTTAATTTTTCTGTCTTCGGTCACAAGAAAATACCCCCTGACAAAGACGATACATCCAAGTCCATATTCAAATAAAGGCAAGAGTTGGACAAATTTGTGTGTCCTTCCCTATCCTCTGCCTTCTGGAAAGATGAGAAATCGACCTGCGTCACTTACAAGCTATACCGTCCTCACCCTCGCTCACCGAGGCGAAAGCATTGCTTGTTACAGGCGGAAATTGAAGAAATGGTGAGTATTTAAATTGTTTGGGGTGTAAAGAACTCTGTCCCCCGAACATCGTTTGCGAAATTCGTCATACTTCTTCTGTTCGACATTTCTATGTGGATCATTTTCCGTATGCATGATGTGAATGGGATGGGGTTAGGTTTTGAAAGTCGTCATCACTGTATTTTGCCTTGGGCTGACCTGAGACCTCCACGACGAGCGGTTGAACATGTCATTGATTTTTTTTATCTTTCTCGCCCCAACGGAGGAATTGGGACGAGGAGTATTATGCCCTGTCTGCGTTAGACAAGTGGTAAAAAGTGGTCTGGTTCAAACTTGACCTGAGTTCCAAAACTTCAGCAGCTACAGACCGTTGTGCAGTAAAATACTGCGATTTCTTATGGCACATGCGGAAATAATACTGAGATCAAATCCCAGTGCTCTTAAATAAAACATGTTACCTGTGTTTACTATATTTCGGATCGTGCTCGTCGCACGATGTACACCGTGGGAGGTTATGGGACACCCACACACTCACTCACATGATGCATCATGGTTGTTTGCAGGACCGACAGTGGAAGCATGAGGCGGACAGTCACTCAGATGAATCCGACGCAGAACCTGACGACGCCTCCCACCGGGACGGCCCTAGTCGCCAAATGACAACACCGTTTCGACGCCGCAAACAAGGTCGTCCATCAGGCTCCAGTCAAAATCCTTGGTTCACATGGCAGATAGACGAAGTATTTAAGTTGATGTTGAAGCGTTTGCCAACAAATCCCTGTGGGACAGAATTTTTGATAGCAGTGAAGGAGGTGAGTTACTTGGCATGCAGAATTAAAAATGTACATAGCCCCCCCCCCCCCCCCCCATATGGATGGGGCTCAATGTACACAATCTGCTTTAGGTTAACTGGAACATGATATATAGCACAGGAAATGCACTCTTACGATTACCCCTTGATGTTTAACTCTGCAGGTCTTTCCCGATCGCAGCCTATCCGCGATCCAATCTTTCATCAGCCAGAGACTGAAACCAATGGTGCCGAAACTCATCGATCACTGGTACGGTGGACACTTGGACAGACTATCTCCTGCTCAGCGTACATTTTTAGCGTAAGTGCACCATTTGATCTCTATATGCGCTCCCTAGAAATACCAAAATGTCATGTTCATTGATGGAGAGCCATTTGGTCTCATTGCAGAGAATTCATCGGTGACCGTTACCCTAAACTCGGAACCTCACTGATGCTCTTCGACGAGAGTGACGTCGAGGAGGAGAATGATCAGAGTCATCAAACGCATCCGCGGATGAGGAAATCATGCAATGAGGACAAGAGTTCTGCTGGCAAAGGTGCTCCCAGCCATTCCGACATGCGTTTCCATTCCTCTGGCTACAGCAGTACCGCCTGCTCCTCCAGATCATATGGACGACCTCAGTACCCACAGCTAGAAATATCGCTCGATGGCTCCAAGAAATCTCACGGTGCTAGTGGACATATGGTGGGCCAAGGTAGAGGTGACTTCAGCCGTTCTGAGATGCCATTCCATTTCAGTGCCTCCCGCCGCAGCAGCACCGCCTCTAGCACCTGCGTACGACCGCAGTCCCCACAGCAAGATTTATCACCGGACGGCTTCGAG
This sequence comes from Odontothrips loti, assembly GCA_038380765.1. Taxonomy (NCBI): domain Eukaryota; kingdom Metazoa; phylum Arthropoda; class Insecta; order Thysanoptera; family Thripidae; genus Odontothrips; species Odontothrips loti. The sequence continues at coordinate 99,336 of CM076248.1, read as the reverse complement.
GAACCTCACGGTACTGGTGTTCATCTGGAGAGCGGAGATGGAGGCGGTCCCAGCAATGCCGACAATGGTGTCGGTGCCTCTCGCCACAGCAGAGTCGCCTCTAGCATGCGACCCCAGTCCCCACTGCAAGATATTTTGCAGGATGGCTTCAGGGAATCTCACTGTGCTGGCCGAGATGGCAGGGCAGGGCCCAGCCATGGTGACGGTAGTTGCTGTGCCTCTCGCCGCAGCCGTGACAGATCCAGTTCCTCCGGACGACACCACCAACAGATGGATGTGGCACAAGGAGGATCCAGGGCATCTCGGGGGGCTCGTGATCATCTAGGCAGCAGTAGTGAAAGCGGAGCCGGCCGATGTGACAATCGTGACGGTGCCCACCGCCGTAGCAGGGTGAGTCACTTTTTCACAGGACGACCCCACTCTCCACACATGGATAGTTTTGAAGATGGTGGTGGCTACATGTATTACGGGGGGCGTGGTGAATCACGCTACAATCCCTACTTCGTGCCACAGAAGATGTCCACCCCCGTGAAGGAGAAGAAAAGTACACAGCTTTCGCGTAGGACTGGGGGATGGCACTGGAGTGAGGAAGGCGACTTCAAGGTACCCACGTCGCCCTCATGCTGTGATGATGTTATGCCCCTTCATATCAAGCAAGAGCCAGCGGACAGGACTCCAAGATCACACGGAAAACATGGAGAAGGCTCCAGTTCACAGAGCCCCATCTATGTCTCTAGCGACAGCGAAGATGACGGTGGTCAAAATGACATGAACGCTAGCCGGGAGCTGTTGCCACAGCAAAAACAAACAGACACTGTGGTCGACTTAGAACAGTCACTGTCCGAGCAAATGCGGAAGTACTTGATAGAGGCGATAGACATCGTGGAAAACTCTGGGTCCACAGAATGTTCCGCTGCAGAGACTGCCACTCCAAATCTGATCGTGGGAGAAAGCGGGGACACTACAGGCAACTTGAAGTCACAAGACGCGAGCGCTGCATCGACCAGTGGTGTGGACGTTCCCTTGGCCGAAAGCAGGGACTCTCTGGACCAATCAGTGCCACAAGAGACAAGCGCTGCATCGACCAGTGGTGTGGATGTTCCCTTGGCCGAAAGCAGGGACTCTCTGGACAAATCAGAGCCACAAGAGGGGATCGCTGCAAAGACCATGATACACACAGAAGACCGGCCCGTCAGCGCTGCAACGGAAGCTGCAGAAGACCTCGCTGTGGTGCTCAGGGACTCGCAGCTTCGCGCACGCGTGCAGACGGTCACCAGAATCGAGATATTTGAGGCCGACGAGAAGCGCGGTCTGGATTCGAACTTTGTTGCAGCTGAAACACGTGACGGGGGGTATGTCATCATCCACCGCCCGTCGGCTGCGAACAAGGCGAAATCCGTCAACTGGTCAATGGAGGTGGTCACTGGAAATCCCAACGACACCTCAGAACCCGTTGAAGACATCTCGAAAAGGGATATCGTCAGTCGTGCTGACGGTCCCTTTTCCTACACACCATTGTTAGTGACCGGCGAGGGTGTGAAGAAGAAAGGGAACAACTACCTGACGCTGGAGACAGGTGACGGAAAAACCATGCCGGTCTTCTTCAGGCGCAAGTAGAGAGGACTTCATTATTTTTCGTAATTCCTTTTCATTTCTGATTTGTTCTAACTGCGGCTTTCTTGTGACTGGAGGCGTCAAAGATAGCAGGGCAAAAAGGTACATGACATTTTGTTTTTGTTTTATCTTGGGCCAGTGTTACCCTATCATCTGTATTATGCCATTGTTCGTTTTTATTTTAATGTTAACACATGCCTCATTGTTCAAACTATCGTATCAGAATAAAAAAAAAAAATTGGTTTTCCATGATTGGTGAAGAACTCATTATTTTTTTAAAAATTATGTCTCATCCAAGGCTACACAGCACAGTGACAGTCAGTTCCATTTCAGGATGACAATTAAATTATTCCATTGTTTTGGTTGCGGAAACATGGTCATTTCAGAGTCACACTGTCCACACCTAGTTCATCTTACAGAGCACATTTTTCTGAGCTAAAAGACATCTCCACCTCAAATTGAAGTCAAACACTTCCAGAGAAATCAATATTTCATCTTTCATACCATCCACAGAGGTTCGTAGAATTCAGTGGTGTCATCACACATTTCAGGCCAGAGGACACAATAATTATCTGATGACCTCAAGATTTTTAGGACATGGAGTGCACCTATGGGCGCTGCTTTTAAGCCATCATTTTCAAAATTCGGTTCAGTACTTGCTGAGAAATCATTCCATTTGTGTTCAAAGTGGCATGGATTTAGCCCACATATAGGTATATAGCTCCTGAGGTACAGAAATTCAACGCTTCATCGTAACAAGCTGAAAGTTTTTGCACCTATACTACCTACTATTTGGGACTTCTGTGTAAAATTACAGCACTGGCACCCTCCTGGTTTTATATTTATGGATTGGTCTATGTCAGCAGGATGGGACATGACTCCGTCTCGGAGACTGAAGTTCTTACCAAGAAGCAATCTCATCTGCAACAAGCAATAATGATCTGATGACTTCCATATTTTAATGCCATAGAGTACATCAGTGGGCGCTCCTTTTAAACCATCATTTTTAAATTTCGGATTACAACTTGCTGAGAAAATAATTGATTTGTGTTGTTAGTTGCAAGGACATGGCCCCTTCACAACTTTCATCCAAAGTACTTTGCTGAGAAATGCCCAGAGAAACCGAAAGTACACTGTTACATTTTTGTAACAGTGTACTGTAGTGCTCATCTCCTCTCTCTGTGGTCCGATCATGGTGAGACTTGGATTAAAATTCTTGTCTCAATCCCCTTTACAACTTTCATCAAGAGTACTTTGCTGAGAAATGCCCAGAAAAACCGAAAGTACACTGTTACATTTTTGTAACTATGTACTGTGGTGCTCATCTCCTCTCTCTGTGGTCCGATCAGGGTGAAACTTGGCTTAAAATTCTTGTCTCAAGCCCCTTTACAACTTTCATCTAGAGTACTTTGCTGAGAAATGCCCAGAAAAACCGAAAGTACACTGTTACATTTTTGTAACAGTGTACTGTAGTGCTCATCTCCTCTCTCTGTGGTCCGATCATGGTGAGACTTGGATTAAAATTCTTGTCTCAATCCCCTTTACAACTTTCATCAAGAGTACTTTGCTGAGAAATGCCCAGAAAAACCGAAAGTACACTGTTACATTTTTGTAACTATGTACTGTGGTGCTCATCTCCTCTCTCTGTGGTCCGATCAGGGTGAAACTTGGCTTAAAATTCTTGTCTCAAGCCCCTTTACAACTTTCATCTAGAGTACTTTGCTGAGAAATGCCCAGAAAAACCGAAAGTACACTGTTACATTTTTGTAACAGTGTACTGTAGTGCTCATCTCCTCTCTCTGTGGTCCGATCATGGTGAGACTTGGATTAAAATTCTTGTCTCAATCCCCTTTACAACTTTCATCAAGAGTACTTTGCTGAGAAATGCCCAGAAAAACCGAAAGTACACTGTTACATTTTTGTAACTATGTACTGTGGTGCTCATCTCCTCTCTCTGTGGTCCGATCAGGGTGAAACTTGGCTTAAAATTCTTGTCTCAAGCTCCTTTACAACTTTCATCTAGAGTACTTTGCTGAGAAATGCCCAGAAAAACCGAAAGTACACTGTTACATTTTTGTAACAGTGTACTGTAGTGCTCATCTCCTCTCTTTGTGGTCCGATCATGGTGAGACTTGGCTTAAAATTGTGGTTTCATTTTACCCTTTATAAGTTTTCTCTTACCCAGGTGGGTACATTTATATCTTTCAGCATGTAAGTGGAGAAATAAGAAATGATGCTATTTCTAAAATTGGTATTGTTTATTCTGACACGGTGTCTTGTTTTACCATTGTGCAAATACACAAGTCTTACACATTTTCAATGTTATTGATCCATACTGGATTGCTGTAGAACATTCATACATTTTTTGCGACATAGTGGTCAGTGCAGTAACCTTTTTTTTAAAAAGTTTATTATTTAATATCCTCCAATATCCTCCAATATGTAATTTAGCACATGTCCTACAGAAGAATCGTACTTTATGGTTAGGTTACCTTGGTTCTATCACTTTGCTTTCTTTACCGTAGGTGCACTTTTTCACAAGCTGCTTCGTGGTTAGGTTAGGTTAGGTTAGGTTAGGTTAGGTTAGGTTAGGTTAGGTTAGGTTAGGTTAGGTTAGGTTAGGGTTAGGTTAGGTTAGGTTAGGTTAGGTTTGGATAAGGAGAGAGTGCAATATGTTAGTCTAGGTTAGTTTAGGTTAGGTTTGTTTAGGTTAGGTTTGTTTAGGTAAGGGTTATTTAGGGAAAAGACACAACGGGGCGAGATAGGGAGGTGCGGCACATGAATTCGGGGTGTTTTTGGACGGAGAAGACGATGGTGAAAGTTTGGAGTCGTACGAATTCATTTTGATGAAAAAGTTGAGAAAACAGAGTTTGCGAGTGTGTGGGACGGACAAACGTGACAGATTGAAGTGAAGGAGAGTCGATGACATGATTTGGTGAAAGTTGCAGTTTGATTGAGAAAATTTTACAAGGACAGTGACAGGTTAATGACAAGAGGGATGACAGGACAAGAATTTAATTGACAGGAAAATCAAGGGTTGCGATAGGTGAATTGAACGCGACATGATTAGGTTAGGTTATTATAGGATGTGTTAATTTAGGTCGATGTAAAATCAGGATGACAAGAGATTTAATGACAGGGGGCATCATCGGAAGAGTGCAGACAAGGATTAAAATCGTGTGAATGTGAATGAAAATTGAATTGAACACAATAAGGATCATGTTGAAAATGTCACACAGGGTCAAAGACATCATGGATTACGATAGGGGAATTTTAATGCGACATGATTAGGTTAGGTTATGGGAGGATGTGTTAATTTAGGTTTGGTACAGATGAATAAAGATTGATGATCAAGGGGACAGTCACAGTGGTAATCACAAGGGATTATCATGACATGTGATGGGGGAATTTTAAAGAAGGGTCATTAAGTCGTATTTTGCATAAGAATAAGTTGGCATTATGGGGACAACATTTGTTGCGAATAATATTGAATGGCAGCATGTATCAGGGGAGTCACAGTTAGGACATTGACACGGGGAAGTACATAATATGATGTGTGGAACACAAGATGAGAAACAAGGATTACGATAAAGGTAATTTATGATAATCACAAGAGTCAGTGACAATGAAGATTGATGATCAAGAGGACAGTCACAGGGGAAAGTTATTATTATTATTCGAGGGATGACAAGAGATATCACAGGGATTATATAACAGGAAGAAAATACACAAGAGCATTCATGACATGGGGAATGACAAAGGACAAGAGTACAGATTTTTTTATTGATGAGAAAAATATACAGAGAGCAGGTTAGGTTAGGTTTCATGTATAAAAAGAAGAACAAGTGTCGTCACAGGGGCAAAGACATCGTGGATTACGATAGGGGAATTTTAATGCGACATGATTAGGTTAGGTTATAGAAGGGTGTGTTAATTTAGGTAGTCGTGTCATAGTGAATAAAGATTGATGAGGATGTGTTGCAACAAGGATTGCGATAGGTGAATTTTAATGCATGATGAGTAGGTTAGGTTATTATAGGATGTGCTCATTTAGGTCGATGAACATGAAGAAGACAAGAGATTTCATTTCGAGAGGAATTTTTGGAAGAAGAGAGAAGTATTATTAAAATGTTAGACAGGGTAATTTCAACACAGAGAGAGAGAGTCACGCGATAGGTGAAAATATTTTATGCGACAAGATTATTAGGTTTGGTTATTGAAGGATAGGTTCATTGAGGTAGTTATGGCATGGAGAATAAAGAGTGGTGGTGATGATGATGATGATGAAGGGGACAGTCACATTGGAAAGACAGACATAAGGATAATCATCATCACGAGTCATGTGATGGATTTTTCGAAGAAAGATCAAAAATGGGGGGGGGGGGGGGGGGGGGGGGGGGGGGGGGGGGGAATAGTTTTTGAGAATTAACATTAAGGTGGAGAGACGACGAATTAGAATGCGACAATATTATTAGGTTTGGTAATTTAATGATGTGTTGATAAAGCTTTAAAAAATAATCACAAGGAGGACAGATGCAAGTAGTATTTCATATGGCATGGGGAATGACAACAAGTGATCGGTCGCTTCTAGGACTGAGAGTTGCTGTCAAAATCGCGAGTCACTTCTAGCACTGAAGGGAGAGGAGGAGTCACTTGTATCATTGAGGGGATCATCTACTATCATACGCGGGAGTCGCTTCTATCTATCACTGGGAGTGTCGTCTGTCAAGGGCGAGAGTCGCTGTCAAGGGGGAGTGTCGCTGCTATCACTGAGAGTAGCTGCTGTCAAAATCGGGAGGCAGTTGCGGCTGTCAAGAGCGAGAGTCGGTTGTAACATTCAGAGTATCTATCATAAGTAAGAGTCGCTTCTATCACTGAGATCATCTGTCAAAATCGAGAGTCAGTTGCAGCACTGAGAGCGGCGGCTGTCAACAGCGCGAGTCGCTGTCAAGAGCGATTGTGTCGCTGCTATCACTGAGAGAAGCTGCTGTCAAAATCGAGAGGCAGTTGTATCATTGAGGGTATCTGTCATAAGCGGGAGTCGCTTCTATCACTGCGGGTGGCTGTCAAAATCGAGAGTCGCTTCTAACACTGAGATTATCTTGCAACACTGAGAGCGGCTATCATAAGTAAGAGTCGCTGCTATCACTGCGGGTAGCTGTCAAAATTGAGAGTCAGTTGCAGCACTGAGAGTGGCTGTCATAAGTAAGAGTCGCTGCTATCACTGCGGGTAGCTGTCAAAATTGAGAGTCGCTGCTATCACTGCGGGTAGCTGTCAAAATTGAGAGTCGCTGCTATCACTGCGGGTAGCTGTCAAAATTGAGAGTCAGTTGCAGCACTGAGAGTGGCTGTCAAAATCGAGAGTCGCTTCTAACACTGCGGGTAGCTGTCAAAATTGAGAGTCGCTTCTAACACTGCGGGTAGCTGTCAAAATCGAGAGTCGCTTCTAACACTGAGATTATCTGTCAAAATCGAGAGTCAGTTGCAGCACTGAGAGTGGCTATCATAAGTAAGAGTCGCTTCTAACACTGAGATTATCTATCATAAGCGGGAGTCGCTTCTATCACTGCGGGCAGTTGTCAAAATCAAGATTCAACCTTTGGGCGCGCCGGCCGTTTTTTTCTAAGTCCAGTGTTTAAGGTAAGGTGATCGTCGTCGTCGTTTTTGTCTAGTTGTAAGGCCGTCGCCGCCGCCACCGAATCGGAGCTGAGCGCCTGGCAGAGCAGGCCGGCGCACGAGCACTGACGCCAGATGGGCTGCCTACCTGCCGGGCGGCAACGGAGCAGAGGTGGCAGGCTGTGGGTTGTGTGGTGTGGTCTGCGACAGATGACGTGAATGCGGCGTGATTAGGTTAGGTTAATGAAGTGATTTCTTTTTTCTTTTTTGATATTCCACGGTGGCTTATCGTGCCTTGAACCATTGGCACGGGTACAAATGTTAGGTCCCAGTATGAACGTGTGATGATGTTATCGCTGTTGTATAGGTTAGGTTAGGAACAGTGTCACATGTCCAACCACTTCTTTCCTAGGTTAGGTAGGTTAGGTTAGGTTAGGTTAGGTTAGGTTAGGTTAGGTTAGGTTAGGTTAGGTTAGGTTAGGTTAGGTTAGGTTAGGTTAGGTTAGGTTAGGTTAGGTTAGGTTAGGTTAGGTTAGGTTAGGTTAGGTTAGGTTAGGTTAGGTTAGGTTAGGTTAGGTTTGGATAAGGAGAGAGTGCAATATGTTAGTTTAGGTTAGGTTTGTTTAGGTTAGGTTTGTTTAGGTAAGGGTTATTTAGGGAAAAGACACAACGGGGCGAGATAGGGAGGTGCGGCACATGAATTCGGGGTGTTTTTGGACGGAGAAGACGATGGTGAAAGTTTGGAAGTCGTACGAATTCATTTTCATGAAAAAAGTTGAGAAAACAGAGTTTGCGAGTGTGTGGGACGGACAAACGTGACAGATTGAAGTGAAGGAGAGTCGATGACATGATTTGGTGAAAGTTGCAGTTTGATTGAGAAAATTTCACAAGGACAGTGACAGGTTATTGACAAGAGGGATGACAGGACAAGAATTTAATTGACAGGAAAATCAAGGGTTGCGATAGGTGAATTGAACGCGACATGATTAGGTTAGGTTATTATAGGATGTGTTAATTTAGGTCGATGTAAAATCAGGATGACAACAAGAGATTTAATGACAGGGGGCATCATCGGAAGAGTAAAGAGGCAAGGATTAAAATCGTGTGAATGTGAATGAAAATTGAATTGAACACAATAAGGATCATGTTGAGAATGTCACACAGGGTCAAAGACATCATGGATTACGATAGGGGAATTTTAATGCGACATGATTAGGTTAGGTTAGTGAAGTTTGATTTCGATTAGGTTTGGTAAATATTACAGAGACAGAGGAAGTACACAGTGGTTAGAAAAATGACAGAGTGCATTATGGGGGGAATGACAAGAGGACGTGCGTCAAGGACAGAATAATATATATGTGTTGAAGAGGGGAAGAAAATTTAATTGAATAATGACAAGATGAGTGAGGTTATTATAGGATGTGTTGAATTTAGGGACAACAGTCACAGGGGAAGAGTGATGATTGACAGTCACAGGGGAAAGTTATTCGAGGGATGACAAGAGATATCACAGGGATTATATAACAGGAGCATTCATGACATGGGGAATGACAAAGGACAAGAGTACAGATTTTTTTATTGATGAGAAAAATATACAGAGAGCAGGTTAGGTTAGGTTTCATGTATAAAAAGAAGAACAAGTGTCGTCACAGGGGCAAAGACATCGTGGATTACGATAGGGGAATTTTAATGCGACATGATTAGGTTAGGTTATAGAAGGGTGTGTTAATTTAGGTAGTCGTGTCATAGTGAATAAAGATTGATGAGGATGTGTTGCAACAAGGATTGCGATAGGTGAATTTTAATGCATGATGAGTAGGTTAGGTTATTATAGGATGTGCTCATTTAGGTCGATGAACATGAAGAAGACAAGAGATTTCATTTCGAGAGGAATTTTTGGAAGAAGAGAGAAGTATTATTAAAATGTTAGACAGGGTAATTTCAACACAGAGAGAGAGAGTCACGCGATAGGTGAAAATATTTTATGCGACAAGATTATTAGGTTTGGTTATTGAAGGATAGGTTCATTGAGGTAGTTATGGCATGGAGAATAAAGAGTGGTGGTGATGATGATGATGATGAAGGGGACAGTCACATTGGAAAGACAGACATAAGGATAATCATCATCACGAGTCATGTGATGGATTTTTCGAAGAAAGATCAAAAATGGGGGGGGGGGGGGGGATAGTTTTTGAGAATTAACATTAAGGTGGAGAGACGACGAATTAGAATGCGACAATATTATTAGGTTTGGTAATTTAATGATGTGTTGATAAAGCTTTAAAAAATAATCACAAGGAGGACAGATGCAAGTAGTATTTCATATGGCATGGGGAATGACAACAAGTGATCGGTCGCTTCTAGGACTGAGAGTTGCTGTCAAAATCGCGAGTCACTTCTAGCACTGAAGGGAGAGGAGGAGTCACTTGTATCATTGAGGGGATCATCTACTATCATACGCGGGAGTCGCTTCTATCTATCACTGGGAGTGTCGTCTGTCAAGGGCGAGAGTCGCTGTCAAGGGGGAGTGTCGCTGCTATCACTGAGAGTAGCTGCTGTCAAAATCGGGAGGCAGTTGCGGCTGTCAAGAGCGAGAGTCGGTTGTAACATTCAGAGTATCTATCATAAGTAAGAGTCGCTTCTATCACTGAGATCATCTGTCAAAATCGAGAGTCAGTTGCAGCACTGAGAGCGGCGGCTGTCAACAGCGCGAGTGGCTGTCAAGAGCGATTGTGTCGCTGCTATCACTGAGAGAAGCTGCTGTCAAAATCGAGAGGCAGTTGTATCATTGAGGGTATCTGTCATAAGCGGGAGTCGCTTCTATCACTGCGGGTGGCTGTCAAAATCGAGAGTCGCTTCTAATCACTGCAACACTGAGAGCGGCTATCATAAGTAAGAGTCGCTGCTATCACTGTCAAAATCGAGAGTCGCTATCACTAACACTGAGAGCAGTTGGCTGAGAGTGGCTGTCATAAGTAAGAGTCGCTGCTATCACTCGCTTCTATCACTGCGGGTAGCTGTCAAAATTGAGAGTCGCTGCTATCACTGCGGGTAGCTGGGTAGCTGTCAAAATTGAGAGTCGCTGCTATCACTGCGGGTAGCTGTCAAAATTGAGAGTCAGTTGCAGCACTGAGAGTGGCTGTCAAAATCGAGAGTCGCTTCTAACACTGCGGGTAGCTGTCAAAATTGAGAGTCGCTTCTAACACTGCGGGTAGCTGTCAAAATCGAGAGTCGCTTCTAACACTGAGATTATCTGTCAAAATCGAGAGTCAGTTGCAGCACTGAGAGTGGCTATCATAAGTAAGAGTCGCTTCTAACACTGAGATTATCTATCATAAGCGGGAGTCGCTTCTATCACTGCGGGCAGTTGTCAAAATCAAGATTCAACCTTTGGGCGCGCCGGCCGTTTTTTTCTAAGTCCAGTGTTTAAGGTAAGGTGATCGTCGTCGTCGTTTTTGTCTAGTTGTAAGGCCGTCGCCGCCGCCACCGAATCGGAGCTGAGCGCCTGGCAGAGCAGGCCGGCGCACGAGCACTGACGCCAGATGGGCTGCCTACCTGCCGGGCGGCAACGGAGCAGAGGTGGCAGGCTGTGGGTTGTGTGGTGTGGTCTGCGACAGATGACGTGAATGCGGCGTGATTAGGTTAGGTTAATGAAGTGATTTCTTTTTTCTTTTTTGATATTCCACGGTGGCTTATCGTGCCTTGAACCATTGGCACGGGTACAAATGTCCAAAATGGCTGATTGTACTCTCCGCCGTGGGCACGCCGGTGGCGCACCAGCAGTGAAGCGAGATGGGCTGCCATTTTTTATTTATTTTCAACAGTCCAGCGTGTCCTCCTCTGCGGGTGGCTGATGCCCCCGCAATAAGGGCTCTTGATTGGAACTACTACTCTGTTTTGGTTAGGTCCCAGTATGAACGTGTGATGATGTTATCGCTGTTGTATATTGTTCTACAAGGCTCCATTATTTCAAGCTCGAACAGTGTCACATGTCCAACCACTTCTTTCCTCCTTTCGTGTGTTGTAAGGTTTAATAATATTACTGATAGTGCGTTTGTTTCTGGTCACATTTTTATTTTTTAAAAAAGGTATATATAAATGGAATGAAAATTAATTAAGGAGAAACAACAACACTTCTGTTCATTACTGCAGCGTCGAAAGTCGGTCTTCAGCCTCAGCTGCGAAGAGCACGGCCTCCTGCCTCAGCTGCAACTGAAAAATGAAATGAAAAATATTGTAGTGCTGAAAAAATGCTATGATCTGTGGTGATTAATGAAGCAGCAGAGAGGGTATAAGGTGTTTGGAATTTTTTTGTTTCCTTACCCTGGCGTCCTGCACTATCTCCATGGCTCTCCGTGACCCCAAGTAGGGAATCGTCTTGGCGATGGCTTTCGGATCGGAAGCTGCGACATCCTGGACCGTCTTGAGCCCCATGTTCAGGATGAGCTTGGCGCGCTCCTGTTGACGGGAGAAATAAGAAGAAATTGTCATGCCGAAACGTCGTTATTATTATTATTATTATTATTATTATTATTATTAGTAGTAGTATTGTTAAAAATCAGGCTTACCGGTGTGACGTGTCTGAGAACGATCAGAGGTGCCAATTCATGGTTAGGTTAGGTTAGGTTAGGTTAGGTTAGGTTAGGTTAGGTTAGGTTAGGTTAGGTTAGGTTAGGTTTGGATAAGGAGAGAGTGCAATATGTTAGTCTAGGTTAGTTTAGGTTAGGTTTGTTTAGGTTAGGTTTGTTTAGGTAAGGGTTATTTAGGGAAAAGACAGAACGGGGCGAGATAGGGAGGTGCGGCACATGAATTCGGGGTGTTTTTGGACGGAGAAGACGATGGTGAAAGTTTGGAAGTCGTACGAATTCATTTTCATGAAAAAAGTTGAGAAAACAGAGTTTGCGAGTGTGTGGGACGGACAAACGTGACAGATTGAAGTGAAGGAGAGTCGATGACATGATTTGGTGAAAGTTGCAGTTTGATTGAGAAAATTTCACAAGGACAGTGACAGGTTATTGACAAGAGGGATGACAGGACAAGAATTTAATTGACAGGAAAATCAAGGGTTGCGATAGGTGAATTGAACGCGACATGATTAGGTTAGGTTATTTTAGGATGTGTTAATTTAGGTCGATATAAAATCAGGATGACAAGAGATTTAATGACAGGGGGCATCGGAAGAGTGCAGACAAGGATTAAAATCGTGTGAATGTGAATTAAAATTAAATTGAACGCAAAGGATCATGTTGAGAATCACAGGGTCAAAGACATGGATTACGATAGGGGAATTTTAATGCGACATGATTAGGTTAGGTTATCATAGGATGTGTTAATTTAGGTAGTCGTGACAGAGTGAATAAAGATTGATGATCAAGGGGACAGTCACAGGGTAATCACATAGGGATTATCATGAGACATGTGATGGATATATTTTAATTTTAAAGAAGGGTCATTAAGTCGTATTTTGCATAAGAATAAGTTGGCATTATGGGGACAACATTTGTTGGAATAATATTGAATGGCAGCATGTATCAGGGGAGTCACAGTTAGGACATTGATCACGGGGAGAGTCACATAATGAGTGACGGTGTGGAACACAAGATGAGAAACAAGGATTACGATAGGTGAATTTTAATGCATGATGAGTAGGTTAGGTTATTATAGGATGTGTTAATTTAGGTAGTTGTGACATAGTTAATAAAGATTGATGATCAAGAGGACAGTCACAGGGGAAAGTTATTCGAGGATGATGACAAGAAGGGGATGACAAGAGATATCACAGGGATTATATAACAGGAAGAAAATACACAAGAGCATTCATGACATGGGGAATGACAAAGGACAAGAGTACAGATTTATTTTATTGATGAGAAAAATATACAGAGAGCAGGTTAGGTTAGGTTTCATGTATAAAAAGAAGAACAAGTGTCGTCACAGGGGCAAAGACATCGTGGATTACGATAGGGGAATTTTAATGCGACATGATTAGGTTAGGTTATAGAAGGGTGTGTTAATTTAGGTAGTCGTGTCATAGTGAATAAAGATTGATGAGGATGTGTTGCAACAAGGATTGCGATAGGTGAATTTTAATGCATGATGAGTAGGTTAGGTTATTATAGGATGTGCTCATTTAGGTCGATGAACATGAAGAAGACAAGAGATTTCATTTCGAGAGGAATTTTTGGAAGAAGAGAGAAGTATTATTAAAATGTTAGACAGGGTAATTTCAACACAGAGAGAGAGAGTCACGCGATAGGTGAAAATATTTTATGCGACAAGATTATTAGGTTTGGTTATTGAAGGATAGGTTCATTGAGGTAGTTATGGCATGGAGAATAAAGAGTGGTGGTGATGATGATGATGATGAAGGGGACAGTCACATTGGAAAGACAGACATAAGGATAATCATCATCACGAGTCATGTGATGGATTTTTCGAAGAAAGATCAAAAATGGGGGGGGGGGGGGGAATAGTTTTTGAGAATTAACATTAAGGTGGAGAGACGACGAATTAGAATGCGACAATATTATTAGGTTTGGTAATTTAATGATGTGTTGATAAAGCTTTAAAAAATAATCACAAGGAGGACAGATGCAAGTAGTATTTCATATGGCATGGGGAATGACAACAAGTGATCGGTCGCTTCTAGGACTGAGAGTTGCTGTCAAAATCGCGAGTCACTTCTAGCACTGAAGGGAGAGGAGGAGTCACTTGTATCATTGAGGGGATCATCTACTATCATACGCGGGAGTCGCTTCTATCTATCACTGGGAGTGTCGTCTGTCAAGGGCGAGAGTCGCTGTCAAGGGGGAGTGTCGCTGCTATCACTGAGAGTAGCTGCTGTCAAAATCGGGAGGCAGTTGCGGCTGTCAAGAGCGAGAGTCGGTTGTAACATTCAGAGTATCTATCATAAGTAAGAGTCGCTTCTATCACTGAGATCATCTGTCAAAATCGAGAGTCAGTTGCAGCACTGAGAGCGGCGGCTGTCAACAGCGCGAGTCGCTGTCAAGAGCGATTGTGTCGCTGCTATCACTGAGAGAAGCTGCTGTCAAAATCGAGAGGCAGTTGTATCATTGAGGGTATCTGTCATAAGCGGGAGTCGCTTCTATCACTGCGGGTGGCTGTCAAAATCGAGAGTCGCTTCTAACACTGAGAGCGGCTATCATAAGTAAGAGTCGCTGCTATCACTGCGGGTAGCTGTCAAAATTGAGAGTCAGTTGCAGCACTGAGAGTGGCTGTCATAAGTAAGAGTCGCTGCTATCACTGCGGGTAGCTGTCAAAATTGAGAGTCGCTGCTATCACTGCGGGTAGCTGTCAAAATTGAGAGTCGCTGCTATCACTGCGGGTAGCTGTCAAAATTGAGAGTCAGTTGCAGCACTGAGAGTGGCTGTCAAAATCGAGAGTCGCTTCTAACACTGCGGGTAGCTGTCAAAATTGAGAGTCGCTTCTAACACTGCGGGTAGCTGTCAAAATTGAGAGTCGCTTCTAACACTGCGGGTAGCTGTCAAAATCGAGAGTCGCTTCTAACACTGCGGGTAGCTGTCAAAATCGAGAGTCGCTTCTAACACTGAGATTATCTGTCAAAATCGAGAGTCAGTTGCAGCACTGAGAGTGGCTATCATAAGTAAGAGTCGCTTCTAACACTGAGATTATCTATCATAAGCGGGAGTCGCTTCTATCACTGCGGGCAGTTGTCAAAATCAAGATTCAACCTTTGGGCGCGCCGGCCGTTTTTTTCTAAGTCCAGTGTTTAAGGTAAGGTGATCGTCGTCGTCGTTTTTGTCTAGTTGTAAGGCCGTCGCCGCCGCCACCGAATCGGAGCTGAGCGCCTGGCAGAGCAGGCCGGCGCACGAGCACTGACGCCAGATGGGCTGCCTACCTGCCGGGCGGCAACGGAGCAGAGGTGGCAGGCCGTGGGTTGTGTGGTGTGGTCTGCGACAGATGACGTGAATGCGGCGTGATTAGGTTAGGTTAATGAAGTGATTTCTTTTTTCTTTTTTGATATTCCACGGTGGCTTATCGTGCCTTGAACCATTGGCACGGGTACAAATGTCCAAAATGGCTGATTGTACTCTCCGCCGTGGGCACGCCGGTGGCGCACCAGCAGTGAAGCGAGATGGGCTGCCATTTTTTTATTTATTTTCAACAGTCCAGCGTGTCCTCCTCTGCGGGTGGCTGATGCCCCCGCAATAAGGGCTCTTGATTGGAACTACTACTCTGTTTTGGTTAGGTCCCAGTATGAACGTGTGATGATGTTATCGCTGTTGTATATTGTTCTACAAGGCTCCATTATTTCAAGCTCGAACAGTGTCACATGTCCAACCACTTCTTTCCTCCTTTCGTGTGTTGTAAGGTTTAATAATATTACTGATAGTGCGTTTGTTTCTGGTCACATTTTTATTTTTTAAAAAAGGTATATATATAAATGGAATGAAAATTAATTAAGGAGAAACAACAACACTTCTGTTCAGTACTGCAGCGTCGAAAGTCGGTCTTCAGCCTCAGCTGCGAAAAGCACGGCCTCCTGCCTCAGCTGCAACTGAAAAATGAAATGAAAAATATTGTAGTGCTGAAAAAATGCTATGATCTGTGGTGATTAATGAAGCAGCAGAGAGGGTATAAGGTGTTTGGAATTTTTTTGTTTCCTTACCCTGGCGTCCTGCACTATCTCCATGGCTCTCCGTGACCCCAAGTAGGGAATCGTCTTGGCGATGGCTTTCGGATCGGCGTCGTTATTATTATTATTATTATTATTATTATTATTATTATTAGGTAGTAGTATTGTTAAAAATCAGGCTTACCGGTGTGACGTGTTCTTAGAACGATCAGAGGTGCCAATTTCAGGTTAGGCTTAGGCCATTACCATCGCCAGTGGAGGGTACCACCAAATTTTCCCCAAAGCCTTCAAAAACATATCAGAAGGTGAATAATTATAATAATAAACGAATCATCTTTTCCGTGCATGAGTGTTCAACTGAGAGGTCATGGTATAATAATAATAATAATAATAATAATAATAATAATAATAATAATAATAATAATAATATACTTACCATGCACAAGTTTTTCAGATTGTGGCAGCGATTTCCCAGAGCCGCTGTGAGCTCCATTGCCCTTCCTCTGGGGAACATAATGCGGTGCTCCTCGAACTTCTCTGGTTAGGTTAGGTTAGGTTAGGTTAGGTTAGGTTAGGTTAGGTTAGGTTAGGTTAGGTTAGGTTTGGATAAGGAGAGAGTGCAATATGTTAGTCTAGGTTAGTTTAGGTTAGGTTTGTTTAGGTTAGGTTTGTTTAGGTAAGGGTTATTTAGGGAAAAGACAGAACGGGGCGAGATAGGGAGGTGCGGCACATGAATTCGGGGTGTTTTTGGACGGAGAAGACGATGGTGAAAGTTTGGAAGTCGTACGAATTCATTTTCATGAAAAAAGTTGAGAAAACAGAGTTTGCGAGTGTGTGGGACGGACAAACGTGACAGATTGAAGTGAAGGAGAGTCGATGACATGATTTGGTGAAAGTTGCAGTTTGATTGAGAAAATTTCACAAGGACAGTGACAGGTTATTGACAAGAGGGATGACAGGACAAGAATTTAATTGACAGGAAAATCAAGGGTTGCGATAGGTGAATTGAACGCGACATGATTAGGTTAGGTTATTTTAGGATGTGTTAATTTAGGTCGATATAAAATCAGGATGACAAGAGATTTAATGACAGGGGGCATCGGAAGAGTGCAGACAAGGATTAAAATCGTGTGAATGTGAATTAAAATTAAATTGAACGCAAAGGATCATGTTGAGAATCACAGGGTCAAAGACATGGATTACGATAGGGGAATTTTAATGCGACATGATTAGGTTAGGTTATCATAGGATGTGTTAATTTAGGTAGTCGTGACAGAGTGAATAAAGATTGATGATCAAGGGGACAGTCACAGGGTAATCACATAGGGATTATCATGAGACATGTGATGGATACATTTTAATTTTAAAGAAGGGTCATTAAGTCGTATTTTGCATAAGAATAAGTTGGCATTATGGGGACAACATTTGTTGGAATAATATTGAATGGCAGCATGTATCAGGGGAGTCACAGTTAGGACATTGATCACGGGGAGAGTCACATAATGAGTGACGGTGTGGAACACAAGATGAGAAACAAGGATTACGATAGGTGAATTTTAATGCATGATGAGTAGGTTAGGTTATTATAGGATGTGTTAATTTAGGTAGTTGTGACATAGTTAATAAAGATTGATGATCAAGAGGACAGTCACAGGGGAAAGTTATTCGAGGATGATGACAAGAAGGGGATGACAAGAGATATCACAGGGATTATATAACAGGAAGAAAATACACAAGAGCATTCATGACATGGGGAATGACAAAGGACAAGAGTACAGATTTATTTTATTGATGAGAAAAATATACAGAGAGCAGGTTAGGTTAGGTTTCATGTATATAAAGAAGAACAAGTGTCGTCACAGGGGCAAAGACATCGTGGATTACGATAGGGGAATTTTAATGCGACATGATTAGGTTAGGTTATAGAAGGGTGTGTTAATTTAGGTAGTCGTGTCATAGTGAATAAAGATTGATGAGGATGTGTTGCAACAAGGATTGCGATAGGTGAATTTTAATGCATGATGAGTAGGTTAGGTTATTATAGGATGTGCTCATTTAGGTCGATGAACATGAAGAAGACAAGAGATTTCATTTCGAGAGGAATTTTTGGAAGAAGAGAGAAGTATTATTAAAATGTTAGACAGGGTAATTTCAACACAGAGAGAGAGAGTCACGCGATAGGTGAAAATATTTTATGCGACAAGATTATTAGGTTTGGTTATTGAAGGATAGGTTCATTGAGGTAGTTATGGCATGGAGAATAAAGAGTGGTGGTGATGATGATGATGATGAAGGGGACAGTCACATTGGAAAGACAGACATAAGGATAATCATCATCACGAGTCATGTGATGGATTTTTCGAAGAAAGATCAAAAATGGGGGGGGGGGGGGGGAATAGTTTTTGAGAATTAACATTAAGGTGGAGAGACGACGAATTAGAATGCGACAATATTATTAGGTTTGGTAATTTAATGATGTGTTGATAAAGCTTTAAAAAATAATCACAAGGAGGACAGATGCAAGTAGTATTTCATATGGCATGGGGAATGACAACAAGTGATCGGTCGCTTCTAGGACTGAGAGTTGCTGTCAAAATCGCGAGTCACTTCTAGCACTGAAGGGAGAGGAGGAGTCACTTGTATCATTGAGGGGATCATCTACTATCATACGCGGGAGTCGCTTCTATCTATCACTGGGAGTGTCGTCTGTCAAGGGCGAGAGTCGCTGTCAAGGGGGAGTGTCGCTGCTATCACTGAGAGTAGCTGCTGTCAAAATCGGGAGGCAGTTGCGGCTGTCAAGAGCGAGAGTCGGTTGTAACATTCAGAGTATCTATCATAAGTAAGAGTCGCTTCTATCACTGAGATCATCTGTCAAAATCGAGAGTCAGTTGCAGCACTGAGAGCGGCGGCTGTCAACAGCGCGAGTGGCTGTCAAGAGCGATTGTGTCGCTGCTATCACTGAGAGAAGCTGCTGTCAAAATCGAGAGGCAGTTGTATCATTGAGGGTATCTGTCATAAGCGGGAGTCGCTTCTATCACTGCGGGTGGCTGTCAAAATCGAGAGTCGCTGCTATCACTGCGGGTAGCTGTCAAAATTGAGAGTCAGTTGCAGCACTGAGAGTGGCTGTCAAAGTAAGAGAGCTATCACTGCGGGTAGCTGTCAAAATTGAGAGTCGCTGCTATCAAGTCAAAAGAGTCGCTGCTATCACTGCGGGTAGCTGTCAAAATTGAGAGTCAGTTGCAGCACTGAGAGTGGCTGTCAAAATCGAGAGTCGCTTCTAACACTGCGGGTAGCTGTCAAAATTGAGAGTCGCTTCTAACACTGCGGGTAGCTGTCAAAATTGAGAGTCGCTTCTAACACTGCGGGTAGCTGTCAAAATTGAGAGTCGCTTCTAACACTGCGGGTAGCTGTCAAAATCGAGAGTCGCTTCTAACACTGAGATTATCTGTCAAAATCGAGAGTCAGTTGCAGCACTGAGAGTGGCTATCATAAGTAAGAGTCGCTTCTAACACTGAGATTATCTATCATAAGCGGGAGTCGCTTCTATCACTGCGGGCAGTTGTCAAAATCAAGATTCAACCTTTGGGCGCGCCGGCCGTTTTTTTCTAAGTCCAGTGTTTAAGGTAAGGTGGTCGTCGTCGTCGTTTTTGTCTAGTTGTAAGGCCGTCGCCGCCGCCACCGAATCGGAGCTGAGCGCCTGGCAGAGCAGGCCGGCGCACGAGCACTGACGCCAGATGGGCTGCCTACCTGCCGGGCGGCAACGGAGCAGAGGTGGCAGGCTGTGGGTTGTGTGGTGTGGTCTGCGACAGATGACGTGAATGCGGCGTGATTAGGTTAGGTTAATGAAGTGATTTCTTTTTTCTTTTTTGATATTCCACGGTGGCTTATCGTGCCTTGAACCATTGGCACGGGTACAAATGTCCAAAATGGCTGATTGTACTCTCCGCCGTGGGCACGCCGGTGGCGCACCAGCAGTGAAGCGAGATGGGCTGCCATTTTTTATTTATTTTCAACAGTCCAGCGTGTCCTCCTCTGCGGGTGGCTGATGCCCCCGCAATAAGGGCTCTTGATTGGAACTACTACTCTGTTTTGGTTAGGTCCCAGTATGAACGTGTGATGATGTTATCGCTGTTGTATATTGTTCTACAAGGCTCCATTATTTCAAGCTCGAACAGTGTCACATGTCCAACCACTTCTTTCCTCCTTTCGTGTGTTGTAAGGTTTAATAATATTACTGATAGTGCGTTTGTTTCTGGTCACATTTTTATTTTTTAAAAAAGGTATATATAAATGGAATGAAAATTAATTAAGGAGAAACAACAACACTTCTGTTCATTACTGCAGCGTCGAAAGTCGGTCTTCAGCCTCAGCTGCGAAGAGCACGGCCTCCTGCCTCAGCTGCAACTGAAAAATGAAATGAAAAATATTGTAGTGCTGAAAAAATGCTATGATCTGTGGTGATTAATGAAGCAGCAGAGAGGGTATAAGGTGTTTGGAATTTTTTTGTTTCCTTACCCTGGCGTCCTGCACTATCTCCATGGCTCTCCGTGACCCCAAGTAGGGAATCGTCTTGGCGATGGCTTTCGGATCGGAAGCTGCGACATCCTGGACCGTCTTAGCCCCATGTTCAGGATGAGCTTGGCGCGCTCCTGTTGACGGGAGAAATAAGAAGAAATTGTCATGCCGAAACGTCGTTATTATTATTATTATTATTATTATTATTATTATTATTATTAGTAGTAGTATTGTTAAAAATCAGGCTTACCGGTGTGACGTGTCTGAGAACGATCAGAGGTGCCAATTCATCATCGCATGCGTCAGCCAGCTTCCTGGCCATTACCATCGCCAGTGGAGGGTACCACCAAATTTTCCCCAAAGCCTTCAAAAACATATCAGAAGGTGAATAATTATAATAATAAACGAATCATCTTTTCCGTGCATGAGTGTTCAACTGAGAGGTCATGGTATAATAATAATAATAATAATAATAATAATAATAATAATAATAATAATAATAATAATAATAATATACTTACCATGCACAAGTTTTTCAGATTGTGGCAGCGATTTCCCAGAGCCGCTGTGAGCTCCATTGCCCTTCCTCTGGGGAACCCATACCGCATGCAGTGCTCCTCGAACTGGTTAGGTTAGGTTAGGTTAGGTTAGGTTAGGTTAGGTTAGGTTAGGTTAGGTTAGGTTAGGTTAGGTTTGGATAAGGAGAGAGTGCAATATGTTAGTCTAGGTTAGTTTAGGTTAGGTTTGTTTAGGTTAGGTTTGTTTAGGTAAGAGTTATTTAGGGAAAAGACAGAACGGGGCGAGATAGGGAGGTGCGGCACATGATTCGGGGTGTTTTTGGACGGAGAAGACGATGGTGAAAGTTTGGAAGTCGTACGAATTCATTTTGATGAAAAAAGTTGAGAAAACAGAGTTTGCGAGTGTGTGGGACGGACAAACGTGACAGATTGAAGTGAAGGAGAGTCGATGACATGATTTGGTGAAAGTTGCAGTTTGATTGAGAAAATTTCACAAGGACAGTGACAGGTTATTGACAAGAGGGATGACAGGACAAGAATTTAATTGACAGGAAAATCAAGGGTTGCGATAGGTGAATTGAACGCGACATGATTAGGTTAGGTTATTTTAGGATGTGTTAATTTAGGTCGATATAAAATCAGGATGACAAGAGATTTAATGACAGGGGGCATCATCGGAAGAGTGCAGACAAGGATTAAAATCGTGTGAATGTGAATTAAAATTAAATTGAACGCAAAGGATCATGTTGAGAATCACAGGGTCAAAGACATGGATTACGATAGGGGAATTTTAATGCGACATGATTAGGTTAGGTTATCATAGGATGTGTTAATTTAGGTAGTCGTGACAGAGTGAATAAAGATTGATGATCAAGGGGACAGTCACAGGGTAATCACATAGGGATTATCATGAGACATGTGATGGATATATTTTAATTTTAAAGAAGGGTCATTAAGTCGTATTTTGCATAAGAATAAGTTGGCATTATGGGGACAACATTTGTTGGAATAATATTGAATGGCAGCATGTATCAGGGGAGTCACAGTTAGGACATTGATCACGGGGAGAGTCACATAATGAGTGACGGTGTGGAACACAAGATGAGAAACAAGGATTACGATAGGTGAATTTTAATGCATGATGAGTAGGTTAGGTTATTATAGGATGTGTTAATTTAGGTAGTTGTGACATAGTTAATAAAGATTGATGATCAAGAGGACAGTCACAGGGGAAAGTTATTCGAGGATGATGACAAGAAGGGGATGACAAGAGATATCACAGGGATTATATAACAGGAAGAAAATACACAAGAGCATTCATGACATGGGGAATGACAAAGGACAAGAGTACAGATTTATTTTATTGATGAGAAAAATATACAGAGAGCAGGTTAGGTTAGGTTTCATGTATATAAAGAAGAACAAGTGTCGTCACAGGGGCAAAGACATCGTGGATTACGATAGGGGAATTTTAATGCGACATGATTAGGTTAGGTTATAGAAGGGTGTGTTAATTTAGGTAGTCGTGTCATAGTGAATAAAGATTGATGAGGATGTGTTGCAACAAGGATTGCGATAGGTGAATTTTAATGCATGATGAGTAGGTTAGGTTATTATAGGATGTGCTCATTTAGGTCGATGAACATGAAGAAGACAAGAGATTTCATTTCGAGAGGAATTTTTGGAAGAAGAGAGAAGTATTATTAAAATGTTAGACAGGGTAATTTCAACACAGAGAGAGAGAGTCACGCGATAGGTGAAAATATTTTATGCGACAAGATTATTAGGTTTGGTTATTGAAGGATAGGTTCATTGAGGTAGTTATGGCATGGAGAATAAAGAGTGGTGGTGATGATGATGATGATGAAGGGGACAGTCACATTGGAAAGACAGACATAAGGATAATCATCATCACGAGTCATGTGATGGATTTTTCGAAGAAAGATCAAAAATGGGGGGGGGGGGGGGGGAATAGTTTTTGAGAATTAACATTAAGGTGGAGAGACGACGAATTAGAATGCGACAATATTATTAGGTTTGGTAATTTAATGATGTGTTGATAAAGCTTTAAAAAATAATCACAAGGAGGACAGATGCAAGTAGTATTTCATATGGCATGGGGAATGACAACAAGTGATCGGTCGCTTCTAGGACTGAGAGTTGCTGTCAAAATCGCGAGTCACTTCTAGCACTGAAGGGAGAGGAGGAGTCACTTGTATCATTGAGGGGATCATCTACTATCATACGCGGGAGTCGCTTCTATCTATCACTGGGAGTGTCGTCTGTCAAGGGCGAGAGTCGCTGTCAAGGGGGAGTGTCGCTGCTATCACTGAGAGTAGCTGCTGTCAAAATCGGGAGGCAGTTGCGGCTGTCAAGAGCGAGAGTCGGTTGTAACATTCAGAGTATCTATCATAAGTAAGAGTCGCTTCTATCACTGAGATCATCTGTCAAAATCGAGAGTCAGTTGCAGCAGTGAGAGCGGCGGCTGTCAACAGCGCGAGTCGCTGTCAAGAGCGATTGTGTCGCTGCTATCACTGAGAGAAGCTGCTGTCAAAATCGAGAGGCAGTTGTATCATTGAGGGTATCTGTCATAAGCGGGAGTCGCTTCTATCACTGCGGGTGGCTGTCAAAATCGAGAGTCGCTTAACAACACTGAGATTATCTTGCAACACTGAGAGCGGCTATCACTGCGGGTAGCTGTCATAAGTAAGAGTCGCTGCTATCACTGCGGGTAGCTGTCAAAATTGAGAGTCAGTTGCTAGCACTGAGAGTGGCTGTCAAAATCGAGAGTCGCTTCTAACAGTGCGGGTGCTGTATCACTGCGGGTAGCTGTCAAAATTGAGAGTCGCTTCTGCAGCACTGAGAGTCGCTTCTCACTGCGGGTAAGTCAAAAAGAGTCGCTTCTAACACTGAGATTATCTGTCAAAATCGAGAGTCAGTTGCAGCACTGAGAGTGGCTATCATAAGTAAGAGTCGCTTCTAACACTGAGATTATCTATCATAAGCGGGAGTCGCTTCTATCACTGCGGGCAGTTGTCAAAATCAAGATTCAACCTTTGGGCGCGCCGGCCGTTTTTTTCTAAGTCCAGTGTTTAAGGTAAGGTGGTCGTCGTCGTCGTTTTTGTCTAGTTGTAAGGCCGTCGCCGCCGCCACCGAATCGGAGCTGAGCGCCTGGCAGAGCAGGCCGGCGCACGAGCACTGACGCCAGATGGGCTGCCTACCTGCCGGGCGGCAACGGAGCAGAGGTGGCAGGCTGTGGGTTGTGTGGTGTGGTCTGCGACAGATGACGTGAATGCGGCGTGATTAGGTTAGGTTAATGAAGTGATTTCTTTTTTCTTTTTTGATATTCCACGGTGGCTTATCGTGCCTTGAACCATTGGCACGGGTACAAATGTCCAAAATGGCTGATTGTACTCTCCGCCGTGGGCACGCCGGTGGCGCACCAGCAGTGAAGCGAGATGGGCTGCCATTTTTTATTTATTTTCAACAGTCCAGCGTGTCCTCCTCTGCGGGTGGCTGATGCCCCCGCAATAAGGGCTCTTGATTGGAACTACTACTCTGTTTTGGTTAGGTCCCAGTATGAACGTGTGATGATGTTATCGCTGTTGTATATTGTTCTACAAGGCTCCATTATTTCAAGCTCGAACAGTGTCACATGTCCAACCACTTCTTTCCTCCTTTCGTGTGTTGTAAGGTTTAATAATATTACTGATAGTGCGTTTGTTTCTGGTCACATTTTTATTTTTTAAAAAGGTATATATAAATGGAATGAAAATTAATTAAGGAGAAACAACAACACTTCTGTTCATTACTGCAGCGTCGAAAGTCGGTCTTCAGCCTCAGCTGCGAAGAGCACGGCCTCCTGCCTCAGCTGCAACTGAAAAATGAAATGAAAAATATTGTAGTGCTGAAAAAATGCTATGATCTGTGGTGATTAATGAAGCAGCAGAGAGGGTATAAGGTGTTTGGAATTTTTTTGTTTCCTTACCCTGGCGTCCTGCACTATCTCCATGGCTCTCCGTGACCCCAAGTAGGGAATCGTCTTGGCGATGGCTTTCGGATCGGAAGCTGCGACATCCTGGACCGTCTTGAGCCCCATGTTCAGGATGAGCTTGGCGCGCTCCTGTTGACGGGAGAAATAAGAAGAAATTGTCATGCCGAAACGTCGTTATTATTATTATTATTATTATTATTATTATTATTAGTAGTAGTAGTATTGTTAAAAATCAGGCTTACCGGTGTGACGTGTCTGAGAACGATCAGAGGTGCCAATTCATCATCGCATGCGTCAGCCAGCTTCCTGGCCATTACCATCGCCAGTGGAGGGTACCACCAAATTTTCCCCAAAGCCTTCAAAAACATATCAGAAGGTGAATAATTATAATAATAAACGAATCATCTTTTCCGTGCATGAGTGTTCAACTGAGAGGTCATGGTATAATAATAATAATAATAATAATAATAATAATAATAATAATATACTTACCATGCACAAGTTTTTCAGATTGTGGCAGCGATTTCCCAGAGCCGCTGTGAGCTCCATTGCCCTTCCTCTGGGGAACCCATACCGCATGCAGTGCTCCTCGAACTTCTCTGGTTAGGTTAGGTTAGGTTAGGTTAGGTTAGGTTAGGTTAGGTTAGGTTAGGTTAGGTTAGGTTAGGTTTGGATAAGGAGAGAGTGCAATATGTTAGTCTAGGTTAGTTTAGGTTAGGTTTGTTTAGGTTAGGTTTGTTTAGGTAAGGGTTATTTAGGGAAAAGACAGAACGGGGCGAGATAGGGAGGTGCGGCACATGAATTCGGGGTGTTTTTGGACGGAGAAGACGATGGTGAAAGTTTGGAGGTCGTACGAATTCATTTTGATGAAAAAGTTGAGAAAACAGAGTTTGCGAGTGTGTGGGACGGACAAACGTGACAGATTGAAGTGAAGGAGAGTCGATGACATGATTTGGTGAAAGTTGCAGTTTGATTGAGAAAATTTCACAAGGACAGTGACAGGTTATTGACAAGAGGGATGACAGGACAAGAATTTAATTGACAGGAAAATCAAGGGTTGCGATAGGTGAATTGAACGCGACATGATTAGGTTAGGTTTTTTTAGGATGTGTTAATTTAGGTCGATATAAAATCAGGATGACAAGAGATTTAATGACAGGGGGCATCATCGGAAGAGTGCAGACAAGGATTAAAATCGTGTGAATGTAAATTAAAATTAAATTGAACGCAAAGGATCATGTTGAGAATCACAGGGTCAAAGACATGGATTACGATAGGGGAATTTTAATGCGACATGATTAGGTTAGGTTATCATAGGATGTGTTAATTTAGGTAGTCGTGACAGAGTGAATAAAGATTGATGATCAAGGGGACAGTCACAGGGTAATCACATAGGGATTATCATGAGACATGTGATGGATATATTTTAATTTTAAAGAAGGGTCATTAAGTCGTATTTTGCATAAGAATAAGTTGGCATTATGGGGACAACATTTGTTGGAATAATATTGAATGGCAGCATGTATCAGGGGAGTCACAGTTAGGACATTGATCACGGGGAGAGTCACATAATGAGTGACGGTGTGGAACACAAGATGAGAAACAAGGATTACGATAGGTGAATTTTAATGCATGATGAGTAGGTTAGGTTATTATAGGATGTGTTAATTTAGGTAGTTGTGACATAGTTAATAAAGATTGATGATCAAGAGGACAGTCACAGGGGAAAGTTATTCGAGGATGATGACAAGAAGGGGATGACAAGAGATATCACAGGGATTATATAACAGGAAGAAAATACACAAGAGCATTCATGACATGGGGAATGACAAAGGACAAGAGTACAGATTTATTTTATTGATGAGAAAAATATACAGAGAGCAGGTTAGGTTAGGTTTCATGTATATAAAGAAGAACAAGTGTCGTCACAGGGGCAAAGACATCGTGGATTACGATAGGGGAATTTTAATGCGACATGATTAGGTTAGGTTATAGAAGGGTGTGTTAATTTAGGTAGTCGTGTCATAGTGAATAAAGATTAATGAGGATGTGTTGCAACAAGGATTGCGATAGGTGAATTTTAATGCATGATGAGTAGGTTAGGTTATTATAGGATGTGCTCATTTAGGTCGATGAACATGAAGAAGACAAGAGATTTCATTTCGAGAGGAATTTTTGGAAGAAGAGAGAAGTATTATTAAAATGTTAGACGGGGTAATTTCAACACAGAGAGAGAGAGTCACGCGATAGGTGAAAATATTTTATGCGACAAGATTATTATTAGGTTTGGTTATTGAAGGATAGGTTCATTGAGGTAGTTATGGCATGGAGAATAAAGAGTGGTGGTGATGATGATGATGATGAAGGGGACAGTCACATTGGAAAGACAGACATAAGGATAATCATCATCACGAGTCATGTGATGGATTTTTCGAAGAAAGATCAAAAATGGGGGGGGGGGAATAGTTTTTGAGAATTAACATTAAGGTGGAGAGACGACGAATTAGAATGCGACAATATTATTAGGTTTGGTAATTTAATGATGTGTTGATAAAGCTTTAAAAAATAATCACAAGGAGGACAGATGCAAGTAGTATTTCATATGGCATGGGGAATGACAACAAGTGATCGGTCGCTTCTAGGACTGAGAGTTGCTGTCAAAATCGCGAGTCACTTCTAGCACTGAAGGGAGAGGAGGAGTCACTTGTATCATTGAGGGGATCATCTACTATCATACGCGGGAGTCGCTTCTATCTATCACTGGGAGTGTCGTCTGTCAAGGGCGAGAGTCGCTGTCAAGGGGGAGTGTCGCTGCTATCACTGAGAGTAGCTGCTGTCAAAATCGGGAGGCAGTTGCGGCTGTCAAGAGCGAGAGTCGGTTGTAACATTCAGAGTATCTATCATAAGTAAGAGTCGCTTCTATCACTGAGATCATCTGTCAAAATCGAGAGTCAGTTGCAGCAGTGAGAGCGGCGGCTGTCAACAGCGCGAGTCGCTGTCAAGAGCGATTGTGTCGCTGCTATCACTGAGAGAAGCTGCTGTCAAAATCGAGAGGCAGTTGTATCATTGAGGGTATCTGTCATAAGCGGGAGTCGCTTCTATCACTGCGGGTGGCTGTCAAAATCGAGAGTCGCTTCTAACACTGAGATTATCTTGCAACACTGAGAGCGGCTATCATAAGTAAGAGTCGCTGCTATCACTGCGGGTAGCTGTCAAAATTGAGAGTCAGTTGCAGCACTGAGAGTGGCTGTCATAAGTAAGAGTCGCTTCTAACACTGAGATTATCTATCAAAATCGAGAGTCAGTTGCAGCACTGAGAGTGGCTATCATAAGTAAGAGTCGCTTCAGAGAGTAATAAATGCGGGTTTCAGGACAGAAGTGAGATGTGGTGCCAGTGGTGCGGTGCCGCGCGTTGGGCTGCCTACCTCCCCGGCGCTGGTGTCGCGTCCGCGGCGCTGTTGTCTAGGCGTCGTATGGGCTGCCTACCTCCCCGGCGCTGAGGTGGTGTGGGTGTGTGTGTAAAAAGTTTGTGTGAAGTCAGGAATCGAACCGTTGTTCTTCAGGACGGGAGTCGGTGTGCTTAACCGTTAAGCTGCCGATTCGCCATGGTGGTGTTTCTCGTGGTGTGGTGGGTACGTGTTGCGGTGAGCGCCGGCGGTGGCTCCTCCCGCGTGTCGCGCCCCTGCCCCCGCCCCTGCCCCCGCGTCGGCGGTTGCTCCCCCGCGTGTCGCGCCCCTGCCCCCGCCCCTGCCCCCGCCCCCGCCTCCGCCTCCGCCTCCGCCTCTGCCTCCATCCCTGCCTCCGCCCCCCGCCCCGCACCTGGCTCACACCCGCGCCCCTCCCCCTGCACCCACCCCACACTCGCCCCGCACCCGCCCCGCACCCCTTCCCCGCCCCGCACCCCTTCCCCGCACCCACCCCGCACTCCTACCCAGCATGAGCGTGCGGCGCTATGTGGGTACCGTATTAAAGGGTAGGTAATGAGTGGTATGAACGCACAGTTCAGTCAGAGCAATCGCTCAGTGATGAACGTAAGTGTGCTTGATTCGGGAATGGAAGGTTGGTGGTTCGGTTCCCGGCTGGCCGTTTCCTCCCTGAGCAATTGCTCTTTTGTGGTAAATGGCGAATGACAAACGCCCGATAAAAAGATATATGTGGCAATGTTTCGTCCCCCCTTTCTTAGCAAAGAAGAACGTGCTGTTTTGGCATTTTTCTGTGGGGGGCGGGTGGGTGGGGTGGGGGGAGTGGGGGCTCGTGCAAGTTTGAACAGGTCTGCCTGGCCGTCGTACACTAAGCCTGATTGGAAAAAGTGAGAGCATCAGTTTGTCTGCGAGTGTGCTACTCTGAGGTTGTCCGGTCGTTGTTCGAAATGGCTCTACCGAACCTAACCTCTCCTTCCAACCAGGTGATGGATCTTAATAGTATGACTAGTGATGAGGTAGCGCGGTTATTGTGGGGTGTGGAATCGGCGGAAATAACCCCATCAGCCCCTGCCTATGGTAAGTGTTATATATTTGAAAAAAGTGTGGTTAGGTTTCCGTGTCTGTGCTTAATATGCTCTGTTCTGTGCAGAAGAAATCGTGTATGAGGGTGGTGATCGTGCTGCGATGTTGAATGCAGTGCGAAATGAGAAGGAGGCAAAGGGTATGTATTGTGAAGTGATATTAAACTGAGAACTGAATTTATGGGGGTACTCGCGTGTGAGATCTAATATGCTCAATAACGCTTTGCAGGTACGCGAGGACGAGCTTGCTCTAATCGCGGTGGTAAGCGAGCCTCTCCTGGTCGGAAGCAAGTGAAAGTGAAAAGCGAAATTCAGTCTCATCCACAGCAGTGTGTGAAGAATGGAGGGTGCGTGTTGGGTCAGTGTTCTCATGCCAAATTGTTTTTTGAGACCTTACATGAAATGTGTCGCTTACACTTTGGTCCATCTCTTTGTCGCAAGAGGAAAAACTGTTAATGATAGTCAAAAATGTTACTTATATGCAATAAATGAATACGAAAAAAATGCTCTTTTCTTTGCATTCGTCTCTGACAGGGTAAAGGTGGGAAATAAAAAGCTCATTCAATGAGTGCAGGTTGTTTATTCAGCCCACGGGTATGTTAACTTCACATTAAACGCTGCTCCCCAGCGACCAACGAAGACAAAATTTGGGGCAAGCCCCGCCTCGATCAGAGTATTAAATTCCACTAGGTGGGCATCTGTCAGCCCATTCAAACGGCTTGGGAAAATAACTTGCAGGGGGCCGTTAGGCGACAAAATTCGCGCCTTAACCTTTTCCCCGTTCACAGTCTGAACCCGCTGCACATGGAGCAGCGGGTATGGGTGGTTGGGGATAAGCGAGCCGACGCTTGTCAGCTGACCCAGCCCGTTTAAATTGTTAAAAGCCTCAATGGCTCCGAAGACGGCCTGGGGTGCTGGTGCTGGGGGGGCTGCTGGGGGGACTGCCGCGGGGCCCCCCTGTTGCTGCTGCTGCTGCGGCTCCTGCTGCTGCTGCGGGTCCTGCAGCTCCTGCTGCTGCTGTACCTCGTTCTGTTGGGCCTCCATCTGTCAAAAACAAAACAAACAAAAAGATAAGCGAGTGTCTACCTCGTGTCTATGACGGAGAGGGTGGGCACGCACACACAGAGCGACAGAGAGAGCTACATGAGTTCTCTGTCTCGCTCATACACACTCACACACACTCACACACACACACACACACTCGCGCACAGCCACCGCCTATGCCCCCACGAGAGCCCCCGCGAGTGCCCCCGCGGGGGCCCCCGCCTACGTCCCTGCGAGAGTCCTCACACACACACACACACACACACACACACACATGTCACATACCCTCAAACGTGAGGGCTCGGCGGACTCGCCAGTGCCTGTCTGCGTGGACGTAGAACCACTCGTCTAGCGTCATTTCGCATCCGCAGCGGAGGCACTTGCACCGGTCAGGAGACCCCTTCATCACGAGCTACAAAAGAACAACTTCGTTCTGTCCCTGGGGAGCACTGAGAAAACACGCACTGATAGTTCACTTACGATTTGAGGTGTGGTTGAAGTAGATCGGGGTGGGGACGAGGGTGAGGTCGAGGGAGCAGAGCGTCACTCGGTGCTGCAACACACAAAAATGTACCAGGTTATGTTGGGGTGTGGGGTTCGTCAGGAAAAAATAATCACACCCACGGCCCGCGCATATGTGCTCTGGAGGAAGCGCACCACACCGAGAGCTGAAAAGAGCCCCGATGGTACATGTCAAAAGACACCAAAAAATTCGTAAACTCGGTCTGAAACGCTTGTCCCAAACCGCCTTTGTGTCCACTGAGCGCACACATCCGCTCTGGGTTTCCCTCCCTAGCAACTCTAAAACGTGAAGAGTGGTGGTACCACCAGCACAGGGACCCGCGTCTAAGTGCTAAAAAGCGGGTGGGTCTAGTCGGAAAAAACAAACTATGTTGTACTTACAAGGGTAATCAGTCGATCTGGAAGCGGCGAGGTGGTGGTGGTGCTGAGGGTGGCGAAGGTGAGGGCGGCGAAGGCGAGGATGGTGGTTGGTGCTGGCGTCGTGTCGTGTCGCAGGGGGTACCGTGAGCAGACTGATCGATCAAGGCTTTCCTGCGGGCTCTGTCGCGCTGCCGCTCCGCCGCGCCGAGACGATTTTTGCTGATTTCAGTAATATTCTAAGCGGCAGAGTGCTCGCGGGCTGGACGAGGGCGGGAGGGGAGTAGGGGGGCGGCTACCGGGTACCGCGGGCGGTCGTGTCGATGCGAGCTGCACGCCCTGAGCGCGATGCGTGGGAGGGGAGGGGAGGGGCCGCGGGGCAGCGCCTCCCCGCGTGTGACAGAGGGCCGAGCACGTCTGCACGTGTGTGCTGCGCAATGATGGTCGCGCGTAATGAACGGTGCAGCTAAATATCGCATTAAACAATGCGACGACAGTGGTATCATTAGCCACCCTTCGTGGGGTGAAATGATGATGATAAGAAGTAAGAGGTAAACCTAGGCTACAATTATAAGCGTATGTACAGCAAAATTCGCCGCAGACATCGGAGTAATCACTCTGTATGCGGAGCTCATTGTATGCAAGTATACCACCGTTTAAACCAATAAAACGAAGGAAGTGTGGGTTAAAAGTGCTCTCCCCAAAACTATCAAAATAATGCACTCCTTCACTAAAATCGGGTAAATAAAAACAGACCCAGTGTGAGCCGGGGAGGGAATGCGTATCTTCATTCGCAATGACGATGGCGGGACGGGGAAGGGGGATGAGGGCAAAAGGTCCGCTGGGAATACTCCCGCAAACTGTCTGCGTGTGTGTGTGTTTTCGGACATCACGAGTTCAATGTCGTCCGTATCCATTCTAAGAAAGTGATATGTTTCTGGATGCGTCGATTTCCATGAGTGTGTCGTACTCCAGAAAGACCAAGCATGTCAGCGCCGTGTCGAGGGGGTTGGCAAACGAAATCTCTATACGCACCACCCCATTGTTCGGTATGGTGGTGTGGGACGTGTTACCGGAGCAGTCTGGACTCAAATCCTGACATATCAAAAACGTACCATTTGAAAACATGTGTGGAGTGACCATGTGCGGAGAAGGACGCTTGTCGGCCCCCGTTGAGCTGAACAGGGCGTGATATGCGCGTGCAAAAGAGGGCTCGCCCGTGTGAAAATCGAGCGGTCCCACTTTAAATTCCTGTGCGTTGACAAAAAAGGAAATACCCGTGACGGATTTATGAACAAAAGCAAAGCTGTTTTTAAGGTGGTCCCCATTAAAAGTTGTGTTTTCCACCATAGCGAGACAGATAAATGTAGGGAGGCGTCCCGTGCAAACAGCATTTAAATTAATGTTGCGGGCTCCTGGTGACGATGTGAATGTTTTTGTCTCGATGCGCTTCATCGGGAAGCGAGCGTTTGTCTGTGTGAGAACGCGTGCGTGAGACAAAAGGAGTGACGTGGAAACAATCACGTTTTTGCAGTGTAGGGTAGCGTCCGCCACGTGCATGTGCACGGTCCCGGCCCCCGGTGCTGACCATAAGTAAAAGCTCTCGGGAGCAAATGTGAGCTTGACGCGTAGGTCTAGCCCTGGTGGTAGCAGCAGCGGGTGTTTGAAAAACCCACACCTTAATCTACCATACAGCTGACAGGTCTTTCCGCCGGCGAGTAAATCTTTCCTCTTTTTGAACCCTGAGTTGACCTCACCGGCTGTGGTCATATCCTCTGGGTCATCCAAGTAAAACATTGAAGTAGTAAGGAATGTCTTAGCCGCGTCTTGGGAGAAATTTAGAAGAGAGTGCACATAGCAAAAATATCCAAATTGGTCTATTCTACAAATGCACTTATCGTTGATGAAAACCTCAAAAGTTTGGAACAGGCTGTACAATAAATTACAAATAACCCCATTGTCCTGATCGACTAGGGGCACCCCACCGTCCTCCGATCTTAAACGCACGCTCAGTTCGAGAAATGTCTCATCAAGATCTCTACACAAATCATTTGTGCCGCGACTCACAAATTCCAATGTAGATAAAGGACGTGTCACTGAGTTTATCGGTTTGTGTGAGATGACCTGTTGCCCCAGAATCGCATTCTGGATTTTTAAGGTGGAGAATATGTCGAGCTCACTGGGGATGACAGCCGTGGCTGAGTCCATCTTGTTAGGAGAATATGTCCGGAGGTACCTCCGGTGCCGTCTGTACGCGAGCACGCCCGCGACCCTTCTGAGTCTTGTTCGTCTTAGGCTGTGATTTTAAACCCTTTTTTGGCTTCTTTTTTTTCGGTTTTGCCTTTCCTTTCTTCTTTTTTGCAGTGTTCTTTTTCGTATTACTTCCGCGCCCCGTCAGTGCCTTGCGTGCGCGTCGTTTTAGATTACGACCAGCCTCCGCCAGCCGGGTCACAGCCGCGTCGCGTACCTCACGGAGTGAGGTGGCTCCGTCCGGACCGGTCACATCGCGGTAGAATCCGAATCCCGCATTGGCCGCCTCCTCGGTGACTGCCTTGAAACCATTCGCGATGAGGGGTGTTGCCACGGATGAAATGTACCTACCCGTCAACCCACAACAACCCCTCCCGTTCTGACGTGTGTATGAAGCCTCATAAACGGGCCCCACCCCACCCCTGTTTGCCCCACCCCCGCCTGCTTCAAGAAATAGTTCGTGTACGCCTGTTCCATCGTGACTGAGGGGGTGTGATGTGGAGCGTGTGTATTTATGGGAGTGCACCCTCCCTGAAATGAAGCACGACTATAGAAGGGTGCTGACCGTCTGAGAAAGGATACTTTTCCCCAGTCTTCGTGTGAAACGAAAGGGTGATTGTGGAAAAGTTTTGCTTCTCGACAGGGGTGTAGTACACAGAGGAGAATTCGTAGTGACCTGTCGGATTAAATGGTGTGAGTACGCGAAGGAGGCGGGCTGCTGTGTCAGATACCATCACGGGTTTGGTCACGTCTGTATAAAGGTAGATCGGGGAAGATGCGAATGTAGGTTTGCTTGGGGGTAAAAATACTTCAACTACGGCGACTTCGTACGACTTGTCCCGTGGTACGCAAATTGGTTGCATGAGTTCAGTCGAAAAATGCGCTATCGTATTCTCACTGAAGAAATTTTTCGAACTATCGCTTGAAAGCGTGAGAAACATTTTTTTCCTGTGCAATACGAAAGACAGAATAGCGAGATCAAATTGCTCTCAAGTTTGCCTCAGGCTCCCAGGTGTCAAATTGCTCATCATAGCCCTGCCATCTTACCAAAACCTCAGGGGCTTGCCCCCGACGCTGACGACGATCGAGGATACTTTCAACCCGGAATTCAGTCTCCACACTTGGAGGGGTGATTCTCAAAAGCTCTTGACGGTAAAAATTGCCCCGGAGTGGGTGACCGTTCAGATCGGTCAGCGAGTACGTGTGGAATGGGCTGAATCGCGTTATGTCCCTCACTTTATATATCTGCCTCGAAAATCGCCCTGTGTACCCCTTTTCAGTGAAATTTTTTGTCAGTGACACGCGCACAAAGTCACCCACCTGGAGTGGTTGAGCTGCTGTCGCCCCAGCCCCCACCCCTGGCCCTGCTCCTGCTGTCGTCTGGGCCGCTCGCTGCGTGCGGTGGCAGCGGCGGCGGTGTGGCAGCAGGTGGGGAGCAACATGACGAAGATACACTGTCGACCAGATCTGGAAAACGTCTTTTTCTGTCACGTCGACCGGTCTCATATTAGTGGTACGGTGAACTGTGTGGTTGTGTCTGTGAACGATCTGATTAAGGGGCTCTAACCAGCGCCAGGTGTTTTTGTAATGCATGTGCTTCCAAAGTGGAGCCTTCAAATTTTTATTCATGGCCTCGGCCATGGCAGCTTTACCGTGGTTTTCAAGCGTCCGAAATCTGATTTTAAAATGGGAAAAGACTTTCTGCACTGGTTTCGCAATAAACTCTTTGCCTTTATCGCTCTGAAACAGTCTGCACACCTTCCCGCACGCGGAAAAATGATTCTGCAAAACAGTCGCCATTTCCTGACCTGTTTTTGTCTTTAAGGGATAGGCCCACACGAAACGACTCAGACAGCAAATAATTGTTAAAAAGTAATTGTAGCCTTCATTATAAACAGCCAGTTTCCGCATGTCATTTAGATCACCTTCAAAAACATCATGTAAGGCCTTTATATTATAGAAATTTAATGGGAAACGTTTCCGCGCCGGTCTGTGTCGTGCGTACACCTCCTGACCCAGTAGCCATGTCTCCACCTCCCGTGGTCTGATCCCATGAACACTCGCCTCACGTTTCACATTTTGCATGGAAGAATATGCGGAAACCCGACTCAGATCGTAATAGATTTTTTTCAAGTGGTCATCGATGAACCGCTGGCGCGCATTTTGTGGTGCGTCAGCACTTGGTGCGGACGACGTCGCTGCCGGCTTCCTACCAGTGCTGTTGGCGGGCACTGGGTGCGGCAAATAAACCCCAGCACGGCACTTCGAATCGATCGCGCGATGAGGGGGACGGATCAAATTGCGGGCCGGCCGCGACCAGGCCCCTTCCGCGGGCGCGGAAGAATTTGCAGGGGTGTCCATTTCGCCACACGGCCGAAGCGCAGGCGACGTTCGCGAGGAGGGCTTGTCTCCGAATGAGGTGAAAAAAATATTTCCGCGCCTAAAGTAGGTTGTGTGGGTTTGGGGGTACTTGCGGAGGGTAGGGCAATCCGGTATGTGTGGCCACCGTCATCATCATGAAATGCATCCAGATTAGACGTATAAATCGATGGATATTCTCCTTCTTCGTCACTCATTCGCCACGGCCCCGCGGTCGCCGTCGCCCCCACCTCTTCCTCTTGCACTGGTTCCCTTGCGCTCACATGACTGCCAATTATATCGAGCATGGACTCTAGGCTGAGGTTCTGCGTGTCACTGATATCATCATCATCATCGACATAACCATTATTAAATTTAAGATTTTCATGCTCTCGCTTAAGGGGGGTGGCGCGTGGAATTTCATCAGAATCGTAATTAAATTCAGGAGTCATTCTGTGTGCGAAAGCTGGAACGCCCCTCAAATACGACAATGACCCATCTGCACGCCGCTGGGTCATGCTGGGCAGGCGCGCGCCTCGCGTAGGCGGGGGCGGGGGCGGGGGCGGGGGCGAGGGTAGGGGGCTGCCTTGCTGCGGGCGACGTTTCGGTGTACCTCGCGGCGACGGCGGCGGGGGCGGCAGTGGCGGTGACGACGGCGGCGGAGGTTTGAAATCCTTCTGCCCCCCTCACCCCCCTCCGTTTCATTTTTTACAACTTTATTTTTATCATTCAGTTGTTGTTGCACACGATTGAAAAGCTTCCTCACCTCCGTTGAGCCATCATCAGAACCTCCACTTTTCACTTCATAAATCGGTAGATGAATTTTATTTTCCCGTTCATCTCGCTTTACATCGAGAAATTTTTGAAGTAGTAAACGATATGTGTCCCAATCTTGATTTATTTCTACCTCATCACCATCATCATTACTCTGCATCAAAGATTTGTTCATTTTAGATTTCAATTCTCTTTTTGTGGCATTCGAAGTATCACCTTTCATTCTCTCGAGCTGCTCCGGTGAAATCACTAGCATTTTACGAAGCTCCGTGGCCGCCATCTTTTTTTGTTTCGCCCGACACGACGCGAGAGATTATTTTCCCTACAACACCACCCAGAGCAGCGCTGAGTATTGTTGACAAGAACGCACCACCACCGCCGCGCTGTAGCAAATATGATCGTTTACCACGCAACCAGTGCTTCTTCAGCGCATCAAATCCACCACCGCCACCTCCTTTTTGTTTTTTTCTCGCTGCACCCCCGTTGTGACTGCGACTTTTGCTGCTGCTGCTGCTGCCGCTGCTGCTGCTGCTGCGGGTACCACGACCTCCGCCTCGCTGACGTTGCTCTACTGGTTCCTTAGCGTAAGCGAGGTCACGGAGTAACGACTTGTACTTTCGAAGGCTAGCACGCGACTGAGCAGAAACCTCGATGTTCCCATTTAATAAATTCAAACAGATCTGACACAGAATCAAAATCAATTCCTCCGGAGCGTCTTGAACTATGGCTCTCTGAATCGCAGGTGTGCTATCACGCAAAACGTGGAGGTAATGTTTGAACTTTGCTAATTTTTCCAAAGGGAACATGGTTGCTTGGTGGCGCCGCAGCCACTGCTGCTACCACCACCGTCACCGCTGTTGCCGCCGCTGCTGCTGCTGCTCTCGTCGCTACCACCACTACCACCGCTGTCTCTATACTGCTCGATGGCGCTGTCGGTCGCATACACAGTCAGATAGGGGTCTGTTGGCCAGATGTTTGTTACAAACCTCAGTGCTTCGGGGGTAAATGGGTCCAAATCAATGACGAGGTACGCGAATGGTCCAGTGGCCCACGCGTCCCTTAGGGCTCGACACAGACTCTGCGTATTTTCTGGGTAAACCTGGCGTGCCAGATGAATAAACTGCGTCTTGTCTCGGACGGACTTCAAAAGGAAAAAATACCGAGTTGAAAGTGAGATTGAACGAGAATATTTCGACTGATGAAAGAGATTTTGAGATAAAATAAAAACAGATATACGACGGTGTCTCGAGCCCTTTGTATACAGCTCGGAAATTGTGACATCGTTCAGACAAAAATTCATCAAGTCATCGAGAATGAGAAGAGTGTCCGGTCTCAGTACACCACTCTCCTCCGTGGGAACACCGCGGAATGTCCTAATGGCTTGGTGTTCCAGGACCTCAGATGGGATTCCTGCCTCCTCACCATAACACCACACGATGTGCTTTATATGTCCCTTAACGACTTGTGAAAGATGACGTATAAATTTCAAAACGAATGTACTTTTTCCACTTCCCGCTGGTGCTGCGAGACACGCAGTGAAAGGGTGACGTGCTTGCCACATATTTACCTGAAAGAGAGTGACAGTGAGGCCTCGCACCAACCTCTTTTATACCCCCTCCCCCCTCCCAATATTTTTACTCAGCTATCTGCACCGCACTCATACCCACCCACAACCCTGCACCACACACGCTGTGGTCGACACAGTGACCGAGTCCCCCTTCCCCCTCACTCTCCCCGCGCTGACGGCGATCTCTGACACCGGAGCCGAGCCCCTCCTTCCCTCTCGCCTACACTCCCATCAACCCACCACAACGCACTAGTTCATGTCTGCACCCGAAAGGACAAAGAAAGGATAAAGGACACTACTTTAAAGTACATAAAAATTTATTCATATTTATTTACACACATCAGTTTTCAAATGTACACTAAAAATACACAAAATTAGCACTAGTAGGATGGCTCATTTTATTTTACAATTTCATCACAAGTCCCATCATCTCGCATTAGGAGCAAGAGAGAGCGCAAATTACAAGCACCGCTGTCATCCAAATCATCATCATCCATCTCAGATTCCTCCCCTTCATCATCAGAATCACGCTTACACAGCTGTAATTCGCGTAGTTTATAATGCCCGTAGGCCAAAGTATTAATATTATCTTTCAGAATGTATCGCTTATCATCATAACATGACAGACCGCGCTTTGTAGAGTACGTCGTGAACAAATGGTGCTTTTGGTCTGTACTTATTTTTGAAAAATTTACGCTTTTTACAAGTTTATCTTTCAAACATGTCTCATAGTCTTCGTAAGTGAGTTGAGATTTCAGAGTGGCTCTAGGAATACCCTTCCCAACACTTTTTGTTACATCATCCCCTCGTTGGAAGGAGTACATCTTTGGTCGAAGACCAACAAAAGACTTAATTGGAACACCATTCATTTCATCCTTAAATTTACCAAACATTTTTTTATTTACATCAGAGTGCAGGGGGTGGTCAACAGGGTAATCACTGGTATCAAAAAAACCCATCATCTCACTCATGTCACAGTACACATCAGGAGTTTTCACTTCATAAATGAGACTGTCAGTATCAGTGGCAAGGACGCTGATTTTATCAGCATAGCGCCGTTTCATAACATTATAATGAAAGTCATACATGATTTCTTTCGAAATATCCAGGATTGCAGTACCTGTATACGATGGGCGATTCAGCCACACTGTCTGCTTCCTTCTTTCGACCGCAATGAGGCCATGGTCAAAAATCTCAAAACTGTGAAACAGCGGGCTTCTCACATACTTTCTAAATCGATCACCATTTTTAGTAAAATTCAGGTTTTTCCGCTTTCTCACAGATTCGCACCCTTTCCCAAACACAGCATTCGTGAAAAGCTTATAAAGACCTTTTTTGAATGCTGACGCGGCCCTTTTTCTCATCTCAGTATTGTATGCGATGAATGGTGCGAGCCAGGGTTCCTGATCGAAAGCTATGACCCTGTGAACCGCTTTTAGTTTCAACCCCAGGTCTAGATAAAGCTTTAGGGTTGTACCGAACACTACATAATTTTCTTTATCTCTAAGGTTAGGAATCAATTTCTTAACATTTGGATTTTTAGGTAGTTTTAATTTTTTATGCATATTTTTCTGCAGGGGTGATAGATTTGCATACAAAGGACTGAGGTGTTCAGGGGCAAGAGGATAATCATTATGAACATCATGCAGCCCGTCTGGGTACTCCAATGACACTTCAAGCAGAAATCCGACCGCGTCAGATTCAGTAATTTTGGAAATTCTTTCGGCATCAAATTCAGCCACTTTTTCGTTTCTAAGAAACCTAAAGCCACCTACAGGAAGCGATCTACTCATTGCGGCACCATACAAAGAATTAGCATCGAAATACATCACGAATGAACTCTCTTTACTGGGGTCATAATTTTGAGGGAGGTACATATTATTGCCCTCAGCATACCTACAGTTAATTGAAGAAATCCCACCGCGCATACCAGCCTCCCACATAAGGTGGAGATCTATATCCGTAATTAGTTCCAATTCTTGACCTGTAAATAATAAGGCTGCTGAAAAAGCAACGCCAGGGGTGCTGTAGTAGTGCACAGCATCCACTTTATACTCGGACATGGTTGCGCGGCGGAAGTTCTCCATTACATCACACAGCAAGAGAGTGTCTGTCAAAAGATACAAATCATGGTAATCCCATAGCGAGCTCATATTGAACCCCGCAAATACTGCTTGGGCGTGTACATAGTCGTCTTCACTAACATCCACGCCCCTCAGGTCATTGCGGAAAGCACTCCTGGGGGTAGGCACTCCTCCTTAAATTTTTCAAAGCAGTCGAAGTATGTGTACGGGTACACACCCTTCCGACTCACCATACTCCTCTTACTGTCATCGGGAAACAAAGAGCGCAGGGCTCGCATATCCTCCGATTTGAGGTCCTGCACTAACATATCTAAACTACTACTAAGGAAATTAAAACTATCCAGCCAGCGAAGTCGCCCCCACGAGAAACTAATGTAGCGCTCTTTCGTCTTGGCAATGGCGGACATGTCAGTACCATCAGTTAGCTCACCGATGGCCGAAATCAGGTGATGTGCATCATACCCCCCTAAATTATGCATAACTACCGGGATGAAGTCACGCTTCTTCAAATTTACATTACAGCCGTGACAGGCCGCACCCCGGTAGTTATCTCTGGGCTTGGTGTGGTCATGATCGCGGGTTTTCCGCGCATCAGCACGAGGCACCTTCTTCTTGCAGATGTAGCAAGTTGTGGCCGCCTCAAAGAGTCTTGTCGTCTTAGGCGTCATATCGATGGGGTGAATAACCCCACGGAGATCGGTGATGGCCTTCTCCTCCTCTTTCAAACGCAGGAGCAAACGTTTAATTATGTCCCCCCCACCGTGCTCCAACACCGGCTCCTTGATAAGACCCCCATCCGGACCCACGACCACATAGCAGTACCCGCAGGGCACGTGGTGATTGGTCCTCGTGGTCGCAGATCGGGATGGGTCCGGTAGCGCCGTCATGATGGGTACCAAGACGGACTCCAAGTCACAGTAGATTACATAGTCATGTCTTAGTCGTTTGTGAAAGTCCGTAAAGCGTAGGATGCTGTCACGTTCGAGCGGCATGCGCACTGCTTGCGCAGCATGCCGCACGCACCGCTCTCTGTGCCCCCGGTAACCAGTCTCGGTGGAGTGTGATGTGAGACAGTTCTCACACCAGAACAACCGCCGTTTCTGCTTAGACAAGTGCGCCAGAAAGCGGCTGAGGTCTCTTATAAGTACGTAATGTCCTTCGTCGTCGTCTTCATTCCCACGCAAGAGCAGCAGATTGACATGTCGGGGTTGAACAGATTTTGAAACCCGTAACGGGACAACAGCCTTCCCTTCCAGTCCAAACACGGAAACACTAATCCCGGGATTGTTTTCCTCAAATTTTGAGATCCTCTCAATTTTGACTGGGTATTTTAGGCCCC
Source organism: Odontothrips loti (assembly GCA_038380765.1). NCBI lineage: Eukaryota > Metazoa > Arthropoda > Insecta > Thysanoptera > Thripidae > Odontothrips > Odontothrips loti. Next base: position 57,663 of record CM076248.1, on the reverse strand, counting down.
GCATGTCCAGCTCCCCGACACGCCGCAAATAATTGCGAACACGCTCTGGGTGGTGCCGCGGGAGGCGTAAAGCCCCCAGACATGAATACAAAAAACATTTAGAATCAAAATTCCGAATGTTAACTAGACCTTTTGAGGGCTTATCAAGCCACTCAGGGAGGGGGATGAAAGAGGAGCCTTTCAGCATCGAGCATTTCGCCACCCGCATCTCCAATTTCATCACCCGCTCGAACAAAATTTTAGAGCCCTCATCAACAGCTTTGTCGAAAGAGTTAATTACCCCAAGAATCGCTTGTTCAACCCCTTCTTCCAACTCACCCACACGCAGTGACAGGATAGGTTCACTGCGCATGTAACGGGTGTTATCGGTTGGGTCCCGCCCCTCCCCCACCTCAATCTGAATGAAAGCAGTTAGGTACCATTTTATGCGCCGCAGATCCTTTAAGCAATTAGTCAGAACATGTTTCATGCTGCTCTTGTGTTTTAGTAGCGTCAGTTGCAAGTCATACAGGTCTGTGATGTCAAACTCATAGACACGAGCGAGCCCATCGAGTGCGGATTTCACCAGAGTCCAACCAGTTTCCGCCTCTGCGGCAGAGACTGGCTCAAACAGTCGCGCAACCCGCATCGCTTGGAACCGCTCGGTCTTCTCCCGTTTCACACCACAGTGCCGTTGATGCTGCAAGAGCATCGCACCCGTGCGATAGCGCTTGAAGCACCATCGGCACACATGGCGGGAATAGCGGACAGGGTGAGCAGTCAGTTTGTGGCGTTGGAGCTCCACGAAAGTCGCAAATGTCTTTTTGCATGCCATGCACTTTGAACCCTTTTGACACCTGAGAGACTGAGACGACCCACACCTTTTATGCTTCCTGTGCTCGTTAAGAACCCCCACACTACCGAACGATGCACCACACACTACGCACCGGAAGCACTTGCCTTCATGTGTCCGTTTTTCATGTTGCTTCAATAACCGGCTGGTTTTGAACTTTTTGCTGCACACTGAGCACTCTTGCAGATCGGAATCACTATGCTGCTCCTTGATGTGCCGATTGAGGCTCTTCTTCTGCATGAACTGGCGTGAGCAGGTGTGGCACGTGAAACCGTCCGCAAATTTCGACGGAGTGGCAACTTTACCTGCGCCACCCGCATCACCTCGTCCCGCAGCACTGGTTGAGGGGGCGGGCGCATGACGCGCAGCGATGTGGCCCACGAGAAGCACGGCATCCGAAAACACCTCCTTGCACCACATGCACTCCATGGCGAATCACTGTAAATCCAATCACGTATTTTAGAACAGCGCACGCTTAGACATCACTTAAACACATGATGCGCACCCGCACACACTCATGCTCACCTTTAATCCAGCGTGCTGACGAATTTGTACTGGCCGTTCTTTTTGCGAATGAGAAAACCACCCACTCGTGGGATGATTTTCTTCGTTACAAAGTGACCCACGACGTTCTTGTTCCGCGACACGGCTCTCTGCTTCCGCCGCGGTTGCCTCACAGGTGATGAAGCACGCACCTCGTCACCCTATAGACAGAGTTCAGGCACATAATTTATTGACAACCACCCGATGCAAGGAAGCTCTCGAGGGAGTAAGGACATGTTAACGAGTCACTTACCACAGGCGAGCACGCTTGCGCAGTGGAGCTGCTTACAGAGTCGTCCTGCTCCGCTGACATAGTACTCGAACAGCTGAGGCAACTGAGCAGGAAGGAGACACGCACACATTACCACACATACCGCACCAAACACACGCACAGCTCACTTCTTCAATACACAGGACCACACTTACCTGAGTCACTCTGAGGATTCACACAGGATTCACAATCAGCAGCCTCGCCTCGCAAACACACGACAACTCCCAGCTTCTTAATATAAAATCACAGCTCACTCGCGTGTGGCTAGGGCTCGGTCCGACTACACACTAAACTCACTAGCGACAGCCTAACGATTCACTGCGATATTGCCAATCAGCATATAGGCCCTACCTCGCAGCAGTGTCGGGGCGGATGCAAGGGGAGGGGCGTAGGGTGGGTGCGGGGCGGGTGCGGGGTAGGAGTGCGGGGCAAGTGCGGGGCGGGTGCGGGGTGGGTGCGGGGAAGGGGTGCGGGGCGGGGAAGGGGTGCGGGGCGGGTGCGGGGCGAGTGTGGGGTGGGTGCAGGGGGAGGGGCGCGGGTGTGAGCCAGGTGCGGGGCGGGGGGCGGAGGCAGGGATGGAGGCAGAGGCGGAGGCGGAGGCGGAGGCGGGGGCGGGGGCAGGGGCGGGGGCAGGGGCGCGACACGCGGGGGGAGCAACCGCCGACGCGGGGGCAGGGGCGGGGGCAAGGGCGCGACACGCGGGAGGAGCCACCGCCGGCGCTCACCGCAACACGTACCCACCACACCACGAGAAACACCACCATGGCGAATCGGCAGCTTAACGGTTAAGCACACCGACTCCCGTCCTGAAGAACAACGGTTCGATTCCTGACTTCACACAAACTTTTTACACACACCCACACCACCTCAGCGCCGGGGAGGTAGGCAGCCCATACGACGCCTAGACAACAGCGCCGCGGACGCGACACCAGCGCCGGGGAGGTAGGCAGCCCAACGCGCGGCACCGCACCACTGGCACCACATCTCACTTCTGTCCTGAAACCCGCATTTATTACTCTCTGCTTCTAACACTGAGATTATCTATCATAAGCGGGAGTCGCTTCTATCACTGCGGGCAGTTGTCAAAATCAAGATTCAACCTTTGGGCGCGCCGGCCGTTTTTTTCTAAGTCCAGTGTTTAAGGTAAGGTGGTCGTCGTCGTCGTTTTTGTCTAGTTGTAAGGCCGTCGCCGCCGCCACCGAATCGGAGCTGAGCGCCTGGCAGAGCAGGCCGGCGCACGAGCACTGACGCCAGATGGGCTGCCTACCTGCCGGGCGGCAACGGAGCAGAGGTGGCAGGCTGTGGGTTGTGTGGTGTGGTCTGCGACAGATGACGTGAATGCGGCGTGATTAGGTTAGGTTAATGAAGTGATTTCTTTTTTCTTTTTTGATATTCCACGGTGGCTTATCGTGCCTTGAACCATTGGCACGGGTACAAATGTCCAAAATGGCTGATTGTACTCTCCGCCGTGGGCACGCCGGTGGCGCACCAGCAGTGAAGCGAGATGGGCTGCCATTTTTTATTTATTTTCAACAGTCCAGCGTGTCCTCCTCTGCGGGTGGCTGATGCCCCCGCAATAAGGGCTCTTGATTGGAACTACTACTCTGTTTTGGTTAGGTCCCAGTATGAACGTGTGATGATGTTATCGCTGTTGTATATTGTTCTACAAGGCTCCATTATTTCAAGCTCGAACAGTGTCACATGTCCAACCACTTCTTTCCTCCTTTCGTGTGTTGTAAGGTTAGGTTAGGTTAGGTTAGGTTAGGTTAGGTTAGGTTAGGTTAGGTTAGGTTAGGTTAGGTTAGGTTAGGTTTGGATAAGGAGAGAGTGCAATATGTTAGTCTAGGTTAGTTTAGGTTAGGTTTGTTTAGGTTAGGTTTGTTTAGGTAAGGGTTATTTAGGGAAAAGACAGAACGGGGCGAGATAGGGAGGTGCGGCACATGAATTCGGGGTGTTTTTGGACGGAGAAGACGATGGTGAAAGTTTGGAGGTCGTACGAATTCATTTTGATGAAAAAGTTGAGAAAACAGAGTTTGCGAGTGTGTGGGACGGACAAACGTGACAGATTGAAGTGAAGTTAGGTTAGTCTAGGCTAGGTTAGGTTAACCTTATTTCGGGCGAGGTCTGCAATATATAAGGGTAGGTCACGCCCCCCGCTGCCTTTGCTGGGACCCCGTCCCAAGGCGCCGTTCGCAACTAAGTCCGTGGACGCGGTTCGTGACACGGCCTCTGTTTAGAGCAATCGTCAGTATGTGACGGCGTAGCAATATTTGAGACGAGTGCTGGGTCTGTTTGACTTAAGTGGGACATGGTCAGAGGACGCGGTCCTTCCACAATGTGAGGTCTCGTCAGGTCAGGCTAGGTAAGGCTAGGTTAACCGTATTCTGGGCGAGGTCTGCAATAAATAAGGGTAGGTCGTGCTCCGCGCTGCCTTTGCTAGGACGCCGTCCCGAGGCGTGGTGGCTGACATTGTCAGCGGACGTTGTACTGGTTCAGTGTTTGTCAAAATCTGAGGAATGCTCAAATAAATAAGAAAACACCAAAAAAAAACGAACAACTCGTATATCTGTACTTTATTGCAACATTCATTTATCGTTCGGGCATAGCTCTAAGACAGGAAAGCAACGAATTTTTGTCTTCTCGCCAGATATGCGGGAGAGACTCGATTTTCTGGAGGATATCAGAATTTGAGAATGGGCCAGTTTTTGAAGCCGACATCTCTTGATGCATTGCTAAGACCATTTCATCGCGGAGTAGCTCACGCCATTCATGTGAAATGATGGCATATGCTTGGTCACTGAGCCGTGTTGGCGACAGATCTGCGAATGGCCAAGCTTTCTCAAGTTTTGCGTCTACCTCAAATTTTGATGGAAAATCACCTGGAGGGTGGAAGAGAGAGAGAGAGAGCAAAGTGTTAGAGACAGGCCGTGAGTTGGTAGTTGCATTTAATATTTGAAAATATATCAAACCTTTTGGATCCTGCGGCAAGAGGTGTAATCTCTTAACTAGATCTATGCTCAGAATCAGAGCCACCACGCTCTGCACGCTCTGAGAACCCATTACAACTGACACATCCGTTTTGTAGCGGTAGTGCGCTGCGACTGCCTTTTCGCCGTGGCAGAGGTGAAGTGCCACGCGGTCTTGTGTCTCCTTGAGATCAAAAGTAGGCAGCAGGTATAAATGTGTCTCGATCGCTCGCCTCATCATTTTATTTGTCACAATCTGATCCGAATCCAAATCTTGACCAGTTTGCAGTCTGTGACGAGATGCCATATACTTCTGCAAAGGCGCTATTACATTCCCCACGTGCTTTCCATTGACACTCACTAACAGGCTTGTCTCTGGGGTCAGCATTTTCCTTCTGATCTCAAGAAATGATTCCATAAACGTGTACTGATGGCAAGGGACAGCTATGCATGCTGCTCCAGACGTACTGAACGTCTTGTTGCTGCTAATCTCTGACGACCCGCCTCCCTAGACACGAGGTCGCCCTTTCAACTTCGCCCATGGTCATTCCCTGGACTGTGGCCAGGCGTTGGCCCTGAAGTAGCAAAAAGCAGCCTATGAGACAGTTAGCGCCTCGCCAGTGCTCTTGCAGATGCAGTGGGACTTCCCTGAAGCCTGACTTCAGCCCGGAGAGCTCTCTCAGGATGCGATCCCCGTGCCTCTGTCTCAAATCGTCCATATAGCTCAAAATTTGATAAATGTCCAAACATGGGGCTCTGCCGGACATTGCCTCCACCCGATGAAGTGCGCGGCTCTTGCGGTCAAACTCTCTTTTGACGTCACGCCAATAAGTGATGCATTGCCTAATTTTGGGCTTCGACACTTTGGCGTACAGATCTGCCATTTGGCGGTCTGTCAGAATCGTCTCCATGAGCGAAATCATTGCACCAGCGTGGTTCCGTATCGAATTGGGCTTCAAAATACCGCTCACGCCGTAGACGAACTCTTTCTCGATGCCTGATTTTGAGATAGCTTCTGGCTCAGTCAACAGACGGTCTTGCTCCCTTGCGAACACAATTACTCTGTGAATCATTTTGGCATTGGCAAGCAGGTGAGCACGGCCCTTACCGCCGCGGCCCGCCCAGGTTTTCAGATATTGACGGGACGAGGCACACAGGTCCCCGTCCGTGAATGAGGCGACAATTCCGCTGCTATGCAAACTTTGAGAAGTGGCCGCTCTTCCGTTTGGCAGTGGCGTTACCTTGCTGACCGTACCTGCATTGTCTTGGCTTGTCACACGCGGTGTCGCGAGCTTCACATCCACGAGATGGCCGTTAAGAACTTTGCATGCTGCTTCGAAATGTTCAGTTGAGCGAGCGTGTCGCCCCAGCAGACTACAGACCCGATCCTCTGTTGTTGAGCGCTGCCCTCTTTTTGAAATGTCAGTTGCTTCTTTGAGGAAGCGCTCCAGAAACTGGGAACCGTCACACATGCCATGCTTGGAGATTGCGTGGTCCTTAAGACGGTAATGTCTTGAGCTTACGTGGGGGCAGATGGGGCACTGAAACGCTCTGCGGTTTGCCTGGAAGTGTGGGAGGAGAAATTATAAATAAATTCGAGTGTCGATCAAAATCTGAGAAATCACCAAAACGTTTATTCATTTGGAAAAGTGTCAAAAACTGGTCTCACATCAAAAACAGAACATATTGCAAGAATTGTAAACATTTCAAAATTTGACTCAGACTTCGTCTGAGGCTATTTTAACCAAACACAGAGTAAGAATTTCTTTCAAAACGTCAAACAACAATCCTTTCCCTATGGCCTTCTGTCCATTCGTGCGGTTCTCAATAACTTGAGCGATGCATTCGTACGATACGCGCCGCATTCCTGCTTTTTGGCGCCAGTACAAAATCTGGCTAATTCTCTGCGTTCCCTTCTCGGTAACTTCTCGACGATGAAATTTAACTATGTGCTGCTGTAGGCGTTTCCTCCATGCAGTGTGCTTGCCGCAGAATGGACAAGCCATTTGGACCTAGGAAGGCACGTGCCAACTTAGTACCGCAGAGACCAAAATAAAAATTGACACTCGTTCAAAATTTGAGCTCACCTCATTTTTGTCGCTCTTCAACTCCTCTTGGGCCGCGTTGCTTTTGCAGCGCCGAGAACCAGCTGTGGGCCACGTGAAGTCACAGTTGTCCTTAACGGGTGACGTGCCCTACGAAAAAAAAACAACACAACGATCAGAAACTGCGGGCCGAGAGCAGGATGAGGGGAATGACCAAAATTAGGCATACCTGTTTCAAAGTCTCATGTAGTGAGCCGGACAGGGGGCTGGGACAGAAATCGTCCTCAGACATCGGTTCTTCGTCAGAAACCACCACGACATCACCCCTGGACCCGGTAATCTCACACTGCAGCTTGGACTGGACCGTTTCAAACGAACCTCCGATCTGGTCAAAATTAGAGACATTGTGTTTGTCGTGAACAAATCTACCTGGACTGACTGGCACGGCGTAGACGACTCACCGAGCTGCTGGTGCCCGGACTTGGCGGTTCAGACGGCGCGTCCGTTGCGACACTTCTGCCTTCTTCCGAATCGGCATCCATTCTTGATTCTGGGCAAATCTCAAATTTTGAAAACACGTGTTGACGGAGGGTCGGCCTTGAGTGCACTGAGGCACGCTTCCGGTCCTGGCTGGCTGGCGCTGCGCAGTGCCGCACTGCGCACTCGTGTCACGTGACCCATTCGTCTCAAAATCTGAGCCTGTATCAAATTCTTAATTCATTTCAGAGACTGAGGAGGTGACAGATTCTGAGCTAATTGTACTAGAGCAGTGATCCAGGGCTTAAATTAAAGCTGGTCTCTTTCTGAGCCAGGATAACAGGGCTTCAATAGGCGTCGATGTCAGATTTAGGAACAGGAGGACAAGAAATGTCAAATTTTGAGCAAAACGACAGAAATAGTGATTCGCCTGGTCATTCTGTAATGGTGAGCTGCCTTCAAATTTTGACCTAGTGGTCTTGTCAGGTTTTTGTCTCTAATACATGCTGTTTGTCTGATTTTGGTATTTTTGCAATATCTGCGTCAGGCTCAAATACTGATAAGAGCGCCGAGGAGAAAGGCTGTGCAGGGTGGGATGCCTACCTTGCAGGGCCCCCCCCCCCCAGTATTTGACGTATTATCAGATGGGTAGGTTTTTGGTCGCGGCCGGGGAGCGGCGCGATGGCGCTGTCTGATTTAGAGATCACCTCAGATCATACGTGCTAGTTTGAGAACTCGATTTTTAGCCAAGGTACGATGGTGTTCGAATGCACGTGTCTACAACACGCCTTGAACGCAAGGCACTGCCGTTAGGCCGGCGGTGGGTGCGCTTCTCAGATAGTGAGTACTTCGTGGGGGGTATTTTAATCGAGGATCCGCGAAGTACGACCGCGGATAGGGCCCATGGGCTTCCCTTCGGCCGCGCGAAGCGCGGCGGTCTGGCGGGTTTTCGAGTCTCAGAATCTGAGGGGCAGGGTGGGTCTCAGAAACTGAGCGGCAGGATGACCGGGGTCTGGTGGCCAGGGGGGGCGGATGGCCGGGTCCGGTCCGGAAGGGGCTGGCGGCAGGTGGCCGGACCTGGGACGTGGATTGTCAGAATCTGAGACAGGCAGGGGTAGATGTGTGGTGCAGACGTGTGTTGTCAGATTCTGAGGTAGGCACGAGGTACCCCCAGTGGCTGGATCAATATTTGGCGCGGGTGTCAAAATCTGGAGCATGACATCGGACTTGTAGATGTGCGTCTGAAGGGTGTGGGAGGTAATCTGGCGTAGGCTCAGATAGTGCTCTACCGTCAGTATGGGGGTGCAAAACTGGATGTCTTGGGCAGTTGTCTAATTTTGAGCGGTGAGTCGGGACTCGGAGGGGATCGGGGTGGGGGCGGGCGGCCTGGTCAGAATCTGAGGACTGCAGGGGGTGGCCCTTCGATCTGGTCAATATTTGTCTCTCGCGCCAGAATATGAAGCGTGTCGCGGGACTTGTGGTTCTGCGCTCCGTGAGCTGTCAGATTCTGAGCGGTGAGTCGGGACTTGTGTTCATATAATGTCACGGCCGGGAATTTGGAGAATTGCCATGGTTTGGTGATGTCTCAAAAGTTGATGTCATGTGTGTGAGACGCCCGGTGCGTCGTCAGATTTAGAGAACATCTCAGAGGCATAGGGCGCATGGCCAGATATTGAGAGGGATCGATGTGCGCCTTCGAGATATCGATTATTTTTTAAGGGACGGTGAGGTTCGGGTCTATGTGTCATGCACATGCTTGGAACGCATGGCAAGCACGAGACTAGGGCGCGAATATGCCCGTGATTTGACCCCCACAGCTAGGGCGATCCGAAGTTCTTCCGAGATTCGATTTCGTCTGAAGGGTCGCATGAGGTGCGTAGTGGGGTAGCCAGGCTTTTTGGCTGAAGCGCAAGTTGGGATGAGGGACGCGGAGGACTCTCAATATCTGAGCTTTGTGGATGAGGGCGAGCCATCGTCAAAAAGTGGTGAGCTGTTATATAGGATTGCCGTATTCCGTCAGAATGCGCACGAGTGCCTGAATCTGCGGGTGTTTTTCGGACTTGTTCTTCGAGGGGCGCTGTCGGTTAGGTTGACAATAGTTCAGATTTTGGAAAGGTATCAGTAATTGAGGGTGTGCCTCAAGATCTGAGGCTAAGTGTTTGGCACCTCCAGATTCACGGAGTACGTCAGATGCTGCTCGTCGGGCGGGAACCCGCTCAAATACTGGGGTGCGCCCAGATTACATTGCGTACTTTTCAGATTTTGAATTATCGATCAGCCGTGCCTGCGCCCCTGCCAACATCTGACGGCGGTCCCGGGACTTGGGCGTGTGAGCGTGTGTGATGCCTCAAGATCTGGGGCTCGGTGTTTGGCACCTCCAGATTCACGGAGTACGTCAGATTCTGCTCGTCGGGCGGGAACCTGCTCAAATACTGAGCTGCGCCCAGATTACATTGCGTACTTTTCAGATTTTGAATAATTGATATGACGTCATGCGTGCCTGTCTAATTTTGACGGTGGTGACGGGACTTGGACGTAGCGTGGGCGGGTAGTGCGTTGACAATGGCTCTGATATTGGGCAAGCCACAGAAACTGAGAGGACGCCTGCGGTGGCTGGGGTAGGCCAGCCCGCCCGCCACGCGTGTATGCATCAAAGTCATGGTTGCCGATGCGTCAGGCGCTATGGACTCCGCTCAGATACTGATGTAGGCTCAGCCGTTTCTGCGTTCTTTTCAATATCTGACGTGCGTACCAGGATCTGGGCATGCTGTGGGTTCTGACACGGCCTCTGCTTTAGAGGAATGGTCGGTATCTGAGAGCGTGTCAGTATTTGAGGCTAATGCTGGGTCGGTGTGACCCAACAGGGACAATGCCAGAGAACGCGGTCCTCCCACATTGTGAGGTCTCGTTAGGTCTGGCTAGGTAAGGTTAGGTTAACCTTATTTCGGGCGAGGTCTGCAACATATGAGGTAAGGTCGTGCCCCGTCCTGCCCTTGGTAGGACCGCGTCCCGAAGCGTCGTTCGCAAATAAGGCCGTGGACGCCGTTTCTGACACGGCCTCTGCTTCAGAGGAATGGTCGGTATCTGAGAGCGTGTCAGTATTTGAGGCTAATGCTGGGTCGGTGTGACCCAACAGGGACAATGCCAGAGAACGCGGTCCTCCCACATTGTGAGGTCTCGTTAGGTCTGGCTAGGTAAGGTTAGGTTAACCTTATTTCGGGCGAGGTCTGCAACATATGAGGTAAGGTCGTGCCCCGTCCTGCCTTTGCTGGGACCCCGTCCCAAGGCGCCGTTCGCAACTAAGTCCGTGGACGCGGTTCGTGACACGGCCTCTGCTTCAGAGGAATGGTCGGTATCTGAGAGCGTGTCAGTATTTGAGGCTAATGCTGGGTCGGTGTGACCCAACAGGGACAATGCCAGAGAACGCGGTCCTCCCACATTGTGAGGTCTCGTTAGGTCTGGCAAGCAAGGTAAGGTTAGGTTAACCTTATTTCGGGCGAGGTCTGCAATATATAAGGGTAGGTCACGCCCCCCGCTGCCTTTGCTGGGACCCCGTCCCAAGGCGCCGTTCGCAACTAAGTCCGTGGACGCGGTTCGTGACACGGCCTCTGTTTAGAGCAATCGTCAGTATGTGACGGCGTAGCAATATTTGAGACGAGTGCTGGGTCTGTTTGACTTAAGTGGGACATGGTCAGAGGACGCGGTCCTTCCACAATGTGAGGTCTCGTCAGGTCAGGCTAGGTAAGGCTAGGTTAACCGTATTCTGGGCGAGGTCTGCAATAAATAAGGGTAGGTCGTGCTCCGCGCTGCCTTTGCTAGGACGCCGTCCCGAGGCGTGGTGGCTGACATTGTCAGCGGACGTTGTACTGGTTCAGTGTTTGTCAAAATCTGAGGAATGCTCAAATAAATAAGAAAACACCAAAAAAAAACGAACAACTCGTATATCTGTACTTTATTGCAACATTCATTTATCGTTCGGGCATAGCTCTAAGACAGGAAAGCAACGAATTTTTGTCTTCTCGCCAGATATGCGGGAGAGACTCGATTTTCTGGAGGATATCAGAATTTGAGAATGGGCCAGTTTTTGAAGCCGACATCTCTTGATGCATTGCTAAGACCATTTCATCGCGGAGTAGCTCACGCCATTCATGTGAAATGATGGCATATGCTTGGTCACTGAGCCGTGTTGGCGACAGATCTGCGAATGGCCAAGCTTTCTCAAGTTTTGCGTCTACCTCAAATTTTGATGGAAAATCACCTGGAGGGTGGAAGAGAGAGAGAGAGAGCAAAGTGTTAGAGACAGGCCGTGAGTTGGTAGTTGCATTTAATATTTGAAAATATATCAAACCTTTTGGATCCTGCGGCAAGAGGTGTAATCTCTTAACTAGATCTATGCTCAGAATCAGAGCCACCACGCTCTGCACGCTCTGAGAACCCATTACAACTGACACATCCGTTTTGTAGCGGTAGTGCGCTGCGACTGCCTTTTCGCCGTGGCAGAGGTGAAGTGCCACGCGGTCTTGTGTCTCCTTGAGATCAAAAGTAGGCAGCAGGTATAAATGTGTCTCGATCGCTCGCCTCATCATTTTATTTGTCACAATCTGATCCGAATCCAAATCTTGACCAGTTTGCAGTCTGTGACGAGATGCCATATACTTCTGCAAAGGCGCTATTACATTCCCCACGTGCTTTCCATTGACACTCACTAACAGGCTTGTCTCTGGGGTCAGCATTTTCCTTCTGATCTCAAGAAATGATTCCATAAACGTGTACTGATGGCAAGGGACAGCTATGCATGCTGCTCCAGACGTACTGAACGTCTTGTTGCTGCTAATTCTGACGACCCGCCTCCCTAGACACGAGGTCGCCCTTTCAACTTCGCCCATGGTCATTCCCTGGACTGTGGCCAGGCGTTGGCCCTGAAGTAGCAAAAAGCAGCCTATGAGACAGTTAGCGCCTCGCCAGTGCTCTTGCAGATGCAGTGGGACTTCCCTGAAGCCTGACTTCAGCCCGGAGAGCTCTCTCAGGATGCGATCCCCGTGCCTCTGTCTCAAATCGTCCATATAGCTCAAAATTTGATAAATGTCCAAACATGGGGCTCTGCCGGACATTGCCTCCACCCGATGAAGTGCGCGGCTCTTGCGGTCAAACTCTCTTTTGACGTCACGCCAATAAGTGATGCATTGCCTAATTTTGGGCTTCGACACTTTGGCGTACAGATCTGCCATTTGGCGGTCTGTCAGAATCGTCTCCATGAGCGAAATCATTGCACCAGCGTGGTTCCGTATCGAATTGGGCTTCAAAATACCGCTCACGCCGTAGACGAACTCTTTCTCGATGCCTGATTTTGAGATAGCTTCTGGCTCAGTCAACAGACGGTCTTGCTCCCTTGCGAACACAATTACTCTGTGAATCATTTTGGCATTGGCAAGCAGGTGAGCACGGCCCTTACCGCCGCGGCCCGCCCAGGTTTTCAGATATTGACGGGACGAGGCACACAGGTCCCCGTCCGTGAATGAGGCGACAATTCCGCTGCTATGCAAACTTTGAGAAGTGGCCGCTCTTCCGTTTGGCAGTGGCGTTACCTTGCTGACCGTACCTGCATTGTCTTGGCTTGTCACACGCGGTGTCGCGAGCTTCACATCCACGAGATGGCCGTTAAGAACTTTGCATGCTGCTTCGAAATGTTCAGTTGAGCGAGCGTGTCGCCCCAGCAGACTACAGACCCGATCCTCTGTTGTTGAGCGCTGCCCTCTTTTTGAAATGTCAGTTGCTTCTTTGAGGAAGCGCTCCAGAAACTGGGAACCGTCACACATGCCATGCTTGGAGATTGCGTGGTCCTTAAGACGGTAATGTCTTGAGCTTACGTGGGGGCAGATGGGGCACTGAAACGCTCTGCGGTTTGCCTGGAAGTGTGGGAGGAGAAATTATAAATAAATTCGAGTGTCGATCAAAATCTGAGAAATCACCAAAACGTTTATTCATTTGGAAAAGTGTCAAAAACTGGTCTCACATCAAAAACAGAACATATTGCAATAATTGTACACATTTCAAAATTTGACTCAGACTTCGTCTGAGGCTATTTTAACCAAACACAGAGTAAGAATTTCTTTCAAAACGTCAAACAACAATCCTTTCCCTATGGCCTTCTGTCCATTCGTGCGGTTCTCAATAACTTGAGCGATGCATTCGTACGATACGCGCCGCATTCCTGCTTTTTGGCGCCAGTACAAAATCTGGCTAATTCTCTGCGTTCCCTTCTCGGTAACTTCTCGACGATGAAATTTAACTATGTGCTGCTGTAGGCGTTTCCTCCATGCAGTGTGCTTGCCGCAGAATGGACAAGCCATTTGGACCTAGGAAGGCACGTGCCAACTTAGTACCGCAGAGACCAAAATAAAAATTGACACTCGTTCAAAATTTGAGCTCACCTCATTTTTGTCGCTCTTCAACTCCTCTTGGGCCGCGTTGCTTTTGCAGCGCCGAGAACCAGCTGTGGGCCACGTGAAGTCACAGTTGTCCTTAACGGGTGACGTGCCCTACGAAAAAAAAACAACACAACGATCAGAAACTGCGGGCCGAGAGCAGGATGAGGGGAATGACCAAAATTAGGCATACCTGTTTCAAAGTCTCATGTAGTGAGCCGGACAGGGGGCTGGGACAGAAATCGTCCTCAGACATCGGTTCTTCGTCAGAAACCACCACGACATCACCCCTGGACCCGGTAATCTCACACTGCAGCTTGGACTGGACCGTTTCAAACGAACCTCCGATCTGGTCAAAATTAGAGACATTGTGTTTGTCGTGAACAAATCTACCTGGACTGACTGGCACGGCGTAGACGACTCACCGAGCTGCTGGTGCCCGGACTTGGCGGTTCAGACGGCGCGTCCGTTGCGACACTTCTGCCTTCTTCCGAATCGGCATCCATTCTTGATTCTGGGCAAATCTCAAATTTTGAAAACTGTTGACGGAGGGTCGGCCTTGAGTGCACTGAGGCACGCTTCCGGTCCTGGCTGGCTGGCGCTGCGCAGTGCCGCACTGCGCACTCGTGTCACGTGACCCATTCGTCTCAAAATCTGAGCCTGTATCAAATTCTTAATTCATTTCAGAGACTGAGGAGGTGACAGATTCTGAGCTAATTGTACTAGAGCAGTGATCCAGGGCTTAAATTAAAGCTGGTCTCTTTCTGAGCCAGGATAACAGGGCTTCAATAGGCGTCGATGTCAGATTTAGGAACAGGAGGACAAGAAATGTCAAATTTTGAGCAAAACGACAGAAATAGTGATTCGCCTGGTCATTCTGTAATGGTGAGCTGCCTTCAAATTTTGACCTAGTGGTCTTGTCAGGTTTTTGTCTCTAATACATGCTGTTTGTCTGATTTTGGTATTTTTGCAATATCTGCGTCAGGCTCAAATACTGATAAGAGCGCCGAGGAGAAAGGCTGTGCAGGGTGGGATGCCTACCTTGCAGGGGCCCCCCCCCCCCCCAGTATTTGACGTATTATCAGATGGGTAGGTTTTTGGTCGCGGCCGGGGAGCGGCGCGATGGCGCTGTCTGATTTAGAGATCACCTCAGATCATACGTGCTAGTTTGAGAACTCGATTTTTAGCCAAGGTACGATGGTGTTCGAATGCACGTGTCTACAACACGCCTTGAACGCAAGGCACTGCCGTTAGGCCGGCGGTGGGTGCGCTTCTCAGATAGTGAGTACTTCGTGGGGGGTATTTTAATCGAGGATCCGCGAAGTACGACCGCGGATAGGGCCCATGGTCTTCCCTTCGGCCGCGCGAAGCGCGGCGGTCTGGCGGGTTTTCGAGTCTCAGAATCTGAGGGGCAGGGTGGGTCTCAGAAACTGAGCGGCAGGATGACCGGGGTCTGGTGGCCAGGGGGGCGGATGGCCGGGTCCGGTCCGGAAGGGGCTGGCGGCAGGTGGCCGGACCTGGGACGTGGATTGTCAGAATCTGAGACAGGCAGGGGTAGATGTGTGGTGCAGACGTGTGTTGTCAGATTCTGAGGTAGGCACGAGGTACCCCCAGTGGCTGGATCAATATTTGGCGCGGGTGTCAAAATCTGGAGCATGACATCGGACTTGTAGATGTGCGTCTGAAGGGTGTGGGAGGTAATCTGGCGTAGGCTCAGATAGTGCTCTACCGTCAGTATGGGGGTGCAAAACTGGATGTCTTGGGCAGTTGTCTAATTTTGAGCGGTGAGTCGGGACTCGGAGGGGATCGGGGTGGGGGCGGGCGGCCTGGTCAGAATCTGAGGACTGCAGGGGGTGGCCCTTCGATCTGGTCAATATTTGTCTCTCGCGCCAGAATATGAAGCGTGTCGCGGGACTTGTGGTTCTGCGCTCCGTGAGCTGTCAGATTCTGAGCGGTGAGTCGGGACTTGTGTTCATATAATGTCACGGCCGGGAATTTGGAGAATTGCCATGGTTTGGTGATGTCTCAAAAGTTGATGTCATGTGTGTGAGACGCCCGGTGCGTCGTCAGATTTAGAGATCAGCTCAGAGGCATACGGCTTCCTCTCAAATATTGAGGTGCCGTGTCGTTACATCGATTAATCGATAAGGAACGGTGATATTCGATTCCGCATGTCTGACACACGCTTAGAGCGCAAGACAAGGAAGAGACTGGGTCTCGTATAAGCCCGTGACTATAGCCCCAAAGCTCAGGTGGCCCGCAGGTCTCCCGACGGTGGGTTTCGTAAAAAGGACAGGATAGGTTGTATAGGAGATAGCCAGGCCTTTTGGCTGAAGCGCGACTCGGTATGAAGGACGCGAAGGCTTCTCAGATTCTGAGAGTACTCGCAGAGGGCGTGAGCTATCGTCAAATGTTGGCGAGCAGTTCCGGACTTGTGTTACGCGGGACGCTGCCGATGCTTTGACGTGGGCTCTAATATTGGAAAATTTTCAGAAACTGACGGTGTGCGCATAGCGCCTGCAGTAGGTCGGGTAGGCCAGCCCGCCCGCCACGCGTGTATGCATCAAAGTCATGGTTGCCGATGCGTCAGGCGCTATGGACTCTGCTCAGATACTGATGTAGGCTCAGCCGCCCCTTCGTTCTTCTCATAATCTGACGGTGGTCCCGGGACTTGGGCGTGCGAGCGTGTGCGCTGCCTCAAGATCTGAGGCAGGGCGTCAGGCCTTGGGAGGCGCTGTCCCCGAGGTCAAATACTGAGACGGGCTCAGCCGTGCCTGCGCCCCTGTCAACATCTGACGGCGGTCCCGGGACTTGGGCGTGTGAGCGTGTGCGCTGCCTCAAGATCTGAGGCAGGGCGTCAGACTTTGGGAGGCGCTGTCCCCGAGGTCAAATACTGAGACGGGCTCAGCCGTGCCTGCGCCCCTGTCAACATTTGACGGCGGTCCCGGGATTTGGGCGTTGTCTCGTCAGATTTAGAGAACATCTCAGAGGCATAGGGCGCATGGCCAGATATTGAGAGGGATCGATGTGCGCCTTCGAGATATCGATTATTTTTTAAGGGACGGTGAGGTTCGGGTCTATGTGTCATGCACATGCTTGGAACGCATGGCAAGCACGAGACTAGGGCGCGAATATGCCCGTGATTTGACCCCCACAGCTAGGGCGATCCGAAGTTCTTCCGAGATTCGATTTCGTCTGAAGGGTCGCATGAGGTGCGTAGTGGGGTAGCCAGGCTTTTTGGCTGAAGCGCAAGTTGGGATGAGGGACGCGGAGGACTCTCAATATCTGAGCTTTGTGGATGAGGGCGTGAGCCATCGTCAAAAAGTGGTGAGCTGTTATATAGGATTGCCGTATTCCGTCAGAATGCGCACGAGTGCCTGAATCTGCGGGTGTTTTTCGGACTTGTTCTTCGAGGGGCGCTGTCGGTTAGGTTGACAATAGTTCAGATTTTGGAAAGGTATCAGTAATTGAGGGTGTGCCTCAAGATCTGAGGCTAAGTGTTTGGCACCTCCAGATTCACGGAGTACGTCAGATGCTGCTCGTCGGGCGGGAACCCGCTCAAATACTGGGGTGCGCCCAGATTACATTGCGTACTTTTCAGATTTTGAATTATCGATCAGCCGTGCCTGCGCCCCTGCCAACATCTGACGGCGGTCCCGGGACTTGGGCGTGTGAGCGTGTGTGATGCCTCAAGATCTGGGGCTCGGTGTTTGGCACCTCCAGATTCACGGAGTACGTCAGATTCTGCTCGTCGGGCGGGAACCTGCTCAAATACTGAGCTGCGCCCAGATTACATTGCGTACTTTTCAGATTTTGAATAATTGATATGACGTCATGCGTGCCTGTCTAATTTTGACGGTGGTGACGGGACTTGGACGTAGAGTGGGCGGGTAGTGCGTTGACAATGGCTCTGATATTGGGCAAGCCACAGAAACTGAGAGGACGCCTGCGGTGGCTGGGGTAGGTCAGCCCGCCCGCCACGCGTGTATGCATCAAAGTCATGGTTGCCGATGCGTCAGGCGCTATGGACTCCGCTCAGATACTGATGTAGGCTCAGCCGTTTCTGCGTTCTTTTCAATATCTGACGTGCGTACCAGGATCTGGGCATGCTGTGGGTTCTGACACGGCCTCTGCTTTAGAGGAATGGTCGGTATCTGAGAGCGTGTCAGTATTTGAGGCTAATGCTGGGTCGGTGTGACCCAACAGGGACAATGCCAGAGAACACGGTCCTCCCACATTGTGAGGTCTCGTTAGGTCTGGCTAGGTAAGGTTAGGTTAACCTTATTTCGGGCGAGGTCTGCAACATATGAGGTAAGGTCGTGCCCCGTCCTGCCCTTGGTAGGACCGCGTCCCGAAGCGTCGTTCGCAAATAAGGCCGTGGACGCCGTTTCTGACACGGCCTCTGCTTCAGAGGAATGGTCGGTATCTGAGAGCGTGTCAGTATTTGAGGCTAATGCTGGGTCGGTGTGACCCAACAGGGACAATGCCAGAGAACGCGGTCCTCCCACATTGTGAGGTCTCGTTAGGTCTGGCTAGGTAAGGTTAGGTTAACCTTATTTCGGGCGAGGTCTGCAATATATAAGGGTAGGTCACGCCCCCCGCTGCCTTTGCTGGGACCCCGTCCCAAGGCGCCGTTCGCAACTAAGTCCGTGGACGCGGTTCGTGACACGGCCTCTGCTTCAGAGGAATGGTCGGTATCTGAGAGCGTGTCAGTATTTGAGGCTAATGCTGGGTCGGTGTGACCCAACAGGGACAATGCCAGAGAACGCGGTCCTCCCACATTGTGAGGTCTCGTTAGGTCTGGCTAGGTAAGGTTAGGTTAACCTTATTTCGGGCGAGGTCTGCAATATATAAGGGTAGGTCACGCCCCCCGCTGCCTTTGCTGGGACCCCGTCCCAAGGCGCCGTTCGCAACTAAGTCCGTGGACGCGGTTCGTGACACGGCCTCTGTTTAGAGCAATCGTCAGTATGTGACGGCGTAGCAATATTTGAGACGAGTGCTGGGTCTGTTTGACTTAAGTGGGACATGGTCAGAGGACGCGGTCCTTCCACAATGTGAGGTCTCGTCAGGTCAGGCTAGGTAAGGCTAGGTTAACCGTATTCTGGGCGAGGTCTGCAATAAATAAGGGTAGGTCGTGCTCCGCGCTGCCTTTGCTAGGACGCCGTCCCGAGGCGTGGTGGCTGACATTGTCAGCGGACGTTGTACTGGTTCAGTGTTTGTCAAAATCTGAGGAATGCTCAAATAAATAAGAAAACACCAAAAAAAAAACGAACAACTCGTATATCTGTACTTTATTGCAACATTCATTTATCGTTCGGGCATAGCTCTAAGACAGGAAAGCAACGAATTTTTGTCTTCTCGCCAGATATGCGGGAGAGACTCGATTTTCTGGAGGATATCAGAATTTGAGAATGGGCCAGTTTTTGAAGCCGACATCTCTTGATGCATTGCTAAGACCATTTCATCGCGGAGTAGCTCACGCCATTCATGTGAAATGATGGCATATGCTTGGTCACTGAGCCGTGTTGGCGACAGATCTGCGAATGGCCAAGCTTTCTCAAGTTTTGCGTCTACCTCAAATTTTGATGGAAAATCACCTGGAGGGTGGAAGAGAGAGAGAGAGAGCAAAGTGTTAGAGACAGGCCGTGAGTTGGTAGTTGCATTTAATATTTGAAAATATATCAAACCTTTTGGATCCTGCGGCAAGAGGTGTAATCTCTTAACTAGATCTATGCTCAGAATCAGAGCCACCACGCTCTGCACGCTCTGAGAACCCATTACAACTGACACATCCGTTTTGTAGCGGTAGTGCGCTGCCACTGCCTTTTCGCCGTGGCAGAGGTGAAGTGCCACGCGGTCTTGTGTCTCCTTGAGATCAAAAGTAGGCAGCAGGTATAAATGTGTCTCGATCGCTCGCCTCATCATTTTATTTGTCACAATCTGATCCGAATCCAAATCTTGACCAGTTTGCAGTCTGTGACGAGATGCCATATACTTCTGCAAAGGCGCTATTACATTCCCCACGTGCTTTCCATTGACACTCACTAACAGGCTTGTCTCTGGGGTCAGCATTTTCCTTCTGATCTCAAGAAATGATTCCATAAACGTGTACTGATGGCAAGGGACAGCTATGCATGCTGCTCCAGACGTACTGAACGTCTTGTTGCTGCTAATTCTGACGACCCGCCTCCCTAGACACGAGGTCGCCCTTTCAACTTCGCCCATGGTCATTCCCTGGACTGTGGCCAGGCGTTGGCCCTGAAGTAGCAAAAAGCAGCCTATGAGACAGTTAGCGCCTCGCCAGTGCTCTTGCAGATGCAGTGGGACTTCCCTGAAGCCTGACTTCAGCCCGGAGAGCTCTCTCAGGATGCGATCCCCGTGCCTCTGTCTCAAATCGTCCATATAGCTCAAAATTTGATAAATGTCCAAACATGGGGCTCTGCCGGACATTGCCTCCACCCGATGAAGTGCGCGGCTCTTGCGGTCAAACTCTCTTTTGACGTCACGCCAATAAGTGATGCATTGCCTAATTTTGGGCTTCGACACTTTGGCGTACAGATCTGCCATTTGGCGGTCTGTCAGAATCGTCTCCATGAGCGAAATCATTGCACCAGCGTGGTTCCGTATCGAATTGGGCTTCAAAATACCGCTCACGCCGTAGACGAACTCTTTCTCGATGCCTGATTTTGAGATAGCTTCTGGCTCAGTCAACAGACGGTCTTGCTCCCTTGCGAACACGATTACTCTGTGAATCATTTTGGCATTGGCAAGCAGGTGAGCACGGCCCTTACCGCCGCGGCCCGCCCAGGTTTTCAGATATTGACGGGACGAGGCACACAGGTCCCCGTCCGTGAATGAGGCGACAATTCCGCTGCTATGCAAACTTTGAGAAGTGGCCGCTCTTCCGTTTGGCAGTGGCGTTACCTTGCTGACCGTACCTGCATTGTCTTGGCTTGTCACACGCGGTGTCGCGAGCTTCACATCCACGAGATGGCCGTTAAGAACTTTGCATGCTGCTTCGAAATGTTCAGTTGAGCGAGCGTGTCGCCCCAGCAGACTACAGACCCGATCCTCTGTTGTTGAGCGCTGCCCTCTTTTTGAAATGTCAGTTGCTTCTTTGAGGAAGCGCTCCAGAAACTGGGAACCGTCACACATGCCATGCTTGGAGATTGCGTGGTCCTTAAGACGGTAATGTCTTGAGCTTACGTGGGGGCAGATGGGGCACTGAAACGCTCTGCGGTTTGCCTGGAAGTGTGGGAGGAGAAATTATAAATAAATTCGAGTGTCGATCAAAATCTGAGAAATCACCAAAACGTTTATTCATTTGGAAAAGTGTCAAAAACTGGTCTCACATCAAAAACAGAACATATTGCAATAATTGTACACATTTCAAAATTTGACTCAGACTTCGTCTGAGGCTATTTTAACCAAACACAGAGTAAGAATTTCTTTCAAAACGTCAAACAACAATCCTTTCCCTATGGCCTTCTGTCCATTCGTGCGGTTCTCAATAACTTGAGCGATGCATTCGTACGATACGCGCCGCATTCCTGCTTTTTGGCGCCAGTACAAAATCTGGCTAATTCTCTGCGTTCCCTTCTCGGTAACTTCTCGACGATGAAATTTAACTATGTGCTGCTGTAGGCGTTTCCTCCATGCAGTGTGCTTGCCGCAGAATGGACAAGCCATTTGGACCTAGGAAGGCACGTGCCAACTTAGTACCGCAGAGACCAAAATAAAAATTGACACTCGTTCAAAATTTGAGCTCACCTCATTTTTGTCGCTCTTCAACTCCTCTTGGGCCGCGTTGCTTTTGCAGCGCCGAGAACCAGCTGTGGGCCACGTGAAGTCACAGTTGTCCTTAACGGGTGACGTGCCCTACGAAAAAAAAACAACACAACGATCAGAAACTGCGGGCCGAGAGCAGGATGAGGGGAATGACCAAAATTAGGCATACCTGTTTCAAAGTCTCATGTAGTGAGCCGGACAGGGGGCTGGGACAGAAATCGTCCTCAGACATCGGTTCTTCGTCAGAAACCACCCGACATCACCCCTGGACCCGGTAATCTCACACTGCAGCCTGGACTGGACCGTTTCAAACAAACCTCCGATCTGGTCAAAATTAGAGACATTGTGTTTGTCGTGAACAAATCTACCTGGACTGACTGGCACGGCGTAGACGACTCACCGAGCTGCTGGTGCCCGGACTTGGCGGTTCAGACGGCGCGTCCGTTGCGACACTTCTGCCTTCTTCCGAATCGGCATCCATTCTTGATTCTGGGCAAATCTCAAATTTTGAAAACACGTGTTGACGGAGGGTCGGCCTTGAGTGCACTGAGGCACGCTTCCGGTCCTGGCTGGCTGGCGCTGCGCAGTGCCGCACTGCGCACTCGTGTCACGTGACCCATTCGTCTCAAAATCTGAGCCTGTATCAAATTCTTAATTCATTTCAGAGACTGAGGAGGTGACAGATTCTGAGCTAATTGTACTAGAGCAGTGATCCAGGGCTTAAATTAAAGCTGGTCTCTTTCTGAGCCAGGATAACAGGGGGCTTCAATAGGCGTCGATGTCAGATTTAGGAACAGGAGGACAAGAAATGTCAAATTTTGAGCAAAACGACAGAAATAGTGATTCGCCTGGTCATTCTGTAATGGTGAGCTGCCTTCAAATTTTGACCTAGTGGTCTTGTCAGGTTTTTGTCTCTAATACATGCTGTTTGTCTGATTTTGGTATTTTTGCAATATCTGCGTCAGGCTCAAATACTGATAAGAGCGCCGAGGAGAAAGGCTGTGCAGGGTGGGATGCCTACCTTGCAGGGCCCCCCCCCCCCCAGTATTTGACGTATTATCAGATGGGTAGGTTTTTGGTCGCGGCCGGGGAGCGGCGCGATGGCGCTGTCTGATTTAGAGATCACCTCAGATCATACGTGCTAGTTTGAGAACTCGATTTTTAGCCAAGGTACGATGGTGTTCGAATGCACGTGTCTACAACACGCCTTGAACGCAAGGCACTGCCGTTAGGCCGGCGGTGGGTGCGCTTCTCAGATAGTGAGTACTTCGTGGGGGGTATTTTAATCGAGGATCCGCGAAGTACGACCGCGGATAGGGCCCATGGTCTTCCCTTCGGCCGCGCGAAGCGCGGCGGTCTGGCGGGTTTTCGAGTCTCAGAATCTGAGGGGCAGGGTGGGTCTCAGAAACTGAGCGGCAGGATGACCGGGGTCTGGTGACCAGGGGGTCGGATGGCCGGGGTCGGGTGGCCAGGGGGGGCGGATGGCCGGGTCCGGTCCGGAAGGGGCTGGCGGCAGGTGGCCGGACCTGGGACGTGGATTGTCAGAATCTGAGACAGGCAGGGGTAGATGTGTGGTGCAGACGTGTGTTGTCAGATTCTGAGGTAGGCACGAGGTACCCCCAGTGGCTGGATCAATATTTGGCGCGGGTGTCAAAATCTGGAGCATGACATCGGACTTGTAGATGTGCGTCTGAAGGGTGTGGGAGGTAATCTGGCGTAGGCTCAGATAGTGCTCTACCGTCAGTATGGGGGTGCAAAACTGGATGTCTTGGGCAGTTGTCTAATTTTGAGCGGTGAGTCGGGACTCGGAGGGGATCGGGGTGGGGGCGGGCGGCCTGGTCAGAATCTGAGGACTGCAGGGGGTGGCCCTTCGATCTGGTCAATATTTGTCTCTCGCGCCAGAATATGAAGCGTGTCGCGGGACTTGTGGTTCTGCGCTCCGTGAGCTGTCAGATTCTGAGCGGTGAGTCGGGACTTGTGTTCATATAATGTCACGGCCGGGAATTTGGAGAATTGCCATGGTTTGGTGATGTCTCAAAAGTTGATGTCATGTGTGTGAGACGCCCGGTGCGTCGTCAGATTTAGAGATCAGCTCAGAGGCATACGGCTTCCTCTCAAATATTGAGGTGCCGTGTCGTTACATCGATTAATCGATAAGGAACGGTGATATTCGATTCCGCATGTCTGACACACGCTTAGAGCGCAAGACAAGGAAGAGACTGGGTCTCGTATAAGCCCGTGACTATAGCCCCAAAGCTCAGGTGGCCCGCAGGTCTCCCGACGGTGGGTTTCGTAAAAAGGACAGGATAGGTTGTATAGGAGATAGCCAGGCCTTTTGGCTGAAGCGCGACTCGGTATGAAGGACGCGAAGGCTTCTCAGATTCTGAGAGTACTCGCAGAGGGCGTGAGCTATCGTCAAATGTTGGCGAGCAGTTCCGGACTTGTGTTACGCGGGACGCTGCCGATGCTTTGACGTGGGCTCTAATATTGGAAAATTTTCAGAAACTGACGGTGTGCGCATAGCGCCTGCAGTAGGTCGGGTAGGCCAGCCCGCCCGCCACGCGTGTATGCATCAAAGTCATGGTTGCCGATGCGTCAGGCGCTATGGACTCTGCTCAGATACTGATGTAGGCTCAGCCGCCCCTTCGTTCTTCTCATAATCTGACGGTGGTCCCGGGACTTGGGCGTGCGAGCGTGTGCGCTGCCTCAAGATCTGAGGCAGGGCGTCAGGCCTTGGGAGGCGCTGTCCCCGAGGTCAAATACTGAGACGGGCTCAGCCGTGCCTGCGCCCCTGTCAACATCTGACGGCGGTCCCGGGACTTGGGCGTGTGAGCGTGTGCGCTGCCTCAAGATCTGAGGCAGGGCGTCAGACTTTGGGAGGCGCTGTCCCCGAGGTCAAATACTGAGACGGGCTCAGCCGTGCCTGCGCCCCTGTCAACATTTGACGGCGGTCCCGGGATTTGGGCGTTGTCTCGTCAGATTTAGAGAACATCTCAGAGGCATAGGGCGCATGGCCAGATATTGAGAGGGATCGATGTGCGCCTTCGAGATATCGATTATTTTTTAAGGGACGGTGAGGTTCGGGTCTATGTGTCATGCACATGCTTGGAACGCATGGCAAGCACGAGACTAGGGCGCGAATATGCCCGTGATTTGACCCCCACAGCTAGGGCGATCCGAAGTTCTTCCGAGATTCGATTTCGTCTGAAGGGTCGCATGAGGTGCGTAGTGGGGTAGCCAGGCTTTTTGGCTGACGCAAGTTGGGATGAGGGACGCGGAGGACTCTCAATATCTGAGCTTTGTGGATGAGGGCGTGAGCCATCGTCAAAAAGTGGTGAGCTGTTATATAGGATTGCCGTATTCCGTCAGAATGCGCACGAGTGCCTGAATCTGCGGGTGTTTTTCGGACTTGTTCTTCGAGGGGCGCTGTCGGTTAGGTTGACAATGGTTCAGATTTTGGAAAGGTATCAGTAATTGAGGGTGTGCCTCAAGATCTGAGGCTAAGTGTTTGGCACCTCCAGATTCACGGAGTACGTCAGATGCTGCTCGTCGGGCGGGAACCCGCTCAAATACTGGGGTGCGCCCAGATTACATTGCGTACTTTTCAGATTTTGAATTATCGATCAGCCGTGCCTGCGCCCCTGTCAACATCTGACGGCGGTCCCGGGACTTGGGCGTGTGAGCGTGTGTGATGCCTCAAGATCTGGGGCTCGGTGTTTGGCACCTCCAGATTCACGGAGTACGTCAGATTCTGCTCGTCGGGCGGGAACCTGCTCAAATACTGAGCTGCGCCCAGATTACATTGCGTACTTTTCAGATTTTGAATAATTGATATGACGTCATGCGTGCCTGTCTAATTTTGACGGTGGTGACGGGACTTGGACGTAGGGCGTGTTGACGTAGAACTGAGAGGACGCCTGCGGTGGGTCAGCCCGCCCGGGTCATGGTTGCCGATGCGTCAGGCGCTATGGACTCCGTCAGATACTGATGTAGGCTGCGTTCTTTTCAATATCTGACGTGCGTACCAGGATCTGGGCATGGCTGTGGGTTCTGATGAGAGCGTGTTGGGCTAAAGAACGGGTCCTCCCACATTGGACAGAAACTGATTTGAGAGGACGCCTGCGGTGGCTGGGGTAGGCCAGCCCGCCCGCCACGCGTGTATGCATCAAAGTCATGGTTGCCGATGCGTCAGGCGCTATGGACTCCGCTCAGATACTGATGTAGGCTCAGCCGTTTCTGCGTTCTTTTCAATATCTGACGTGCGTACCAGGATCTGGGCATGCTGTGGGTTCTGACACGGCCTCTGCTTTAGAGGAATGGTCGGTATCTGAGAGCGTGTCAGTATTTGAGGCTAATGCTGGGTCGGTGTGACCCAACAGGGACAATGCCAAAGAACGCGGTCCTCCCACATTGTGAGGTCTCGTTAGGTCTGGCTAGGTAAGGTTAGGTTAACCTTATTTCGGGCGAGGTCTGCAATATATAAGGGTAGGTCACGCCCCCCGCTGCCTTTGCTGGGACCCCGTCCCAAGGCGCCGTTCGCAACTAAGTCCGTGGACGCGGTTCGTGACACGGCCTCTGTTTAGAGCAATCGTCAGTATGTGACGGCGTAGCAATATTTGAGACGAGTGCTGGGTCTGTTTGACTTAAGTGGGACATGGTCAGAGGACGCGGTCCTTCCACAATGTGAGGTCTCGTCAGGTCAGGCTAGGTAAGGCTAGGTTAACCGTATTCTGGGCGAGGTCTGCAATAAATAAGGGTAGGTCGTGCTCCGCGCTGCCTTTGCTAGGACGCCGTCCCGAGGCGTGGTGGCTGACATTGTCAGCGGACGTTGTACTGGTTCAGTGTTTGTCAAAATCTGAGGAATGCTCAAATAAATAAGAAAACACCAAAAAAAAAACGAACAACTCGTATATCTGTACTTTATTGCAACATTCATTTATCGTTCGGGCATAGCTCTAAGACAGGAAAGCAACGAATTTTTGTCTTCTCGCCAGATATGCGGGAGAGACTCGATTTTCTGGAGGATATCAGAATTTGAGAATGGGCCAGTTTTTGAAGCCGACATCTCTTGATGCATTGCTAAGACCATTTCATCGCGGAGTAGCTCACGCCATTCATGTGAAATGATGGCATATGCTTGGTCACTGAGCCGTGTTGGCGACAGATCTGCGAATGGCCAAGCTTTCTCAAGTTTTGCGTCTACCTCAAATTTTGATGGAAAATCACCTGGAGGGTGGAGAGAGAGAGAGAGAGAGCAAAGTGTTAGAGACAGGCCGTGAGTTGGTAGTTGCATTTAATATTTGAAAATATATCAAACCTTTTGGATCCTGCGGCAAGAGGTGTAATCTCTTAACTAGATCTATGCTCAGAATCAGAGCCACCACGCTCTGCACGCTCTGAGAACCCATTACAACTGACACATCCGTTTTGTAGCGGTAGTGCGCTGCCACTGCCTTTTCGCCGTGGCAGAGGTGAAGTGCCACGCGGTCTTGTGTCTCCTTGAGATCAAAAGTAGGCAGCAGGTATAAATGTGTCTCGATCGCTCGCCTCATCATTTTATTTGTCACAATCTGATCCGAATCCAAATCTTGACCAGTTTGCAGTCTGTGACGAGATGCCATATACTTCTGCAAAGGCGCTATTACATTCCCCACGTGCTTTCCATTGACACTCACTAACAGGCTTGTCTCTGGGGTCAGCATTTTCCTTCTGATCTCAAGAAATGATTCCATAAACGTGTACTGATGGCAAGGGACAGCTATGCATGCTGCTCCAGACGTACTGAACGTCTTGTTGCTGCTAATTCTGACGACCCGCCTCCCTAGACACGAGGTCGCCCTTTCAACTTCGCCCATGGTCATTCCCTGGACTGTGGCCAGGCGTTGGCCCTGAAGTAGCAAAAAGCAGCCTATGAGACAGTTAGCGCCTCGCCAGTGCTCTTGCAGATGCAGTGGGACTTCCCTGAAGCCTGACTTCAGCCCGGAGAGCTCTCTCAGGATGCGATCCCCGTGCCTCTGTCTCAAATCGTCCATATAGCTCAAAATTTGATAAATGTCCAAACATGGGGCTCTGCCGGACATTGCCTCCACCCGATGAAGTGCGCGGCTCTTGCGGTCAAACTCTCTTTTGACGTCACGCCAATAAGTGATGCATTGCCTAATTTTGGGCTTCGACACTTTGGCGTACAGATCTGCCATTTGGCGGTCTGTCAGAATCGTCTCCATGAGCGAAATCATTGCACCAGCGTGGTTCCGTATCGAATTGGGCTTCAAAATACCGCTCACGCCGTAGACGAACTCTTTCTCGATGCCTGATTTTGAGATAGCTTCTGGCTCAGTCAACAGACGGTCTTGCTCCCTTGCGAACACGATTACTCTGTGAATCATTTTGGCATTGGCAAGCAGGTGAGCACGGCCCTTACCGCCGCGGCCCGCCCAGGTTTTCAGATATTGACGGGACGAGGCACACAGGTCCCCGTCCGTGAATGAGGCGACAATTCCGCTGCTATGCAAACTTTGAGAAGTGGCCGCTCTTCCGTTTGGCAGTGGCGTTACCTTGCTGACCGTACCTGCATTGTCTTGGCTTGTCACACGCGGTGTCGCGAGCTTCACATCCACGAGATGGCCGTTAAGAACTTTGCATGCTGCTTCGAAATGTTCAGTTGAGCGAGCGTGTCGCCCCAGCAGACTACAGACCCGATCCTCTGTTGTTGAGCGCTGCCCTCTTTTTGAAATGTCAGTTGCTTCTTTGAGGAAGCGCTCCAGAAACTGGGAACCGTCACACATGCCATGCTTGGAGATTGCGTGGTCCTTAAGACGGTAATGTCTTGAGCTTACGTGGGGGCAGATGGGGCACTGAAACGCTCTGCGGTTTGCCTGGAAGTGTGGGAGGAGAAATTATAAATAAATTCGAGTGTCGATCAAAATCTGAGAAATCACCAAAACGTTTATTCATTTGGAAAAGTGTCAAAAACTGGTCTCACATCAAAAACAGAACATATTGCAATAATTGTACACATTTCAAAATTTGACTCAGACTTCGTCTGAGGCTATTTTAACCAAACACAGAGTAAGAATTTCTTTCAAAACGTCAAACAACAATCCTTTCCCTATGGCCTTCTGTCCATTCGTGCGGTTCTCAATAACTTGAGCGATGCATTCGTACGATACGCGCCGCATTCCTGCTTTTTGGCGCCAGTACAAAATCTGGCTAATTCTCTGCGTTCCCTTCTCGGTAACTTCTCGACGATGAAATTTAACTATGTGCTGCTGTAGGCGTTTCCTCCATGCAGTGTGCTTGCCGCAGAATGGACAAGCCATTTGGACCTAGGAAGGCACGTGCCAACTTAGTACCGCAGAGACCAAAATAAAAATTGACACTCGTTCAAAATTTGAGCTCACCTCATTTTTGTCGCTCTTCAACTCCTCTTGGGCCGCGTTGCTTTTGCAGCGCCGAGAACCAGCTGTGGGCCACGTGAAGTCACAGTTGTCCTTAACGGGTGACGTGCCCTACGAAAAAAAAACAACACAACGATCAGAAACTGCGGGCCGAGAGCAGGATGAGGGGAATGACCAAAATTAGGCATACCTGTTTCAAAGTCTCATGTAGTGAGCCGGACAGGGGGCTGGGACAGAAATCGTCCTCAGACATCGGTTCTTCGTCAGAAACCACCACGACATCACCCCTGGACCCGGTAATCTCACACTGCAGCCTGGACTGGACCGTTTCAAACAAACCTCCGATCTGGTCAAAATTAGAGACATTGTGTTTGTCGTGAACAAATCTACCTGGACTGACTGGCACGGCGTAGACGACTCACCGAGCTGCTGGTGCCCGGACTTGGCGGTTCAGACGGCGCGTCCGTTGCGACACTTCTGCCTTCTTCCGAATCGGCATCCATTCTTGATTCTGGGCAAATCTCAAATTTTGAAAACACGTGTTGACGGAGGGTCGGCCTTGAGTGCACTGAGGCACGCTTCCGGTCCTGGCTGGCTGGCGCTGCGCAGTGCCGCACTGCGCACTCGTGTCACGTGACCCATTCGTCTCAAAATCTGAGCCTGTATCAAATTCTTAATTCATTTCAGAGACTGAGGAGGTGACAGATTCTGAGCTAATTGTACTAGAGCAGTGATCCAGGGCTTAAATTAAAGCTGGTCTCTTTCTGAGCCAGGATAACAGGGCTTCAATAGGCGTCGATGTCAGATTTAGGAACAGGAGGACAAGAAATGTCAAATTTTGAGCAAAACGACAGAAATAGTGATTCGCCTGGTCATTCTGTAATGGTGAGCTGCCTTCAAATTTTGACCTAGTGGTCTTGTCAGGTTTTTGTCTCTAATACATGCTGTTTGTCTGATTTTGGTATTTTTGCAATATCTGCGTCAGGCTCAAATACTGATAAGAGCGCCGAGGAGAAAGGCTGTGCAGGGTGGGATGCCTACCTTGCAGGGGCCCCCCCCCCCAGTATTTGACGTATTATCAGATGGGTAGGTTTTTGGTCGCGGCCGGGGAGCGGCGCGATGGCGCTGTCTGATTTAGAGATCACCTCAGATCATACGTGCTAGTTTGAGAACTCGATTTTTAGCCAAGGTACGATGGTGTTCGAATGCACGTGTCTACAACACGCCTTGAACGCAAGGCACTGCCGTTAGGCCGGCGGTGGGTGCGCTTCTCAGATAGTGAGTACTTCGTGGGGGGTATTTTAATCGAGGATCCGCGAAGTACGACCGCGGATAGGGCCCATGGTCTTCCCTTCGGCCGCGCGAAGCGCGGCGGTCTGGCGGGTTTTCGAGTCTCAGAATCTGAGGGGCAGGGTGGGTCTCAGAAACTGAGCGGCAGGATGACCGGGGTCTGGTGACCAGGGGGTCGGATGGCCGGGGTCGGGTGGCCAGGGGGGGCGGATGGCCGGGTCCGGTCCGGAAGGGGCTGGCGGCAGGTGGCCGGACCTGGGACGTGGATTGTCAGAATCTGAGACAGGCAGGGGTAGATGTGTGGTGCAGACGTGTGTTGTCAGATTCTGAGGTAGGCACGAGGTACCCCCAGTGGCTGGATCAATATTTGGCGCGGGTGTCAAAATCTGGAGCATGACATCGGACTTGTAGATGTGCGTCTGAAGGGTGTGGGAGGTAATCTGGCGTAGGCTCAGATAGTGCTCTACCGTCAGTATGGGGGTGCAAAACTGGATGTCTTGGGCAGTTGTCTAATTTTGAGCGGTGAGTCGGGACTCGGAGGGGATCGGGGTGGGGGCGGGCGGCCTGGTCAGAATCTGAGGACTGCAGGGGGTGGCCCTTCGATCTGGTCAATATTTGTCTCTCGCGCCAGAATATGAAGCGTGTCGCGGGACTTGTGGTTCTGCGCTCCGTGAGCTGTCAGATTCTGAGCGGTGAGTCGGGACTTGTGTTCATATAATGTCACGGCCGGGAATTTGGAGAATTGCCATGGTTTGGTGATGTCTCAAAAGTTGATGTCATGTGTGTGAGACGCCCGGTGCGTCGTCAGATTTAGAGATCAGCTCAGAGGCATACGGCTTCCTCTCAAATATTGAGGTGCCGTGTCGTTACATCGATTAATCGATAAGGAACGGTGATATTCGATTCCGCATGTCTGACACACGCTTAGAGCGCAAGACAAGGAAGAGACTGGGTCTCGTATAAGCCCGTGACTATAGCCCCAAAGCTCAGGTGGCCCGCAGGTCTCCCGACGGTGGGTTTCGTAAAAAGGACAGGATAGGTTGTATAGGAGATAGCCAGGCCTTTTGGCTGAAGCGCGACTCGGTATGAAGGACGCGAAGGCTTCTCAGATTCTGAGAGTACTCGCAGAGGGCGTGAGCTATCGTCAAATGTTGGCGAGCAGTTCCGGACTTGTGTTACGCGGGACGCTGCCGATGCTTTGACGTGGGCTCTAATATTGGAAAATTTTCAGAAACTGACGGTGTGCGCATAGCGCCTGCAGTAGGTCGGGTAGGCCAGCCCGCCCGCCACGCGTGTATGCATCAAAGTCATGGTTGCCGATGCGTCAGGCGCTATGGACTCTGCTCAGATACTGATGTAGGCTCAGCCGCCCCTTCGTTCTTCTCATAATCTGACGGTGGTCCCGGGACTTGGGCGTGCGAGCGTGTGCGCTGCCTCAAGATCTGAGGCAGGGCGTCAGGCCTTGGGAGGCGCTGTCCCCGAGGTCAAATACTGAGACGGGCTCAGCCGTGCCTGCGCCCCTGTCAACATCTGACGGCGGTCCCGGGACTTGGGCGTGTGAGCGTGTGCGCTGCCTCAAGATCTGAGGCAGGGCGTCAGACTTTGGGAGGCGCTGTCCCCGAGGTCAAATACTGAGACGGGCTCAGCCGTGCCTGCGCCCCTGTCAACATTTGACGGCGGTCCCGGGATTTGGGCGTTGTCTCGTCAGATTTAGAGAACATCTCAGAGGCATAGGGCGCATGGCCAGATATTGAGAGGGATCGATGTGCGCCTTCGAGATATCGATTATTTTTTAAGGGACGGTGAGGTTCGGGTCTATGTGTCATGCACATGCTTGGAACGCATGGCAAGCACGAGACTAGGGCGCGAATATGCCCGTGATTTGACCCCCACAGCTAGGGCGATCCGAAGTTCTTCCGAGATTCGATTTCGTCTGAAGGGTCGCATGAGGTGCGTAGTGGGGTAGCCAGGCTTTTTGGCTGAAGCGCAAGTTGGGATGAGGGACGCGGAGGACTCTCAATATCTGAGCTTTGTGGATGAGGGCGTGAGCCATCGTCAAAAAGTGGTGAGCTGTTATATAGGATTGCCGTATTCCGTCAGAATGCGCACGAGTGCCTGAATCTGCGGGTGTTTTTCGGACTTGTTCTTCGAGGGGCGCTGTCGGTTAGGTTGACAATGGTTCAGATTTTGGAAAGGTATCAGTAATTGGGGGTGCCTCAAGATCTGAGGCTAAGTGTTTGGCACCTCCAGATTCACGGAGTACGTCAGATGCTGCTCGTCGGGCGGGAACCCGCTCAAATACTGGGGTGCGCCCAGATTACATTGCGTACTTTTCAGATTTTGAATTATCGATCAGCCGTGCCTGCGCCCCTGTCAACATCTGACGGCGGTCCCGGGACTTGGGCGTGTGAGCGTGTGTGATGCCTCAAGATCTGGGGCTCGGTGTTTGGCACCTCCAGATTCACGGAGTACGTCAGATTCTGCTCGTCGGGCGGGAACCTGCTCAAATACTGAGCTGCGCCCAGATTACATTGCGTACTTTTCAGATTTTGAATAATTGATATGACGTCATGCGTGCCTGTCTAATTTTGACGGTGGTGACGGGACTTGGGCGTGTGAGCGTGTGTGATGCCTCAAGATCTGGGGCTCGGTGTTTGGCACCTCCAGATTCACGGAGTACGTCAGATTCTGCTCGTCGGGCGGGAACCTGCTCAAATACTGAGCTGCGCCCAGATTACATTGCGTACTTTTCAGATTTTGAATAATTGATATGACGTCATGCGTGCCTGTCTAATTTTGACGGTGGTGACGGGACTTGGACGTAGCGTGGGCGGGTAGTGCGTTGACAATGGCTCTGATATTGGGCAAGCCACAGAAACTGAGAGGACGCCTGCGGTGGCTGGGGTAGGCCAGCCCGCCCGCCACGCGTGTATGCATCAAAGTCATGGTTGCCGATGCGTCAGGCGCTATGGACTCCGCTCAGATACTGATGTAGGCTCAGCCGTTTCTGCGTTCTTTTCAATATCTGACGTGCGTACCAGGATCTGGGCATGCTGTGGGTTCTGACACGGCCTCTGCTTTAGAGGAATGGTCGGTATCTGAGAGCGTGTCAGTATTTGAGGCTAATGCTGGGTCGGTGTGACCCAACAGGGACAATGCCAAAGAACGCGGTCCTCCCACATTGTGAGGTCTCGTTAGGTCTGGCTAGGTAAGTTAGGTTAACCTTATTTCGGGCGAGGTCTGCAATATATAAGGGTAGGTCACGCCCCCCGCTGCCTTTGCTGGGACCCCGTCCCAAGGCGCCGTTCGCAACTAAGTCCGTGGACGCGGTTCGTGACACGGCCTCTGTTTAGAGCAATCGTCAGTATGTGACGGCGTAGCAATATTTGAGACGAGTGCTGGGTCTGTTTGACTTAAGTGGGACATGGTCAGAGGACGCGGTCCTTCCACAATGTGAGGTCTCGTCAGGTCAGGCTAGGTAAGGCTAGGTTAACCGTATTCTGGGCGAGGTCTGCAATAAATAAGGGTAGGTCGTGCTCCGCGCTGCCTTTGCTAGGACGCCGTCCCGAGGCGTGGTGGCTGACATTGTCAGCGGACGTTGTACTGGTTCAGTGTTTGTCAAAATCTGAGGAATGCTCAAATAAATAAGAAAACACCAAAAAAAAAACGAACAACTCGTATATCTGTACTTTATTGCAACATTCATTTATCGTTCGGCATAGCTCTAAGACAGGAAAGCAACGAATTTTTGTCTTCTCGCCAGATATGCGGGAGAGACTCGATTTTCTGGAGGATATCAGAATTTGAGAATGGGCCAGTTTTTGAAGCCGACATCTCTTGATGCATTGCTAAGACCATTTCATCGCGGAGTAGCTCACGCCATTCATGTGAAATGATGGCATATGCTTGGTCACTGAGCCGTGTTGGCGACAGATCTGCGAATGGCCAAGCTTTCTCAAGTTTTGCGTCTACCTCAAATTTTGATGGAAAATCACCTGGAGGGTGGAGAGAGAGAGAGAGAGAGCAAAGTGTTAGAGACAGGCCGTGAGTTGGTAGTTGCATTTAATATTTGAAAATATATCAAACCTTTTGGATCCTGCGGCAAGAGGTGTAATCTCTTAACTAGATCTATGCTCAGAATCAGAGCCACCACGCTCTGCACGCTCTGAGAACCCATTACAACTGACACATCCGTTTTGTAGCGGTAGTGCGCGCCACTGCCTTTTCGCCGTGGCAGAGGTGAAGTGCCACGCGGTCTTGTGTCTCCTTGAGATCAAAAGTAGGCAGCAGGTATAAATGTGTCTCGATCGCTCGCCTCATCATTTTATTTGTCACAATCTGATCCGAATCCAAATCTTGACCAGTTTGCAGTCTGTGACGAGATGCCATATACTTCTGCAAAGGCGCTATTACATTCCCCACGTGCTTTCCATTGACACTCACTAACAGGCTTGTCTCTGGGGTCAGCATTTTCCTTCTGATCTCAAGAAATGATTCCATAAACGTGTACTGATGGCAAGGGACAGCTATGCATGCTGCTCCAGACGTACTGAACGTCTTGTTGCTGCTAATTCTGACGACCCGCCTCCCTAGACACGAGGTCGCCCTTTCAACTTCGCCCATGGTCATTCCCTGGACTGTGGCCAGGCGTTGGCCCTGAAGTAGCAAAAAGCAGCCTATGAGACAGTTAGCGCCTCGCCAGTGCTCTTGCAGATGCAGTGGGACTTCCCTGAAGCCTGACTTCAGCCCGGAGAGCTCTCTCAGGATGCGATCCCCGTGCCTCTGTCTCAAATCGTCCATATAGCTCAAAATTTGATAAATGTCCAAACATGGGGCTCTGCCGGACATTGCCTCCACCCGATGAAGTGCGCGGCTCTTGCGGTCAAACTCTCTTTTGACGTCACGCCAATAAGTGATGCATTGCCTAATTTTGGGCTTCGACACTTTGGCGTACAGATCTGCCATTTGGCGGTCTGTCAGAATCGTCTCCATGAGCGAAATCATTGCACCAGCGTGGTTCCGTATCGAATTGGGCTTCAAAATACCGCTCACGCCGTAGACGAACTCTTTCTCGATGCCTGATTTTGAGATAGCTTCTGGCTCAGTCAACAGACGGTCTTGCTCCCTTGCGAACACGATTACTCTGTGAATCATTTTGGCATTGGCAAGCAGGTGAGCACGGCCCTTACCGCCGCGGCCCGCCCAGGTTTTCAGATATTGACGGGACGAGGCACACAGGTCCCCGTCCGTGAATGAGGCGACAATTCCGCTGCTATGCAAACTTTGAGAAGTGGCCGCTCTTCCGTTTGGCAGTGGCGTTACCTTGCTGACCGTACCTGCATTGTCTTGGCTTGTCACACGCGGTGTCGCGAGCTTCACATCCACGAGATGGCCGTTAAGAACTTTGCATGCTGCTTCGAAATGTTCAGTTGAGCGAGCGTGTCGCCCCAGCAGACTACAGACCCGATCCTCTGTTGTTGAGCGCTGCCCTCTTTTTGAAATGTCAGTTGCTTCTTTGAGGAAGCGCTCCAGAAACTGGGAACCGTCACACATGCCATGCTTGGAGATTGCGTGGTCCTTAAGACGGTAATGTCTTGAGCTTACGTGGGGGCAGATGGGGCACTGAAACGCTCTGCGGTTTGCCTGGAAGTGTGGGAGGAGAAATTATAAATAAATTCGAGTGTCGATCAAAATCTGAGAAATCACCAAAACGTTTATTCATTTGGAAAAGTGTCAAAAACTGGTCTCACATCAAAAACAGAACATATTGCAATAATTGTACACATTTCAAAATTTGACTCAGACTTCGTCTGAGGCTATTTTAACCAAACACAGAGTAAGAATTTCTTTCAAAACGTCAAACAACAATCCTTTCCCTATGGCCTTCTGTCCATTCGTGCGGTTCTCAATAACTTGAGCGATGCATTCGTACGATACGCGCCGCATTCCTGCTTTTTGGCGCCAGTACAAAATCTGGCTAATTCTCTGCGTTCCCTTCTCGGTAACTTCTCGACGATGAAATTTAACTATGTGCTGCTGTAGGCGTTTCCTCCATGCAGTGTGCTTGCCGCAGAATGGACAAGCCATTTGGACCTAGGAAGGCACGTGCCAACTTAGTACCGCAGAGACCAAAATAAAAATTGACACTCGTTCAAAATTTGAGCTCACCTCATTTTTGTCGCTCTTCAACTCCTCTTGGGCCGCGTTGCTTTTGCAGCGCCGAGAACCAGCTGTGGGCCACGTGAAGTCACAGTTGTCCTTAACGGGTGACGTGCCCTACGAAAAAAAAACAACACAACGATCAGAAACTGCGGGCCGAGAGCAGGATGAGGGGAATGACCAAAATTAGGCATACCTGTTTCAAAGTCTCATGTAGTGAGCCGGACAGGGGGCTGGGACAGAAATCGTCCTCAGACATCGGTTCTTCGTCAGAAACCACCACGACATCACCCCTGGACCCGGTAATCTCACACTGCAGCCTGGACTGGACCGTTTCAAACAAACCTCCGATCTGGTCAAAATTAGAGACATTGTGTTTGTCGTGAACAAATCTACCTGGACTGACTGGCACGGCGTAGACGACTCACCGAGCTGCTGGTGCCCGGACTTGGCGGTTCAGACGGCGCGTCCGTTGCGACACTTCTGCCTTCTTCCGAATCGGCATCCATTCTTGATTCTGGGCAAATCTCAAATTTTGAAAACACGTGTTGACGGAGGGTCGGCCTTGAGTGCACTGAGGCACGCTTCCGGTCCTGGCTGGCTGGCGCTGCGCAGTGCCGCACTGCGCACTCGTGTCACGTGACCCATTCGTCTCAAAATCTGAGCCTGTATCAAATTCTTAATTCATTTCAGAGACTGAGGAGGTGACAGATTCTGAGCTAATTGTACTAGAGCAGTGATCCAGGGCTTAAATTAAAGCTGGTCTCTTTCTGAGCCAGGATAACAGGGCTTCAATAGGCGTCGATGTCAGATTTAGGAACAGGAGGACAAGAAATGTCAAATTTTGAGCAAAACGACAGAAATAGTGATTCGCCTGGTCATTCTGTAATGGTGAGCTGCCTTCAAATTTTGACCTAGTGGTCTTGTCAGGTTTTTGTCTCTAATACATGCTGTTTGTCTGATTTTGGTATTTTTGCAATATCTGCGTCAGGCTCAAATACTGATAAGAGCGCCGAGGAGAAAGGCTGTGCAGGGTGGGATGCCTACCTTGCAGGGCCCCCCCCCCAGTATTTGACGTATTATCAGATGGGTAGGTTTTTGGTCGCGGCCGGGGAGCGGCGCGATGGCGCTGTCTGATTTAGAGATCACCTCAGATCATACGTGCTAGTTTGAGAACTCGATTTTTAGCCAAGGTACGATGGTGTTCGAATGCACGTGTCTACAACACGCCTTGAACGCAAGGCACTGCCGTTAGGCCGGCGGTGGGTGCGCTTCTCAGATAGTGAGTACTTCGTGGGGGGTATTTTAATCGAGGATCCGCGAAGTACGACCGCGGATAGGGCCCATGGTCTTCCCTTCGGCCGCGCGAAGCGCGGCGGTCTGGCGGGTTTTCGAGTCTCAGAATCTGAGGGGCAGGGTGGGTCTCAGAAACTGAGCGGCAGGATGACCGGGGTCTGGTGACCAGGGGGTCGGATGGCCGGGGTCGGGTGGCCAGGGGGGGCGGATGGCCGGGTCCGGTCCGGAAGGGGCTGGCGGCAGGTGGCCGGACCTGGGACGTGGATTGTCAGAATCTGAGACAGGCAGGGGTAGATGTGTGGTGCAGACGTGTGTTGTCAGATTCTGAGGTAGGCACGAGGTACCCCCAGTGGCTGGATCAATATTTGGCGCGGGTGTCAAAATCTGGAGCATGACATCGGACTTGTAGATGTGCGTCTGAAGGGTGTGGGAGGTAATCTGGCGTAGGCTCAGATAGTGCTCTACCGTCAGTATGGGGGTGCAAAACTGGATGTCTTGGGCAGTTGTCTAATTTTGAGCGGTGAGTCGGGACTCGGAGGGGATCGGGGTGGGGGCGGGCGGCCTGGTCAGAATCTGAGGACTGCAGGGGGTGGCCCTTCGATCTGGTCAATATTTGTCTCTCGCGCCAGAATATGAAGCGTGTCGCGGGACTTGTGGTTCTGCGCTCCGTGAGCTGTCAGATTCTGAGCGGTGAGTCGGGACTTGTGTTCATATAATGTCACGGCCGGGAATTTGGAGAATTGCCATGGTTTGGTGATGTCTCAAAAGTTGATGTCATGTGTGTGAGACGCCCGGTGCGTCGTCAGATTTAGAGATCAGCTCAGAGGCATACGGCTTCCTCTCAAATATTGAGGTGCCGTGTCGTTACATCGATTAATCGATAAGGAACGGTGATATTCGATTCCGCATGTCTGACACACGCTTAGAGCGCAAGACAAGGAAGAGACTGGGTCTCGTATAAGCCCGTGACTATAGCCCCAAAGCTCAGGTGGCCCGCAGGTCTCCCGACGGTGGGTTTCGTAAAAAGGACAGGATAGGTTGTATAGGAGATAGCCAGGCCTTTTGGCTGAAGCGCGACTCGGTATGAAGGACGCGAAGGCTTCTCAGATTCTGAGAGTACTCGCAGAGGGCGTGAGCTATCGTCAAATGTTGGCGAGCAGTTCCGGACTTGTGTTACGCGGGACGCTGCCGATGCTTTGACGTGGGCTCTAATATTGGAAAATTTTCAGAAACTGACGGTGTGCGCATAGCGCCTGCAGTAGGTCGGGTAGGCCAGCCCGCCCGCCACGCGTGTATGCATCAAAGTCATGGTTGCCGATGCGTCAGGCGCTATGGACTCTGCTCAGATACTGATGTAGGCTCAGCCGCCCCTTCGTTCTTCTCATAATCTGACGGTGGTCCCGGGACTTGGGCGTGCGAGCGTGTGCGCTGCCTCAAGATCTGAGGCAGGGCGTCAGGCCTTGGGAGGCGCTGTCCCCGAGGTCAAATACTGAGACGGGCTCAGCCGTGCCTGCGCCCCTGTCAACATCTGACGGCGGTCCCGGGACTTGGGCGTGTGAGCGTGTGCGCTGCCTCAAGATCTGAGGCAGGGCGTCAGACTTTGGGAGGCGCTGTCCCCGAGGTCAAATACTGAGACGGGCTCAGCCGTGCCTGCGCCCCTGTCAACATTTGACGGCGGTCCCGGGATTTGGGCGTTGTCTCGTCAGATTTAGAGAACATCTCAGAGGCATAGGGCGCATGGCCAGATATTGAGAGGGATCGATGTGCGCCTTCGAGATATCGATTATTTTTTAAGGGACGGTGAGGTTCGGGTCTATGTGTCATGCACATGCTTGGAACGCATGGCAAGCACGAGACTAGGGCGCGAATATGCCCGTGATTTGACCCCCACAGCTAGGGCGATCCGAAGTTCTTCCGAGATTCGATTTCGTCTGAAGGGTCGCATGAGGTGCGTAGTGGGGTAGCCAGGCTTTTTGGCTGAAGCGCAAGTTGGGATGAGGGACGCGGAGGACTCTCAATATCTGAGCTTTGTGGATGAGGGCGTGAGCCATCGTCAAAAAGTGGTGAGCTGTTATATAGGATTGCCGTATTCCGTCAGAATGCGCACGAGTGCCTGAATCTGCGGGTGTTTTTCGGACTTGTTCTTCGAGGGGCGCTGTCGGTTAGGTTGACAATGGTTCAGATTTTGGAAAGGTATCAGTAATTGAGGGTGTGCCTCAAGATCTGAGGCTAAGTGTTTGGCACCTCCAGATTCACGGAGTACGTCAGATGCTGCTCGTCGGGCGGGAACCCGCTCAAATACTGGGGTGCGCCCAGATTACATTGCGTACTTTTCAGATTTTGAATTATCGATCAGCCGTGCCTGCGCCCCTGTCAACATCTGACGGCGGTCCCGGGACTTGGGCGTGTGAGCGTGTGTGATGCCTCAAGATCTGGGGCTCGGTGTTTGGCACCTCCAGATTCACGGAGTACGTCAGATTCTGCTCGTCGGGCGGGAACCTGCTCAAATACTGAGCTGCGCCCAGATTACATTGCGTACTTTTCAGATTTTGAATAATTGATATGACGTCATGCGTGCCTGTCTAATTTTGACGGTGGTGACGGGACTTGGGCGTGTGAGCGTGTGTGATGCCTCAAGATCTGGGGCTCGGTGTTTGGCCAGATTCACGGAGTACGTCAGATTCTGCTCGTCGGGCGGGAACCTGCTCAAATACTGAGCTGCGCCCAGATTACATTGCGTACTTTTCAGATTTTGAATAATTGATATGACGTCATGCGTGCCTGTCTAATTTTGACGGTGGTGACGGGACTTGGACGTAGCGTGGGCGGGTAGTGCGTTGACAATGGCTCTGATATTGGGCAAGCCACAGAAACTGAGAGGACGCCTGCGGTGGCTGGGGTAGGCCAGCCCGCCCGCCACGCGTGTATGCATCAAAGTCATGGTTGCCGATGCGTCAGGCGCTATGGACTCCGCTCAGATACTGATGTAGGCTCAGCCGTTTCTGCGTTCTTTTCAATATCTGACGTGCGTACCAGGATCTGGGCATGCTGTGGGTTCTGACACGGCCTCTGCTTTAGAGGAATGGTCGGTATCTGAGAGCGTGTCAGTATTTGAGGCTAATGCTGGGTCGGTGTGACCCAACAGGGACAATGCCAAAGAACGCGGTCCTCCCACATTGTGAGGTCTCGTTAGGTCTGGCTAGGTAAGGTTAGGTTAACCTTATTTCGGGCGAGGTCTGCAATATATAAGGGTAGGTCACGCCCCCCGCTGCCTTTGCTGGGACCCCGTCCCAAGGCGCCGTTCGCAACTAAGTCCGTGGACGCGGTTCGTGACACGGCCTCTGTTTAGAGCAATCGTCAGTATGTGACGGCGTAGCAATATTTGAGACGAGTGCTGGGTCTGTTTGACTTAAGTGGGACATGGTCAGAGGACGCGGTCCTTCCACAATGTGAGGTCTCGTCAGGTCAGGCTAGGTAAGGCTAGGTTAACCGTATTCTGGGCGAGGTCTGCAATAAATAAGGGTAGGTCGTGCTCCGCGCTGCCTTTGCTAGGACGCCGTCCCGAGGCGTGGTGGCTGACATTGTCAGCGGACGTTGTACTGGTTCAGTGTTTGTCAAAATCTGAGGAATGCTCAAATAAATAAGAAAACACCAAAAAAAAACGAACAACTCGTATATCTGTACTTTATTGCAACATTCATTTATCGTTCGGGCATAGCTCTAAGACAGGAAAGCAACGAATTTTTGTCTTCTCGCCAGATATGCGGGAGAGACTCGATTTTCTGGAGGATATCAGAATTTGAGAATGGGCCAGTTTTTGAAGCCGACATCTCTTGATGCATTGCTAAGACCATTTCATCGCGGAGTAGCTCACGCCATTCATGTGAAATGATGGCATATGCTTGGTCACTGAGCCGTGTTGGCGACAGATCTGCGAATGGCCAAGCTTTCTCAAGTTTTGCGTCTACCTCAAATTTTGATGGAAAATCACCTGGAGGGTGGAAGAGAGAGAGAGAGAGAGCAAAGTGTTAGAGACAGGCCGTGAGTTGGTAGTTGCATTTAATATTTGAAAATATATCAAACCTTTTGGATCCTGCGGCAAGAGGTGTAATCTCTTAACTAGATCTATGCTCAGAATCAGAGCCACCACGCTCTGCACGCTCTGAGAACCCATTACAACTGACACATCCGTTTTGTAGCGGTAGTGCGCTGCCACTGCCTTTTCGCCGTGGCAGAGGTGAAGTGCCACGCGGTCTTGTGTCTCCTTGAGATCAAAAGTAGGCAGCAGGTATAAATGTGTCTCGATCGCTCGCCTCATCATTTTATTTGTCACAATCTGATCCGAATCCAAATCTTGACCAGTTTGCAGTCTGTGACGAGATGCCATATACTTCTGCAAAGGCGCTATTACATTCCCCACGTGCTTTCCATTGACACTCACTAACAGGCTTGTCTCTGGGGTCAGCATTTTCCTTCTGATCTCAAGAAATGATTCCATAAACGTGTACTGATGGCAAGGGACAGCTATGCATGCTGCTCCAGACGTACTGAACGTCTTGTTGCTGCTAATTCTGACGACCCGCCTCCCTAGACACGAGGTCGCCCTTTCAACTTCGCCCATGGTCATTCCCTGGACTGTGGCCAGGCGTTGGCCCTGAAGTAGCAAAAAGCAGCCTATGAGACAGTTAGCGCCTCGCCAGTGCTCTTGCAGATGCAGTGGGACTTCCCTGAAGCCTGACTTCAGCCCGGAGAGCTCTCTCAGGATGCGATCCCCGTGCCTCTGTCTCAAATCGTCCATATAGCTCAAAATTTGATAAATGTCCAAACATGGGGCTCTGCCGGACATTGCCTCCACCCGATGAAGTGCGCGGCTCTTGCGGTCAAACTCTCTTTTGACGTCACGCCAATAAGTGATGCATTGCCTAATTTTGGGCTTCGACACTTTGGCGTACAGATCTGCCATTTGGCGGTCTGTCAGAATCGTCTCCATGAGCGAAATCATTGCACCAGCGTGGTTCCGTATCGAATTGGGCTTCAAAATACCGCTCACGCCGTAGACGAACTCTTTCTCGATGCCTGATTTTGAGATAGCTTCTGGCTCAGTCAACAGACGGTCTTGCTCCCTTGCGAACACGATTACTCTGTGAATCATTTTGGCATTGGCAAGCAGGTGAGCACGGCCCTTACCGCCGCGGCCCGCCCAGGTTTTCAGATATTGACGGGACGAGGCACACAGGTCCCCGTCCGTGAATGAGGCGACAATTCCGCTGCTATGCAAACTTTGAGAAGTGGCCGCTCTTCCGTTTGGCAGTGGCGTTAAGACACAACGGGGCGAGATAGGGAGGTGCGGCACATGAATTCGGGGTGTTTTTGGACGGAGAAGACGATGGTGAAAGTTTGAAGTCGTACGAATTCATTTTCATGAAAAAAGTTGAGAAAACAGAGTTTGCGAGTGTGTGGGACGGACAAACGTGACAGATTGAAGTGAAGGAGAGTCGATGACATGATTTGGTGAAAGTTGCAGTTTGATTGAGAAAATTTCACAAGGACAGTGACAGGTTAATGACAAGAGGGATGACGTGACAAGAATTTAATTGATTGGAAAATCAAGGGTTAGGTTAGGTTAGGTTAGGTTAGGTTAGGTTAGGTTAGGTTAGGTAGGTTAGGTTAGGTTAACTTAAGTAACGTGTCGCAGTAGAGCACGTAAGTGCTGTACTTGGACACTTGTTCCAACCCGGCGGCGAACCCAGGTCAGGTCCGGAGCCCTGGTCCGGTCCAGGTGCGTCTGGGGTGAGACACCGGATGTCATAACGGTCAATATGGCGTATTGTTGTGCACAGCGTTTCTGCCGAGTTCACTCTGTGGCCTGCGTTTCGTTCATTTTGAACTAAAAAGCACTGGCACGAACCTGTCGGTATGAGCTTTCCGTTCATTGTGTTAGTATCTCCGGCTGGCCGTATCGGTCACCTTGCTACCTTTAATCTATCCTCACGCGGGGTGCGGGGTGGCAAGCTGGGAGGCCTTTGAGGCTGTATGTGCCATAATGAATGAATGGTGCATTTATTTTAACAGAGAACATTTCGGTCAGAATGGCAGATAATTTACGCTGTAGGGAGGGTTGCCTACCCGCGCCTTTCAATAATCGTTCATAATGACCGACCATGTGAGAGTTCGATTATCAGCCATAGAGAACGTAACGGCCCCGCGCACAGCAAA
Organism: Odontothrips loti; assembly: GCA_038380765.1. Taxonomy (NCBI): domain Eukaryota; kingdom Metazoa; phylum Arthropoda; class Insecta; order Thysanoptera; family Thripidae; genus Odontothrips; species Odontothrips loti. The sequence continues at coordinate 13,958 of CM076248.1, read as the reverse complement.
ACGCATTTTCGTGTGTTTTTGGCTGTTTTTGACCAATGAACGTTTGCTTCAGATTGGCAGATGTATATCAGCCAAAATAATGCCATATACGCCTTCTTGGCTGTTAAAGCCTTAATGAATGAATAGGTCAAAATGAACGTTTTTCACTTAACAGCGCGAAAAGGGGAAGGGGTCTTTTCTCGCGCCGAGCGAAGCGAGGCGGTTTCGGCCACTTTTTAGTGCTGTTTTTTTCCCCCCGAAAAATCAGTCATTTTGAGCGCTTTTTTCGTTCTGGTTGTGGTGCCTTATGGGTCCGGGCGGGCCGGGGGTGGGGAGCATGGATTGAGGTTTATTTGGCGGGATACGTACACTTTAAAATGGGCGTTAATGGCAGGAATAATGATTCGCCGTGGTGGACCCGTGGTGTGGGCGTGGCCGGCGTCCGCGCAGCTGCAGGCGGGGGCCCGTGCGTCCCCCGCGGGTACAGGCCGGGCGGGGGCCTCGGTGTGCTGCGGTGCTCCGGGGCCTCGGCGGCTGGAAGAGAGTAGAATGAAATTTATTTGACCTGTTTTATGGAGAAGGGATTAGGCGTAAATGACTGAAAGCAGAGTCCGCCGGGGGGTAGACCCTTGGGTGGGCGTGGGGCGCGAGACGGTGGCGGGTGTGTGGCGGCGGGCCAGGCACTACGGGGACGGGGCCGCGGGCGCCCCCGCCGGGAGCGGGCCGCAGGCCGCAGGCCGCGGTGCTGCGGTGGCGCTGTGCTCGGGGTCCGCGGCTGGGAGAGAAGGGGCGATTGATGTGTAGTTGACCGGTTTTCTAGAGACCGGAATCGTCGTTTATGGCCGAAATCAGAGTACGCCGTGTGTAGAGCTATCCTTCGGGCTGGCGTGCTTGCGTGTCTGCGGAGCTACCCGGCGGCGGGGGCCAAAGGGGGTTTGATGTGTCTTTGAGCGGTTTTGTATAGTATGAGAAAGGCGATTATGGCCGAAAGCAGAGTCTGCCGGGGGGTAGACCCTTGGGTGGGCGTGGGGCGCGAGACGGTGGAGGGTGTGTGGCGGCGGGCCAGGCACTACGGGGACGGGGCCGCGGGCGCCCCCCGCCGGGGCGTCGGCGGGGGCGAAAGGGGGTAGGAGATGTATTTGACCGGTTTCCTAGAGTAAGAAATAGGCGTTTATGGCAGAAATCAGAGTACGCCGTGTGTAGGGCTGTCCTTCGAGCTGCCGTGCTTGCGGGTGTGCGGAGCTACCCGGCGGCGGTTCGGCGTCGTCGGCGGCGCGGCGGGGGCCTCGTGGGGGGGGATCTAGCGTTTCGGCGATTTTGACCTTCGATCGAGGATCGAAAAAGGTCAAAATGTCCGTTTTGGTGGCAGCTGCGGCGCGGCGGCGGCTGTAAGAAAGGGGGATGAGACGTATTTGGCGGGATGTATAGAGTATAAATAAGGCGTAATTGGCCGAAAGCAGGATTCGCCGTGCCTAGGGCTGTCCACGGGGCCGCTGTGCTGGGGGTCTGTGGGCCTGCCCGGCGGCCGCTGAAATGGGTATAATACGTATTTAGCGGGATCTATTGAGTAAGAAATAGGCGTTTATGGCAGAAAGCATGACTCACCGTGAGATGTCACTGACACGTGTGTTCCTAACCTCGAAATGACTTGACCGGCACTTACCAAATCTGCGTTTCTGTCGTCGAAGAATCGCTGGCGTCTGGACTTGTCGCTGGAGGAGGCCATGCTCGTAGATGCGCGTAGGGAAAACCCTCACCACATGACACTTCTCTAGCACTGCACACCGCGTCGCGTGTTGCGAATTACTGCTAAGTACATCTGCCCTCCCCTAATCACCGCTTTCTAATAACGATTCGGCGTCAACCGGTGTTCATTTGTTCTAACGCGACCATTTTGACAGAAAGTGGGGAAAGTGGCCGTTTTTTTAAAACTACGCGCGCTTAGAGATGACAAACTGGAATTTCAAGGAGGGCGCTGGGGACGCCTCCGGGTATCCGGGGCTGCGTTCCTCACTTTGTATCTTCGGGGCCCGAGGAGGAGATCATTCTCAATATGGCGTAAAAGCATCTCTATATTTTCGGTCATAATCACGGTTTCCGTTTTCGCCCGATCCATCCCTGGTCACGTTCGGAGGCCCGGTTAGGCTAGGTTTGGTTAACCTAAGTAACGTGTCGCAGTAGAGCACGTAAGTGCTGTACTTGGACACTTGTTCCAACCCGGCGGCGAACCCAGGTCAGGTCCGGAGCCCTGGTCCGGTCCAGGTGCGTCTGGGGTGAGACACCGGATGTCATAACGGTCAATATGGCGTATTGTTGTGCACAGCGTTTCTGCCGAGTTCACTCTGTGGCCTGCGTTTCGTTCATTTTGAACTAAAAAGCACTGGCACGAACCTGTCGGTATGAGCTTTCCGTTCATTGTGTTAGTATCTCCGGCTGGCCGTATCGGTCACCTTGCTACCTTTAATCTATCCTCACGCGGGGTGCGGGGTGGCAAGCTGGGAGGCCTTTGAGGCTGTATGTGCCATAATGAATGAATGGTGCATTTATTTTAACAGAGAACATTTCGGTCAGAATGGCAGATAATTTACGCTGTAGGGAGGGTTGCCTACCCGCGCCTTTCAATAATCGTTCATAATGACCGACCATGTGAGAGTTCGATTATCAGCCATAGAGAACGTAACGGCCCCGCGCACAGCAAAACGCATTTTCGTGTGTTTTTGGCTGTTTTTGACCAATGAACGTTTGCTTCAGATTGGCAGATGTATATCAGCCAAAATAATGCCATATACGCCTTCTTGGCTGTTAAAGCCTTAATGAATGAATAGGTCAAAATGAACGTTTTTCACTTAACAGCGCGAAAAGGGGAAGGGGTCTTTTCTCGCGCCGAGCGAAGCGAGGCGGTTTCGGCCACTTTTTAGTGCTGTTTTTTTCCCCCCGAAAAATCAGTCATTTTGAGCGCTTTTTTCGTTCTGGTTGTGGTGCCTTATGGGTCCGGGCGGGCCGGGGGTGGGGAGCATGGATTGAGGTTTATTTGGCGGGATACGTACACTTTAAAATGGGCGTTAATGGCAGGAATAATGATTCGCCGTGGTGGACCCGTGGTGTGGGCGTGGCCGGCGTCCGCGCAGCTGCAGGCGGGGGCCCGTGCGTCCCCCCGCGGGTACAGGCCGGGCGGGGGCCTCGGTGTGCTGCGGTGCTCCGGGGCCTCGGCGGCTGGAAGAGAGTAGAATGAAATTTATTTGACCTGTTTTATGGAGAAGGGATTAGGCGTAAATGACTGAAAGCAGAGTCCGCCGGGGGGTAGACCCTTGGGTGGGCGTGGGGCGCGAGACGGTGGCGGGTGTGTGGCGGCGGGCCAGGCACTACGGGGACGGGGCCGCGGGCGCCCCCCGCCGGGAGCGGGCCGCAGGCCGCAGGCCGCGGTGCTGCGGTGGCGCTGTGCTCGGGGTCCGCGGCTGGGAGAGAAGGGGCGATTGATGTGTAGTTGACCGGTTTTCTAGAGACCGGAATCGTCGTTTATGGCCGAAATCAGAGTACGCCGTGTGTAGAGCTATCCTTCGGGCTGGCGTGCTTGCGTGTCTGCGGAGCTACCCGGCGGCGGGGGCCAAAGGGGGTTTGATGTGTCTTTGAGCGGTTTTGTATAGTATGAGAAAGGCGATTATGGCCGAAAGCAGAGTCTGCCGGGGGGTAGACCCTTGGGTGGGCGTGGGGCGCGAGACGGTGGAGGGTGTGTGGCGGCGGGCCAGGCACTACGGGGACGGGGCCGCGGGCGCCCCCCGCCGGGAGCGGGCCGGAGGCCGCGGTGCGGCGTCGGCGGGGGCGAAAGGGGGTAGGAGATGTATTTGACCGGTTTCCTAGAGTAAGAAATAGGCGTTTATGGCAGAAATCAGAGTACGCCGTGTGTAGGGCTGTCCTTCGAGCTGCCGTGCTTGCGGGTGTGCGGAGCTACCCGGCGGCGGTTCGGCGTCGTCGGCGGCGCGGCGGGGGCCTCGTGGGGGGGGATCTAGCGTTTCGGCGATTTTGACCTTCGATCGAGGATCGAAAAAGGTCAAAATGTCCGTTTTGGTGGCAGCTGCGGCGCGGCGGCGGCTGTAAGAAAGGGGGGATGAGACGTATTTGGCGGGATGTATAGAGTATAAATAAGGCGTAATTGGCCGAAAGCAGGATTCGCCGTGCCTAGGGCTGTCCACGGGGCCGCTGTGCTGGGGGTCTGTGGGCCTGCCCGGCGGCCGCTGAAATGGGTATAATACGTATTTAGCGGGATCTATTGAGTAAGAAATAGGCGTTTATGGCAGAAAGCATGACTCACCGTGAGATGTCACTGACACGTGTGTTCCTAACCTCGAAATGACTTGACCGGCACTTACCAAATCTGCGTTTCTGTCGTCGAAGAATCGCTGGCGTCTGGACTTGTCGCTGGAGGAGGCCATGCTCGTAGATGCGCGTAGGGAAAACCCTCACCACATGACACTTCTCTAGCACTGCACACCGCGTCGCGTGTTGCGAATTACTGCTAAGTACATCTGCCCTCCCCTAATCACCGCTTTCTAATAACGATTCGGCGTCAACCGGTGTTCATTTGTTCTAACGCGACCATTTTGACAGAAAGTGGGGAAAGTGGCCGTTTTTTTAAAACTACGCGCGCTTAGAGATGACAAACTGGAATTTCAAGGAGGGCGCTGGGGACGCCTCCGGGTATCCGGGGCTGCGTTCCTCACTTTGTATCTTCGGGGCCCGAGGAGGAGATCATTCTCAATATGGCGTAAAAGCATCTCTATATTTTCGGTCATAATCACGGTTTCCGTTTTCGCCCGATCCATCCCTGGTCACGTTCGGAGGCCCGGTTAGGCTAGGTTTGGTTAACCTAAGTAACGTGTCGCAGTAGAGCACGTAAGTGCTGTACTTGGACACTTGTTCCAACCCGGCGGCGAACCCAGGTCAGGTCCGGAGCCCTGGTCCGGTCCAGGTGCGTCTGGGGTGAGACACCGGATGTCATAACGGTCAATATGGCGTATTGTTGTGCACAGCGTTTCTGCCGAGTTCACTCTGTGGCCTGCGTTTCGTTCATTTTGAACTAAAAAGCACTGGCACGAACCTGTCGGTATGAGCTTTCCGTTCATTGTGTTAGTATCTCCGGCTGGCCGTATCGGTCACCTTGCTACCTTTAATCTATCCTCACGCGGGGTGCGGGGTGGCAAGCTGGGAGGCCTTTGAGGCTGTATGTGCCATAATGAATGAATGGTGCATTTATTTTAACAGAGAACATTTCGGTCAGAATGGCAGATAATTTACGCTGTAGGGAGGGTTGCCTACCCGCGCCTTTCAATAATCGTTCATAATGACCGACCATGTGAGAGTTCGATTATCAGCCATAGAGAACGTAACGGCCCCGCGCACAGCAAAACGCATTTTCGTGTGTTTTTGGCTGTTTTTGACCAATGAACGTTTGCTTCAGATTGGCAGATGTATATCAGCCAAAATAATGCCATATACGCCTTCTTGGCTGTTAAAGCCTTAATGAATGAATAGGTCAAAATGAACGTTTTTCACTTAACAGCGCGAAAAGGGGAAGGGGTCTTTTCTCGCGCCGAGCGAAGCGAGGCGGTTTCGGCCACTTTTTAGTGCTGTTTTTTTCCCCCCGAAAAATCAGTCATTTTGAGCGCTTTTTTCGTTCTGGTTGTGGTGCCTTATGGGTCCGGGCGGGCCGGGGGTGGGGAGCATGGATTGAGGTTTATTTGGCGGGATACGTACACTTTAAAAGGGCGTTAATGGCAGGAATAATGATTCGCCGTGGTGGACCCGTGGTGTGGGCGTGGCCGGCGTCCGCGCAGCTGCAGGCGGGGGCCCGTGCGTCCCCCGCGGGTACAGGCCGGGCGGGGGCCTCGGTGTGCTGCGGTGCTCCGGGGCCTCGGCGGCTGGAAGAGAGTAGAATGAAATTTATTTGACCTGTTTTATGGAGAAGGGATTAGGCGTAAATGACTGAAAGCAGAGTCCGCCGGGGGTAGACCCTTGGGTGGGCGTGGGGCGCGAGACGGTGGCGGGTGTGTGGCGGCGGGCCAGGCACTACGGGGACGGGGCCGCGGGGCGCCCCCGCCGGGAGCGGGCCGCAGGCCGCAGGCCGCGGTGCTGCGGTGGCGCTGTGCTCGGGGTCCGCGGCTGGGAGAGAAGGGGCGATTGATGTGTAGTTGACCGGTTTTCTAGAGACCGGAATCGTCGTTTATGGCCGAAATCAGAGTACGCCGTGTGTAGAGCTATCCTTCGGGCTGGCGTGCTTGCGTGTCTGCGGAGCTACCCGGCGGCGGGGGCCAAAGGGGGTTTGATGTGTCTTTGAGCGGTTTTGTATAGTATGAGAAAGGCGATTATGGCCGAAAGCAGAGTCTGCCGGGGGGTAGACCCTTGGGTGGGCGTGGGGCGCGAGACGGTGGAGGGTGTGTGGCGGCGGGCCAGGCACTACGGGGACGGGGCCGCGGGCGCCCCCCGCCGGGAGCGGGCCGGAGGCCGCGGTGCGGCGTCGGCGGGGGCGAAAGGGGGTAGGAGATGTATTTGACCGGTTTCCTAGAGTAAGAAATAGGCGTTTATGGCAGAAATCAGAGTACGCCGTGTGTAGGGCTGTCCTTCGAGCTGCCGTGCTTGCGGGTGTGCGGAGCTACCCGGCGGCGGTTCGGCGTCGTCGGCGGCGCGGCGGGGGCCTCGTGGGGGGGGATCTAGCGTTTCGGCGATTTTGACCTTCGATCGAGGATCGAAAAAGGTCAAAATGTCCGTTTTGGTGGCAGCTGCGGCGCGGCGGCGGCTGTAAGAAAGGGGGGATGAGACGTATTTGGCGGGATGTATAGAGTATAAATAAGGCGTAATTGGCCGAAAGCAGGATTCGCCGTGCCTAGGGCTGTCCACGGGGCCGCTGTGCTGGGGGTCTGTGGGCCTGCCCGGCGGCCGCTGAAATGGGTATAATACGTATTTAGCGGGATCTATTGAGTAAGAAATAGGCGTTTATGGCAGAAAGCATGACTCACCGTGAGATGTCACTGACACGTGTGTTCCTAACCTCGAAATGACTTGACCGGCACTTACCAAATCTGCGTTTCTGTCGTCGAAGAATCGCTGGCGTCTGGACTTGTCGCTGGAGGAGGCCATGCTCGTAGATGCGCGTAGGGAAAACCCTCACCACATGACACTTCTCTAGCACTGCACACCGCGTCGCGTGTTGCGAATTACTGCTAAGTACATCTGCCCTCCCCTAATCACCGCTTTCTAATAACGATTCGGCGTCAACCGGTGTTCATTTGTTCTAACGCGACCATTTTGACAGAAAGTGGGGAAAGTGGCCGTTTTTTTAAAACTACGCGCGCTTAGAGATGACAAACTGGAATTTCAAGGAGGGCGCTGGGGACGCCTCCGGGTATCCGGGGCTGCGTTCCTCACTTTGTATCTTCGGGGCCCGAGGAGGAGATCATTCTCAATATGGCGTAAAAGCATCTCTATATTTTCGGTCATAATCACGGTTTCCGTTTTCGCCCGATCCATCCCTGGTCACGTTCGGAGGCCCGGTTAGGCTAGGTTTGGTTAACCTAAGTAACGTGTCGCAGTAGAGCACGTAAGTGCTGTACTTGGACACTTGTTCCAACCCGGCGGCGAACCCAGGTCAGGTCCGGAGCCCTGGTCCGGTCCAGGTGCGTCTGGGGTGAGACACCGGATGTCATAACGGTCAATATGGCGTATTGTTGTGCACAGCGTTTCTGCCGAGTTCACTCTGTGGCCTGCGTTTCGTTCATTTTGAACTAAAAAGCACTGGCACGAACCTGTCGGTATGAGCTTTCCGTTCATTGTGTTAGTATCTCCGGCTGGCCGTATCGGTCACCTTGCTACCTTTAATCTATCCTCACGGGCCAGGCCAGGCCAGGCCAGGCCAGGCCAGGCCAGGCCAGGCCAGGCCAGGCCAGGCCAGGCCAGGCCAGGCCAGGCCAGGCCAGGCCAGGGCCAGGCCAGGCCAGGCCAGGCCCAGGCCAGGCCAGGCCAGGCCAGGCCAGGCCAGGCCAGGCCAGGCCAGGCCAGGCCAGGCCAGGCCAGGCCAGGCCAGGCCAGGCCAGGCCAGGCCAGGCCAGGCCAGGCCAGGCCAGGCCAGGCCAGGCCAGGCCAGGCCAGGCCAGGCCAGGCCAGGCCAGGCCAGGCCAGGCCAGGCCAGGCCAGGCCAGGCCAGGCCAGGCCAGGCCAGGCCAGGCCAGGCCAGGCCAGGCCAGGCCAGGCCAGGCCAGGCCAGGCCAGGCCAGGCCAGGCCAGGCCAGGCCAGGCCAGGCCAGGCCAGGCCAGGCCAGGCCAGGCCAGGCCAGGCCAGGCCAGGCCAGGCCAGGCCAGGCCAGGCCAGGCCAGGCCAGGCCAGGCCAGGCCAGGCCAGGCCAGGCCAGGCCAGGCCAGGCCAGGCCAGGCCAGGCCAGGCCAGGCCAGGCCAGGCCAGGCCAGGCCAGGCCAGGCCAGGCCAGGCCAGGCCAGGCCAGGCCAGGCCAGGCCAGGCCAGGCCAGGCCAGGCCAGGCCAGGCCAGGCCAGGCCAGGCCAGGCCAGGCCAGGCCAGGCCAGGCCAGGCCAGGCCAGGCCAGGCCAGGCCAGGCCAGGCCAGGCCAGGCCAGGCCAGGCCAGGCCAGGCCAGGCCAGGCCAGGCCAGGCCAGGCCAGGCCAGGCCAGGCCAGGCCAGGCCAGGCCAGGCCAGGCCAGGCCAGGCCAGGCCAGGCCAGGCCAGGCCAGGCCAGGCCAGGCCAGGCCAGGCCAGGCCAGGCCAGGCCAGGCCAGGCCAGGCCAGGCCAGGCCAGGCCAGGCCAGGCCAGGCCAGGCCAGGCCAGGCCAGGCCAGGCCAGGCCAGGCCAGGCCAGGCCAGGCCAGGCCAGGCCAGGCCAGGCCAGGCCAGGCCAGGCCAGGCCAGGCCAGGCCAGGCCAGGCCAGCTCAGGCCAGGCCAGGCCAGGCCAGGCCAGGCCAGGCCAGGCCAGGCCAGGCCAGGCCAGGCCAGGCCAGGCCAGGCCAGGCCAGGCCAGGCCAGGCCAGGCCAGGCCAGGCCAGGCCAGGCCAGGCCAGGCCAGGCCAGGCCAGGCCAGGCCAGGCCAGGCCAGGCCAGGCCAGGCCAGGCCAGGCCAGGCCAGGCCAGGCCAGGCCAGGCCAGGCCAGGCCAGGCCAGGCCAGGCCAGGCCAGGCCAGGCCAGGCCAGGCCAGGCCAGGCCAGGCCAGGCCAGGCCAGGCCAGGCCAGGCCAGGCCAGGCCAGGCCAGGCCAGGCCAGGCCAGGCCAGGCCAGGCCAGGCCAGGCCAGGCCAGGCCAGGCCAGGCCAGGCCAGGCCAGGCCAGGCCAGGCCAGGCCAGGCCAGGCCAGGCCAGGCCAGGCCAGGCCAGGCCAGGCCAGGCCAGGCCAGGCCAGGCCAGGCCAGGCCAGGCCAGGCCAGGCCAGGCCAGGCCAGGCCAGGCCAGGCCAGGCCAGGCCAGGCCAGGCCAGGCCAGGCCAGGCCAGGCCAGGCCAGGCCAGGCCAGGCCAGGCCAGGCCAGGCCAGGCCAGGCCAGGCCAGGCCAGGCCAGGCCAGGCCAGGCCAGGCCAGGCCAGGCCAGGCCAGGCCAGGCCAGGCCAGGCCAGGCCAGGCCAGGCCAGGCCAGGCCAGGCCAGGCCAGGCCAGGCCAGGCCAGGCCAGGCCAGCCAGGCCAGGCCAGGCCAGCCAGGCCAGGCCAGGCCAGGCCAGGCCAGGCCAGGCCAGGCTGTGCTGTGCTGTGCTGTGCTGTGCTGTGCTGTGTTGTGCTGTGCTGTGCTGTGCTGTGGTGCTGTGCTGTGCTGTGCTGTGCTGTGTGTTGTGCTGTGCTGTGCAGTGCTGTGCTGTGCTGTGCTGTGTGTTGTGCTGTGCTGTGCTGTGCTGTGCTGTGCTGTGCTGTGCTGTGCTGTGCTGTGCTGTGCTGTGCTGTGCTGTGCTGTGCTGTGCTGTGCTGTGCTGTGCTGTGCTGTGCTGTGCAGTTGTGCTGTGCTGTGCTGTGCTGTGCTGTGCTGTGCTGTGCTGTGCTGTGCTGTGCCTGTGCTGTGCTGTGCTGTGCTGTGTTGTGCTGTGCTGTGCTGTGCTGTGCTGTGCTGTGCTGTGCTGTGCTGTGCTGTGCTGTGCTGTGCTGTGCTGTGCTGTGCTGTGCTGTGCTGTGCTGTGCTGTGCTGTGCTGTGCTGTGCTGTGCTGTGCTGTGCTGTGCTGTGCTGTGCTGTGCTGTGCTGTGCTGTGCTGTGCTGTGCTGTGCTGTGCTGTGCTGTGCTGTGCTGTGCTGTGCTGTGCTGTGCTGTGCTGTGCTGTGCTGTGCTGTGCTGTGCTGTGCTGTGCTGTGCTGTGCTGTGCTGTGCTGTGCTGTGCTGTGCTGTGCTGTGCTGTGCTGTGCTGTGCTGTGCTGTGCTGTGCTGTGCTGTGCTGTGCTGTGCTGTGCTGTGCTGTGCTGTGCTGTGCTGTGCTGTGCTGTGCTGTGCTGTGCTGTGCTGTGCTGTGCTGTGCTGTGCTGTGCTGTGCTGTGCTGTGCTGTGCTGTGCTGTGCTGTGCTGTGCTGTGCTGTGCTGCAGTGCTGTGCTGTGCTGTGCTGTGCTGTGCTTGTGCTGTGCTGTGCTGTGCTGTGCTGTGCTGTGCTGTGCTGTGCTGTGCTGTGCTGTGCTGTGCTGTGCTGTGCTGTGCTGTGCTGTGCTGTGCTGTGCTGTGCTGTGCTGTGCTGTGCTGTGCTGTGCTGTGCTGTGCTGTGCTGTGCTGTGCTGTGCTGTGCTGTGCTGTGCTGTGCTGTGCTGTGCTGTGCTGTGCTGTGCTGTGCTGTGCTGTGCTGTGCTGTGCTGTGCTGTGCTGTGCTGTGCTGTGCAGTTGTGCTGTGCTGTGCTGTGCTGTGCTGTGCTGTGCTGTGCTGTGCAGGCCAGTGCTGTGCTGTGCTGTGCTGTGCCAGTGCTGTGCTGTGCTGTGCCAGCTGTGCTGTGCTGTGCCAGTGCCAGGCAGTGCAGGCCAGGCCAGGCTGTGCTGTGCTGTGCCTGTGCAGTGCTGTGCTGTGCTGTGCTGTGCTGTGCTGTGCTGTGCCTGTGCTGTGCTGTGCTGTGCTGTGCAGGTGCTGTGCTGTGCTGTGCTGTGCTGTGCTGTGCCAGGCCTGTGCCAGGCCAGGCCAGGCCAGTGCCTGCCAGGCAGGGCAGTGCTCAGGCAGGCCTGTGCCAGGCCAGGCCTGTGCAGGCCAGGCCAGGCCAGGCCAGGCCAGTGCTGTGCCAGGCCAGGCCAGGCCGAGGGTTGTGCTGTGCTGTGCTGTGCTGTGCTGTGCTGTGCAGGCCGTGCAGGCCAGTGCTGTGCTGGTGCAGTGCCTAGGCTGCCAGTGCTGTGCTGTGCCAGGCTGCCAGGTGCAGGCCAGGCCAGGCCAGGCCAGGCCAGGCCTGCTGTGCCAGGCCAGGCCAGGCCAGGCCAGGCCAGGCCAGGCCAGGCCAGGCCAGGCCAGGCCAGGCCAGGCCAGGCCAGGCAGGCTGTGCCAGGCCAGGGCCAGGCCAGGCCAGGCCAGGCCAGGCCAGGCCAGGGCCAGGCCAGGCCAGGCCAGGCCAGGCCAGGCCAGGCCAGGCCAGGCCAGGGCCAGGCCAGGCCAGGCCAGGCCAGGCCAGGGCCAGGCCAGGCCAGGCCAGGCCAGGCCAGGCCAGGCCAGGCCAGGCCAGGCCAGGCCAGGCCAGGCCAGGCCAGGCCAGGCCAGGCCAGGCCAGGCCAGGCCAGGCCAGGCCAGGCCAGGCCAGGCCAGGCCAGGCCAGGCCAGGCCAGGCCAGGCCAGGCCAGGCCAGGCCAGGCCAGGCCAGGCCAGGCCAGGCCAGGCCAGGCCAGGCCAGGCCAGGCCAGGCCAGGCCAGGCCAGGCCAGGCCAGGCCAGGCCAGGGCCAGGCCAGGCCAGGCCAGGCCAGGCCAGGCCAGGCCAGGCCAGGCCAGGCCAGGCCAGGCCAGGCCAGGCCAGGCCAGGCCAGGCCAGGCCAGGCCAGGCCAGGCCAGGCCAGGCCAGGCCAGGCCAGGCCAGGCCAGGCCAGGGCCAGGCCAGGCCAGGCCAGGCCAGGCCAGGCCAGGGCCAGGCCAGGCCAGGCCAGGCCAGGCCAGGCCAGGCCAGGCCAGGCCAGGCCAGGCCAGGCCAGGCCAGGCCAGGCCAGGTTGGCCAGGCCAGGCCAGGCCAGGCCAGGCCAGGCCAGGCCAGGCCAGGCCAGGCCGAGGCCAGGCCAGGCCAGGCCAGGCCAGGCCAGGCCAGGCCAGGCCAGGCCAGGCCAGGCCAGGCCAGGCCAGCCAGGCCAGGCCAGGCCAGGCCAGGCCAGGCCAGGCCAGGCCAGGCCAGGCCAGGCCAGGCCAGGCCCAGGGCCAGGCCAGGCCAGGCCAGGCCAGGCCAGGCCAGGCCAGGCCAGGCCAGGCCAGGCCAGGCCAGGCCAGGCCAGGCTTAGGTTAGGCTAGGCCAGGCCAGGCCAGGCGAGAAGCTAGGCCAGGGTGGGCCAGGCTACAGGTCAGGTTAGGTTAGGTTAGGCCAGGCTGGGGGTTAGGCCAGGCCAGGGCCAGGCCAGGCCAGGCCAGGCCAGGCCAGGCCAGGCCAGGCCAGGCCAGGCCAGGCCAGGCCAGGCCAGGCCAGGCCAAGCCAGGCCAGGCCAGGCCAGGCCAGGCCAGGCCAGGCCAGGCCAGGCCAGGCCAGGCCAGGCCAGGCCAGGCCAGGCCGAGGCCAGGCCAGGCCAGGCCAGGGCCAGGCCAGGCCAGGCCAGCTCAGGCCAGGCCAGGCCAGGCCAGGCCAGGCCAGGCCAGGCCAGGCCAGGCCAGGCCAGGCCAGGCCAGGCCAGGCCAGGCCAGGCCAGGCCAGGCCAGGCCAGGCCAGGCCAGGCCAGGCCAGGCCAGGCCAGGCCAGGCCAGGCCAGGCCAGGCCAGGCCAGGCCAGGCCAGGCCAGGCCAGGCCAGGCCAGGCCAGGCCAGGCCAGGCCAGGCCAGGCCAGGCCAGGCCAGGCCAGGGCCAGGCCAGGCCAGGCCAGGCCAGGCCAGGCCAGGCCAGGCCAGGCCAGGCCAGGCCAGGCCAGGCCAGGCCAGGCCAGGCCAGGCCAGGCCAGGCCAGGCCAGGCCAGGCCAGGCCAGGCCAGGCCAGGCCAGGCCAGGCCAGGCCAGGCCAGGCCAGGCCAGGCCAGGCCAGGCCAGGCCAGGCCAGGCCAGGCCAGGCCAGGCCAGGCCAGGCCAGGCCAGGCCAGGCCAGGCCAGGCCAGGCCAGGCCAGGCCAGGCCAGGCCAGGCCAGGCCAGGCCAGGCCAGGCCAGGCCAGGCCAGGCCAGGCCAGGCCAGGCCAGGCCAGGCCAGGCCAGGCCAGGCCAGGCCAGGCCAGGCCAGGCCAGGCCAGGCCAGGCCAGGCCAGGCCAGGCCAGGCCAGGCCAGGCCAGGCCAGGCCAGGCCAGGCCAGGCCAGGCCAGGCCAGGCCAGGCCAGGCCAGGCCAGGCCAGGCCAGGCCAGGCCAGGCCAGGCCAGGCCAGGCCAGGCCAGGCCAGGCCAGGCCAGGCCAGGCCAGGCCAGGCCAGGCCAGGCCAGGCCAGGCCAGGCCAGGCCAGGCCAGGCCAGGCCAGGCCAGGCCAGGCCAGGCCAGGCCAGGCCAGGCCAGGCCAGGCCAGGCCAGGCCAGGCCAGGCCAGGCCAGGCCAGGCCAGGCCAGGCCAGGCCAGGCCAGGCCAGGCCAGGCCAGGCCAGGCCAGCCAGGCCAGGCCAGGCCAGGGCCAGGCCAGGCCAGGCCAGGCCAGGCCAGGCCAGGCCAGGCCAGGCCAGGCCAGGCCAGGCCAGGCCAGGCCAGGCCAGGCCAGGCCAGGCCAGGCCAGGCCAGGCCAGGGCCAGGCCAGGCCAGGCCAGGCCAGGCCAGGCCAGGCCAGGCCAGGCCAGGCCAGGCCAGGCCAGGCCAGGCCAGGCCAGGCCAGGCCAGGCCAGGCCAGGCCAGGCCAGGCCAGGCCAGGCCAGGCCAGGCCAGGCCAGGCCAGGCCAGGCCAGGCCAGGCCAGGCCA